>JAQPZY010001684.1:0-1250000 GCA_029931535.1 Margaritifera margaritifera
TACGTATGTGTGTAGCGTCTATAGAAACATGTGTTATACATCACAAATATTTGTGTACTTCTTCACCAACACAGGAAATGGTTAAAGCACGCATGCGCAGTGAAATTTTTAAAAAAACGTGGTTGCAAAAGTAATTGTTGGCTTGAAAATCGATCGATAAAATGATGGACGACAACTCAGATGTAAACATGGATGTTTGACAGCGAGGGTAGCGACATTGAAGTTGATGATTTGGATGATTCTGATGATAATATTGACTTAAATGATGGGTTAGAATTGCATCAAGTTGATGAAAGAGATGATGCATGGCTTCATGCACTTTTCAACAGCGATTCGGAGAATGAAGCTGACTTTGAAGGCTTTCAAGAGGAATGGGTCCAGGATGATTTTTCACCTCGGTTGCAGCCAAGATTTAAATTGGTAGAAGGGGCAACTGTTCAACACCCAGAAGAAGCTGATGCACAGCATTACTTTGAGTTGCTCTGGGATGATTTAATATGGAAAAAACTTGTCGATGAAACAAACCGTTACGCTGAACAGGAGCGTAGAAAAAATCCCCCCCAACCAAAGTCACCAAGATGGACGCCAGTAGATATTCCCACAATGAAGGCCTTTATAGGTTTATGTTTTTGCCATGGGAATAATTCGTCTTCCATCAAGACATAATTATTGGCGACAAAATAAGTACATGTTTGTCACAGCTTTCAATAAAATCATGTCTCGTGACAGATTTGATCTGATTTGGAGATACTTGCATCTCCATGACAATGAAGAACAAGCTGCAGAGCCTCAGCCAGAGGGAAGACCAGATAAACTAAAGAAAATCAGATGGTATCTGGATTATTTAGACCAGAGATTTCAATCAAATTTTATACCCAAAACAAATGCAACTATTGATGAAAGCATGATAAAATTTAAAGGAAGGCTCTCTTTTAGACAGTACCTCCCAGCAAAGCCAACAAAATGGGGGGTGAAACTATGGAATATGGCCGACAGCTCAACTGGATACATGCATAGATTCCAGGTATACACCGGCAAAGAAGATGGGCAAGAAAAGGGGCTGGCTTACAGAGTGGTAATGGATCTCTGCTCACACATGTTCGGGAGAAATCTGACGGTCTATTTCGACAACTTTTACACGAGCACAGACTTACTGAGAGACTTGCATACTAGAGGGGTGATGGCCTGTGGAACGGTCCGTAACAACAGGAAGGGGTTGCCAAAAGAGTTGCTGCCAAAACAGCTGAAACTGAAGAAACACGAATACAAAGTTGCACAGAAGGATGAACTTACATTTTGTGTTTGGCAAGATACAAAAGTTGTTTGTGTCTTGTCAAATTTTCATGACCCATCATCACGTGGCATTGTAAACAGACGTTCTGGTATGGCTGTTCAGCGACAGGTTGAAGTTCCTAAAATGCTATCTGATTACCAGCAAAACATGAAAGGGGTAGATCTCTGTGACCAGATGGTTGGGTACTATCTTCTTCATCACCGGTCAAAAAAATGGTGGCGTCGAATTTTCTTTTACCTAATGGAAACTTCAGGGTACAATGCATATGTAATTGCACGGGACACGAATCCAGAGAAAGTCAAAAGTATGTGGCCAACATTTCAGAGCTATCTCGAGGACCTAGTTGCATCTTTAGTTGGTGACACTAGAGCTGGAAAGGCGGCAGCACTTGTTCCAGAGCCTACCAGAGGAACAGTGCAACATACCATTGAAAAAATGTATGAAAGAAAAAAAACCTGTCATGAATGTTCACTGGCCGCTCAACCTGGAGAGAGAAGAGGGGTGACAAAATTTGGTTGCAGGGAATGCAATGTCCCTGTTTCATACCGAATGCCAGGGAAAACACATCACTAGGTGTATAAATGCTTAAAAGCTGATGTTTACACAACAACTGATGTAGAATTTGCAGTTTTAAAAATGAAGTACATTTTTGCAGTGTGATGTGGACATTTATATTTGTGATTAAAGTAATATTGTTATTACTGACATATTGATGATATGGACCTCAAATTTGGACAAACATTCTACTGATTAATTATCTTTATCATACTTAAAGATTTCTAGGATTAATTTGTGACTAGGATTAATATGTGACATGTTTTCATGAGAAACTGCACGCTGAAGTACATGTTTTGGAATGTGATGTAAAAAATTGTTCCAGGTGTTTTGTTGTCCAATTTTAGTAAAATTATTATAACTTTTGAACTAACAGTGCTAGAAACTTCAAATTTGGACCAAAATACTAGAAATAGAATTATCTTTATTTTATTCACATAATATTAGGAGCATTTCATTCATCTTCATGGACAAAAGATTCACTGAACATCATGGCGAGTTTTTTTATTTTTTTTATTTTTTTTCAAGTCATATTTCAAAATACAGTTGTGAGCATGTACATTGGTAAATGATAACAAAACATATATCACTGTGTTGCAAATTTTAATACCTTTTCAAAGATACATAGTTTTATATACTTTAAAAAAGAAATAACAATGTTACAACACTTTTAGTAAACATGGTGAAGGTCATCACAATTTCAACTGCTGCTGCTGTGTGATGCTCAGTTTTACCACAATGTATTTAGAATTGCTTCTCAGGAATCGGACAGTGTAGTTGAAATTGGTAAACAGGATAAAATGGGTTAAATAAAACCAAAGATAAGATGGACACCTTACTTTACCTTTTCAATGTCAGAAGGCTTTTGCATGTAGATTGGGCCCCATCTTCATGTATATTTCTTCCTGTCCGTGGAATGGAATAATCCTGAAACAACACAAGCATTGGAGTACAATAACAGAATATTTGTCCAGAGGCCTCCATTGGGAAATCAGCAGTGGAAAAAGATGCAGAAGGTGAAAACAACCAACAGAGATGTAAAATGGTTTCCAATAATTCCCTAGTAAATTAACGCTTACTACAATATTTCTTCTATCTTCCTTTGTGACGACAATTTGTCATCCTTTTCTGAATTTGTCCAAAGTGACACAGGACGTTTACTTTCATTTAATAAAACTAAAGATAGGATGGACACCTTACTTTAACTTTTCAATGTCAGAAGGCTTTTGCATGTAGATCCGGCCCATTCTTCATGTATATTTCTCCCTGTCCGTGGAATGGAATAATCCTGAAACAACACAAGCATTGGAGTACAAAAAAAAATTTTTTTCCAGGGGCCTACATGGGGAAAACAGCAGTGGAAAAAGATGCACAAGGTGAAAAGCACCAACAGAGATGTAAAATGGTTTCCAATAATTCCCTAGTAAATTACTGCTGAATACAATATTGCTTCTATCTTGCTTTTGTGACGATATTTTCTCTTCCTTTTCTGAAATTGTCCAAAGTCACACAGGACATTTACTTTCATTCAATAAAACCAAAGATACGATGGACACCTTACTTTACCTTTTCAATGTCAGAAGGCTTTTGCATATAGATTGGGCCCCATCTTCATGTATATTTCTTCCTGTCCGTGGATTGGAATAATCCTGAAACAACACAAGCATTGGAGTACAATAACAGAATATTTGTCCATAGGCCTCCATTGGGAAATCAGCAGTGGAAAAAGATGCAGAAGGTGAAAACAACCAACAGAGATGTAAAATGGTTTCCAATAATTCCCTAGTAAATTACCGCTTACTACAATATTTCTTCTATCTTCCTTTGTGACGACAATTTGTCATCCTTTTCTGAATTTGTCCAAAGTGACACAGGACGTTTACTTTCATTTAATAAAACTAAAGATAGGATGGACACCTTACTTTAACTTTTCAATGTCAGAAGGCTTTTGCATGTAGATCCGGCCGCATCTTCATGTATATTTCTTCCTGTCCGTGGAATGGAATAATCCTGAAACAACACAAGCATTGGAGTACAATAAAAGATTTTTTTCCAGGGGCCTACATGGGGAAAACAGCAGTGGAAAAAGATGCACAAGGTGAAAAGCACCAACAGAGATGTAAAATGGTTTCCAATAATTCCCTAGTAAATTACTGCTGAATACAATATTGCTTCTATCTTGCTTTTGTGACCATATTTTCTCTTCCTTTTCTGAAATTGTCCAAAGTCACACAGGACATTTACTTTCATTAAATAAAACCAAAGATACGATGGACACCTTACTTTACCTTTTCAATGTCAGAAGGCTTTTGCATGTAGATTGGGCCCCATCTTCATGTATATTTCTTCCTGTCCGTGGATTGGAATAATCCTGAAACAACACAAGCATTGGAGTACAATAACAGAATATTTGTCCAGAGGCCTCCATTGGGAAATCAGCAGTGGAAAAAGATGCAGAAGGTGAAAACAACCAACAGAGATGTAAAATGGTTTCCAATAATTCCCTAGTAAATTACCGCTTACTACAATATTTCTTCTATCTTCCTTTGTGACGACAATTTGTCATCCTTTTCTGAATTTGTCCAAAGTGACACAGGACGTTTACTTTCATTTAATAAAACTAAAGATAGGATGGACACCTTACTTTAACTTTTCAATGTCAGAAGGCTTTTGCATGTAGATCCGGCCGCATCTTCATCTATATTTCTTCCTGTCCGTGGAATGGAATAATCCTGAAACAACACAAGCATAGGAGTACAAAAAAAAAATTTTTCCAGGGGCCTACATGGGGAAATCAGCAGTGGAAAAAGATGCACAAGGTGAAAAGCACCAACAGAGATGCAAAATGGTTTCCAATAATTCCCTAGTAAATTAATGCTTACTACAATATTGCTTTTATCTTGCTTTTGGGACGACATTTTGTCATTCTTTTCTCAATTTGTCCAAAGTGACAAAGGATGTTTACTTTCATTTAATAAATGTAAAGATTGGATGGACACCAAACTTTACCATTTCAATGTCAGAAGGAATTTTGTATGTAGATAGGGCCCCATCTTTATGTATATTTCTTCCTGTCCATGGAATGGAATAATCCTGAAATAACACAAGCAATGAAGTACAATAAGATTTTTTTCCAGGGGCCTCCACGGGGAAATCAGTAGTGGAGAAAGATGGTCAAGGTGAAAACCACCAAAAGAGATGTAAAATGGCTTCCAATAATTCACTAGTAAATTACAGCTTAATACAATATTGCTTCTATCTTGCTTTTGTGATGACATCTTGTCATCCTTTTCTGAATTTGTCCAAAGTGACACAGGACGTTTACTTTCATTTAATAAAACTAAAGATAGGATGGACACCTTACTTTACCTTTTCAATGTCAGAAGGCTTTTGCATGTAGATTGGGACCCATCTTCATGTATATTTATTCCTGTCCATGGAATGGAATAATCCTGAAACAACACAAGCATTGGAGTACAATAACAGATTTTTTTCCAGGTGCCTCCATGGGGAAATCAGCAGTAGAAAAAGATGCACAAGGTGAAAAACACCAACAGAGATGTAAAATGGTTTCCAATAATTCCCTAGTAAATTACCGCTTAGTACAATATTTCTTCTATCTTCCCTTGTGACGACAATTTGTCATACTTTTCTGAATTTGTCCAAAGTGACACAGGACGTTTACTTTCATTTATTAAAACTAAAGATAGGACGGAAACCTTACTTTACCTTTTCAATGTCAGAAGGCTTTTGCATGTAGATCGGGCCCAATCTTCATGTATATTTCTTCCTGTCCGTGGAATGGAATAATCCTGAAACAACACAAGCATTGGAGTACAATAAAAGATTTTTTTTCCAGGGGCCTCCATGGGGAAATCAGCAGTGGAAAAAGATGCACAAGGTGAAAACATCCAAAAGAGATGTAAAATGGCTCACAATAATTAACTAGTAAATTACCGCTTAGTACAATATTGCTTCTATCCTGCTTTTGTGATGACATTATGTCATCCTTTTCTGATTTTCTCCAAAGTGACAGAGGAAGTTTACTTTCATTTAATAAAACTAAAGATAGGATGGATACCTTACTTTACCTTTTCAATGTCAGAAGGCTTTTGCATGTAGATTGGGCCCCATCTTCATGTATATTTATTCCTGTCCGTGGAATGGAATAATCCTGAAACAACACAAGCATTGGAGTACAATAACAGATTTCTTTTCCACGGGACTCCATGGGGAAATCATCAGTGGAAAAAGATGCACAAGGTGAAAACCAATAAAAAGAGATGGAAAATGGTTTTCAATAATTCCCTAGTAAATTACCACTTACTACAATCTTTCTTCTATCTTCCTTTGTGACGACATTTGTCATCCTTTTTTGAATTTGTCAAAAGTGACACAGGACGTTTACTTTCATTTAATAAAACTAAAGATAGGATGGACACCTTACTTTACCTTTTCAATGTCAGAAGGCTTTTGCATGTAGATCGGGCCCCATCTTCATGTATATTTCTTCCTGTCCGTGGAATGGAATAATCCTGAAACAACACAAGCATTGGAGTACAATAAAAGATTTTTTTCCAGGGGTCTCCATGGGGAAATCAGCAGTGGAAAAAGATGCACAAGGTGAAAAGCACCAACAGAGGTGTAACATGGTTTCCAATAAGTCCCAAGTAAAATACCGCTTAGTACAGTATTGCTTCTATCGTGCTTTTGTGACGATATTTTCTCATCCTTTTCTGAATTTGTCCAAAGTCACACAGGACAATTACTTTCATTAAATAATACCAAAGATACGATGAACACCTTACTTTACCTTTTCAATGTCAGAAGGCTTTTGCATGTAGATTGGGCCCCATCTTCATGTATATTTCTTCCTGTCCGTGGAATGGAATAATCCTGAAACAACACAAGCATTGGAGTACAATAACAGAATATTTGTCCAGAGGCCTCCATTGGGAAATCAGCAGTGGAAAAAGATGCAGAAGGTGAAAACAACCAACAGAGATGTAAAATGGTTTCCAATAATTCCCTAGTAAATTAACGCTTACTACAATATTTCTTCTATCTTCCTTTGTGACGACAATTTGTCATCCTTTTCTGAATTTGTCCAAAGTGACACAGGACGTTTACTTTCATTTAATAAAACTAAAGATAGGATGGACACCTTACTTTAACTTTTCAATGTCAGAAGGCTTTTGCATGTAGATCCGGCCCCATCTTCATGTATATTTCTTCCTGTCCGTGGAATGGAATAATCCTGAAACAACACAAGCATTGGAGTACAAAAAAAAAATTTTTTCCAGGGGCCTACATGGGGAAAACAGCAGTGGAAAAAGATGCACAAGGTGAAAAGCACCAACAGAGATGTAAAATGGTTTCCAATAATTCCCTAGTAAATTACTGCTGAATACAATATTGCTTCTATCTTGCTTTTGTGACGATATTTTCTCTTCCTTTTCTGAAATTGTCCAAAGTCACACAGGACATTTACTTTCATTCAATAAAACCAAAGATACGATGGACACCTTACTTTACCTTTTCAATGTCAGAAGGCTTTTGCATATAGATTGGGCCCCATCTTCATGTATATTTCTTCCTGTCCGTGGATTGGAATAATCCTGAAACAACACAAGCATTGGAGTACAATAACAGAATATTTGTCCATAGGCCTCCATTGGGAAATCAGCAGTGGAAAAAGATGCAGAAGGTGAAAACAACCAACAGAGATGTAAAATGGTTTCCAATAATTCCCTAGTAAATTACCGCTTACTACAATATTTCTTCTATCTTCCTTTGTGACGACAATTTGTCATCCTTTTCTGAATTTGTCCAAAGTGACACAGGACGTTTACTTTCATTTAATAAAACTAAAGATAGGATGGACACCTTACTTTAACTTTTCAATGTCAGAAGGCTTTTGCATGTAGATCCGGCCGCATCTTCATGTATATTTCTTCCTGTCCGTGGAATGGAATAATCCTGAAACAACACAAGCATTGGAGTACAAAAAAAATTTTTTTTCCAGGGGCCTACATGGGGAAAACAGCAGTGGAAAAAGATGCACAAGGTGAAAAGCACCAACAGAGATGTAAAATGGTTTCCAATAATTCCCTAGTAAATTACTGCTGAATACAATATTGCTTCTATCTTGCTTTTGTGACCATATTTTCTCTTCCTTTTCTGAAATTGTCCAAAGTCACACAGGACATTTACTTTCATTAAATAAAACCAAAGATACGATGGACACCTTACTTTACCTTTTCAATGTCAGAAGGCTTTTGCATGTAGATTGGGCCCCATCTTCATGTATATTTCTTCCTGTCCGTGGATTGGAATAATCCTGAAACAACACAAGCATTGGAGTACAATAACAGAATATTTGTCCAGAGGCCTCCATTGGGAAATCAGCAGTGGAAAAAGATGCAGAAGGTGAAAACAACCAACAGAGATGTAAAATGGTTTCCAATAATTCCCTAGTAAATTACCGCTTACTACAATATTTCTTCTATCTTCCTTTGTGACGACAATTTGTCATCCTTTTCTGAATTTGTCCAAAGTGACACAGGACGTTTACTTTCATTTAATAAAACTAAAGATAGGATGGACACCTTACTTTAACTTTTCAATGTCAGAAGGCTTTTGCATGTAGATCCGGCCGCATCTTCATCTATATTTCTTCCTGTCCGTGGAATGGAATAATCCTGAAACAACACAAGCATAGGAGTACAAAAAAAAAAATTTTTCCAGGGGCCTACATGGGGAAATCAGCAGTGGAAAAAGATGCACAAGGTGAAAAGCACCAACAGAGATGCAAAATGGTTTCCAATAATTCCCTAGTAAATTAATGCTTACTACAATATTGCTTTTATCTTGCTTTTGGGACGACATTTTGTCATTCTTTTCTCAATTTGTCCAAAGTGACAAAGGATGTTTACTTTCATTTAATAAATGTAAAGATTGGATGGACACCAAACTTTACCATTTCAATGTCAGAAGGAATTTTGTATGTAGATAGGGCCCCATCTTTATGTATATTTCTTCCTGTCCATGGAATGGAATAATCCTGAAATAACACAAGCAATGAAGTACAATAAGATTTTTTTCCAGGGGCCTCCACGGGGAAATCAGTAGTGGAGAAAGATGGTCAAGGTGAAAACCACCAAAAGAGATGTAAAATGGCTTCCAATAATTCACTAGTAAATTACAGCTTAATACAATATTGCTTCTATCTTGCTTTTGTGATGACATCTTGTCATCCTTTTCTGAATTTGTCCAAAGTGACACAGGACGTTTACTTTCATTTAATAAAACTAAAGATAGGATGGACACCTTACTTTACCTTTTCAATGTCAGAAGGCTTTTGCATGTAGATTGGGACCCATCTTCATGTATATTTATTCCTGTCCATGGAATGGAATAATCCTGAAACAACACAAGCATTGGAGTACAATAACAGATTTTTTTCCAGGTGCCTCCATGGGGAAATCAGCAGTAGAAAAAGATGCACAAGGTGAAAAACACCAACAGAGATGTAAAATGGTTTCCAATAATTCCCTAGTAAATTACCGCTTAGTACAATATTTCTTCTATCTTCCCTTGTGACGACAATTTGTCATACTTTTCTGAATTTGTCCAAAGTGACACAGGACGTTTACTTTCATTTATTAAAACTAAAGATAGGACGGAAACCTTACTTTACCTTTTCAATGTCAGAAGGCTTTTGCATGTAGATCGGGCCCAATCTTCATGTATATTTCTTCCTGTCCGTGGAATGGAATAATCCTGAAACAACACAAGCATTGGAGTACAATAAAAGATTTTTTTTCCAGGGGCCTCCATGGGGAAATCAGCAGTGGAAAAAGATGCACAAGGTGAAAACATCCAAAAGAGATGTAAAATGGCTCACAATAATTCACTAGTAAATTACCGCTTAGTACAATATTGCTTTTATCTTGCTTTTGTGATGACATTATGTCATCCTTTTCTGATTTTCTCCAAAGTGACAGAGGAAGTTTACTTTCATTTAATAAAACTAAAGATAGGATGGACACCTTACTTTACCTTTTCAATGTCAGAAGGCTTTTGCATGTAGATTGGGACCCATCTTCATGTATATTTATTCCTGTCCGTGGAATGGAATAATCCTGAAACAACACAAGCATTGGAGTACAATAAAAGATTTTTTTCCAGGGGCCTACATGGGGAAAAAAGCAGTGGAAAAAGATGCACAAGGTGAAAAGCACCAACAGAGATGTAAAATGGTTTCCAATAATTCCCTAGTAAATTACTGCTGAATACAATATTGCTTCTATCTTGCTTTTGTGACCATATTTTCTCTTCCTTTTCTGAATTTGTCCAAAGTCACACAGGACATTTACTTTCATTAAATAAAACCAAAGATACGATGGCCACCTTACTTTACCTTTTCAATGTCAGAAGGCTTTTGGATGTAGATTGGGCCCCAACTTCATGTATATTTATTCCTCTCTGTGGAATGGAACAATCCTGAAACAACACAAGCATTGGAGTACAAAAACAGATTTTTTTTCCAGGGGCCTCCATTGGGAAATCAGCAGCGGATAAAGATGCACAAGGTGAAAAGCACCAACAGAGATGTAAAATGGTTTCCAATAATTCCCTAGTAAATTACCGCTTAGTACAATATTTATTCTATCCTCCTTTGTGACGACAATTTTTCATCCTTTTCTGAATTTGTCCAAAGTGACACAGGACGTTTACTTTCATTTAATAAAACTAAAGATAGGATGGAAACCTTACTTTACCTTTTCAAGGTCAGAAGGTTTTTGCATGTAGAGTGGGCCCCACGGGGAAATCAGTAGTGGAGAAAGATGGTCAAGGTGAAAACCACCAAAAGAGATGTAAAATGGCTTCCAATAATTCACTAGTAAATTACAGCTTAATACAATATTGCTTCTATCTTGCTTACTACAATATTGCTTTTATCTTGCTTTCGGGACGACATTTTGTCATCCTTTTCTGAATTTGTCCAAAGTGACACAGGACGTTTACTTTCATTTAATAAAACTAAAGATAGGATGGACACCTTACTTTAACTTTTCAATGTCAGAAGGCTTTTGCATGTAGATTGGGCCCCATCTTCATGTATATTTATTCCTGTCCATGGAATGGAATAATCCTGAAACAACACAAGCATTGGAGTACAATAACAGATTTCTTTCCACGGGACTCCACGGGGAAATCAGCAGTGGAAAAAGATGCACAAGGTGAAAACCAATAAACAGAGATGGAAAATGGTTTCCAATAATTCCCTAGTAAATTACCGCTTAGTACAATATTTCTTCTATCTTCCTTTGTGACGACAATTTGTCATCCTTTTCTGAATTTGTCCAAAGTGACACAGGACGTTTACTTTCATTTAATAAAACTAAAGATAGGATGGACACCTTACTTTAACTTTTCAATGTCAGAAGGCTTTTGCATGTAGATTGGGCCCCATCTTCATCTATATTTCTTCCTGTCCGTGGAATGGAATAATCCTGAAACAACACAAGCATTGGAGTACAATAAAAGATTTATTTCCAGGGGCCTACATCGGGAAAACAGCAGTGGAAAAAGATGCACAAGGTGAAAAGCACAAACAGAGATGCAAAATGGTTTCCAATAATTCCCTAGTAAATTAATGCTTACTACAATATTGCTTTTATCTTGCTTTCGGGACGACATTTTGTCATTCTTTTCTGAATTTGTCCAAAGTGACACAGGATGTTTACTTTCATTTAATAAATGTAAAGATTGGATGGACACCAAACTTTACCATTTCAATGTCAGAAGGAATTTTGTATGTAGATAGGGCCCCATCTTCATGTATATTTCTTCCTGTCCGTGGAATGGAATAATCCTGAAATAAAACAAGCATTGGAGTACAAAAAGATTTTTTTTCCAGGGGCCTCCACGGGGAAATCAGTAGTGGAGAAAGATGGTCAAGGTGAAAACCACCAAAAGAGATGTAAAATGGCTTCCAATAATTCACTAGTAAATTACAGCTTAATACAATATTGCTTCTATCTTGCTTTTGTGATGACATCTTGTCATCCTTTTCTGAATTTGTCCAAAGTGACACAGGACGTTTACTTTCATTTAATAAAACTAAAGTTAGGATGGACACCTTACTTTACCTTTTCAATGTCAGAAGGCTTTTGCATGTAGATTGGGCCCCATCTTCATGTATATTTATTCCTGTCCATGGAATGGAATAATCCTGAAACAACACAAGCATTGGAGTACAATAACAGATTTTTTTCCAGGGGCCTCCATGGGGAAATCAGCAGTAGAAAAAGATGCACAAGGTGAAAAACACCAACAGAGATGTAAAATGGTTTCCAATAATTCCCTAGTAAATTACCGCTTAGTACAATATTTCTTCTATCTTCCTTTGTGACGACAATTTGTCATCCTTTTCTGAATTTGTCCAAAGTGACACAGGACGTTTACTTTCATTTATTAAAACTAAAGATAGGATGGAAACCTTACTTTACCTTTTCAATGTCAGAAGGCGTTTGCATGTAGATCGGGCCCAATCTTCATGTATATTTCTTCCTGTCCGTGGAATGGAATAATCCTGAAACAACACAAGCATTGGAGTACAATAACAGATTTTTTTTCCAGGGGCCTCCATGGGGAAATCAGCAGTGGAAAAAGATGCACAAGGTGAAAACATCCAAAAGAGATGTAAAATGGCTCACAATAATTCACTAGTAAATTACCGCTTAGTACAATATTGCTTTTATCTTGCTTTTGTGATGACATTCTGTCATCCTTTTCTGATTTTCTCCAAAGTGACAGAGGACGTTTACTTTCATTTAATAAAACTAAAGATAGGATGGACACCTTACTTTACCTTTTCAATGTCAGAAGGCTTTTGCATGTAGATTGGGACCCATCTTCATGTATATTTATTTATCTCCGTGGAATGGAACAATCCTGAAACAACACAAGCATTGGAGTACAAAAACAGATTTTTTTTCAGGGGCCTCCATTGGGAAATCAGCAGCAGAAAAAGATGCACAAGGTGAAAACCACCAACAGAGATGTAAAATGGCTTCCAATATTTCCCTAGTAAATTGCCGCTAAGTACAATATTTCTTCTATCCTCCTTTGTGAGGACAATTTTTCATCCTTTTCTGAATTTGTCCAAAGTGACACAGAACGTTTACTTTTATTTAATAAAACTAAAGATAGGATGGACACCTTACTTTAACTTTTCAATGTCAGAAGGCTTTTGCATGTAGAGTGGGCCCCATCTATGTATAATCAGTAGTGGAATGAATAATCGGAAATAAACACAGCAATGAAGTACAATAAGATTTTTTTTCCAGGGCTCCAATGGAAATCATAGGAAAAGATTACAAGGCAGAATGTAAAATTGCTTCTATAATGCTATAAATACATAATACTATTTCTTTATCTTGCTTTCGGGACGACATTTTGTCATCCTTTTCTGAATTTGTCCAAAGTGACACAGGACGTTTACTTTCATTTAATAAAACTAAAGTTAGGATGGACACCTTACTTTAACTTTTCAATGTCAGAAGGCTTTTGCATGTAGATTGGGCCCCATCTTCATGTATATTTATTCCTGTCCATGGAATGGAATAATCCTGAAACAACACAAGCATTGGAGTACAATAACAGATTTTTTTCCAGGGGCCTCCATGGGGAAATCAGCAGTAGAAAAAGATGCACAAGGTGAAAAACACCAACAGAGATGTAAAATGGTTTCCAATAATTCTCTAGTAAATTACCGCTTAGTACAATATTTCTTCTATCTTCCTTTGTGACGACAATTTGTCATCCTTTTCTGAATTTGTCCAAAGTGACACAGGACGTTTACTTTCATTTATTAAAACTAAAGATAGGATGGACACCTTACTTTAACTTTTCAATGTCAGAAGGCTTTTGCATGTAGATTGGGCCCCATCTTCATCTATATTTCTTCCTGTCCGTGGAATGGAAAAATCCTGAAACAACACAAGCATTGGAGTACAATAAAAGATTTTTTTTCCAGGGGCCTTCATTGGGAAATCAGCAGTGGAAAAAGATGCACAAGGTGAAAAGCACAAACAGAGATGCAAAATGGTTTCCAATAATTCCCTAGTAAATTAATGCTTACTACAATATTGCTTTTATCTTGCTTTCGGGACGACATTTTGTCATTCTTTTCTGAATTTGTCCAAAGTGACACAGGATGTTTACTTTCATTTAATAAATGTAAAGATTGGATGGACACCAAACTTTACCATTTCAATGTCAGAAGGAATTTTGTATGTAGATAGGGCCCCATCTTCATGTATATTTCTTCCTGTCCGTGGAATGGAATAATCCTGAAATAAAACAAGCATTGGAGTACAAAAAGATTTTTTTTCCAGGGGCCTCCACGGGGAAATCAGTAGTGGAGAAAGATGGTCAAGGTGAAAACCACCAAAAGAGATGTAAAATGGCTTCCAATAATTCACTAGTAAATTACAGCTTAATACAATATTGCTTCTATCTTGCTTTTGTGATGACATCTTGTCATCCTTTTCTGAATTTGTCCAAAGTGACACAGGACGTTTACTTTCATTTAATAAAACTAAAGATAGGATGGACACCTTCCTTTACCTTTTCAATGTCAGAAGGCTTTTGCATGTAGATAGGGACCCATCTTCATGTATATTTATTCCTGTCCATGGAATGGAATAATCCTGAAACAACACAAGCATTGGAGTACAATAACAGATTTTTTTCCAGGGGCCTCCATGGGGAAATCAGCAGTAGAAAAAGATGCACAAGGTGAAAAACAAAAACAGAGATGTAAAATGGTTTCCAATAATTCCCTAGTAAATTACCGCTTAGTACAATATTTCTTCTATCTTCCTTTGTGACGACAATTTGTCATCCTTTTCTGAATTTGTCCAAAGTGACACAGGAGGTTTACTTTCATTTATTAAAACCAAAGATAGGATGGAGCTTTTACTTTACCTTTTCAATGTCAGAAGGCGTTTGCATGTAGATCGGGACCCATCTTCATGTATATTTCTTATTGTCCGTGGAATGGAATAATCCTGAAACAACACAAGCATTGGAGTACAATAACAGATTTCTTTTCCCGGGGCCTCCATGGGGAAATCAGCAGTGGAAAAAGATGCACAAGGTGAAAACATCCAAAAGAGATGTAAAATGGCTCACAATAATTCACTAGTAAATTACCGCTTAGTACAATATTGCTTTTATCTTGCTTTTGTGATGACATTATGTCATCCTTTTCTGATTTTCTCCAAAGTGACAGAGGACGTTTACTTTCATTTAATAAAACTAAAGATAGGATGGATACCTTACTTTACCTTTTCAATGTCAGAAGGCTTTTGCATGTAGATTGGGCCCCATCTTCATGTATATTTATTCCTGTCCGTGGAATGGAATAATCCTGAAACAACACAAGCATTGGAGTACAATAACAGATTTCTTTTCCACGGGACTCCATGGGGAAATCATCAGTGGAAAAAGATGCACAAGGTGAAAACCAATAAACAGAGATGGAAAATGGTTTCCAATAATTCCCTAGTAAATTACCGCTTACTACAATATTTCTTCTATCTTCCTTTGTGACGACATTTGTCATCCTTTTTTGAATTTGTCAAAAGTGACACAGGACGTTTACTTTCATTTAATAAAACTAAAGATAGGATGGACACCTTACTTTACCTTTTCAATGTCAGAAGGCGCTTGCATCTAGATCGGGCCCAATCTTCATGTATATTTCTTCCTGTCCGTGGAATGGAATAATCCTGAAACAACACAAGCATTGGAGTACAATAACAGATTTTTTTCCAGGGGCCTCCATGGGGAAATCAGCAGTGGAAAAAGATGCACAAGGTGAAAAGCACCAACAGAGATGTAACATGGTTTCCAATAAGTCCCTAGTAAAATACCGCTTAGTACAGTATTGCTTCTATCTTGCTTTTGTGACGATATTTTCTCATCGTTTTCTGAATTTGTCCAAAGTCACACAGGACATTTACTTTCATTAAATAATACCAAAGATACGATGGACACCTTACTTTACCTTTTCAATGTCAGAAGGCTTTTGCATGTAGATTGGGCCCCATCTACATGAATATGCCTTCCTGTCCGTGGAATGGAATAATCCTGAAACAACACAAGCATTGGAGTACAATAACAGATTTTTTTTCCAGGACGTCTCTATGGGGAAATCAGCAGTGGAAAAAGATGCACAAGGTGAAAAGCACCAACAGAGATGTAAAATGGCTTCCAATAATTAACTAGTAAATTACCGCTTAGTACAATATTGCTTCTATCTTGCTTTTGTGATGACATTTTGTCATCATTTTCTGAATTTGTCCAAAGTGACACATGACGTTTACTTTCATTTAATAAAACTAAAGATAGGATGGACAGCTTACTTTACCTTTCCAATATTAGGAAGGCTTATGCATGTAGATTGGGCCCCATCTTCATGTATATGCCTTCCTGTCCATGGAATGGAATAATCATGAAACAACACAAGCATTGGAGTACATTGCTTGTGGGTTTTTTTGTGTTTGTTGCATTCCAATGCTAGGAAGACTTATGCATGTAGATTGGGCCCAATCTAGATGAATATGCCTTCCTGTCCGTGGAACGGAATAAACACAAAACAATAGAAGCAATCCAATTTAAAGGCTTGCAGAACAATGTCTATTGCAGAGATGCCATGCCCACTGCCAAACAGGCTCAATCTCCATGAATATGCATTCCTGTCCATGGAACGGAATAAACATTAAAACAACACGAGCAATTCAGAGACATTCCATGTTGATGTCCATTGCGACAATGTGCGCAATACGTTTTCCCAAGCCACATAAATACAGCATCCTTAGCATGGAATGGAAGAAAGGAGATGACTGTGTTAGGGACCCTCTACTAATAATCAGGTTGGAAATTATAAATTGATGAATGAAATGACAAAGTTTTGTGATTTTGTATTACATCCTTGAGGCTTTTTTATATTTCAAATCGGAAGGGGGTACAAACTGCCAGTGAGTCCCCCCCCCCAAAAAAAAATCAGATGATGCTGGTAATCCCGTGGGCTTTAGACCAAAAAAAATGTGTTTCCTATTGCATTGGTTTTAAAAGAATGGTAGGCAGGTAGGTTTTCTTTTTTTTTTTCTTTTTTTTTCTTCAATTAATACATAAATTGAAGAAGATTTCAAATGCTTCAAAGTACTGGGCAAATCTGGCTCAATTAGATGCACAAATCAATTGTGGCAATGTCGCGACTTTTTTATTTTAAAAAAAAATATTTGGGGGGGAGGAATGGTAGGGTCAGGAACGAGAAACAGGGACGTTCGGCCGACCAGAAACACACATTTATTTTTTGACCTTAGAACCTGAAAGTTGAGTAGTCTGAAAACAACATTTAGTACCAAATATATTCAAATCATTATTGAATTCTGGTTGCAAAGGACACTAGATAATTATAACTCCTTAGTTGTGCTAGAAAGATGTGTTGTTTAGATTTTTGTCCATCTTTTACAAATTGAATCTGTTGAAACTATGGGTGCAATTGCACCTGCTACACCTCCCCCAGTCTATCTTCATGTCTTACTTGTAAAAACCAGAGTTGAACTAGCAATCTAGAGTTGTTAGTGGACAGGAGCTCACAAGATAACCTCCACTTCTGTGACATCAGTCAGTATCTTTGAATGGCCAACTAACCACATAATGTAGGTCTCAACAACCCAGTTTTGATATATGACATAACTGATTTCCCTTATGCACTTGACATGCATGTTTGGTAGTAAATGGGTTAAAAGGTGTTATAATTTGCACACAGACACCATATATAAGTAGTGTTCAGAATCCTGGAAATGTGTTAAACACTTTAATTCTAAGATGCATTCTTAGTGTCCTTTTATAGCAATAGGTGAAAAGGTACATGTATCAGAATTGGAGACCAAGAGAAATTTCTCACCACTTTTTGTACTAACCAGTAGGTCACATTGACCTAGTGTCGGTGAGCCACACATACCCATCCCATCTCAAGATACACAAAAAAGGGCAAGTTTTATATCAATCAATGTAGTGGTGTTGTTGTTGTTGTGGGTTTAACGCCATTTTTCAGCACATGATAGGCTATATTTGGCGGTCAGTTTTTTCTGGCGGAGGAAGAACCCGGGCAAACCCGGGAAGAACCACCAACCAATGTGAAGCTACTGGCAAGCTTTCTCACATTTCCACATTGGTCAAGCCCAAGACTCGAACCCACACGGACAGAAGTGAGATGGCAGTGATCGGTTTAGTGGGTAGATGGGTACATTTCTTACATCAATTTTGAACAAATCCTGAAATGTATGTTACAGCAGTGATGACTCCAATAATAAAATGTTGTGGCCCTCATCCCTAGAACTAGGAATTTTTAATTGCAAAACGAGTACTTGGGGAATGTTAAACACACAGGCTTATGATTTCTAACTTCCTAAACCTCAATAATAATTTTTGTTGCAATTTATTTTCAGATGTCCCTTTATAGCAGATAAAAAAAAGTTAATATTATAAACCAAAATTACCAGTAGTTATAGAATTTTGATGTTTAGTAGAGAACTTGTCTTGTGAAATAGTAGTGGTAGTAGAAGTTGCTGTTGTTGTGTTTTTAATTTAAAACAAACAAAATTTTTTTTATAACATTACATGTAAGTCTTCAATATAAAACAAATTTACCTGTTTATTCATGTAACATAATATAAATTAAGACTGCATTATAGTAATTCTGTTTTACTACTTACATATGTTATTGAAATAATGTGCCCTGTGACCATATGGCACTACTAATTTCACATAAAATTAAAGTTCTGTGTTTTAAAAGATATATAGGAACCATTGCAGCATATTTACCCAGCAGACACAAGTCAACAAACCAGAATATTGACCACTATTTAAAATCAAATTTCATATTCAACAAAAGAGCATGAAATAAAATGACAAAAAAACATCATCTGGTTAATTTACAAGTAAAGTAGTTGAAAAGTCCTTTTGCATTTTACACTAGACCAAGCATACCTTGTCCAATGAATCTCAGACCACATGTTGAATATAAGCAATTCAAAGCAAAAAAAATGTTTGTATCAACCATTACACATATGTAATGTCAACTATCCAAACTGCTAGTCAACAACAAATTTATATTTATGGAAGGAATACAGTGATCTGCTCTCTTGACATCTTTTAAACAGCGCACTTATGTTGGAGAATCCCAATACATGTAGTTACAGGGTACATGTATATGCTATGAGGCGATCGAGACGAAATAGTCACCTTAGACTCCATCATTTCACATTAACAGACCCGAAAGATGAAGTTCACTTTGCCTTGCATTGATTTAATGACATTACCCCCACTCCATTTTGTTTCAGTACAATGCATTAATCACTAAAGTACAACATTGACCTTTGTGTCAATTTTCCCCAAAAAGGTGAAAAGATAGAAAAAAAAGTCTTGTGTCCTGTAGTTTTTTTGGCTTACCCACTGCTGCACCTAGAAAGTACTGATCGTGAGAAACCTGATTATCTTGAGTTCTCTGGTCATGGATTTGACTACAATTATAATAACTACAGCCCAAAATTCTCTCTATATAGTCACAAAACAGATGAATATTGTCAATAAGCTGTCCACTTTATGGAAGAAATCCAGATCTAGAGGTATGTAAAAATAAATATATATTCTTTCTTGCTATTGTTCTATGTGATAGAATTGTTTTATATCTTGAATGTTTCAGAATTTATTCCAACTTTTACAGAGAATCAGACCTATGTCACATAATGCAATGTCATCTGATAGACTATAGCCCATTTCAAGTTAGCCATAGCTAAACAGACAAGTTGAATTCAATTACATGCTGTATGCATTCAAGGAGTAGTTTTCGAGTTCTTGCAATCCAGTGCGATTATTCTTGCCCGAGACAGATTCATATACGAACATGGTTATTATAATAATAATCTCAACCAGTTGTTCTTATGAAATAATTTAATGCATAACAAAGTCAATTCATGTGCACGCATGTGTAATGTGTATCACTGTATTCATATTTAACTGTACCTCATGTATTGATAGCTCAGTATAATTTTTAGCTGCTAACGGGGAGTCATTGAACTCTGGGGTTTTATGTAACCCGAATGTTGCAGTCATTGGTAACACTGGTTGGAATGACGGGTCTGGTTTTCTCAGTGTGGGGCCAAAGGTTCCGGACCAGTGGGTCTGAAGGACAAAGAGGTTATTGAGGTATCCTTCGGCAGACTGGGAGAAGCAGACAACATGAGGTTGTTTCTTCACTAATGGACGAGAGCTGTTCAATCAGAACCATCTCATGATCATCGAGTGAATGCCACAAGATAAATATCATACATTCCACATTAGAATCAAATCTATTTCAATATCACTATTTGTGTGAACATTTAATTCAGTATCACTATATGAGTGAAAATCATACCTGTTTATAAATTTCATACTTTTATCCTATGGTGTCGACAGATCCACATGTCAACCGTACTTTGTGTATAATTCCATATACTAATCATATTTGGTGATATAAGTAATTCCATACATTGATCATATCCGTTCATATACAGGATTATTTGTGTTTATTGTTTATTTGTGCACATCATCTTTTGTATCCATTGTTGGACTTTATGTGCACGAATACTCCTTTATTATTCATATGCACTATAAATAAACATCTCATTCATGTAATTGTCTTTTGTATTTTCACTCGATCTAATCCCACCCAGCTTCAATCCTGTTATGCCAAACTCAAGTGTGTAAAAGGACTGAAATTCCATCAATAAAACAGTCTCTATTCTTCTCAGCTATAAATAGGATAAGCTCCCAAAAGATTATTTTTCACTAAAATTTACTTTTCATTATCAAATCATGGCCCTCCAAAAACATAAACTCTATTTTATGTTCATCCATGTCTAGACCGGTTCCCATTTTTCTATATACAACCACAAGTCCTAAAAGAAATGCCAAGCTTTTGTATGATTCCCACAACTACTGATAAGGAAATGGTAAAAGTACAGTTCCAATCAAGTAACACATGTAACTGATATAAATGGAATGAGAGAAAAATTCTGGCAAGCAAGTTTTACTAATTTTTGATTGGGATATTTTAAAAATAAAAATTCTGTGGGCCATCAACAGAAATTGGGGACTCCAGGCAGTCAAGATTATTACAGCAGACTCATCCTTGCATAGCAACCCAATTGCCTATTTTAAGGTCATCAAAATCTTCTTCATACCCCAAATAGGAAGCTGCTATAAACCCCAACAGTTTGATTTTGTTACATTTGTTTAAAAATCAGTCCCAGCCTGATACTCGAGCTCACAAGCCCTCATATGCACATGAACGTTAAACCTGTAGTACCTCAAAGTTAAAGAAAATTGTCATTTGAGCAATTTGAACACAAAATTCAAGGACCAAATATTGTTACCGAATCATTATGAATTTTGAATCAATACTGTAATTAAGCAAATGCATCTTATTAGAACCAAATTAATATGATGTAAAAAGGTAGGAGTTTATCACTTTATTGGGAACTTTATATCTGATTTTACATTGTTCCCAGAGTGTAGTGCTTTGGACAAGTTTACATGAATGCATCTTTCTTTTATCTGACTATAGATTCACATTCCCTAGATTTTTGAGAACTGAAAATTTTCACTTTTAGAATATAATGGAAGCCAGTAATATCAATCAATGTAGAAAAAAAAAACAAATTTTATATATTTAGACATTGGTCAGACCCACCTGAAAATACATATAGTAAACAAATACAAGATTGAAGTCATTTTTTCTATTCTTGCTATTAAAAATCAACCCAGAAAGAATATCAATCACAATTTGAATCTTATGCTCAAGGAGTACATTACAAGCCCATTTCAACCGATTTCAAATCAAACATCAACATTTAACATGTATTATACAGTCGATTGTATAATGTTTCTGTACCTATCAGGCATTATAAAATGAAGATGAAATATGGACTTGGAAAAGGGGGTAGTTGTCAAAATAAAAATTTTCCAAGAAGCAAATGCATACCTAGTTTGTGCTCTATCTGTAAACAATATAACCAAACCTTTGTAAAATGAAACAATTTAGAGACGGGTCCATACCAGCAACAGTGTAAATCCGACCAAATCCTATATTACAATTTTCAAAATCAATGTTCACGTGTTTGCATGATGACAAATATATTGCAAGACATCTTCATCAATCTAGAGCTCATCTAAGAGGACTATATTTTCTCAAACAAAACTGGTTTTCTGAACAGATTGGTTTGGAGGTTTTGGAGTGAACTCCTTGAGCTTGAGAGTCTAAGTATGTATTGAATCCTATCTGAATTATTTTTGTCTTGTCTGCAGTGTACCACAAGCAAGACATGGATTTTTAATAGAGAAAACACAAAAGAAAAAATACCTTCATCCAGACATGTTCAACCAATCTTTTTGCCTTTCACAGAGATTTTAAAGCACGTCTATTCTATACTCGAACTTTTCAGTTAAGAGAGTTAGAAAACCATTTGCAAAGAAATGACTAGAGACAGGCTGGCATAGTCTCACTGGTGAATTTATTGTAGGATAGTCCAAATTTGTCTCCTACTAATGCTGAACTTCAGTTGCTTTTGCAGCCATTGTTTACAGCATTTTCACCAATTTTCAGAAAATTTGGAAATATCTGACCCAAAGTTAAATGTGGAAAATAGAACAAACATATGGCATGTATAACCAATTAATAATCGTGCCAAAACTAATGTGCATACAGTATCCTTCAATAAGGCATTTATATTATAGTCATACATTATTTTTAATGTAATAATAAATCAAACTTCAAACCTGAATCTGCACCAGGACCAAATTTTGGTTGAAGTCTACTTTGTAGTTTCTGCTTTTACAATGTCACAGACATTAGAGCAGTGGTTCCCAAACCCCAGGTCGCAACCCTATACTGGTACTGCATTTTGGGTCGCAAAAGATTGTATTTTGGGTTGCGATCAAAAAAGTTTGGGAACAACTGCATTAGAGTATTACATCAGGACTGAGCTAGTTTTCCAAGTCATGCCGTGTATCCAAGTTATTCTTGTTGGAATTTTCAAACTTTTACTATATAAAACTATCAAACATTCCCTATTTTAAGGTCATCAAAATCTTCATACCCCAAACAGGAAGCTGCTATAAACCCCAATAGTTTGATTTTGTTACATTTGTTTAAAAATAAGTCCCAGCCTGATACTCGAGCTCACAAGCCCTCATATGCACATGAACGTTAAACCTGTAGTACCTCAATGTGTGTTAAAGAAAATTGTCATTTGAGCAATTTGAACACAAAATTCAAGGACCAAATATTGTTACCGAATCATTATGAATTTTGAATCAATACTGTAATTAAGCAAATGCATCTTATTAGAACCAAATTAATATGATGTAAAAAGGTAGGAGTTTATCACTTTATTGGGAACTTTATATCTGATTTTACATTGTTCCCAGAGTGTAGTGCTTTGGACAAGTTTACATGAATGCATCTTTCTTTTATCTGACTATAGATTCACATTCCCTAGATTTTTGAGAACTGAAAATTTTCACTTTTAGAATATAATGGAAGCCAGTAATATCAATCAATGTAGAAAAAAAAACAAATTTTATATATTTAGACATTGGTCAGACCCACCTGAAAATACATATAGTAAACAAATACAAGATTGAAGTCATTTTTTCTATTCTTGCTATTAAAAATCAACCCAGACAGAATATCAATCACAACTTGAATCTTATGCTCAAGGAGTACATTACAAGCCCATTTCAACCGATTTCAAATCAAACATCAACATTTAACATGTATTATACAGTCGATTGTATAATGTTTCTGTACCTATCAGGCATTATAAAATAAGATGAAATATGAACTTGGAAAAGAGGGTAGTTGTCAAAATAAAAAATTTCCAAGAAGCAAATGCATACCTAGTTTGTGCTCTATCTGTAAACACAATAACCAAACCTTTGTAAAATCAAACAATTTAGAGACGGGTCCATACCAGCAACAGTGAAAATCCGACCAAATCCTGTATTACAATTTTCAAAATCAACGTTCACGTGTTTGCATGATGACAAATATATTGCAAGACATCTTCATCAATCTAGAGCTCATCTAAGAGGACTATATTTTCTCAAACAAAACTGGTTTTCTGAACAGATTGGTTTGGAAGTTTTGGAGTGAACTCCTTGAGCTTGAGAGTCTAAGTATGTATTGAATCCTATCTGAATTATTTTTGTCTTGTCTGCAGTGTACCACAAGCAAGACATGGATTTTTAATAGAGAAAACACAAAAGAAAAAATACCTTCATCCAGACATGTTCAACCAATCTTTTTGCCTTTCACAGAGATTTTAAAGCACGTCTATTCTATACTCGAACTTTTCAGTTAAGAGAGTTAGAAAACCATTTGCAAAGAAATGACTAGAGACAGACTGGCATAGTCTCACTGGTGAATTTATTGTAGGATAGTCCAAATTTGTCTCCTACTAATGCTGAACTTCAGTTGCTTTTGCAGCCATTGTTTACAGCATTTTCACCAATTTTCAGAAAATTTGGAAATATCTGACCCAAAGTTAAATGTGGAAAATAGAACAAACATATGGCATGTATAACCAATTAATAATCGTGCCAAAACTAATGTGCATACAGTATCCTTCAATAAGGCATTTATATTATAGTCATACATTATTTTTAATGTAATAATAAATCAAACTTCAAACCTGAATCTGCACCAGGACCAAATTTTGGTTGAAGTCTACTTTGTAGTTTCTGCTTTTACAATGTCACAGACATTAGAGCAGTGGTTCCCAAACCCCAGGTCGCAACCCTATACTGGTACTGCATTTTGGGTCGCAAAAGATTGTATTTTGGGTTGCGATCAAAAAAGTTTGGGAACAACTGCATTAGAGTATTACATCAGGACTGAGCTAGTTTTCCAAGTCATGCCGTGTATCCAAGTTATTCTTGTTGGAATTTTCAAACTTTTACTATATAAAACTATCAAACATTCCCTATTTTAAGGTCATCAAAATCTTCATACCCCAAACAGGAAGCTGCTATAACCCCCAACAGTTTGATTTTGTTACATTTGTTTAAAAATCAGTCCCAGCCTGATACTCGAGCTCACAAACCCTCATATGCACATGAACTTTAAACCTGTAGTACCTCAAAGTTAAAGAAAATTGTCATTTGAGCAATTTGAACACAAAATTCAAGGACCAAATATTGTTACCGAATCATTATGAATTTTGAATCAATACTGTAATTAAGCAAATGCATCTTATTAGAACCAAATTAATATGATGTAAAAAGGTAGGAGTTTATCACTTTATTGGGAACTTTATATCTGATTTTACATTGTTCCCAGAGTGTAGTGCTTTGGACAAGTTTACATAAATGCATCTTTCTTTTATCTGACTATAGATTCACATTCCCTAGATTTTTGACAACTGAAAATTTTCACTTTTAGAATATAATGGAAGCCAGTAATATCAATCAATGTAAAAAAAACAACAAATTTTATATATTTAGACATTGGTCAGACCCACCTGAAAATACATATAGTAAACAAATACAAGATTGAAGTCATTTTTTCTATTCTTGCTATTAAAAATCAACCCAGACAGAATATCAATCACAACTTGAATCTTATGCTCAAGGAGTACATTACAAGCCCATTTCAACCGATTTCAAATCAAACATCAACATTTAACATGTATTATACAGTCGATTGTATAACGTTTCTGTACCTATCAGGCATTATAAAATGAAGATGAAATATGGACTTGGAAAAGAGGGTAGTTGTCAAAATAAAAAATTTCCAAGAAGCAAATGCATACCTAGTTTGTGCTCTATCTGAAAACACAATAACCAAACCTTTGTAAAATCAAACAATTTAGAGACGGGTCCATACCAGCAACAGTAAAAATCCGACCAAATCCTGTATTACAATTTTCAAAATCAATGTTCACGTGTTTGCATGATGACAAATATATTGCAAGACATCTTCATCAATCTAGAGCTCATCTAAGAGGGCTATATTTTCTCAAACAAAACTGGTTTTCTGAACAGATTGGTTTGGAAGTTTTGGAGTGAACTCCTTGAGCTTGAGAGTCTAAGTATGTATTGAATCCTATCTGAATTATCTTTGTCTTGTCTGCAGTGTACCACAAGCAAGACATGGATTTTTAATAGAGAAAACACAAAAGAAAAAATACCTTCATCCAGACATGTTCAACCAATCTTTTTGCCCTTCACAGAGATTTTAAAGCACGTCTATTCTATACTCGAACTTTTCAGTTAAGAGAGTTAGAAAACCATTTGCAAAGAAATGACTAGAGACAGGCTGGCATAGTCTCACTGGTGAATTTATTGTAGGATAGTCCAAATTTGTCTCCTACTAATGCTGAACTTCAGTTGCTTTTGCAGCCATTGTTTACAGCATTTTCACCAATTTTCAGAAAATTTGGAAATATCTGACCCAAAGTTAAATGTGGAAAATAGAACAAACATATGGCATGTATAACCAATTAATAATCGTGCCAAAACTAATGTGCATACAGTATCCTTCAATAAGGCATTTATATTATAGTCATACATTATTTTTAATGTAATAATAAATCAAACTTCAAAACTGAATCTGCACCAGGACCAAATTTTGGTTGAAGTCTACTTTGTAGTTTCTGCTTTTACAATGTCACAGACATTAGAGCAGTGGTTCCCAAACCCCAGGTCGCAACCCTATACTGGTACTGCATTTTGGGTCGCAAAAGATTGTATTTTGGGTTGCGATCAAAAAAGTTTGGGAACAACTGCATTAGAGTATTACATCAGGACTGAGCTAGTTTTCCAAGTCATGCCGTGTATCCAAGTTATTCTTGTTGGAATTTTCAAACTTTTACTATATAAAACTATCAAACATTCCCTATTTTAAGGTCATCAAAATCTTCATACCCCAAACAGGAAGCTGCTATAAACCCCAACAGTTTGATTTTGTTACGTTTAAAAATCAGTCCCAGCCTGATACTCGAGCTCACAAACCCTCATATGCACATGAACTTTAAACCTGTAGTACCTCAAAGTTAAAGAAAATTGTCATTTGAGCAATTTGAACACAAAATTCAAGGACCAAATATTGTTACCGAATCATTATGAATTTTGAATCAATACTGTAATTAAGCAAATGCATCTTATTAGAACCAAATTAATATGATGTAAAAAGGTAGGAGTTTATCACTTTATTGGGAACTTTATATCTGATTTTACATTGTTCCCAGAGTGTAGTGCTTTGGACAAGTTTACATAAATGCATCTTTCTTTTATCTGACTATAGATTCACATTCCCTAGATTTTTGACAACTGAAAATTTTCACTTTTAGAATATAATGGAAGCCAGTAATATCAATCAATGTAAAAAAACAAAACAAATTTTATATATTTAGACATTGGTCAGACCCACCTGAAAATACATATAGTAAACAAATACAAGATTGAAGTCATTTTTTCTATTCTTGCTATTAAAAATCAACCCAGACAGAATATCAATCACAACTTGAATCTTATGCTCAAGGAGTACATTACAAGCCCATTTCAACCGATTTCAAATCAAACATCAACATTTAACATGTATTATACAGTCGATTGTATAATGTTTCTGTACCTATCAGGCATTATAAAATGAAGATGAAATATGGACTTGGAAAAGGGGGTAGTTGTCAAAATAAAAAATTTCCAAGAAGCAAATGCATACCTAGTTTGTGCTCTATCTGAAAACACAATAACCAAACCTTTGTAAAATCAAACAATTTAGAGACGGGTCCATACCAGCAACAGTGAAAATCCGACCAAATCCTGTATTACAATTTTCAAAATCAATGTTCACATGTTTGCATGATGACAAATATATTGCAAGACATCTTCATCAATCTAGAGCTCATCTAAGAGGACTATATTTTCTCAAACAAAACTGGTTTTCTGAACAGATTGGTTTGGAAGTTTTGGAGTGAACTCCTTGAGCTTGAGAGTCTAAGTATGTATTGAATCCTATCTGAATTATTTTTGTCTTGTCTGCAGTGTACCACAAGCAAGACATGGATTTTTAATAGAGAAAACACAAAAGAAAAAATACCTTCATCCAGACATGTTCAACCAATCTTTTTGCCCTTCACAGAGATTTTAAAGCACGTCTATTCTATACTCGAACTTTTCAGTTAAGAGAGTTAGAAAACCATTTGCAAAGAAATGACTAGAGACAGGCTGGCATAGTCTCACTGGTGAATTTATTGTAGGATAGTCCAAATTTGTCTCCTACTAATGCTGAACTTCAGTTGCTTTTGCAGCCATTGTTGACAGCATTTTCACCAATTTTCAGAAAATTTGGAAATATCTGACCCAAAGTTAAATGTGGAAAATAGAACAAACATATGGCATGTATAACCAATTAATAATCGTGCCAAAACTAATGTGCATACAGTATCCTTCAAAAAGGCATTTATATTACAGTCATACATTATTTTTAATGTAATAATAAATCAAACTTCAAAACTGAATCTGCACCAGGACCAAATTTTGGTTGAAGTCTACTTTGTAGTTTCTGCTTTTACAATGTCACAGACATTAGAGCAGTGGTTCCCAAACCCCAGGTCGCAACCCTATACTGGTACTGCATTTTGGGTCGCAAAAGATTGTATTTTGGGTTGCGATCAAAAAAGTTTGGGAAGAACTGCATTAGAGTATTACATCAGGACTGAGCTAGTTTTCCAAGTCATGCCGTGTATCCAAGTTATTCTTGTTGGAATTTTCAAACTTTTACTATATAAAACTATCAAACATTCCCTATTTTAAGGTCATCAAAATCTTCATACCCCAAACAGGAAGCTGCTATAAACCCCAACAGTTTGATTTTGTTACGTTTAAAAATCAGTCCCAGCCTGATACTCGAGCTCACAAACCCTCATATGCACATGAACTTTAAACCTGTAGTACCTCAAAGTTAAAGAAAATTGTCATTTGAGCAATTTGAACACAAAATTCAAGGACCAAATATTGTTACCGAATCATTATGAATTTTGAATCAATACTGTAATTAAGCAAATGCATCTTATTAGAACCAAATTAATATGATGTAAAAAGGTAGGAGTTTATCACTTTATTGGGAACTTTATATCTGATTTTACATTGTTCCCAGAGTGTAGTGCTTTGGACAAGTTTACATAAATGCATCTTTCTTTTATCTGACTATAGATTCACATTCCCTAGATTTTTGACAACTGAAAATTTTCACTTTTAGAATATAATGGAAGCCAGTAATATCAATCAATGTAAAAAAACAAAACAAATTTTATATATTTAGACATTGGTCAGACCCACCTGAAAATACATATAGTAAACAAATACAAGATTGAAGTCATTTTTTCTATTCTTGCTATTAAAAATCAACCCAGACAGAATATCAATCACAACTTGAATCTTATGCTCAAGGAGTACATTACAAGCCCATTTCAACCGATTTCAAATCAAACATCAACATTTAACATGTATTATACAGTTGATTGTATAATGTTTCTGTACCTATCAGGCATTATAAAATGAAGATGAAATATGGACTTGGAAAAGGGGGTAGTTGTCAAAATAAAAAATTTCTAAGAAGCAAATGCATACCTAGTTTGTGCTCTATCTGAAAACACAATACCGGTAACCAAACCTTTGTAAAATCAAACAATTTAGAGACGGGTCCATACCAGCAACAGTGAAAATCCGACCAAATCCTGTATTACAATTTTCAAAATCAATGTTTACATGTTTGCATGATGACAAATATATTGCAAGACATCTTCATCAATCTAGAGCTCATCTAAGAGGGCTATATTTTCTCAAACAAAACTGGTTTTCTGAACAGATTGGTTTGGAAGTTTTGGAGTGAACTCCTTGAGCTTGAGAGTCTAAGTATGTATTGAATCTTATCTGAATTATTTTTGTCTTGTCTGCAGTGTACCACAAGCAAGACATGGATTTTTAATAGAGAAAACACAAAAGAAAAAATACCTTCATCCAGACATGTTCAACCAATCTTTTTGCCCTTCACAGAGATTTTAAAGCACGTCTATTCTATACTCGAACTTTTCAGTTAAGAGAGTTAGAAAACCATTTGCAAAGAAATGACTAGAGACAGGCTGGCATAGTCTCACTGGTGAATTTATTGTAGGATAGTCCAAATTTGTCTCCTACTAATGCTGAACTTCAGTTGCTTTTGCAGCCATTGTTTACAGCATTTTCACCAATTTTCAGAAAATTTGGAAATATCTGACCCAAAGTTAAATGTGGAAAATAGAACAAACATATGGCATGTATAACCAATTAATAATCGTGCCAAAACTAATGTGCATACAGTATCCTTCAATAAGGCATTTATATTACAGTCATACATTATTTTTAATGTAATAATAAATCAAACTTCAAAACTGAATCTGCACCAGGACCAAATTTTGGTTGAAGTCTACTTTGTAGTTTCTGCTTTTACAATGTCACAGACATTAGAGCAGTGGTTCCCAAACCCCAGGTCGCAACCCTATACTGGTACTGCATTTTGGGTCGCAAAAGATTGTATTTTGGGTTGCGATCAAAAAAGTTTGGGAACAACTGCATTAGAGTATTACATCAGGACTGAGCTAGTTTTCCAAGTCATGCCGTGTATCCAAGTTATTCTTGTTGGAATTTTCAAACTTTTACTATATAAAACTATCAAACATTCCCTATTTTAAGGTCATCAAAATCTTCTTATACCCCGAAACAGGAAGCTGCTATAACCCCTAACAGTTTGATTTTGTCACATTTGTTTAAAAATAAGTGCCAGCCTGATACTCGAGCTCACAAACCATCATATGCACATGAACTTAAAACCTGTAATACCTCAATGTGTTAAAGAAAATTGTCATTTGAGCAATTTGAACACAAAATTCAAGGACCAAATATTGTTACCGAATCATTATGAATTTTGAATCAATACTGTAATTAAGCAAATGCATCTTATTAGAACCAAATTAATATGATGTAAAAAGGTAGGAGTTTATCACTTTATTGGGAACTTTATATCTGATTTTACATTGTTCCCAGAGTGTAGTGCTTTGGACAAGTTTACATGAATGCATCTTTCTTTTATCTGACTATAGATTCACATCCCTAGATTTTTGACTAACTGAAAATTTTCACTTTTAGAATATAATGGAAGCCAGTAGTATGAATCAATGTAGAAATTGTTTTTTTTAAACATATTTAGACATTGGTCAGACCCACCTGAAAATACATATAGTAAACAAATACAAGATTGAAGTCATTTTTTCTATTCTTGCTATTAAAAATCAACCCAGACAGAATATCAATAACAACTTGAATCTTATGCTCAAGGAGTACATTACAAGCCCATTTCAACCGATTTCAAATCAAACATCAACGTTTAACATGTATTATACAGTCGATTGTATAATGTTTCTGTACCTATCAGGCATTATAAAATGAAGATGACATATAGACTTGGAAAAGAGGGTAGTTGTCAAAATAAAAAAAATTCAAGAAGCAAATGCATACCTAGTTTGTGCTCTATCTGTAAACACAATAACCAAACCTTTGTAAAATCAAACAATTTAGAGACTGTTCCATACCAGCAACAGTGAAAATCCGACCAAATCCTGTATTACAATTTTCAAAATCAATGTTCACATGTTTGCTTGATGAAAAATATATTGCAAGACATCTTCATCAATCTAGAGCTCATCTAAGAGGGCTATATTTTCTCAAACAAAACTGGTTTTCTGAACAGATTGGTTTGGAGGTTTTGGAGTGAACTCCTTGAGCTTGAGAGTCTAAGTATGTATTGAATCCTATCTGAATTATTTTTGTCTTGTCTGCAGTGTACCACAAGCAAGACATGGATTTTTAATAGAGAAAACACAAAAGAAAAAATACCTTCATCCAGACATGTTCAACCAATCTTTTTGCCCTTCACAGAGATTTTAAAGCACGTCTATTCTATACTCGAACTTTTCAGTTAAGAGAGTTAGAAAACCATTTGCAAAGAAATGTCTAGAGACAGGCTGGCATAGTCTCACTGGTGAATTTATTGTAGGATAGTCAAAATTTGTCTCCTACTAATGCTGAACTTCAGTTGCTTTTGCAGCCATTGTTTACAGCATTTTCACCAATTTTCAGAAAATTTGGAAATATCTGACCCAAAGTTAAATGTGGAAAATAGAACAAACATATGGCATGTATAACCAATTAATAATCGTGCCAAAACTAATGTGCATACAGTATCCTTCAATAAGGCATTTATATTATAGTCATAAATTATTTTTAATGTAATAATAAATCAAACTTCAAAACTGAAACTGCACCAGGACCAAATTTTGATTGAAGTCTACTTTGTAGTTTCTGCTTTTACAATGTCACAGACATTAGAGCAGTGGTTCCCAAACCCCAGGTCGCAACCCTATACTGGTACTGCATTTTGGGTGGCAAAAGATTGTAATTTGGGTTGCGATCAAAAAAGTTTGGGAACAAATGCATTAGAGTATTACATCAGGACTGAGCTAGTTTTCCAAGTCAAGCCGTGTATCCAAGTTACTCTTGTTGGAATTTTCAAACTTTTACTATATAAGACTATCAAACATTCCCTATTTTAAGGTCATCAAAATCTTCTTAATACCCCGAATAGGAAGCTGCTATAACCCCCAACAGTTTGATTTTGTCACATTTGTTTAAAAATCAGTGCCAGCCTGATACTCGAGCTCACAAACCAACATATGCACATGAACTTTAAACCTGTAGTACCTCAAAGTTAAAGAAAATTGTCATTTGAGCAATTTGAACACAAAATTCAAGGACCAAATATTGTTACCGAATCATTATCAATTTTGAATCAACGCTGTAATTAAGCAAATGCATCTTATTAGAACCAAATTAATATGATGTAAAAAGGTAGGAGTTTATCACTTTATTGGGAACTTTATATCTGATTTTACATTGTTCCCAGAGTGTAGTGCTTTCAACAAGTTTACATGAATGCATCTTTCTTTTATCTGACTATAGATTCAAATTCCCTAGATTTTTGACTAACTGAAAATTTTCACTTTTAGAATATAATGGAAACCAGTAATATCAATCAATGTAGAAATTTTTTTTTTTTAAATATATTTAGACATTGGTCAGACCCACCTGAAAATACATATAGTAAACAAATACAAGATTGAAGTCCTTTTTTCTATTCTTGCTATTAAAAATCAACCCAGACAGAATATCAATCACAACTTGAATCTTATGCTCAAGGAGTACATTACAAGCCCATTTCAACCGATTTCAAATCAAACATCAACATTTAACATGTATTATACAGTCGATTGTATAATGTTTCTGTACCTATCAGGCATTATAAAATGAAGATGAAATATGGACTTGGAAAAGAGGGTAGTTGTCAAAATAAAAAAATTCAAGAAGCAAATGCATACCTAGTTTGTGCTCTATCTGTAAACACAATAACCAAACCTTTGTAAAATCAAACAATTTAGAGACTGTTCCATACCAGCAACAGTGAAAATCCGACCAAAATCCTGTATTACAATTTTCAAAATCAATGTTTGCTTGATGAAAAATATATTGCAAGACATCTTCATCAATCTAGAGCTCATCTAAGAGGGCTATATTTTCTCAAACAAAACTGGTTTTCTGAACAGACTGGTTTGGAGGTTTTGGAGTGAACTCCTTGAGCTTGAGAGTCTAAGTATGTATTGAATCCTATCTGAATTATTTTTGTCTTGTCTGCAGTGTACCACAAGCAAGACATGGATTTTTAATAGAGAAAACACAAAAGAAAAAATACCTTCATCCAGACATGTTCAACCAATCTTTTTGCCCTTAACAGAGATTTTAAAGCACGTCTATTCTATACTCGAACTTTTCAGTTAAGAGAGTTAGAAAACCATTTGCAAAGAAATGTCTAGAGACAGGCTGGCATAGTCTCACTGGTGAATTTATTGTAGGATAGTCAAAATTTGTCTCCTACTAATGCTGAACTTCAGTTGCTTTTGCAGCCATTGTTTACAGCATTTTCACCAATTTTCAGAAAATTTGGAAATATCTGACCCAAAGTTAAATGTGGAAAATAGAACAAACATATGGCATGTATAACCAATTAATAATCGTTCCAAAACTAATGTGCATACAGTATCCTTCAATAAGGCATTTATATTATAGTCATAAATTATTTTAATGTAATAATAAATCAAACTTCAAAACAGAATCTGCACCAGGACCAAATTTTGATTGAAGTCTACTTTGTAGTTTCTGCTTTTACAATGTTACAGACATTAGAGCAGTGGTTCCCAAACCCCAGGTCGCAACCCTATACTGGTACTGCATTTTGGGTCGCAAAAGATTGTATTTTGGGTTGCGATCAAAAAAGTTTGGGAACAACTGCATTAGAGTATTACATCAGGACTGACCTAGTTTTCCAAGTCAAGCCGTGTATCCAAGTTATTCTTGTTGGAATTTTCAAACTTTTACTATATAAAACTATCAAACATTCCCTATTTTAAAGTCATCAAAATCTTCTTAATACCCCGAATAGGAAGCTGCTATAACCCCCAACAGTTTGATTTTGTCACATTTGATTAAAAATCAGTGCCAGCCTAATACTCGAGCTCACAAACCAACATATGCACATGAACTTTAAACCTGTAGTACCTCAAAGTTAAAGAAAATTGTCATTTGAGCAATTTGAACACAAAATTCAAGGACCAAATATTGTTACCGAATCATTATGAATTTTGAATCAACACTGTAATTAAGCAAATGCATCTTATTAGAACCAAATTAATATGATGTAAAAAGGTAGGAGTTTATCACTTTATTGGGAACTTTATATCTGATTTTACATTGTTCCCAGAGTGTAGTGCTTTGGACAAGTTTACATGAATGCATCTTTCTTTTATCTGACTATAGATTCACATTCCCTAGATTTTTGACTAACTGAAAATTTTCACTTTTAAAATATAATGGAAACCAGTAATATCAATCAATGTAGAATTTTTTTTTTTTAAATATATTTAGACATTGGTCAGACCCACCTGAAAATACATATAGTAAACAAATACAAGATTGAAGTCATTTTTTCTATTCTTGCTATTAAAAATCAACCCAGACAGAATATCAATCACAACTTGAATCTTATGCTCATGGAGTACATTGCAAGCCCATTTCAACCGATTTCAAATCAAATATCAACATTTAACATGTATTATACAGTCGATTGTATAATGTTTCTGTACCTATCATGCATTATAAAATGAAGATGAAATATGGACTTGGAAAAGAGGGTAGTTGTCAAAATAAAAAAATTCAAGAAGCAAATGCATACCTAGTTTGTGCTCTATCTGTAAACACAATAACCAAACCTTTGTAAAATCAAACAATTTAGAGACTGTTCCATACCAGCAACAGTGAAAATCCGACCAAATCCTGTATTACAATTTTCAAAATCAATGTTCACATGTTTGCTTGATGAAAAATATATTGCAAGACATCTTCATCAATCTAGAGCTCATCTAAGAGGGCTATATTTTCTCAAACAAAACTGGTTTTCTGAACAGATTGGTTTGGAGGTTTTGGAGTGAACTCCTTGAGCTTGAGAGTCTAAGTATGTATTGAATCCTATCTGAATTATTTTTGTCTTGTCTGCAGTGTACCACAAGCAAGACATGGATTTTTAATAGAGAAAACACAAAAGAAAAAATACCTTCATCCAGACATGTTCAACCAATCTTTTTGCCCTTCACAGAGATTTTAAAGCACGTCTATTCTATACTCGAACTTTTCAGTTAAGAGAGTTAGAAAACCATTTGCAAAGAAATGTCTAGAGACAGGCTGGCATAGTCTCACTGGTGAATTTATTGTAGGATAGTCAAAATTTGTCTCCTACTAATGCTGAACTTCGGTTGCTTTTGCAGCCATTGTTTACAGCATTTTCACCAATTTTCAGAAAATTTGGAAATATCTGACCCAAAGTTAAATGTGGAAAATAGAACAAACATATGGCATGTATAACCAATTAATAATCGTTCCAAAACTAATGTGCATACAGTATCCTTCAATAAGGCATTTATATTATAGTCATAAATTATTTTAATGTAATAATAAATCAAACTTCAAAACTGAATCTGCACCAGGACCAAATTTTGGTTGAAGTCTACTTTGTAGTTTCTGCTTTTACAATGTTACAGACATTAGAGCAGTGGTTCCCAAACCCCAGGTCGCAACCCTATACTGGTACTGCATTTTGGGTCGCAAAAGATTGTATTTTGGGTTGCGATCAAAAAAGTTTGGGAACAACTGCATTAGAGTATTACATCAGGACTGACCTAGTTTTCCAAGTCATGCCGTGTATCCAAGTTATTCTTGTTGGAATTTTCAAACTTTTACTATATAAAACTATCAAACATTCCCTATTTTAAGGTCATCAAAATCTTCTTAATACCCCGAATAGGAAGCTGCTATAACCCCCAACAGTTTGATTTTGTCACATTTGATTAAAAATCAGTGCCAGCCTGATACTCGAGCTCACAAACCAACATATGCACATGAACTTTAAACCTGTAGTACCTCAAAATTAAAGAAAATTGTCATTTGAGCAATTTGAACACAAAATTCAAGGACCAAATATTGTTACCGAATCATTATCAATTTTAAATCAACACTGTAATTAAGCAAATGCATCTTATTAGAACCAAATTAATATGATGTAAAAAGGTAGGAGTTTATCACTTTATTGGGAACTTTATATCTGATTTTACATTGTTCCCAGAGTGTAGTGCTTTGGACAAGTTTACATGAATGCATCTTTCTTTTATCTGACTATAGATTCACATTCCCTAGATTTTTGACAACTGAAAATTTTCACTTTTAGAATATAATGGAAACCAGTAATATCAATCAATGTAGAATTTTTTTTTTTTAAATATATTTAGACATTGGTCAGACCCACCTGAAAATACATATAGTAAACAAATACAAGATTGAAGTCATTTTTTCTATTCTTGCTATTAAAAATCAACCCAGACAGAATATCAATCACAACTTGAATCTTATGCTCATGGAGTACATTGCAAGCCCATTTCAACCGATTTCAAATCAAATATCAACATTTAACATGTATTATACAGTCGATTGTATAATGTTTCTGTACCTATCAGGCATTATAAAATGAAGATGAAATATGGACTTGGAAAAGAGGGTAGTTGTCAAAATAAAAAAATTCAAGAAGCAAATGCATACCTAGTTTGTGCTCTATCTGTAAACACAATAACCAAACCTTTGTAAAATCAAACAATTTAGAGACTGTTCCATACCAGCAACAGTGAAAATCCGACCAAATCCTGTATTACAATTTTCAAAATCAATGTTCACATGTTTGCTTGATGAAAAATATATTGCAAGACATCTTCATCAATCTAGAGCTCATCTAAGAGGGCTATATTTTCTCAAACAAAACTGGTTTTCTGAACAGATTGGTTTGGAGGTTTTGGAGTGAACTCCTTGAGCTTGAGAGTCTAAGTATGTATTGAATCCTATCTGAATTATTTTTGTCTTGTCTGCAGTGTACCACAAGCAAGACATGGATTTTTAATAGAGAAAACACAAAAGAAAAAATACCTTCATCCAGACATGTTCAACCAATCTTTTTGCCCTTCACAGAGATTTTAAAGCACGTCTATTCTATACTCTAACTTTTCAGTTAAGAGAGTTAGAAAACCATTTGCAAAGAAATGTCTAGAGACAGGCTGGCATAGTCTCACTGGTGAATTTATTGTAGGATAGTCAAAATTTGTCTCCTACTAATGATGAACTTCAGTTGCTTTTGCAGCCATTGTTTACAGCATTTTCACCAATTTTCAGAAAATTTGGAAATATCTGACCCAAAGTTAAATGTGGAAAATAGAACAAACATATGGCATGTATAACCAATTAATAATCGTGCCAAAACTAATGTGCATACAGTATCCTTCAATAAGGCATTTATATTATAGTCATAAATTATTTTAATGTAATAATAAATCAAACTTCAAAACTGAATCTGCACCAGGACCAAATTTTGGTTGAAGTCTACTTTGTAGTTTCTGCTTTTACAATGTCACAGACATTAGAGCAGTGGTTCCCAAACCCCAGGTCGCAACCCTATACTGGTACTGTATTTTGGGTCACAAAAGATTGTAATTTGGGTTGCGATCAAAAAAGTTTGGGAACAACTGCATTAGAGTATTACATCAGGACTGACCTAGTTTTCCAAGTCAAGCCGTGTATCCAAGTTATTCTTGTTGGAATTTTCAAACTTTTACTATATAAAACTATCAAACATTCCCTATTTTAAGGTCATCAAAATCTTCTTAATACCCCGAATAGGAAGCTGCTATAACCCCCAACAGTTTGATTTTGTCACATTTGATTAAAAATCAGTGCCAGCCTGATACTCGAGCTCACAAACCAACATATGCACATGAACTTTAAACCTGTAGTACCTCAAAGTTAAAGAAAATTGTCATTTGAGCAATTTGAACACAAAATTCAAGGACCAAATATTGTTACCGAATCATTATGAATTTTGAATCAATACTGTAATTAAGCAAGTGCATCTTATTAGAACCAAATTAATATGATGTAAAAAGGTAGGAGTTTATCACTTTATTGGGAACTTTATATCTGATTTTACATTGTTCCCAGAGTGTAGTGCTTTGGACAAGTTTACATGAATGCATCTTTCTTTTATCTGACTATAGATTCACATTCCCTAGATTTTTGACAACTGAAAATTTTCACTTTTAGAATATAATGGAAGCCAGCAATATCAATCAATGTAGAAAATTTTTTTAAAAAAATATATTTAGACATTGGTCAGACCCACCTGAAAATACATATAGTAAACAAATACAAGATTGAAGTCATTTTTTCTATTCTTGCTATTAAAAATCAACCCAGACAGAATATCAATCACAACTTGAATCTTATGCTCAAGGAGTACATTACAAGCCCATTTCAACCGATTTCAAATCAAACATCAACATTTAACATGTATTATACAGTCGATTGTGTAATGTTTCTGTACCTATCAGGCATTATAAAATGAAGATGAAATATGGACTTGGAAAAGAGGGTAGTTGTCAAAATAAAAAAAATTCAAGAAGCAAATGCATACCTAGTTTGTGCTCTATCTGTAAACACAATAACCAAACCTTTGTAAAATCAAACAATTTAGAGACTGTTCCATACCAGCAACAGTGAAAATCCGACCAAAATCCTGTATTACAATTTTCAAAATCAATGTTCACATGTTTGCTTGATGAAAAATATATTGCAAGACATCTTCATTAATCTAGAGCTCATCTAAGAGGGCTATATTTTCTCAAACAAAACTGGTTTTCTGAACAGACTGGTTTGGAGGTTTTGGAGTGAACTCCTTGAACTTGAGAGTCTAAGTATGTAATGAATCCTATCTGAATTATTTTTGTCTTGTCTGCAGTGTACCACAAGCAAGACATGGATTTTTAATAGAGAAAACACAAAAGAAAAAATACCTTCATCCAGACATGTTCAACCAATCTTTTTGCCCTTCACAGAGATTTTAAAGCACGTCTATTCTATACTCGAACTTTTCAGTTAAGAGAGTTAGAAAACCATTTGCAAAGAAATGTCTAGAGACAGGCTGGCATAGTCTCACTGGTGAATTTATTGTAGGATAGTCAAAATTTGTCTCCTACTAATGCTGAACTTCAGTTGCTTTTGCAGCCATTGTTTACAGCATTTTCACCAATTTTCAGAAAATTTGGAAATATCTGACCCAAAGTTAAATGTGGAAAATAGAACAAACATATGGCATGTATAACCAATTAATAATCGTTCCAAAACTAATGTGCATACAGTATCCTTCAATAAGGCATTTATATTATAGTCATAAATTATTTTAATGTAATAATAAATCAAACTTCAAAACTGAATCTGCACCAGGACCAAATTTTGGTTGAAGTCTACTTTGTAGTTTCTGCTTTTACAATGTTACAGACATTAGAGCAGTGGTTCCCAAACCCCAGGTCGCAACCCTATACTGGTACTGCATTTTGGGTCGCAAAAGATTGTATTTTGGGTTGCGATCAAAAAAGTTTGGGAACAACTGCATTAGAGTATTACATCAGGACTGACCTAGTTTTCCAAGTCAAGCCGTGTATCCAAGTTATTCTTGTTGGAATTTTCAAACTTTTACTATATAAAACTATCAAACATTCCCTATTTTAAGGTCATCAAAATCTTCTTAATACCCCGAATAGGAAGCTGCTATAACCCCCAACAGTTTGATTTTGTCACATTTGATTAAAAATCAGTGCCAGCCTAATAACTATCCTTGAATGTGTTGATGTGCCAATAGTCTTTAATGTCCTGATGTGCCAGTGGTGTTTAATGTGATGATGTGCCAAAATGAAGTTCTCCAGAATATCTTTGAATAAGTTTACATAAATCCCAAAATCATCAATTCAAAATCCAAAAGTCTATGAGCACTTTTATAATCCAATGCATATTTTAAATAATTCCTCTCTCTGAATTGTGAACGATTGTTCACAACTGTAATGGCTCTTTAAAGACTGATGTTAAGGTCGAAAATTGAAAAACTGTCCACTAAACATAGTATACATAAAGATAGGTCACCTGACAATGTTTTAGAATATTATGTATGTGACTCTTAACACACAACTCTAAGGGAAATTCTGGTTTTATCTGTAAACAAAATCAACCTTGACCTCAAACTGAATCAACAACTTGTTTACCAAAACCGTCCTTGACCTCAAATACTAAGTGAAAAACAAAATTCAAGGACAATAGCTAACATATCAACATTATACTTAACGTTAAGGTTTAAGCAAATATTAAAGTCAAGAAACATTTATAATTTTTATATAAACATCATCCAGTGTGACAACTACATGTATACAAATAACACTGCCCATATGCTCTTGAAGAAAACGTGGAATCAGTCTGTATACCGGTAGATACTTGTGTAATTTTTGTACAAAATCTTCCAATATTATTCTGCTTGGAAGAGTTTAATAAAACCAGCCAACTGGATGATATTTGTAAATTTACACATCGGAACTAGTACGTGTGTTGCCACCTTTCTTAAAGGTAAAGTTTACAGATGAAGGTTACATTTACTTTTAGTGTACAGTTTTCAAATCTGAAAGGATAGAATTAGTGGGAGGAAAATTGGTCAACTTTTACATATATGTAAGACAAAGAGTGTCAAATTTACCACTTTCATGGTTTTCATTTCAGTGAAAGGTGGACATTACTATATTTGTTTGGAGATGTAACTCACAAACTTTTAAATAAAGTAATAAACCTAAAGCTTGGTATAGCTACATCTCAGAACTTGATGTCTTCACTTAGCACTTTTATGGCATCTTTACAGCCAGGTCTCAAATCATTATCATTTTTTGTGTCCAAACTGTCACCCAGAAGCAATCAAGTTATTACAGATAATGGAAAGAAATGTTTCACCCTGTCAAATCATAGCTTGGGGGTGCATCTTGTACCAATCATGTGTATCAACAGCATGGTCCAATCAGGAAGATCAAAGTCACATGCAAAGCTTAATTACTTTTTGTATTAGGACTGTAACACTAAAGCCATTGAAGGTACTACTCCTGAATGTGTCGTTATTTTTCATAGTATTTCATCACGGTTAAAATCATAGATCAACATTTTCACTTTTAGAAAGTTAGTAAATCTTGCTTGCCTGAACTTTTCCCTTAATTATTCCATTCATATCTGTTACATGTGTTGCTAGATCACAACCACACTTTTACTATTTTCCTTACCAGAAGACATGTTAATCATACAAATGCTTGGCATTACTTTTAAGTGCATTTAATCATAGTAAATCAGGGTCCAAGCTGGACCATAATATCTGGATTAATTTACCTCTCCAGCCAGAATCATACCTGCCAACCCCTAGAGAGGTACAAGCGTAACCTAAGTGACGAAAAAGCATAATCTGAGCATAAAAAGTGTAATCTATATATTACATGCCATTATTACAATAAACTGTATGAAAAATGTACATTTAGTTTTCCTACTAACTTGGATCTGTGGGTGGTTAAAATTCTTATCACAAATGGTCAAAATCTGTGTGAATTAGTACCAGAATACAAACACAAAACATATTGACAAATTATTTATATATAACACTTTAACTAGCCTAAATGTTGAACTTTCGCTGAATGATTGTAAAGTCAAGTCCACAAATTCTGCAATAAGCATGACAACATGCTCAACCCGAGTGCTGTATTACATCACTCATATTCATTTAAAATTTGTAAAGCACTATTGATTTGAAGAAACTGGTCTTTTTCCTTGGAAATGTGTCACATACAGCTGCTATAAATAGAAAACAAGTACAAGTAGGTCTACAATTGACAAATGTACTCTTGCGCTATTCTTAATTAGCAGTCTTCTTTTAGAATATTCTCAAATTTATGATATATTTGATTAAATAGGTGATAAAAAAATTAAAAACGCAACTTATTATTGCTTTATTTTTATCTTTTAATGTACCAAAAAAGCGCATTCAATATACAGGGTAGCGTAAGACATAATTAGGTGAAAAAAAGTGTAATGATTACACCAAAAGTGTAATGGTTGGCATGTATGTATGGTGTCTGCGCTCAAATTATAACACCTTTTAAGCTATTTACTACCAAAAATACATGTCAGGTGTATATGGGAAATCAGTTGTGTCACACATCAAAACTAGGTTGTTGAGACCTACATTCTGTGGTTAGTTGGCCACTTTCAAAGTGCACCTGGAACTAGCAAATGTTTTCAGACTACTTAACTGTTAAGGTTCTAAAACCCACGGGACTAGTGGCTGCATCCGATTTTTTAGATTTTTTTTTTTTCATTGGGACACACACCCCCTGGCAGTGTGTACCCCTTTCCAATTTGAAATACAAAAAGCCTGTAGGATGTAATAAAATGCACAAAACTAGTCAATTCATTCATTAATTTATCATTTCTAACCCTATTATTGGCAGAGGATCCCTAACAGTCATCTCCTTTGTGTTTCTTCCATTTTATGGTCATGATGCCGTATTCATGTAGATTGGGCTTATTATGTAGTGCACACATCTTCTCCGCAATGGACATACCATGGAATGCCTCTGATTGGATCGCTTGTGATGTTTCGTGTTTATTCCGTTCCATGGACAGGAATGCATATTCATGTAGATAGAGCCTATTCAGTAGTGGGGACATCTCCACAATGGATATTGTTCTGAAATCCTTTAAATTGGATCACTTTTGTGTTTATTCCATTCTATAGTCAGGATTCCCTAACAGGTTAGACACAAGACTAATAATATTGGATTAATGATAATCAATCGCAATGATTTAAACTCAGATTAACATAAAATATGGACAAGTTTGTCATCAGGGGTGGCCAACCACTAGAAAGCTGACATACAACAAGACTGTGTCAAAAAAAGGGAATTGTTCGATTATCTTTTATTTGCTGATCCTAATTAAATAGATTAAAAAAGTGTGTACACTTGTCTCACACTTTCCATTACTTGGACTGATGACGATTTACAAGCAATATGTGCAATTAGGACTATATATAGATATCTTGGGGGCAACAGTAGGTAACCTGATAAACCAGAAAATTGTTCTCTGCCTTTGTTTTCTTCTGACATGACTGGTGGTGTACAGCAACTGTATTATGCAGAATTCACGTTGGACAGATCTGTTATAAATACAGATCATCAGGCAGCTCACTACTAATAAATGAATTTCAACTGACCTTTGTATCCAGATAGCAAGTATAATCTCTCTTCTATTGATCCATGGCATTAAATACTTTAGAACACTCACTTTTTATTATTAATGCACTTGTGTATTCAGCATCTGTTGACCATGGATTTGACCTGCTCATATGTGTGGAAGCAGCATCACCCCATGGTAAGAGCAACACACTCACACAGTGAACCGACTAACACTTAGGCTGGAGCTACAGGAATGTTGTGCTGTCAGAAATTTGAGAAAGAATTGATAAATAATATCATCCCAGAAATTGCATTGAGCTGTAACAAGTTAAAAAGGATAGAAATTATGCTACACAATAGTAATAATTATAGTAAAGTAGTTGCAGCAGTAGTATTTTCAATGGTATTTATGAATATCAGAATACATACATGCATATATATGCCTGTTAATACCTTATATTTTATATGGACTTGGGAATTTGCTGTAACTTTATTCCCATGTTTGTCAATCTTTTTTACACAATTTATTTACATTAGCAGTGTACTTGTCCATAAATCTTTAGTTCTGACTCTATCCTGAAATTTTGAAAAGCCCTATGATATCTTGCTGGGATAACCATGGATTTTCAAAAACATTTCGTACCCAGTGAACAGCAAATTACTAGTATACTCGGGTACCACTTCCATTTTTTTAATGGTGTCTATCAAACATAACCCAGCACAGGGATGGATCCAGAAATATTGTGTATGTGCATGCGGGGAGAACAAACAAGTAGAGAGGTCTGTGGGATGGAACCCCTGGTGGGGGCCCAGAAGGCAAAGGCAGCTCCTACATTTTAAGGAAGCTACATTTTAAGGGCTGTTGGTAATGTGAACAGGCCCATAGGATAAGTGGGTGTATTATAAGGGTGAAACAATTCATTGATATATTGATGCATCGATACTTTTGCTATATCGATACAAGTATCGATGCAAGAGGTGAAGAATATATACAAAATTATATCTACCTTATATAAGTTACTTTAATCTTCAGCAGTCATTAATAATTATTACTTGTTTGCCTTCTTATTCTTTAAACTGAGAATCGATAATGTATCGTATCGTAGGCTGTGTATCGTGAATCGTATCGATACGCAGCACAGGTGTATCGTTTCACCCCTAATGTGTTATAGCCAAATATCATGTACAGAACACAGCAAGTAGAAAATCCTACATTATTCACTTAAAAAACTGTCAATGGAATGTGCAAGAACAACCTGTTTTACGAAAAAGGTATTTATATGAGCTAAAATAATCAATATATTGTATAGCATACACAACAGATAAGCACAGTTATAATGAAGCTATTGTATTGTAATTATTGTATTGCAAACAGATCAAACAAGATGCAATGAGCGTTACATTTTGCATACACATGGGGCCTTAAGTACACTGCACATGGCAAATAACCCGATGCAATAATGTAATGAAGGCCGCCATATTGTTCTTCCTGTTAACAATCCCCTGACTGAGTCATTTGTAACCTGGTGGCTATCAAAATTTCCATGTAGAAAGTACAATTGTGGTTGATACTGTTCATAGAGAAGAAAATTCCACAACATTTGTGAAATACAGTACAACTTACAAGATTTTTTAAAATTCCCTATGCTTCATGGTGGGGCAGAGAGAGAGTGGAGAGGATTAAAAAAAACCAGCTCTCCACACACCCTGATGGAGTTGCCATGGCATATAGCGTTAGAATAGCTCTGCACACCACACTTTCCCACATTTGATAACCACCGCAGAGTGGATGTGGTCTCAATAAAATGAGTGGTTCACTGTTTATGACCCCTGCAAGCATGCTCTAAAGAGGTTCAGAGAAAGAAAGAGAGGCACTGATTTATGTAAATCAATATTTCTTTCAGGTGTAGTTTGCTTACCTTTTTATATTGATTAAACGTGATCATTTATTTAATGATAAACATTTGCTAGTTCTAACAAAGATAATGTATGATACATAATGCCAGATCAAATTTTTGATAATATTAACATAATGACAATGCCTCACAAACTGTACTGATACTACATTTTGAGCAATGAATCTAATTTTTTTCTTTAATACTACACTATTGTAATCTACAGATTCATTCATGTCCTTATTTCCGTTGCAGTTCGCACAACACTTTTTTAACAATTACATGAAAGTCAGTGATATTGTACTCCTGCAGTGAAAAGAACAATAAACATGAAAATATTAATAACAAAATTGCATTCATACCAGACTAAAGTGAAACAAAATCGGAAAAGTTTCAATGGTTACCCCATGCACGAGTGCTCTTTAACATAATGTATGATTTCTTCTGACATCCGATTACAGCATTATAGAGGCGTAATTAAAACTTAAGAAAGCATAGTTCTGGTGGTTGCTGCATGAACATACAAAAACAAAAAGAATTGCTAAAAGCCAACTAACTATGTTCTGTTCCAGAAATATAAGGACAATGAAGTCAAATTCATTCTCATACTGAATTTCTATATATTGTGAAAAAAAAGAAGATGCATTCAATATGCACTTAATAACAGATCTGTGTACATTGGCAGGAGCACTACATACATGTATGTTAGTCTCAGATATACGTGCCATAGAGAGAGAGAGAGCATTCTCAAGATTTTGTATCTATACTTCAATTTAAACTGTACTATTTTGTATTCAAAGTAGCGTTTTTATTTTTTAAATCACAAATGGTGGTTGCAAAAGGCATCCTAGATATATGTAGGTTCACTCGTACACTTTCTGAAGACAGATGCTCATGTGCAAACTAATAACAACAGAAGCCATCAACACGGCTTGTTTTAGTTGCCACTGACATGTTAATTTCATGTGTGAACTGATAACTTAAAAGTACAACAGCAGCTCTTCTGCAGGTTTATTTTCTTTGCCATTATGTTGACAATAAACCGTGTACTCAGGGTTAAGTGAATAGTGTATATTTTATTGAATAAACATTTTGTTGAATTATATTGTATAACCCACAGGCTATTCCATTGTTTGATTCTCATAAAAATCAGTGATAGAAAGAACTTGTGAACTACTGTAATCAAACAGCTAATATCAAATTTGTGCATTATCTGTTTATTGTCTTCCATTCCTTGCGTCAGTCCAAGATCACCTAACTAAAGATTATTTATTAATGAGCTCAAAATAAGATTAGATGTTTAAAATGGACAATGATTTTGCTTCACACTACTTACAAAGATTGTATTCGACCTTTTGTTATTAACAATGAGACCTACCGCACTCGATCATTCAGCTCCCTTTCTGCATAACCACCTTATAACAAAACTAATTCCTGCCTTCCACAATTCAGCAGTGGAACACATTACCAACAGAAATTATAAGTAACCCATCTATAAAAAATCTCAAAACTTACTCTGGGCTGATCAAATTTCTTTAGACCTACATCCCCATATTATTTATTTTCGAAGTCGGACAAGTAAAATTTTGCAAGATGCTGTTCCGCGACAAGTGCTTATTTCCTACTTTAAAACCAGTCAGGCAAGTGTTAATTTTCATGCTTTATCTGGCCATTCATACCCACCACCACTACCACCCACCCCAGGCATACTGAATGCTTGAATCAACCTCTCCATTTATTCGTTCATATCCTGCGATACTACAGCAAGTTATCATCGACAACTGTCGCATGTCTGCACATTCTATTACCACTTGAATGCACATCAAGCTAAGCTACCAAATTATTGGCCAATCAAAATACTTAAAGACAAATCCAATATGCTTAATTAGCTTTTTAAATGGCTTTTATTTTGTTTACTTGACCCAGATACAAGTGGATCACCCTTTGATTTAAAGTCAACAATTCAATGCAATCAAATTAATGAAAGGCACTTTGCCGACATTAGTGTCGATTTCCTTTATGAACTGACTAAATCACAGTGATGATTCTTTAATTTTTAATTGATTATACAGAGGATCAGCTTCTACACAAGATATTCCATTTGAAGCAAAGCAATGACGCTAATTAACCCTTTTCATACTGAAGCCCAATCAGACAGTTGTGTAGAACTGGAAATTTTTTCAGTCAGTGGTGTAGTAGCATGAGAGAATGCAGTGACATTGGTCAATCTGGCTTTACAGGACAATTTTTTGAAATTATTTTTCAATATTGTATACGATTTTAAAAAGTATAAAATTTTCCTTAAGGTCATATATTTTTTGACTGACAATTTTCAGACGTAAAACTTCAGTTGATAGTAAAGTTATGTAAGCAAAAACACATGCTTTACATTTTTTTTTAATAACTCACTTTCAATGCAATTTTCCTATCTGCAATATTCATTTTACTTAATATATGTAAATGTATGAAATGAGGGGAATTTTATGCCATTTAAGAAGGTGACAAAATAATAAAAATCCATCTAGAATATCGAAAGTTATTACAATTTTATTAAATTTACTCACATGAGAATTGGAGAACAAAAAGAACAATCCTTACTGGTAAGTCGACAAAGCTTTTCATTTTGGTTCTTCAGTGTTTTTATTTCACAATAAATTTTAATGTAATAATATCAGAGTTCTGTTGGGTGTATATTGGTCCATTTCCAGGGATGCAGTAAAATTTCAAAATATTATGCACACACCCAATATCAGTATATGTGCGAACTTTATGAGAAGTGAAGTTCTCAAAATGTCCAGTTAGCTTGAAAAGCATCCACGTCTTCATCATCATCAATATCTGAGTCAAAAATACCAATTAACTATTTATCATCTGCTCAGTTCATTTGATGCAACCTAGATCACGATCCCACGATCCCACTGCCTAAAATATAAATTTACCCCACAAAATTGTCTATATTTTCATCAAAATCGGTATCAACATCACGGTCGCTTCAGTACTGTCCGTATTTTGAATTATACGCGTTAAAGTTCAGTTTTGAAAGCAAATTTTCTACCAACCAGTTATCATCATCTCCGTTCATTTCGTCAAAGTCAAGATCACGATCTGCACTGCCCAAAACATAAATTTTCTCCACAAAATGATCTATATTTTCATCAAAATCGGCATCCCCATCGCTGTCGTAACTTGCTGTTTCAGCGCTGTCCACCATGTTGATCTCCACACATTAAAAGTCTTGTTTGAAATCAAATTTCAAATAACCAGTTATCATCAGCTCTGTTCATTTTGAAGAAGTAGAGATGGCGATCCCCACTGCCTAGAATGTCAATTTTCCACATGAAATGGTCTTTATTTTCAACTAATTCAGCAAGCACATAACTGTCTTCACTTTCCTCTTCAGAATATGACTGCCATTTTTTATCTACGCATGTTAAAACTCGATTTTGAAATCAAATTTTTGCCAGTTTAGGCGTCTTTTAAACACAATCTGGTAATGGGGGCGCTCTCCAGATAATACATGCTTCTGAGAGAGTGACAGGTGTAAGATGTATTTTGCATTTGCAACATGCACAATGGAGAGAATGTTGGCATACCTCTATGTTACTTTCATGTACTGTGGCTGAAATTTCTTTACATATTGTACTTGCGGAAACTGGACATGATCTAAGCACACAGCAGACAAAATGACCGCTCCAAAGTACTCGAAAAATCAGCCTGAATTAGTCAAAAGTGCACTATTTTCAGCAGTTATTAAAATAGGGAAACGAATTTTGCCAGAGCAGACAATACCAGCTTCTGAAAGTACTATGAATGAATTAAAAAATATCTAAAAAGTAAAAAAAGTTATTGGCTCTTTTTTTTTAAATTTACCTTTGAAATCCAGGAAGTGAAAATGACCAAGCGGTGCTAGCAGTTGTTTTAGAGGTGCACATCTTAAGTAAGACCAAGCTGTATACTCTATAACCCAAATTTCACCCATCAATCATACACCAAAATAAAGGGAATTCAAAGTTCTTTTAACAATACCTAAGATATACAAGGTCTTTTTTAAATAGCCCGGACAGCCAGTGAGGAAAACCTGGGTAATTCTTTTTCTTTAAAAATCTAACCCTATGCAAAGTACGAAACTGGAGAGCGCCACCAATGTTAGGTGTACCTTCTACCTTTATTTCCTTCTTTTCAAAAGAGTACACGTAAATTGATGACATATTATACAGTTAAAATTAAGTTTCTGCAAAGTTGGTAACGGAATATAGTGAACATACGACCAGAGTCGTATCCTGCTGGCAAAGGTAAAGTACGACTGGAGTCGTATCCCGCTGCAAAAGGGTTAAGGAGCTGTCTGTGTTTTATATTTAAACCGCAAAATGCATGTTATAACAACTTTAAAAGTAGTTGCCAAGCGAGATCATCTTTATTATATGGATAAAATGAGTTTGCTTAATTTTTTTTTGCGAGGAAGGTTCTAGGGGAAATTCAGAGAAGGGACATCCACATGAAAGTGGAGGGATAAAATGAAAGACTGCCACCAAATCAGAGGTAACCATTTGTCCAAAGAGACATAAGCTAGTCTCCGTGGTAGCAAAACACGTCAAATACGACACTACTGAGACAGAAATGGAACGAAAGATGGTTTGCAGTTACCAAAAACAATATCCCAAACTGGCACAGGTTTGAAATTCAACTAGTTTTTGTCAATGGAACTGACAAATTCAGGACTGAACCAATCAAGTTTCATTACAGCTATGGACCTCTCAAGGCCTGTCGGCACAGTATAAGCCAGACACTATCCAGCATATGCAGAAAATCCTGAAGTCAAAATTTGCCAACACTCCACATGGAATGTACATTTTAAAACTAAATGTGAATGAATTGAAAAACAAAATGGTGGTTCTCTTTAATGCAGCCTACACCCTACCCATTTTGGAAAACCACTCTGATATGAAAATGCTCTGTGCACTCCAGTATAACGGTGTTGAACTTGGTGTTCATTACAATATTTGCTTGACATTCAAGTACAGTTTGTTATGTGCATTGAAAGAATGTACTGTACCAAATAAATTGCATCTGCATCAAATGAAAATAAAATATACAAGTTCATCTCCTACCGAAAATATTTAAGTAATTATACTTCATCACTTTTACCCATCCATTTGGCAATATTAAACTTAGATGACCAAACCAGCAATCCCAAGTATATTTGTTAAGCTGTTGGTTATAGAAAGCTGTCTGCATAAAAATAGTAGGTCTACGGTAAAGTAAACACATCTAGTTAATGAGAAAATGTGTCGCATGGACATGAATATATATGGGTCAAAAGTGCTAAACAGGCCGGACTAGTAGAAGTTGTATACTAGATTGTACTGTGTATATTTCATTGTGTGGGAACATTTTAAGCAAACAATTTAAAAGTGACTGGGGGAATGAAAAAATAAATCACTGCTTTTGTCACATTTATTTATTATAATAATCGAATGAAACCCGCTAATACCTATGTGTGATTTCTTTTTCCTTTTGTTTAAAAGCAGAATCTCTATCTCTCTCTCTCTCTCATTAAAATTGCTATAATTAAACTGTATATTTTGTGAAGCACCTAAATAGTCTCAGGATTCTTTGCTCGGAAATGTATCATTCACCTCTCACAATACATGTATGAGAATGCATTTTAGTGGGCAAGTCTTTCAATATTAAACGCCATTGTGTACAACTTAAAAACAGCATTCTGCATTGTGTACTGTAGCTGAGCTGACAGGCAAGTTCCACGCGATGTAGTGTAGATGGGATATAAAAAAATATAAAAAATTAGCACAGAATCGGCAAGGGAGCAGATTCCAAACCGCACAAGTTATAGTCGCCATGTCAATTTATAGAAGGGGAGTGGGTGTTTTCAATAATTTCCTTTATTAGTGACAGAAACGAGTGCCTGTGGCCATGGCAGTTGTTTTGCATCTGCAGGAAATACAATGTGAAGGATTTGGTTGTTAATCATCTCTGCTCCCCCCCTCGGACTTATTAAAGATGATAAGATTTTCCTTGCACAAGGAAATTGCACTGATTCTTCTATATTGAAGACAACACCGTAATGCCTTCAAAATTTAAGCAAAGACATGAAATTGGTAATAAGATGTTTTAAAAACATTAATTCAATGCAAAACAAATGGCATGGTGACCATGATGAGTCATGCATCTGATCGAATGGTGTATCGATATTGTAATGTATCGTAGGCTGTGTATCGAGAATCGTATTTATACGTGGTAGAGGTGTATCGTTTCACCCCTAATGTCCGGTCCGTGAAAGATTAACTCTTTAACTACTAATGCTACTGTAGAGGCTCACTACTCTGCCTAGCTGCTGGGGTCACTACTGCAGCTGATTTGGGGGCTGACTACCAGAGCCTGATGCTGCTGCAGCCAAATGAGAACTTTTTAAATGACAAATATGAGGATATGGGCTAATTGTTTTAGTTATTTTCTGTATAATAAACTGATTTATAGACTAAAACCATGCATATATAAAAGCTATAACTACCTTATGTCTGTTTTATTCTTTTAACCTGCCGACATCCACAAGATTGGTATAAAATCCATGAATAGAACACAAAACACTGTTTGTAAACACTAAAATTTATGTCGGTCTTTTATACAAAGATATTGGTCAAATATATACATGTAATTACTAAAAAATGTTTAACTAGTCACTATGTTCTACTACTTCTTAAGTTCTGCATGGTATTTATAGAAGCAGTTATGCTTTATACACAGACAGACATTGCACTGTTTGTCTATTTCTTTCTTCCCCTCATCTAAACGAAAGTTTGGCCAACACTTTCGGTAAACACTGACTTTTGAAGCACGTGGCTCCCTTGTCCACACTTTGATGTCTATTCATCAGATTCTGTCTCAATTTCGGACCGACTTGACAAAGAAAATAGTTCAATGTCACTACCAACACTTCTTAATTCAACATTGTCAAGTTCGTCCTTGGAAAAACCTGAAAATTTGGATTCTCGATCGCTAGCGTAAGCAAAAGCCATTATTTCCACTGTCAACTACAAACACATGTATTAACTAACACGTGGTACAAAATTGTAAAAATTCCCCAGATTTAGTAAGAACAATCATTTGTTAACTCTATTTTGATTGGTTGAATGTCCTTTTACTTCCAATTATTAACCAATAAGACCGATTGTAACATGAACATACAGTGCAGATCTATCCGTCACCGAGGTACAGGGAGCATAACCAGCAAGTGGATATATCAGTCACTGGGAGTAGCAGTGCTTTGTTTACAAGCGGATTTACCAGTCACTGGGGAGGCAAGGCACATTTATGCAGCGGATATACACGTCAGTCGAAGTTAAAGAGTTAAGGTCCACTGTGGGAATGTGGATTTTCCATTAAACATGATGTGTGTACTGTAGGTGAGATATTATTGGCAGATAAGGTGTAGATAGTAGTCTAGCAAATGTCAATTACTGGTGCATACAGTCAATTTGTTATGGACAGCGTGTGCTCAGTAGGAAATTATTATGGAGGCGAATCAAGGATAATTAAGACTAATGATCCGACTAAATCAACATGCATCATAACAACGCACAGGTTGGAATTTGTATGCATCAAAAATGTATCAAATTTAAATTCCAAGTGTCAAAACCAAAGGATACGTGTATATTGAGGACCTTGGGAGTTTGTTTTAAACTAGTTTAGAAATGTTTTTGACTGCCATTTTCACAACAGTAAAAATGCTACGTTTCAAATCAAAACGGTCTGTAGACATTCTGGATGGTTACAGAATGATAAACCTAGAGTGTCTGAAAAAGCATGTCAGTGACATCTCAACTCGCTCTGCTTTATGTCAGGGAGCCCCAACGATAGAGAATGGTGGCAGTCCTGTAACTTTGCTTTCTGAAAGGTATAAAAGGGGACTAGCAAGCATTTTATGGTGCATTTGCCATGGTTGCAATACAAAATTTCAACCTCGATTGAATACAGCCAGGCAGGCATAGATACAGACAGATATACAGAAAGACATATGATAAGAGATTATACAAATATTCCAAACTGTTCAGCTTGGGGATCATCATAATGTTCATCACTGAGATTATTCTCATTATTAATATTCCCAACAGACATTTCTGTCATTGTGCTTCTCATAAAATGCCACTTACATCTAGTACAGACCTCCATACCTTTTATTAGGTTTTACTTTCCAGGTTTTATCGACGAACTAAAACGTCTTAGATTTACAAAGTCTTTACAGGCAAACAGCTTATGTTCAATTGCTCCAAGTTTTAAACAAAATCTACTTCTCCCTGCCACTCATTGGATTATTTACAAGCCTCAGTGACATTTTTGTTTTAGCACATACAAACTCCATATTGATGCACACTGCTTCAGTCTGTAGACAAAATGGTATGGAATTTATTCTTTCACAAACTCACTGCCAAGTACTTTACTGCAAGAAACAGGACATAACTATTACCAAAATATGTAGCCATTTCTTCAGAGCACCATCTCCCACCCACCAGTAATTAACTGCACATTACCAATAGCCCTTAAGCATTTCCAAAGCATAATTTTAACAATTTAACTTTAAAGAAAACTTGCTCAAGGAAACATTCCGGTTGTTTGGCACTCATTTTGTTAGAGGATAGGGAGCGGCACCGACTTTTCCTCACTCCCTTTCAAATCCGCCCTTGCATTATACATACTTCCGTGAATGCAAGGCCAGATTAAAGGTGGTGCAAATGCAGCAGTTGCTCCCAAGCCCCCGCAATGCAAGTAATTTTTAATTAATGGTGTTCATTTATTGGGGGGGGGGGGCCTTTTTGAAATTGTTCCTGGGACCTCTACCAACTTTATCCGGTGTTGCGTGGATGGGAAATGTAACTAAATAACGTTTTTAAAAATCTGTATTCTGTGCCGGCTTAACAACTAGGCAAACTAGGCGGTCGCCTAGGGGGGCAAAATTGGGGGGGGGGGCGGCAAAAGAACTAATTAAACAAGAAAGAGAAATAGCTTAAATTAGAAAGAAGATAATAAGCGTCTAAAAATAGATATTTAAAAAAAAACAGAAGAAAAGAATAAATCTACAGTATTCATTTTCAAAAGTTAACTGTGGGGGTGATGGCTAAAGGCTGAAGGTTTGCCTAGGGCACCAAATACCCTTGCGCCGGCCCTGTCTGTATTATATACATTGCACAATGTTCGTCTTTTAAAGTTACGAAAGTCTGAAATTCGAAGACGAATATGCTTTCCCTATTCAAATTGTAAATGCACGTGCAACATCGGCCAGACCTGGAAGACGAAAATTTGGCTATCCTAAATTTAAGATTCTCATTACCAAAACTTTGCATTGACGTGACAGTACGTTCTAGTGGCAGCATACAGTTCTAAATCAATGTATAAATCATTTAAAATACTCACTTGTGGCTAACTCCTTCCAACGCCTTAACTACTAAGAATGAACTTCTTCAAATATGGCGCCCTTACTGATTAAAGCTAAAATTTGCGCGCGAAATGTTTTCTTACTAATCACTAAAACACGGACCTTCTCAAAACATGCGACGGAAAACGATTATCAAACAATAATGCTAATATTGTACAGACTATTGAGGATTGCAACTGCCATAGACCCTGTGATATTGCTAATCATTTTAATACCTTCTTCGTTAATGTAGCATCTACTCTCTTGGAGGAATTGCAACAACCGTCAAAAACATTTATAACAGTTTCAACAATTTAGCAAGAGTTTTACAGGGTAAGAAATGTTTATAATATTACACTCCAACTTCAACCGCTAAGTGAGGATTTTGGTTACAAAGAATTAAGTAACTTTAATCCATGTAAAAAGTACAGTCCTTGACAATATCGGCTAGTGTGTCCGTTGAAGGGGGGGGGGGGGGGGTACTCACCCAAACTCCGATTTAAAAAAAATAATTGTGCAGTATATATATATATATATATATATATATATATATATATATATATATATATATTGTGTGTGTGTGTGTGTGTGTGTGTGTGTGTGCGCGCTCTATCTTGGTGAGTGTGGAAAATTGTCATGATCTCAAAATTATTACTGAAAAATGAAAATCGTTGTTAAAAAGCCCAGATTAATGGCGAAGTTGTCAGAAGGTAATTAGTTTTACATCCAAACCTAAAGGAATTCATTATTACAGAAAGTAAGGATCAAGCGATGAATTTTTTAGACGTTCCGTGTGACTATTACCACCAGCAGCAATATTATCTCATATTAATAAAACAGGGAAATCGACCACGAACCCTTTCCATTTTTTTTGTTGTTGTTGTTGAGAGTAGAAATATCGTTGCATGTGCGTTGGTATAGTTGCCGGTACCTTATGACTGAACAGTGTGTACTGCTACTACTACTACTACATTTTAGTACATCACATGATAATTTCTCTTTTTCCGAATGGCTAACTACAGAACTTATATTAAGACAGATAGCATTTCCTCTTGACCCCTGGACACTACACCTGACCACGGACATTACAAGGGGCACTATTGCCACGCGCAACGTCATATGACATCACAGAACGTCATTGGAAATATTAAATGTATTATTTCCTTCTCTCGTATGAACTATTATCATACAATGATACAGTGTTGTCTACGGGTTATAATGTCCTCGTCTTCTTGCTCGGGGTCTATACCCACTAAACACCACTACTACTGCTACTACGAGGACGACGACGATATATATATATATATATATATATATATATATATATATATATATATATATATATATATATATATATATATATATATATATATATGGAGAGAGAGAGAGAGAGAGAGAGAGAGAGAGAGAGAGAGAGAGAGAGAGAGATTATATCGTATTCAAAGAACCAACTGATGTGCAGCTCCCGGTTGAAGTCATATAGTAAGGGAGGCAACAACATCGTTTCTACTTACCGACATCAGATTACCTCGCTTATTACAGATTTGCAACCGGTGTGTTAGCAATTTTGTAAAATCAGAAACTTCTGTCATCTATGAAACATAGCGCTACATTTTAACAACTTATCCATTACCATATTGGATGTTTATCTTTTCTTGTTATTTATATTTTATTTGTTTATGTGCAAATCGTTTATGCAAATTCACTGTCGTACATAAACATGTAAAAACTGATGAAAAGAATTCAAGTACTCTAGAAAAATTTTCCAGGAAAAGAAAGAAAGAAAGGAAGGAAGGAAGAAGTAGGAAAATAATTCGATAGATTTCAGTAGTGGAATTATTGATGATGCCCTCCCAATTTCTTTAGATATTGGAACCATTTTATTACGAGGGCTCAACACTGTTTGGCTAAGATGTAAACAATGAGCAATACAAACATAAGCGTAATAGTGGTTATTCTGATAGTTAATATTGCACATCGGAAATCCGCAATGATGAAACAATTAAATGTAAGTGTGGTAGGACGATACAATTTTTCTCATTCTATATGCATTCCAAAATAAAAGTACTCCAAAGGTATGGGGAAGAAAACTAGGAAAATATAGAAAAGGAAATTGAGAATCACAAAAAGGAATATATGAAGCAGAGAGATAAAGAAATTAGAACAGGAAAAACAAGTAAGCAAGCAAACATGTAAACGAAAACGAAGAAATCAATATGTTATATTTTATTATTTAGATGATGTATACATATCCGGAAAAGTTTGTTACACGAGTGTTTATATGAATACGGGATCGCAGAACAGAATACAGCTATTAGACAAACGCAAGTAATAAAGAGACGGGTGCCAATCTATTAATAAATTTACTTCCTCTTTCGGTTTTTGTATCATAAAGACTAAATTAATAAAAATGTAATTTCTTGTGAAAATTGGTATTATTTTGTTATGTGTTAAGAATACACTAACTTCAAAATAATAATTGTATATTTGTTTGTATATCATACAGTGTGAAGTCAAAATACATTTTAATTATGTATGAAAGGTAATAATTATTCTATAGTTCAATAATTTTTATAATATTCGGAAATTAGTGATCTATACAATGGCTGATTTGGTATTCACTCATTTCAAATGGTTGAATACGTTATAGAGAGGATATTTGCTTGAAACGAGTGAATAACGGATATATTTCATCGAGTGGGTGAAAAACTGAGTATTTTCAAGAGTGGCGAAGCCACGAGTGAAAATACTTAAGTTTTTCACCCACGAGATGAAATATATCCGTTATTCACTCGGAGAAAGCAAATATTCTTTTTATTTTATGCTCAAGCGTATTGTCTAGCAATTTGTATAACACACTGAAGTAGCTGATTTCTTACTGCATCCCGTTTATGATTTGCTCTGTTTTGTGTATATTTGCACATAAAATATCAGTGGTTACATAATGCTTCTTCCCAATTCAAGGTAAAATATCAGATAAAAAGAAAATGAAACATATTTTTTTTATGTCTGTTGCTGGATTTGAACCCCGTTCGCCGGGATGCGAAGTGCGCCATCTTTACCACTACACCACGCGATCTATTGACTGCAAGTGAAAAAATATCATAATATTTTTTTACTGCAGTGAAATATCACAATTATATCTCTCGGAAAATCCAGTATTTCACTGCCTAGCATAAAATAAAATGTGTTAATAAAAAAGATCATGCTACGTTAAGTTTAGAACTTCACGACCAAGATATTTAAATTTGAAACTAAAAAAATTACCACAATTAACTATTTTTATGAAATTAGCCTGTATCTAAGATGAAAATAAATTCATAACTCACTTCATAAGCTTCGAATAATAAGCTCTTATTTTATATTTTTAAGACTGACTTATAACTGCTTCTGTGGTCTATGGATAAAATGCTTCGGCAGTAGATCTTAAATACTCTAACGATGTAGGTTTGACCCGCTTCATCGGCAGGCAAAAGTTTCTTTATTATTTGAACACACCTGCTCGCTCTCGTCGATTCATTGTTAGTTATAAATGGCTCAAAAAATTGATTTTTCAGGATATCGAAAAAGCAAACTATTTTGCATCATTGATGATAGGGACATTTTTCTACCTCCAAACTTTTGTCGCACTGATAAAGTTTTTGACCATGTACAAATTAGAGAACACGAGATATATGACGTCATCGTGTCACTGTCGCTTGATAAGGCAGCAGGGCCAGATCTTATCAGTTAAAGACTACTCAGGGGAGTCTCAAATTATATAATCAAACCCCTTGTACTTCTCTTTAAAAGATCTTTAAAAGAGAGAATGTTTCCTACCATGGGGAAAACTGCCAATCTAATACCTATTTTTAAGAAAGGATATACATGTTTACCATCGATTTATCACCCAATATCCCTTCTTAGTTGCGTGGGAAAGATTGTTGAAATAATGATACTTTGGCATTTCTTCAATTTTTTGAACGCAAATAAGCTTATCTCTAAGTTACAGTCAGGGTTTCTACTTAACAATTCAACAGTATACCAACTGATTGACATCCATAATCAAAGTACACAACTCCTAGAAACCCATAACTATATGTGTATGTTTTTGTTTTGTTTTTTTTTTTTTTTTGGGGGGGGGAGGAGGTTGTTGCGACATATCTAAAGTATTTGATCGTACTTGGCACAAAGGATTGCTACACAAACTTAACGAATATAGAGTAAGGGTAAACATGCTAAACTGGTTCATGATTTTTTATCATTAAGAAGGCAAAGGGTTCTTTTAAACGCAGATGCATCGCGCATGAAATACATCAGAACAGGTGTCCCACAAGGATCTGTACTTGGTCTATTACTTTTTCTTATTTATATTAATGATATTGTAGAACGTTTATTTTTTCCTTAATAACATTGTCGTGGTTTTTAAGTCTTGTGCACTGTTATTATTATTATTATTATTTTTTTTTTTTTTTTTTTTTTTTTTTTAATCGTTATTTTTCACAAAGGATTTCCTTGGTTTTCTCTCCCCCGATCATCATTTGTGTACAAGATATATATATATATATATATATATATATATATATATATATATATATATATATATATATATATATATATATATATATATATATGCGTGTGTGTGTGTGTGTGTGAGTATGCATGTTTATGCAGGCGTGTATGTGCATATGTGTATATGCATTTATGTGCGTATGTATGTATATGAATGTATATACATGAGTATCTATGCATATATACATGTATATGTGTTTATATATGCATATATATGTATGACTATATGTGGGTATATGTTTATATGTATATGTGTTCGAGGCTATTATACTACAATCCAAATATGATTAAATGTATTTGTCCAGGAATGCCATTAAGTTCAATAATATAAGAACGCTTCATGTATTTGTATATATGTATCTATACATTTGTGTGTGACCAATTATCACATGGTGCCTCATCTTTCTTCATTCCTTCATAATCTCGCACCTCAAACAATGATTGCTTTAGATCATTATAGTTCTTACACTCATTCAAATATCATATCAATTTTCTTTGTAAGTTTCACTTGATGAATGAAATATTATGCGTTTTGTATTTGTTATTGGAAAGGTTATTCTAAGTTGGAAGAACTTGTGCCTAACCCTTTTGCTTTCCAAATATATGCAATAAGATATGTTTCAAACCGAAAAATCGAACAGATTTGTCCGAAACGGAGAAATCGTACGGTACAGAAAATGATCGCAACGTCTTCAACTGTTTCATCAGAAAGCTTATCACAGGACTACCAAACCTACTCTCAGATATTTTAAGAATGTGATGAAAACCGAAGAAAAACAAAATGCAACAGATACAACGACGACAGACACAACCATAGCGAAAACGATTCTATACTGAGTTTAAACTTTTGTATCATGTGTACTTAGGAGTAGTTCGACAACGAGCACATAGTCAAATCGGTTTTTCGTACTGAGGCACCCGTCTTGAAACCTATGCTCTCCCAAGGATTGCTTGCTTTAAAACAAATACTGACATGACGCTAGAAATAGAAATGATCAAAAACGTGCTTATCCACAAACAGAGTCCCAAACAAGCCTTAATGAATGCAGGAAAAATGTGAGGTCCATATAAACACCTAAACACTCACACTCCTGTCGAATCCATTGATTCGTCTCCCACACCGAAACAAGGACAATGCAAAAAGATATATCGAAAACCATTAAGACCACACAGACACGATAAGGAAAAGAATAAGAGGCAAAGAACCGTCAGAGATTTGGACGTTTATTTATTATTAATGATGCACCGAGATCCTTTCGAATGTAGCAAGACATAACTAGATATGTTTGCTATTCCCCCGACGAATATGATAATTATGTAAAAATCTAAGTGGGTAGAATTTTATGCCGTGTAGTCTCTGACCACATCAGATCCTGTCGAGCCTGAAATCAAAGGGAAAACCCTAGACTACATCGATCTTAATAATAGCTACTTGTACCTGAAATTAAAAGTCATTAAAACCGACAACTCCAATTCAGCTGCCGTTGCTAGAGTGGCTCCCACCCACAAAGTGGATTTTTCCTCCAACAACAAACTTTTCAGCAGCAACATGGACACTTACCCTTACCGCGATTACGTAGAGAATCTCCTGAATTTTGGAAAATAAGCCAACAATACACACCTCAATACTTGTGTAATGTGGAAACCTGATACGTTGGGCAAGTTCAACGACACAGCTTTAATTGCTGCTTAGCATGATGTGGACCACAATGTAGGATTTAACGACTGATAAAAAAAAAATCAAACAAGGGCTTAGTTTATAAATGATGGATGGTTGACACTTGGGCATGTGGTTTCAAGACAAGTTTTTGTTGAATGGCTTGAATGTACATCAGTAGTAAGGTGGGGGTATCGAGACTCAAATGGGGCACTTGAGACTCATACGGGAGTTTAACATGGTAGGGGCACTTGAGACTCATGGCGGGGGCATTTGAGACTCATACGGGAGTTTAACATGGTAGGGGCACTTGAGACTCATACGGGAGTTTAACATGGCGGGGTGTCTCTAGGTACGTACGGGAATTGATCACAGTGGGAGTTGCACCGTATGTAGTGACGAAGACAACGTCCACTACCATCAAAAAAAAAACTGGGGTGTGGGGTGGGGGATGTGTTTTTGATAGTAGTGGACGTTGTCTTCGTCACTACATTACGGGGTGTGGGAATAGAATTAATCTTTCTTGAAAAAGGGTGGTCCTTAGAAGGACCGTTGGAGGAGGAATATTTTTATTTCCCCCAACATTGAGTTAGGAAGCCTGGGAGGTGGAACTTGTTTTTCTTCTTCTTCTCCTCCTCCTCCTCCTTCTTCTCAGGTATCCAGTCGGGATGATTCAATTGTCTGAACTTGTTCTGAATTTTCATCCAGTTCAAGTTCAGACGATTGAATTGTTTTTCTCTTTTTTCCTTAGCCCACATTAACTTGATTTTGGCGACCTCCTGTTCCATAATTTTTTTAATAATTGTTTCCACTCGGAGCAGGGCCGCTTCTTGTCGAGTGAGGATTATGCATTTTAAATTATCATGTAATTTATGGATGCAATCCAAAACTTCTTTAAGAAGTCCTACTCGACAAGGTGAAGAGGAGTTCTTACTCTTCTTAACTTCCTCCTCCTTCTTCACTTCTTGAATTAAATTCAAAATCAAGTTAATGTAGGTGAAGTGTTCTATTTCCCACTTCAGACTGACTGGATACCACCACATCATTTTTTCCCTATAATACTTAACTTCCACCATCCAGTCCCAGGCTTCCTGTAGATTTTCAATGATATCATCAATCATTCTTCAGCAATGAAGTGTGAATGGCGTTACTGTTGTTCTTACATTAGAGTCGCGTTCACCCATTCGGGCATGTGCGACTATATACCCCCACAGCGTGCGAGCACGCATAGGGGGGTTGAGTGGTCAGGTGTGTTGACAGATTGCAACCACCTGACTCTATTTTCAGTACTCCCCTCCAGCGCAGCACGATTCCCCACAATTAAGGGGGTTAAAATGATTGCGCGCTATTGGAGGATGAGTACCGTCTACACATCCCAGAGGGATGTGTAAATTATTTCTGAGTACACCTCCCCAGCGCAACATGGTTCCCCACAATTAAGGGGGTTAAATGAATGTGCGCTATATGAGAGTGTGTACCTTTATACCTGTACATAGGACTAGAACCACAATGTTTACAGGTATATGTGTGCGCGTTGTAGCGCACGTTGATGATTAAATTGTGTCAAGCACGCAGTCAGGAGTGAAAAGGCGGCACGGACTAAGCAAGCGAAGGCGCGAAGCGTGTCGGAAGCCGAAACGCCAAGAACGTACATACATGATCAAATTCTGCCCAGTTATACTAAGTCGGGCTGTCCCTAATACCAATAAAATGTAAGCCACTTGTTCAATTATGACAATCCTTCGAGTTTCAAGAATTTTCCATTTAACGCGAATATTATAGTTAACGAATTTTGTGTACAAAATGTACATATTTTTTCCAGAAACAATACCAATCTTTGAGTAAAAATTACTCATATCTTTTTCGTATCACGCACACTACCATTATGGGTTGTAATTTTTTAGACGGTGGTTCGAAATTGATCAAATTTGTGTTTTAAAAAAAGTATAATCAAAAGGGGTTTTCGAAAAAAGCCAAATTGAAAACCCCATTGATTCAGGCAATGAATTAGCCCTTAGAAGGACTATTATTCTTCTGCAGGTGGTCCCCGGTAGAGGAGCTCTGTCTATCTGCCATGCTGGCTCTCTCTTTAACGCAGCGCCCCCTTGGTAGCTCGCTAAAATTCTTTGCTGCTCCATGTGGTCGGCTGTTGGCGGGGGGATAGGTCGGCATACCCTCCATTGGTCAGCACAGCAGCTGGGCCCCATACTTCCATATTTGTAGTTGAGTGCTCCTAACTGCTGCAAAGCTGCCAAGACTACCTTCTTCCCTCCTCGTCCACTGCGTCTCCCTCTACCGGTTAGCACGTCTGCCACACGTCTGCTCTGCTCCACCTGCGCTGCCTGAATGCTGAACTGTTGCCGTTACTGTTGTTGTTCTTACATTAGAGTCGCGTTCGCCCATTCGGGCATGTGCGACTATATACCCCCACAGCGTGCGAAGCACGCATAGGGGGGTTGAGTGGTCAGGTGTGTTGACAGATTGCAACCACCTGACTCTATTTTCAGTACTCCCCTCCAGCGCAGCACGATTCCCCACAATTAAGGGGGTTAAAATGATTGCGCGCTATTGGAGGATGAGTACCGTCTACACATCCCAGAGGGATGTGTAAATTATTTCTGAGTACACCTCCCCAGCGCAACATGGTTCCCCACAATTAAGGGGGTTAAATGAATGTGCGCTATATGAGAGTGTGTACCTTTATACCTGTACATAGGACTAGAACCACAATGTTTACAGGTATATGTGTGCGCGTTGTAGCGCACGTTGATGATTAAATTGTGTCAAGCACGCAGTCAGGAGTGAAAAGGCGGCACGGACCAAGCAAGCGAAGACGCGAAGCGTGTTGGAAGCCGAAACGCCAAGAACGTACATACATGATCAAATTCTGCCCAGTTATACTAAGTCGGGCTGTCCCTAATACCAATAAAATGTAAGCCACTTGTTCAATTATGACAATGCTTCGAGTTTCAAGAATTTTCCATTTAACGCGAATATTATAGTTAACGAAATTTTGTGTACAAAATGTACATGTTTTTTCCAGAAACAATACCAATCTTTGAGTAAAAATTACTCATATCTTTTTCGTATCACGCACACTACCATTATGGGTTGTAATTTTTTAGACGGTGGTTCGAAATTGATCAAATTTGTGTTTTAAAAGAGTATAATCAAAAGGGGTTTTCGAAAAAAGCCAAATTGAAAACCCCATTGATTCAGGCAATGAATTAGCCCTTAGAAGGACTATTATTCTTCTGCAGGTGGTCCCCGGTAGAGGAGCTCTGTCTATCTGCCATGCTGGCTCTCTCTTTAACGCAGCGCCCCCTTGGTAGCTCGCTAAAATTCTTTGCTGCTCCATGTGGTCGGCTGTTGGCGGGGGGATAGGTCGGCATACCCTCCATTGGTCAACACAGCAGCTGGGCCCCATACTTCCATTTGTAGTTGAATGCTCCTAACTGCTGCAAAGCTGCCAAGACTACCTCCTTCCCTCCTCGTCCACTGCGTCTTCCTCTACCGGTTAGCACGTCTGCCACACGTCTGCTCTGCTCCACCTGCGCTGCCTGAATCTACCTGCTGTGGTTGGCGTTACTGACTGACTGAACTGACTGAATTTGAATTATAGACGTGTGCGACGAATCTCGTCATGTACGTCTGATTAATATGCGCACGGCGCACTATTTACTTGCTCACCAAACTGTGTTATTAATAACACATTGGTGTACAAAGTGTGCGAAACACACTTTGTGAATTTGTTACACCCCTCCATCGCAACATGGTTTCCCCAAGACTGGGGTTCATTGAAGGCGCGATACGTTTAGGAGGGTGTGTAACCATTTACTTTCCACCTGTACATAGGATTAGAACCTCAATGTTTACAGGTTTAAATGCAATGCATGCACCGCATGCTATGTCAGGAACGTGGCAGGTGGCTTGGGCTTGGCAAGGGAGACACGAAGCGGAACGGAAGAAACGCCAGGATGGTACAAGGTCAAATTCTGCCCAGTTAACTAAGTCGGGCTGTCCCTAATACCAATAAAGTGTTAGCCACTTGTTCAATTATGACAATACTTCAAGTTACAAAGAATTTTTTTAATTAACGCGCTTATTCCTGATTTGTAAAAATTTTGTGTACAAAGTGTACATATTATTTTCCAAAAACAATACCAATCTTTGAGTAAAAATTACTCGTCTCATTTTCGTATCACGCACACTTCAATTTTGAGTAATAACTTTTAGACGGTGGTTCGAAATTGATCAAATTTGTGTTTAAAAGAGTTTAATCAAAAGGGGTTTTCGAAAATACCAAATTGAAAACCCCATTGATTCAGGCAAATTTTAGCCCTTAAAAGGACTGTTATCAGCATTCTTCATACGGCAGCCCCGGGGGGTCTTCTTCCCGTTTGCTGTATACCTCCAACCGCTGTGCCTTGCTGGATATGTGTTGGTCCCCGGTGGTGGTAGGTGGCGGGGTAACCACTCCCGCTCCTTTCCAGCTACGCCTTGCCTTACACTTCCAGCTCCGGATTTCAGGTGGGCGCCGCCTCTGTCTTTATTGTTGTTGTTGTTGTTGTTGTTGATGGGGGGTTAAGTTGGCTGCGGGAAAAAACAGCAGGACGCCGTAATTAGATGGTCCCCTGACTTCCGTGCAACACGTAGTAGAGTAATCCTATCTGACGGGGTTACTGCACAGCCCCCCACCCTCCTCATCTCACGCAGCTGCATGGAAGACTTGTTTTTCTGTGGAAAATCCTTCGTCTCTTGCAGCTGTGCAGAACACTAGCTTCTCTGCGGAAAAATACTGGTTATTCTGCGCTGTGCTGGTTAATTTACAGATGGTCCCCTGACTTCCTATGTAGTAGAGTGATCCTATCTGCTAACCCGCACGAGCAAACTAGACAAAGGCATGCGCCCCCAACAGCGGCTCTGGTCTCGATCTTCACCCTTCGAATGCTGACGCCTGAATGTTGACTCGACAGACTGAGCTGTGGCGTTACTGTTGTTGTTCTTACATTAGAGTCGCGTTCGCCCATTCGGGCATGTGCGACTATATACCCCCACAGCGTGCGAAGCACGCATAGGGGGGTTGAGTGGTCAGGTGTGTTGACAGATTGCAACCACCTGACTCTATTTTCAGTACTCCCCTCCAGCGCTGCACGATTCCCCACAATTAAGGGGGTTAAAATGATTGCGCGCTATTGGAGGATGAGTACCGTCTACACATCCCAGAGGGATGTGTAAATTATTTCTGAGTACACCTCCCCAGCGCAACATGGTTCCCCACAATTAAGGGGGTTAAATGAATGTGCGCTATATGAGAGTGTGTACCTTTATACCTGTACATAGGACTAGAACCACAATGTTTACAGGTATATGTGTGCGCGTTGTAGCGCACGTTGATGATTAAATTGTGTCAAGCACGCAGTCAGGAGTGAAAAGGCGGCACGGACCAAGCAAGCGAAGGCGCGAAGCGTGTCGGAAGCCGAAACGCCAAGAACGTACATACATGATCAAATTCTGCCCAGTTATACTAAGTCGGGCTGTCCCTAATACCAATAAAATGTAAGCCACTTGTTCAATTATGACAATGCTTCGAGTTTCAAGAATTTTCCATTTAACGCGAATATTATAGTTAACGAAATTTTGTGTACAAAATGTACATGTTTTTTCCAGAAACAATACCAATCTTTGAGTAAAAATTACTCATATCTATTTTCGTATCACGCACACTACCATTATGGGTTGTAATTTTTTAGACGGTGGTTCGAAATTGATCAAATTTGTGTTTAAAAAGAGTATAATCAAAAGGGGTTTTCGAAAAAAGCCAAATTGAAAACCCCATTGATTCAGGCAATGAATTAGCCCTTAGAAGGACTATTATTCTTCTGCAGGTGGTCCCCGGTAGAGGAGCTCTGTCTATCTGCCATGCTGGCTCTCTCTTTAACGCAGCGCCCCCTTGGTAGCTCGCTAAAATTTTGCTGCTCCATGTGGTCGGCTGTTGGCGGGGGGATAGGTCGGCATACCCTCCATTGGTCAGCACAGCAGCTGGGCCCCATACTTCCATTTGTAGTTGAGTGCTCCTAACTGCTGCAAAGCTGCCAAGACTACCTCCTTCCCTCCTCGTCCACTGCGTCTTCCTCTACCGGTTAGCACGTCTGCCACACGTCTGCTCTGCTCCACCTGCGCTGCCTGAATGTGGTGGCGTTACTGTTGTTGTGCTTGGATTTTAGTCGTGTTCGCCCATTCGGGCATGTACGACGTTTTACCCCCACAGCGTGCAAAGCACGCTTAGGGGGATTAAGTAGTCAGGTGTGTTGACAGATTGCAACCACCTGACTCTTATTTCGGTATTTAGGTACACCCCTCCAGCGCAGCATGATTCCGCTCGAAACGGTTAAAATGAATGCGCGCTATTGGAGAGGTAGTACATTTAACACACCCTACAGTCAATGCATGGTTACCCCCGAGAGGGATCATTGAACGCACGAAATCGTAAGGTGTGTTGATATACCTGTACATAGGACTAGAACCACAATGTTTACAGGTATATGTGTGCGCGTTGTAGCGCACGTTGTAGATTGAATTGTTCGAAGTAAGCAGTCTGGAGTGGAAAAGGCGGCACGGACCAGGCAAGCGAAGGCGCGAAGTGTGACAGAAAACCTTTAACGCCAGGAACGTACATGATCAAATTCTGCCCAGTTAACTAAGTCGGGCTGTCCCTATTACCAATTGTGTGTTAGCCACATGTTGTAATTATGGTCACATTTTCACAGTTAAATAAAATTTTCCTATTTCCTTATCAATTTTGAATTTCGTGTACAAAATGTACATGTATTTTCCGAAAATGATGAATAAATAAATAAATAGAGGTTAGAGTACCCCTTTAATTGATTTTTGTCATCTTAATCAGGTATTGTCAATTTCTCATTGGATTCGGTGGATTATTGATCATATTTGTGTTGATATTTTAGTTATCTTTCAAAAAGGTTTTCAAGCCAAAGTGAAAACCGATAGGCAATTTGGCCCGTCCATACAAGGACTATTCAAGGTCTTCCGGCGGTCGCAGGTATGGCCTCAGATCTTCCGGTGGCTCGAACTTGCTTCTTACTCTGTTCTTGCATTTTTCCGGAGGATCGATCAAGTCTGCCACCACTAGCTGAGAAAATGGTGCCCAGAGCTTGATTGGAGGAACCGATAGCTTAAACATATCAATAGTACAGTTTACCAACAAAATTGTCAGTGGAATGGGGCATTCTGCAAATCTTTGTCCCATCTTTTTGATGTTTTCTTTGGAATTTTGAATTTGAGGCAACTGTTTTTTTGAAATTTTTCCTCCTAATTTTAGTTGTTTGGCTACATCTATGGCCGTGCTAAAGTCAAAGTAGCAACTTTGGGCTGAATGGCCTGTTGAGTCTTCCATAAGGTGGACAATATGGTGTGGTTCATATTGATTTATGAGCCAATGGTCCGCTTCGTGGATAAGATCTTTTTTGCTCCTGGGCCCCTTTCGGATATATTCATGTTTGTATTCCTGATATTGTTGATGTTGTTCTGGTTGTTGTTGCTTCTGTTGTTGCTGCTGTTGCTTCAGTTGTTGTTGTTGTTGTCTTTGACTTTTTGGTGCCTGAAGGGGTGGTTGGGGTTTGCTGGCTTCAACTATTATCCGTTCCGGCTCTTTTTCTTTTTCCCTAATCTGGGGTGCCGGTTTTGGAGTGGAAGCGTTGCTAGGTTGAGATATTTTCCCCTTGTTCGCCTCTTGAGTAATTTCCTTTGGGGCCTCTTTTGGTATTTGTATTCCCCTACCAATTTCCTCTTTTTCTTGCCGCGTCCCTTGCTGCGGACTACTTGTCGCAGCTGGCTTAGGAAATTCTTTCCTAACTTCAATTGTTGGAGTTGGAAAGTCTGATGTAGAGGTAGTTGTAGTTCTTGTAGTTCTTGTAGTAGGAAAGTCTGATGTAGAAGTTGTTGTTGTTCTTCTAGTAGGTGGTAGAGTTTCTTTCCTTGTTGGCGTTGGTTCAGTGGGATGTACCGTTGACATTTCCTGTCCCTGGTGAGTGGTTGGCGTCTGCCTAGAACGCCCCCACTGTTGATATTGCCATCTTCCACGTCCAGGTCTTCTATAAGGGCTTCTTCTTGCTCCTTCTATTCTATCTTCTTCCCATATCAGGAGAAGAGTAGTCCTCTTCTCCTGAGCTCTAAGGCTCCACCCTGAGGCAACTGAAAGACCGATGCCATTCAGTGCACTCAGGGCCTTAGCAGGTATAATTTGCTCCATCGCTAGCGTTACTAATTGAAGTTACTTCATCTATGCTCGCTGCAGACTCGGTGGCGTTACTGTGGAAGGCATCGCTTTATATTCGAGAAGCGCGGACGTGATGGAAAACATCCCCCCTTTTTTCCAAAAAACACACACCACACTATCTACATTTTTTTGTTAAGGGAAATTTTTTAAAAACAAATCAAATACACAAACACACTATCAACATTTTTTGGGAAGGGAAATTTTTTAAAAACAAATCAAAACACACAATTACATTTTTTTAGTTGGTGTCAAATAACCAATCACACCAACTCACCAACATACACACACTCTGATAGCAATGATAATTAATCTTTTCTTGAAAATTGGGTGGCCCTAAGAAGGGCCTTTGGGGGTTTTTTTTGTTTTGGTGGGTTTTAGCATGTACATCTTCGGCTAGGTCTTCTTTTTCTTCTGCTTCTTCTAATTTCTGGGCCGAAGAAAAGGACTCTCTTTAAACATCCTTGACGTTCTATATAGATGCGACTTTTCCATTCGGTGGATTCTGTTAGTTTGGTGGTAGCCCATGAGGCTTTTACATACATGGGGAATGCTGGATTAAACAGCATTCCCGAAACAATGTTCGATGCTTCCACGCTAACCCACATGATTTTTAGTCTTTATGAGTGGTCTTGGAGAAAACCGGTGAAGCTTTATGAAACCAGCGGTTGTATATATACCTTACGATAGGATTGAAATGGATCGAAATCAACTACCAATCCAAATGCGCGTTACAAGGCGGTTGGGTTTTCTTCCAATGGGAAAAGAGCGGGGGGGTGACGTCATCTCGGGTATAAAGGTATCGTAGCGTTCGTAGGGTTTATTACTTTTTTCGACAGCCTTCATGGAGACTGGAAAGACAAGTACTACAACAATGTATTGGAGCAAAGGTGCAAAGAAGGCCATTACACGGATCTGAACATCGCTCACAGCGCTTAAAATTTCTACATGTAAAATCTTGGTTTTTTACATACTACATAGTAATATTGAAGCAAGTAAAGGGCTTTACAGCCTTTTACTCTTATCCACGGACCTCCCGTGCCGTGGAGTAAGGTTAGTTTATATTATTTTTTGTATTTTGTACTTTCTTTGTATTTCTCATACTCTTGCTGCCTTCTCTTTCTGAAAATATTCTTCTCTCGCTATTTCCACACGATATATTGACATATATATCTATAGATATAGTTAGTCTATTGTACCTTTTGAATTTTCCTTGTATTTTTCTTTGTATTATATCATACTCTCCTTGCCTCTTCTCTCTCAGAAATATCCTTCTCTTGTTATTTCTATACGATACATTAATACATACATAGCTATAGACATTGTTATCTAATCATTTGAAACATTTAGAAAACAAATACGCTGCTTTCCCAAAATGGAAGGGAAAAAACTAGAGAGTTACTTCCGGACGGAAGTAGTGAGTGAGGGAGATGACAGGATCCTCCTGGCGCACCGCCCTGGCGGGTGCCAGATGATCAACCTCGAACATTTAAGGTTCGAAGAGCGCCCAAAACCGGCGGAAATTCTGTCATCCCTCGTGACCAGAGGAGTCAACATCGCTGATGTTGACACCTTTCAAAATGGCGGAGATGGAAAATTTTTCCTCTACGCAAAGGGAGAAATCCCACTTCTTCCAAACGGGATAATAGATATCCTGGGGAAGAAAGTAAAAATCATGGATGCCACACCTATAAAGAGAATAGTGGAGGCGAAGACCGTAGAGGTCTATGTATCGGGTTTGCCAATAGAGATCTCTACGAAGAACTCAGGGGGAAAATGGAAAAAAAGTTGCAAACTAAAGTACTGAAATCCAGAACAGCAAGCATATGGGGTTTCCCTACCATTAAATCTGGGGTAAGAGTAGTCACCGTAGAAATCGAACAAGCCAAAAAACTACCCACCTTTTTCTATTTAATGGGGTTTCTACTCAAAACATGGTACAAGGGGTGTATTCATCACAGAAAATGCCCCAGATGTCAAAAAACGGGACACGTACCTAGGGAATGCCCTCATCCACTGCTAAAAACACTCGCAAACACATATGCTGCGAAAGCTGCAGCCAACATTCTCGAGACCAGTGTCGCTTCGGACACAGAAACCCAAGAAACGTATGATATTCCGGAGACCAGTGTCGCCCGAGACACAGGAAATCAGGAAACATACAATATAGAAACACTTGACGAAGACACAAATCCGGCAAATAAATCGGGCCAAAAGCTAGAACTAGAGTGGGAAAACTTCCACGAGAAGGTGGAAGAAAACTACCAGGTAGTAAAAAGGAAAAAAAGATCGAAAAAGACAAAAAAACAAAAGAAAAGTCAGACAAGTAAGGAAATCTACACAAAAGAGAATCCTTACTACAAACTTATAGAGCCAAATTTTGACGAAATAACCTCTGAAGAGGAAAATGACAACCACTCACACAACCAAAATAAACAATTTGAAATAAATCAACCAGTAGAAGTAGAGATGGAACCACTAAACAAAGAAAATGAAACACAAATGGAAGAGGAAGCAATCCAGCTCACCTCTACCCCACTACTTTCCCAAAAAAGAAAACATGACAGTACACCCTCAGGTGAATGGGGAGAAACAGACCAAGAGTCTAAACCCCAGAGGAACCTTTCAGAAGAAGGAATTACGGAGACTGTAATTCCAAGACAAAAAAAAAATCACAATAGAACAGTATAGGGCAAAAAAAAAGCCTAATCTAGGAACTGACACAAATAATGAGGACGAAACATCAGCTGAAAGATCAGAAAATGAAAGTGAGACGTCCGAGAGGAAACAAATTTAATATAATGACCAACATAATAATAATAAACATAATAATATAAAAACTTTTGAGAAATATACAAATACTTAGATTACTGAAACATTTTCCCAAAGACACCATGGAGGGACACAACCTCCGAATGATATCTTTGAATATAAATGGAATAAACAGTAATAAACTAGACAAATTACATGACCTGGCAAAAAATCACGATATAATACTGCTACAGGAAACGCATAACATAGATAAGAAATTAGCGTATCAGATTGAAGAAAAATTCAATGCAATAATAATAAGAAGTAATAACACTACAAAAATATCAGGAGGAGCAATTATAATAAAAAACAATGTAAAAACTAAACCATGGGAAGTGATAACAACAAACGAATTCTTCAAAGGAAGACTTTTGCATATAAAATCTAACAATTGGCACATACTAAATGTATATGTGCCACCACAATATAATAAAAACAAAATTAATTTCATAAATAAATTGGATGATTATACTCAAAACTATTCTATGGAAAACACTATAATAGCAGGAGATTTTAATTGGATCGAGTCAGATATCGACAGGAGTACAGGCCTATCTGACAAAGATAAAAAAAATACTAGAAAAAGTAAAAACATACATATTAAACAATAAACTAACAGATACATATAGACTTCAAAATAAGGATAAAAAAGAATATACATATTTATATGGGGAAAATAAAGGTAGTAGACTAGATAAATTCTACACCACAGAAACAGGAAAAAACCTAGTTAAGAAATGTAGCATAAACGAAATAGTGATATCAGATCATTACCCTGTAGAATTAATAGTAAAGATCACGCAAAGAACAAAATGGGGACCTGGCAGCTGGAAATTAAATAACGCAATATTAGAAGAAGAAGAATATAAAGAAATGATTAAAAGTAAAATAGAAAATTTTAATAATACAGAAACTTTCAATATATTAGAGGAATGGGAACAATTAAAAAAAGACATTAAAAAAACAACCAAACAATATTGCACCGATAAAAATAACTACAGGAAAACAATGGAGAAACAACTAAATATAATTCTAAATAATGAGGGAAACGCATTAGAAACAGAGATAGCTCGAAAGAAATATGATCTGTTACAAGAATATAAAAAGAGGGGGCTGGCAGTAAGAGCCGGCAAATATAATGATTTATACACAAGGGGAAGAGGACTATATAAAAGAGAAGAAACAAGAAAAGGGACAGAAAGAAATTTAGACTCTTTAATAAAAGAAAATATAATATACACAGACAAAAAAATTATTTTGACAGAAATAATGAAATTTTATAAAGAGTTATATACAACCCAAAATATTGAACAGTTTAAACTAAAAAACTATTTAAATGACATTGATTTTAAACAGATTCAAACAGAAGATAAAATAAACTGTGATAAATTCATAACAAATAACGAAATAGAAGAAGCCATTAAACAGCTAAATAAAGGAAAGTCGCCGGGGTCTGATGGACTGACGGCAAATTTCTATCAAACTTTCCAAAACCAGCTAATTCCAACTTTGGAACTAGTATACAATAACATATTTATAAATAATGAAATGACAAAATGTATGAAAGAGGGAATCATTACTTTAATTTATAAAGGAAAAGGAGATAGTAAAGAACTCAAAAACTGGAGGCCAATCTCCTTGTTAAATACTGATTATAAAATCTTAAGCAAAATATTAACCAACAGAATTAAACAATGCATGGGAACAATAATAAATGAAAATCAGAGTTGCGGTGAAAAAGGTAGAAATATACAAAATAACATATTAACCATACAAACAGCTATTGATTATATAAACACACAGGGGGAAAAAGGGGCAATGATATTATATGACCAAGAGAAAGCATTCGATAGGATAGAACATAATTTTATAGACATGGTTCTAAAGAAATATGGCTTTGGAGATAATTTCTGTACATGGGTAAATATATTATATAAAAATATAAATTCAAAAATACAAGTCAATGGAGCTACCACTGACACTTTTAAAATAGAAAGGTCAGTACGGCAAGGGTGTTCTCTATCAATGCTATTATATGTCATAGCGATAGAAACACTCTGCACAAAAATAAATAATAACAATAATATCAAAGGTTTTAATATTCCGAATTTAGACAAGGAATTAAAAATGGTGCAACACGCAGATGACTGCACAAATTTCATTAAAGATGCTTACTCCTTTAAACATCTGGAGGATGAATATAATGCTTTCGGGAAAGCCTCAGGATCGAAGATAAACCACGAAAAAACAGAAATCCTACTTATAGGAAATTGGCGGGGAAACCACCCTGGGTTACCTCCAAGACTCATAAAAGAAGAAATAAAAACCTTGGGGATAGTATACGGGAAAAACTCCATGAATAAAAATTATAACCAAATATTGACAAAAATACATTATAACATTGAACTGTGGTCACATATAAAATTAAATTTAATACAAAGAATACAAATTGCTCAAACATACATATATAGCAAAATCTGGTTTATAGTGAACAACATAGACCTATATGATAAAATGCTAGATACATTTGATAAAACTATAATCGATTTTATATGGGGAGGAAAACTACACTACCTCGCCAGAGAATATATATACAAGCCGAAAACAGAAGGGGGTTTAAATATCCCACATCTCAAATATAAAAAAATTTCAAATATTTTAAATAGATTAAGACATATCAAGGATAATAAAAAGTATGCATGGGCGTCATTATATATCTACTGGTTTGGCTTTATGATAAAACCAATACCAGAGATATACAACAATAATAAATTTTAAAAAACTACTAAGTCCACCTCAAGCCATGAAATATATTCAAAATATAATTCTTAAATATAGAAATACTAAAAAAATATGGAGTGAAACAGAAGATCAAAATATATACCCTATACTGAAACAAGATATCAACAGTAAACTACGAATAAAAGTGGAATGGAACAATCCAGAGGTAGACTGGAAAGGAATATGGGGAAAATGGAAAAAAATAAAATCAACATCAAAACAAAGTATGATATATCTATACTTACATGATGTGTGGTCCACAGGAGAGGTAGCCCACAAAAAACGCATGATAAAAACAGTACCAAATTGCCCCATATGTAATAAATGTCTATACACCAAAAAACATGTAATGCTATATTGTGAAGAAACCAGAAGAGCACGTATCAAAATAATTGATAGTATTAAAACAAAATATAACTATTATGGAAAACAAATACTGTACACAGACAGAATAAACAATAATAATATATACTATAAAATAATAGACTACATTATAGATATAATGATTCAGTGTGGAAAGAAAGATAATAATTAACCTGACTGAATGAAAATGACAATGCAGAAAACACGGCACGGGAATATAAAATATCATAATCCAAATAATAAATAACCAACAGTGTTCTTGTCTATTTGAAAATAAAATGGGGAGGCGTGATGCGAGATTAAACGCTCAATAATCGCTCAATAATCACCCCCTATATGTATGTATATATATATATATATATATATATATATATATATATATATATATGTGTGTGTGTGTGTATGTATACATATATGTGTATGTATGTATATGTATGTATGTGTGTGCATGTGTGTGTATGTATATATATGTGTATATGTATATATATGTGTGTATCTATGTATATGTATATGCGCGTGTATATGTGCGTATGCATGTATAAATCTTTTAGACCTAAAAGAAACCAACACAATTTTGATGTTGACTTCTTAGAGGAGCCAAGTACAACCACTGTGGGAGATGGGAACCAGTAGGCCCCCCATTAGGGGGAGGTACGTTATGACGACCTGGATCCTACTCTCTCACATGTTGGAAAGGTAAACCTCTCAAAAAATGAACTTATAATACAGATATTAATTGACTAGAGGAACCGAGTACAACCACTGTGGGAGATGGGAACCAGTAGGCCCCCCACTAGGGGGAGGTACGTCGAAATGGCGACCTGGATCCTACTCTCTCACATGTTGGAAAGGTTAACCTCATATAAATGACTCATGCATAAGACAAGAACAACTGAGAATTAACAACTAATAACAAGGGAAAACCTCGCAGCAACTAATATAATCTAACACCACACACAGGAACAAAAAAAAAAAAAAAAAAAAAAAACAGAACAGGGGGGTTATGTAACTCACGGAATGATATGATGACGACTAGACGCCTATGCTACATGGCTAACGCGTAGTAGTACGGGTCTAATCAGAGTACCAAAAAATGAGACATAACAAATCAACATAACGAAACAAAAAAACAAAGGGGAAACAATAAAAAGGACTAACAACTGCGAGCTCTACTTCCCGTCCAACACACACTACATACATACATGTACATACATCATAAAACAAGCTCTCCTTCCTTTTCTTTTTTTTTTTTTTTTTTTCTTCTACTATATAGGTTCCCCCTCCTAAAAGGGGGTAACAACAAATTTCAAATGGCTTTGAGACCATTAGATATATATGGAGACAGGGGGAGCACAGAGTATAGGTCTCGAGACGAGATAGCCCAAACTCGGTCACAGACTAGAAATGATGCACCACCAGTCTCCTACTTAAAACCTTTATAGATTTTTTATTTTTTTTTCTTCTTCTTTAATATAAACTTTAAATAAAAACTAAAACAAGATTTGAAAAATTTACAGCCAGTCCAAACAAGAACACAGGGATATAGCATACGACAAAACATATATAGCATATATACATATAGCACACACTTGGACTTATAACAGATCCCTGGCAAGGATCACTGTAACTGCTATATACAAATATGGCAAGGAAACCAGCCGCAAGGGTAATGCCTGAGGAGGGGAGTACAAGCCATAGTGTAAATATCTTTTGGCCAAAGGGTGGAATGAATGGGAACCCGAAAACGGGAACCTAAACAAGTACGCTCTATCAAAAAAGCAAATCAAGAACAACCCTAATCCAAAACAATAAAAATAAAAAAAAATTCTTTCAAAATTCAATTTCTTTTTTTATTGAAACCCACAACAACAGACCTTAGGGGGACACAAACAGATATAAAATACTTTTTATACTTTTCGGCACAAAGGGGGATACCTTAAAGGCCTTTTAGCTTAACATAGCTAAAGGTCTGAGAGGGATCCACAAATAAAAAAAAACAATGTATTGGAGTGAGCCTTCAATGATTAATGCTGCTGCATTATTGAACTTCCGGCCGGAAGACTTTGATTTAGATTTACTAAATCAAGAGTTTGAGAATACTGCTACTACTACTACTACTACTACTACTGTACCAATGGTGGATGAATTTAAAAAAAGGCAAATGGAAGAGGTGGAAAATTTTGTAAAAAAGCAACGAGAAGGGGAAGAAATGTTTCTTCTTCTTCAACAACAGCAGAAAGAAGAAGAAGAGAGAAGAAAACAAAGTGAGGAAGAAATCAGACAACAGCAGCAGCAGCAGCAGCAGTTACAAGAGGAGGAGAAGAAGGAAACAGCAAAGGAAGGCATCAGTCTTCAAGAAAAAACTGTAAGTCTGTTAGAAGAGATATTATATGAGTTAAAATGGATGACCAATGTCTATAAGTATTCTTTAACTCATCAACCACCTAAACGAAAAAGACCATCACGGGCTAAACAACATTCTTCTAAGCCTTCCAGTGCTAGTGAGATGCCACCACCCATCTCACCAATACCACCTCCACCACCACCAGTGACTACCACCATAGCCAAAACACCATCAGTAGCAGCAGCATTAACAGGATATGGATTGGGCCGTGGTAAAGGACTACGGCATTTGAAGTTGATTTGAAAGTTTTGTTTTTGAAAAAACAAAACAACCCAACGGTCCTTCTAAGGACCACCAGATTTCTAGAAAAGAAATCAAATTGCCAAAAGTCAAGTTAAAACTTTAAAAAAATCCCATGGTAAAAGTGTGAGTGCGTGCGTGCGTGCATCTCTACTCTAAAAAACAAAATAACACAAAACCACTTACTTTAAAAACAAAATAACACAAAACCACTTACTTTTTTTCTCCAGTCTGGTGTATTCATCCATTTTGTTTTACAAAATAATTCAACAATATAACATATAACACCAAAAAAAACACAAAACAAAGTTCACTTTCTGAAATTCTTGTGTGGCTTGAATTGAAACACAGGAATCATAGTTTCCTTTTCTTTTTCATTCTCACTATCTCTCTTGTGTTTCTTTAATTTCTTCTTCATAGGAATCCTAATCGTCACAGGAATCATATCTTCCATTTTTTCTTCTTCTTCATTCTCACTGTCTTCCATTCTTCTTACTCTCTTCTTACTTTTTTTGATGATATGTTCTTCTTCTTCTTCTAGGTTTGTTGTTTTTGAATCAGCTTCCTCCCTATCTTCTTCTTCTTCTTCTTCTTGTTCTTTCTGAGGGCATTCCGAAGACCAATGTCATGGTCCTTTACAATGATAACAGGTATCTTTGGTTTTGTCTCTCTTTTGCTGTTGACATTGTGGACATTCTGGAGCCCAATGTCCTTTCTCTTGACAGATATAGCAAGTATCTTGACTTTTATCTCTCTTTTGTGGACGACGTTGTGGACATTCTGGAGCCCAATGTCCTTTCTCTTGACAGATATAGCAAGTATCTTGACTTTTATCTCTCAGTGTACTTCCTTCGGTTAAATATTTCCAATCATACTTCTTTTCTTTTCTTTGTTGATGACGTTGTGGACAATAGGAAGCCCAATGTCCTTTCTTTTGGCAGAGGTAACAAGTATCTTGATTGTTATCTCCTGTGTAGTTGTATCGATATATCCTGTCGTTAATTGCCGTATAGTATTGGTCAGGGTTATTCACTGGAATAGGGCTTCTTGACTTTTTCATCTTGACAGTTAGATTTGAAAGTTCAATCACCAAAGACTGATTCTGAAGGTAAGAAGCTCTCTCTTTATATACTCTTCTCTCTCTATATAAAGGTACCTGGGTGAAAACTGAATCAGTTTCAAAGTAAAGTTCAAGATGAAAAGGTCACGCCCAAACCATGAGAAACCAGAACAAGAACAAGAACAAACCAAGAGGCCACGACGACGAAGGTATTCCGTGCCCCCTGAAACACCCTTAGACGAACTACTAGCTCAAGTCCATGCTAGTGACTTCGAAGACGAGATGAGTGAACCTGAAACCCAAACTTCCAAACCACCACCACCACCTAAAACAAAAACCACCAACACCAGAACCCCTGACCAAGAAAGTCCTACCGTGGCTCCTGAAAATTACTATCTGATTCGAGAGACTCAAAAAATAACTTCTCGAAAATTTAGGACCACTGCATATACTCACACAGTACACTTCAAAGACTTCAAGTCCAAAGTACCTCCAGAGAAAGCGGCAGGGTTCATTAGCGATTTGTGGGAATCTGTCTTAATCAACTTGAAACGGCAATGTGGATCTAAAGAAGAGGATCGCTTGAGACTGGCCATCCATCATGACCATTTGAAGACTCCTGTTTGGATTGAGTTTAGCACCCCGGCAGAATTAACGCCAGATAAAGTCATGTCAAAAATAGAACATGTACAACAATCCAATGACAAGTTTACCATCACCGATGGAAAGGCCACCCTTTACATGACACACGTTTCTCCACCTCGAGGAAGTGGACGAAGCAGAAAACCGTTATTGGTGGACGATCCTCGTACTACCAAACAGAGTGTCGTCCAAATTAACAATACTGAAGATTCAATGTGTTTAGCCCGAGCTATCGTGGTGGGGCGTACGTATGCTAACAAGAACGAGAGTAAAGAATGGAAAAAAGCCTGGAAAAACATTCGACAATCGCAAAGACCCCAACAACGAAAACAGGCAGAACTCCTGTTGCGACAAGCGGGGATCCCTAAAGAGACCGTGTGTGGCATTTCTCAAATGCAGAAACTTCAAGATGTTTTGGCTCCTCACTATACGTTGAAAGTACACCCTCAAGAAGTGCGTGGAGCTCTACTGTTTCGAGGCCCTGATTTTCCTGAAGGAAAATACATTCATCTTTATCACCATCAAGAACATTTTGATACCATTACCAGTATCACAGGATTTTTAGGATACTCTTACTTCTGTGAGAAATGTAACAAAGGGTTTAACAGCCGGGAGCAACACATTCATTGTGGTCAGAGATGTCGGGGATGTTTAGCAGACCCACCATGCCTTCCTGAACAACACGTTCATTGTGAAACCTGTCGACGTGAATTTGTGAGTCCTACTTGTTACCAACAGCATCTCAAGACCCAAGGACGACACCAACAAAAATGTGCTTGCGAGTTATTGAAATTGTGTTCTACGTGTGGACAACTGATTCGTACCAACACTTACGAGAGACACGTTTGTGCTGGCAAGAAAAAATGTTCTATTTGCAAGAAGATTGTCGATTTTGATCATCGATGTTTTATTCAAAAGCACGACAAGATAGAGAAGAAAGAAATAAAGATGAAGAAGAACAAGAACCAAGTTGATTTCATCTTCTTTGATTTTGAATGCATGCAAGAAACAGGCATTCACATTCCTAATTTTTGTGTGGCTCATCGGGCTTGTAATCAGTGCATTCAAGAATCGATTCATTTTCACTGTCCTCATTGTAGTCGGATTCCAGGAGGACGTGAAAAAATCTTTCGTGGGGTGAATACTTTGTCTGAGTTTGCTGAATGGATTTTAGACCCCACCACCCACGACACTTGGAGCGAAGAAGACATTCAACGTTACGGAAGTTGTCATCGGTATGCGACCGTCATAGCTCACAATTTTTCGGGATACGATGGACAGTTTTTACTCAATTATTATTTGAACCATGGAACCGAACGCCCTGAAGTCACCATGAACGGAAAAAAACTCATCTACATGAAAGTAGGACAAGTCAAATTTAAAGATTCGATGAGTTATTTAGCCATGCCTTTGAGTCGCATGCCTAAAACGTTTGGCATGACAGAAATGGCTAAAGGTTACTTTCCTCACTTTTTCAGCACGGAAGCTAATCAACAGGCTGTCCTACCTCATTTGCCTGACCTTCGTGATTACGACCCCGACGGAATGCGACCCGAACAGCGAGAAGCTTTTCACGCTTGGTACCGCGCTCACCAGACCGATCCCTTTGACTTTCAAGAGGAGATGCTCAAATATTGTCGATCCGATGTGGATATTTTAAGACGTTGTTGTGGAAAGTTTCGAGAGTTGTTTCTCGATAACGGGGAGGTCGATCCTTTGAAAGATGCAGCCACCTTACCTAAAGCCTGTTCCTTAGTCTACAGACAAAATTTCATGCCCGAGAACCAACTTGCCATCATCGATTCCAACACGTCTCTCTTTGCCAGTCGTCAATATTCGGCCAAAGCTTTACGTTGGCTTCATTACTTGTGTGAAAAAGAAGACAAATGGATACAACATGCCAGAAACGGAGGAGGAGAAAAGAAGATTGGAGGTTATTCCGTGGATGGTTGGGATTTAGAAAACCCGCACATAGTGTACGAGTTTCAGGGTTTTTTGTTTCACGGATGCCCAACCTGTTATCTTGACCGAGACATGAAAGGTCCTTATTCAGATTCTACCATGGAACAGTTATACGAACACACTTGCCAACGACGACTTCACTTAGAAAGTCAAGGATACCAAGTGGTAGAAATGTGGGAGCACGAATACGATCGACGTTTGAAAACCGATCCTGAATTTAAAACCATCACTCAAAGTTACGACGCGGCCGACATCGAACCTTTGGATCCACGCCACAGTTTATTTGGAGGACGAACCAATGCCACTCGTTTGTTGTACGACGTGAATGAATCCCAAGGAGAAGAAATCAAATACATCGACGTGTGTTCTTTGTATCCTTGGGTGTGCAAATATGCTCGTTTTCCCACCGGACACCCTGAAATTTTAACAGAACACATCGACGTGGAACACATTCGTCAATACGAAGGATTGATCAAATGTAAAGTCTTACCTATGACAAACTTGTTTCATCCCATCTTGCCTCACCATTGTCAAGGAAAATTGATGTTTCCTTTATGTCGGACGTGTGCCGAAACGTGCAACCAAGATCATCCCTGTCGCCACACGAAGGAAGAACGGTCGTTGACAGGAACGTGGGTCAGTGCCGAATTGTTTCGAGCTCTGGATCGTGGATACCGTTTATTGAACGTATATGAAATTTGGCACTTTCCAACTACAGCCCAATACCAAAAGGACGACGCCACTAATCATCCAGGCATTTTTTCGAGGTACGTCAACCAATTTCTCAAACTGAAACAAGAAGCTAGTGGTTATCCTTCGTGGTGTCAAACTCCCGAAGACCAAGTTCGATTTAAAGAAGAATACCGTGACATCGAAGGCATCACTTTAGAAGACGTGGAAAAAAATGAAGGAAAAAGATCGTTTGCTAAAGTGATGTTGAATTGTTTGTGGGGAAAAATGGCCCAACGTACGATCTTACCCAAAACGGAATACGTGGACGATCCTTATCGTTACTTTGAATTGGTGGACAACAAAAGTATACTAGTCAAACACGTCGAAATCGTCCGTGAGGATTTGATCTATGTCAATTTCGAAGAAGAACCCAAGTTTGTCAAACCTGACGACTTTAGCAACGTAGTCATTGCCGCTTACGTGACCGCTCATGCTCGCTTGAAATTGTACGACGAAGCGTTAGAAGTCTTAGGAGATCGCGTCTTGTATTTTGATACTGACAGTTGCATGTACATTCATCGCCCCGGTTGCCCCCACCCTACCATTCAAGGAGATCGTTTAGGAGCCTGGACAGACGAGCACCCTCAAGATACCATTTTGAGTTTTGCCAGCGGTGGCCCTAAACATTATGGGTACCGATACCGAGACCCTCAAGGTCAGCTTCACACCTCCTGTAAAGTCAAAGGGTTGACTCTGAACTATCGAACTAACCAAGTCGTGAACTTTGAGGTTGACCAATTGAGGAAATGTCTACCTATCCCCCCGCCAACAGCCGACCACGTGGAGCAGCAATTTAGCGAGCTACCCAGGGGGCGCTGCTTTAAAGAGAGAGCCCGCATGGCAGACAGACTGAGCTTCTCTACCGGGGACCACCTGCTGAATAATAGTCCTTCTAAGGGCTAAACAGTCCTTCTAAGGGCTAATTCATTGCCTGTATCAATGGGGTTTTCAATTTGGCTTTTTTTCGAAAACCCCTTTGGATTATACTCTTTTCAAACACAAATTTGATCAATTTCGAACCACCGTCTAAAAAATTACAACCCACAATTGTAGTGTGCGTGATACGAAAAAGATATGAGTAATTTTTACTCAAAGATTGGTATTGTTTCTGGAAAAAATATGTACATTTTGTACACAATTTTTTTAACTTGAATATTCGCGTTAAATGGAAAATTCTTTGAAACTCGAAGCATTGTCATAATTGAACAAGTGGCTTACATTTTATTGGTATTAGGGACAGTCCGACTTAGTATAACTGGGCAGAATTTGATCATGTATGTACGTTCTTGGCGTTTCGGCTTCCGCCACGCTTCGCGCTTTCGCTTGCTTAGTCCGTGCCGCCTTTTCCACTCCAGACTGCTTACTTCAAACAATTCGATCAACAACGTGCGCTACAACGCGCACACATATACCTGTAAACATTGTGGTTCTAGTCCTATGTACAGGTATATCAACACACCTTACGATTTCGTGCGCTCAATGATCCCCCTCGTGGGGCAACCATGCATTGACTGTAGGGTGTGTTAAGTGTACTACCTCTCCAATAGCGCGCATTCAATTTAACCGCTTCGTGCGGAATCATGCTGCGCTGGAGGGGTGTACATCTGTAAGTGTCAGGTGTGTTACGAACTGTTAACACACATGACCAACTAGAAATGTGTTTAATCACATATTTAATCCCCCTAACGGGGGTACATAGTCGTGCATGCCCGAAGGGCGCATACGACTTTAATCCAAGAACAACAACAACAACAGTGTAGTCACTCTCGTTGACTCGTCAAGATCTCAACAATAATACTTCAAGAAGATGGCAGCAGGCAAGATTAGTAAACTGAACGAAGCTATGGTGAACATGCAGAGGGTGAAGCATCATTTGATGGAGACCAACCCTGAGAGAAAGACAATGATCTTCCTACAAATGGCTCATGATCTGGTGGAAGAAGTCCTGAGGGAAGAAATACTTCGGGGCAGAACGGAATGGGAGGAGAGACAAAGACTGCAGCAGCAGCAACAGCAAAGACAACAACAACAACAACAACTCTTGCAGTCCATGAAACTACCCGACGGAGGAGAAGTCAGCGGTAAGATATACAGCGATGAGTTTGCTTTCTCTTTTACCAGAAAGAGAGCTTGTCTTAAAGCCGTGAGACCCGTGGCTAAACGTGGCCGCCCTGCTGCAGCTGCCGCTGCTACCGCAACTAGAAGTTAAAACAACATAACTTCTTAACCCCCAACGGTCCTTTTCAGGGCCACCCATTAATCAAGAAAATATTAATTTTCATATCATTGCCATATGTGTGTGTGTGTGTGTGTGTGTGTGTGTGTGTGTGTGTGTGTTTCAAAATGACTCAGTGACAACATTTTTTTTTTCAGTTTCAAAACCCGAGCCAATAATGTTACAGTTCAGTATTTAGCGTGGCGAGAAAAAATGTTACAGGACACGAATTCTTAACCTGATTGCAAATTCCCTCTAATCTGTCTGCACCGCAATCGTAAAAAACCAGGCCAAAGGCATTATTTTTGCCACACTGCCTGTCTGGAATCTATAACAAAACACTTCGTCACTCATTATAAGTAATTTCATTGGCTACAAATATTTTCTTACCGCGTTCGCTTTGAATCGCCCTCAGTTGCTATTGACACAGTGAGAAGAATAGACGTGTTTTTTTCTGTGCCTGACCGTTAGTCTCTTTACAAATAAAAGCTAACGCACAACCCCATCGTATAATTTGGGATCAATGGAAATTGTATCAGCCTTAAGTCAAAATACATCACGGAACGTTTGGATGTAATATTTTGTGAGAATTTTACATCTACGCTTTCAAAAGAAGGATTTTAGGAGACTATGTCTCCAATTCAATCTTGTGATATTTTACCGAAAAGAGGATTTTTTTTCCTATCGATGTGATTTTCTAAAATGGAATGTGTGTTTTTGAAATTTCTTAAGGAAAATATACCATAAAAAATGTAAGTGTCGTGATATTTTTCAAAGTAGGAATAAAATATTCTCTCTTTCTCTCTCTCTCTCTCTCCGTCGTAATGTCAATTCTCTCTGTTTCACAAAGACACTAAGTTTCTTATACAATGATTTCGATTGAAATGATCATGGTATCTGTTCCCGTTTTTAAGATGCCTATCCACAAATGTTGGCAGTAGTCACAATGATTATGTGAAATGTGACGTTAGTTTTGCAAATGTTTCAAAAACTTGCACCCCTTAAAAATTGTACAACGATTTTTCTTTCATAGGTCAATCGTTGGATTATAAAAAATCTTGAGTTTAGTTGTTCTTGTGCATGTCAGGTATCTTAGCTTTGTTCCTATTTTGGCACTGCAATGTGTCACGAAAAAAAATTCTAGATCTACCGTTTTCCGAAGGAAACCAAAACAAAAAAAAAAACAAAACAAGCACATAGCTTTACGGTGTAAGAATGGCTCGAGTATGACCAATCTAATTCTGCACTCTATAACCCGTCCTATTCTACACTCTCATTCTCGAGCCCAAACATGCGTTCAATAAAACTGTAACAATGCATGCCCTATTTTAAGTCAGTCCATTTTAGACTGTCGATAAAACAAGACGTGTTTTTACTGTTCTCCCGTCTTCGGTTTTGGGAAATGTTGTAACATTGTTTGTAGTCGCAAGGCGTGTGCAGCAAAAAAAACATAACCTATCTTAAATATTTGGGAGGCATTCAACAAATGCTACTGCAATCATTCGACAAGAATTGTATGTAACACGACTTTTTAAAAAACTGATGAATGAAAACAATTTTGCCAATGAACATTTCTATCACAGAATTTACCCTTGTCTTCAGAAATTCAAAGAAAGAGTAACCTTCTCTCTGTTTGAGGCAAACCATAGGTTTTTAAAAATTATTACTGCGTTCATTTGACAATATTTCATTGTGTGCAGTGTCAGCACAGAAAGCTCACAGTAGCTAAAGACGTTGTTCGTGTGGCTAGGTCAATCAGTACGAAACGGCGTGTATGCAGGGTAGTAAACTTTAGCCACTACTCGCTTTTAGTAAGTCAATGAATTGAATCAATGTTTATCTTTGATATTGTATAAGAATGTTCAAGTGATGCTAATTTCTGTGCACTATGCTCACAGTAGAAAGTCAAAATAGTCCACGAGTCAGGATAAAGGTCAATTACAAAGTGGTTTTGTGAAAATTATGGTTATCTATTTTCGTTAGCTCAGAAAAGTAGTGACCATTGATGGTAAAATGATACTGTGCCAACGGACCGGAGCTCTAGTCTTACGTTACAACGTTTTCAACCTTGTATGACCCCAAGTGTCCCCAATGCTAAATTCCCGTTGGTACCCAGACTGTCCCCGCAATGCTAAATCCCCGTTGGTACCCAGAGTGCCCCCGCTATGTTAAATTCCCGTTGGTGCCAGAGTGTCCCCCGTACCCAGTTACTCCCCCTATACTACTGACGCACGTTATATTAATGTGTTATAAAATTTACATGAAAACTTGCTATTAGTGACGATTTTAGTTTTACGCTCTTACCAATAAGAGAGGTCGCCCCCCCCCCCTTAATATGAGATACACTGTATGGGGAAAAAAGGATGTGCGTACCAGTTTCAATCTTTCTATGCCCATCACATAGTCGAACACTCCGTCACCACTACTGCGGCATTGAATACATATGTAACCAAGCGCAATGTTCGACCATTCTCTGCTTTCTGGTTTGTCTATGTCCTGGCAACTGTAGTGAACTCATGCCTTACACGTCTATGTAGAATGGAAAATTTTAAGTAATATTATATTTAACTGCAAAACAATGGAATGCCATATATTACTAATTGATTAATTAAATCTTTGTAGCCTTCTAGTAACAAGCCAATAATCACGGCAAATAAATTGTAAATGCACCCTGATAATAACCTAAGTTATTATCAGCATCATGATCTGTTGCTATACTTTAATTTCTTATATGTATACAAAACACAACGATTCAGATACGTATGTAAAGTTATAGCATCATTTTTATTATGTTTTAGAGTTTCTTAACTCGAATATCAGGTTAGATGGTCCGATGCATCATTACATGAAAAAAATATTTTTCTTTTCTTTTCTCTATTGAGTTGCCTCAAGAGACATTCTCTGAATGCAATCATTTCATTGATGCTAGATGACAGAATAACATTATTACACCCTTACTGCAAAAATGGCTAATCAACTAGGTAATAAGAAAAATGCACATACCTCACAGTAAATACAATCAGTACTACAATCATGAGAACATACAAAACAAGTATACTTCTTCGACATTTTGACAATGAACGGATATAATGAATAAAAGCAACAGTATGCAGACCGTAATATATAACTAGTTTTCTGTACATTCAACAATTATCATTATCTTTTAATTTATTCACAAATTGGGGCTATTGAAGAGATTCTTCTTTGATGTAAGTGTTCAAATATAGTCACAGATCTGTAACTCAATTAATTTGATGATAATTGATGATAGTTATCGCATTCACAACCGTCCACACGTTACCTTTACTTAAAGGATTAATTATGAGGTTGCAATAACACAATTATAACAAACACACGTGTGAGTATCAAGTCAGTTTATCCATTGGGAGCGGCATTAATCAAACAGGCTTTGCACATTGATGGTTGGATGCTCTCGCTATTATTGTTTGCAATTAAACTAATTAAGGGCTTCTTTTTATCTTTGCTCTAGTACAGTGTACACTTTCAATAATAATGTGCATACAATTAAATAATACATTATAAAGTATATAGACGAAAAAAAAGTAACCACATGGCCACTGTTTTGACGATTGTTTTTCGGTGTTATTAATTATATTATTTCTCAATACAATAAAGTAAACTATTTAAATTTAGCACAAAGGTGAATGAGATAAACAGACTTACATAATATTTCACATGGTCCGAATCAGCCTAGCATTTGGACCGAATAAGCCGGTGATTTGGGTCGATTCCACCTGTTCCCCCATTTTTCACACTTTGCAGTAAAAATATATATTAAATGCTATGTAAAATGAGTTACTTAAAAAAACGTTTTCATTTGTGAAATAAAAATATTGATTGAAACTGTTACTAAAAACGTACTGAGTCCTTTTCGCAGACGGTAAGTCATTTTCGCGAAAAGGACCCATTTTTAGCACTTTATAGTAAAAAGATATATTAAATGCTATGTAAAATGAATTACTACGCAAAATAATTTCATTTGTGAAATAGAAATATTGATTGAAACTGTTAGTAAAATCATCCTCGGCTCATTTTCGCAGACGGTAAGTACGTTTCGCGAAAAGGACCAATTTTTAATACTTTATAGTACAAAATATATATTATATGCTATATAAAATGAGTTACTACACCAAAAAGTTTCATTTGTGAAATAGAAATATTGATTGAAACTGTTAGTAAAAACGTACTGGGTCCTTTTCGTAGACGGTAAATCCTTTTCGCGAAAAGGACCGGTTCTTTTCGCACATTATACCAACCCATTCCAGGCTGAGGTGGTCCGCATTCACACACAAACTACTGTGGCATAAATGGGATGCATCTAACTCTTTTGGAATGTAAAGACTTCTTATCTTTAGCATGATTGCCAGTCTATGACATGTTTCTTTTCCAGAATCTTAGTCTCAGGGTTGAGGAGAAAAGAAAAAAAAAAAAAAGACTGGGACTCTATTGGGTGATTAACCGGAAGTATTAATTATGACCTCAGCCCAGAATAAAGAGTTCCAGTCCATAGCTACGACTCGAGCGGTTGTCTCTCAAACGAATTCACTAAAATTTTACGTTTTTTTAAAACTTTAACTTGTACATAAAAAGGTATTTTACTACTGATTTTAAACAATATTTATCGAAGACCGTCACAAAATTTGTATTTTTTCGGCATCTGATGAATCGTTCTCTTCACAGTGGGTTAGGCCGGTACTGCCGGCGGTAGATCCTATTATCGCGTTTACTACAGTACAGTGTGCGAACAGCAACGGATCACTTTTTGGGTGCATTCACATGTCAATTTCTAGACTATTATTGCTGCTTTTTTTATATAAACAACGATGTATCTCATTCCAAAACTATGGTTTTTAAAATAATACCTGATTTATATGTTTGGTTTGGTGCTTTTCGGCACAGCAACACAAGAAGGTTATGTAGTGCCGAGGCAATTGGAGTAAAATGCCTTGCCCAAGGACATGCCACGGTAGCTGACCCAGGCTGGTCCGATGGTAGGATTCAAACCCGCACCCTTTTGGTCGTGAGTCCAGTATGCTAACCACCGAGCAACCGCGGCTCCTTGATTTATATGTTTTACCTAGGCAATTGTTTAGATTTTTCTGCAATTCTTGGAAGCATTTTCAGATTGAGGCTAAAATTCCGCTTCATTTGAAAGAATGCACTTTCGTTTTATAGACCTAGTTTTTGTTATGATTTAGGTAATCAATTACAGTAAATGGCTGCAACATAATTATCCTGGTTAATTTAGTAATTGGCAAGAAAAGCAGCAACCAACATGAAAATGATCTGTTACTGTCAATGATCTGTTACTGTTGCATGCACTGTAATTAAAAAACGTACCCAAAGGAAGTCAACAACATTATCCAGAATCTCACCTGATAAGTGGAAAATTTCATAACTGCATGAAATCAAATGTGTTCTTGATGCAGGGAAAGACAGCCTCTGTCTCGGTTTGTTTGCATGACTTTAAAGGTTCTCGGAAATGCTCAAATGTCGGGTAATAGGCATGAAACAATAATAGGATGTTGTAGTATTCTCCTTTGGGAGGGTAACACAGGTGCAGGCTGATTCAGACCATGGCTGATTCAGACCAGGCTTATTCAGACCATATTACGGGCTGATTTGGACCATAAAATTGCTGTTGGTAAAAAAGCTTGTACAGAGCTAGTGTTTTATATATTTTTCCCAGACCACTAACGGTAAATAAAATTTCTTGCATCTTGTATTTCTTGTACCGTATTACTGGCTGATTCAGCCCATGTGAAATATTACTAAGTTGTGTCTTAGATGTAAATGCGACATTTAACATTTTTTTAAATATGGTATTTCTCAATATTTCATAGGTAATCTGAGCAGTTCAGAACTGCATTTAAGGACACAAAACCCCGATTTTTTTTAGATAATGGCGTAGATCTGTGTACAAATCAAATGAAATGATGTAAAACTGTTTATCTTTCATTGCCAGCTCGTTCACCTTTGTGCAAAAATAAAAGAGTTTATTTATCAATAAATAATACAGTTACTAACACTGAAAAAAAGATAATGAAAACAGGTCCGATGTAGTAACTTTTTTTGTCATTCATATATATATATATATATATATATATATATATATTTAGGTCTGAGTATGTTAATGCTTTTATATACTGTATATTGTATTATATTCTAATAGTACTAAAATAAAACTTGTATACTAAAGAGTGAAACTGGAGTCCGGTAAAATTCATGATTTGATTCAATACAATATCGTACATTTATATTCTTCTACTCTTTTGGACCTTATATAAATTATAATAATAAACTATATCTGAAAAAACAGGAATAATTACTAAAATAAAAGATGTACATGTGTTCCATTGTTTGTCTTGATTATAATATTTCACATGGTCTGAATCAGCCTGGCAAGTAGATGTGAAAGGGGTATTTTGGACCAGCAGACACCACCAGGCTATGGTAGAAGGTCAGAAACTCCAAGGAAATCATTTTGCAGATATTTTTGATCAAGCCAACTGGGGGGTAAGAGGCTATAAGCGGGCATCAGCCTGATGGGGTGGAGCTTGACTCAGCTGAACCCACCTCCAGAAGCCTGGTCTCTTGGCAGCCAGGTGTGGGCAGCCGGCCACACTGCCCATATTGGCGGCCACTAAGTGTGGCCCAAGACATCAGCAGCACCCCTGCAACACCTGCTGAGTGGCTTTATAGGTAGGGCAACATTTGGTGCTGGCTGCATAGTTGGCAGTAAGTGGGAAGATGGCATATGAATGGTATAACCTGTAAGACAAAGGTGCCAATCATACTTTACAATCTACATGACTATGACAGCCACCTAATCATGCAGGGGGTTATGATGGCATCGACTGAAAAAATCAGTGCTATTACAAGCAACATGGAAAAGTACATGGCATTCTCACTCAGGCAACTGTATTTTATTGACAGCCATCAGTTTATGGCAGGCAGCCTCGATAAGTTGGCTGAAAATTTGGCAAAGGTTACCAAGGAGGTGTTCCGAACAATGTCAGTGTTTGCAACTCACGAGGACCATGTCGACCTCCTGCTCTGGAAGGGCTTCTGTTAATACGAATAGATCAGTGGTTTGAGGAAACATGGTTTCTGTCAATAGAGGCATTTTACAGACAGCTAAGCCATTCTGGCATAAGCGCAAAAGAGTATGAGCAGGCACATAACATGTGAAATGCCTTTGGGAACCAAAACCTATGAAACTACCAAGACCTCTACCTAGACTCACATGCTGCTACTGACAGATATCTTTGAGGCATTCCTCGACACCTTGCTAAAAACCTATGGCCTAGACTCAGCCGACTATTGCTGCTCGACTGGCATGAACTGGGACACTCTTCTGAAAAAGACCGGTATTGAGCTAGAGCTGCTGATTGACATCGATATGAACCTGTTTATGAGAAGGGGATCTGGGGAGGAATTTCAGTGGTGAGCAACTGCTACTTGAAAGTGAATAACCTGATATATGACAGCACAGGCACTGACTACTACAGAGGGAGACCAAGCAGCTAGATAGCCGAGCTCAGCACCTACAACTCATATGGCTGGGCCATGAGCCAGATAGCTTTCAGTAGGCCAACCCTCCAGGTGACCTCACATCTATTGCGTCAGATGCAACAAACGGATACATTCTCTAAGTGGATCTCAAATACCCTGAGGAACTTTATGACAATCACAGCAAATACCCGCTGGCTCCTGAATCAACATATATTTTTTAGAGCTGGCTTAGTGACTACCAGTGTGATCTAGTGAGCAAGTTCGCTAATGTTTGTGCTGGAACAAAGCAGGTCCCAGGTCTGCAGAAAAAAGCACCATGTGGTCCACTACAGAAAAATTACAAATGTGTACCAGGCACAAAATGCATGTCAGAAAAGTTCATTGGAAATTGAAGTTCAACCAGAGCGCGTGAATGGTGCCGTACATACAGATGAACACAAATCTCAGGACCGAAGCAAAGGCTGAGTTTGAAAAAGATTTTTTCAAGCTGATGAACAACTTCAGACCATGGAGAACCTGTATAAGCGAATCATTGTTGACATGGTTAGACCTGAAGGTGAAGAAGACAAGCTATGCCACCTTATCACCATCCTGGTGCTTAAGACAGAAAAAATATTCAGTGGAAATCTTGTAGCAGTTCGCAGCACAAAGGCTAACCTAAGGCTGAGCTGCCCAGTTTACACAGGAATGTTGATACTCAATCTTTGAAAGTACCAGATGTATGACTTATATTACAACCAGATTAAAGCACGCTACAGCGGCAAGGCTAGCCTCTTGCACATGGACACTGATAGCCTGCTGCTTTACATCAAGACAGAAAACATGTAACGAGTCATGGATGAAGATTTCCACTTGTATGACATGAGTGATTACCCGCAGAATCACCCATTGTTTAGTGCCGTCAACAGAAAGTTTGTCCACATATGTGAACCTCCCAGCTGGGGGTGTTTTCCTCCTATTCCTCCCACCACTCATTGAAATCTTCTGCTTACTCAAAATTATTATTAAAAAATTCCAGAACAGAAATTTTTCCTTTTTTTTCACACCCTGCTTCCAATGTAGTATATTTATGGTAAAGACTTCCTGTGATAATGTGACTGTGAACTGGCAAGCATAATTCGACAAACAGTAACCTAAAAGTAATCATTGGATCATACTATGTTTGAACAGTAGTAATTTGGAAGGATTAAAGACGTTAACGGATTATGGTTGGATTACTAAAGAGCTCAGGCAGTATAAAACAATTAACATTACTTGGATTCTTTCAGCAAGGTCAGTTTCCCTTTTGTGTTTAACATTCATCAAGATGGATTACACTGTGGTAATAAATGGTACTAACATTCCATTTCTACAAATGATCTGACAGTCACAGGTCACATAAGGTCAGCTCCAGGTGCCACACTCAGTTGTAACCCTATATGCCTTATGATAACATTAGCATGAGAAACTAGAGTGAGTGTGCTTTCTCTGTTTTAGTCAGTTGTAATCTAGCCATTAAAGTAGATAGGTCAAACTTTTGTGATGTCATATCAAGCAAAGCTGACACTACAAAAAGCACTGGCTATCTCCAGAGCAGATGAAGAATCTAAACAGCAGATTCAGAATATGCAAAATGAAGCAGCTGCATCTGAAGTTCATGGTGTAAAAAAATAGAAAAAAAACAAACAAAGGTCACAAAAAGAGGAAAATGAATGAAAAGAAAGACGGGCAAAAGAAATAGTATGGTAGAACATCTAAAGAGCTTACAAACGTGACTTCTGGGGACAAAGTGAGAATCAGAAGACAAGATATTTGGGAACAGCTGTAGTCATTAGAAAATGTAGCACTCCAAGGTCATATGATGTGCAAACTCAAGATGGTGCCTCAGGAGAGACAGAAGACATCTGTTTCAAGCAAAGAGACATCACCAAATATTTACAATACATACAAAGACACTAACAAGGAGGTCACCAAACTGAATGATAAGATGCCAGAAGTTCAAAATGAGCCAAACCAGGAACAAGGAGTGGATGTCTGATAAAAAAGCCTGCAAGATGCAGAGAATTTGTTATGAGAATTTGATAATTTTCCTGAAATACATTGTGTTGTGTGAATATTGGAAGCTGGAAGTGCTACGCATAATAATTCTACTGTTATATTTCATCAGCTTGTGCAGTGATAACATCTGGATTGAAGACAAATAATACTTATAACTATAGATCTTCCTGGCAATGCCAATATATCACGTAGGTCCTTGTACCGTGGCTTTACAGGTTGTACCATTCATATGCCATCTTTCTGCTTATGGGCACCTATGGGGTCAGTACCAAATGCTGTCCTACCTATGGAGCCATGAAGCAGGGGTGCAGCCAATGTCTTGAGTCACCCCTAGCTTGCTGTCGGCACCTGGCTGCCATGAGGTCCAGCTTGCAGGGGTGGGTTAAGCTGGGCCAGGCCCACCCTGTCAGACCAATTCCCGCTCATAGCCTCCTACCATACCATGAGGGTGACCCTCCTCCTCCCCACCCCCCACCCCCTATTGGCCTGATCAAACATATCAGCAAAATGATTTCTTGGAGTTTCTGGCCTTCTACCATATCCTGGTGGTGTCTGCTGGTCCAAAATACCCCTTTAACATCTACTTGGCATTTGTTGGTCTGAATCAGCCTATATTTGGCATGAACCAGCCATGGTCCAAATCAGCCAGCATTCGGGTAATACTAATGTGACAAATGCTGTAAATTTGGTGGTATCCATAGAAACTAAAACATCCTGTTTGAGTATTATGTGCAGGTGTGCTTATGCGCACTTCATGGTATAGGGAATATGCCACCTGGAGAATCTACTTTTTGATTACTTTATTTAGATTTTATTTAATGTGATTTTGCTTCTATGTGCCTTTGGTGCATAATGTGAAGGGTATATAAGATGGAGTCCTTGGTTTTGATGCATTTAAGCACATATTTTTATGTTTTCAAAAATATATTCCATTTTGTTTGACACCTGATTTCATTTGAAACATTAGTTATTTTAGCAAAGCGTGCATATCCAGTGTTTGGTGATATATTCCCTTATACTCTTCTTGGCATGCTTACAACCAGATGACCACTTGTTCAAAAGTTGGTGCACTGTGTTGCTTGTTTTGATGAACTTCCCATGAATCTACTTTTACCCATTAAACTGATGTAAATACAACAATATATGGCAGAGCAACATCAGTATCCAATAGAAATACTTGATTTAACATTCCAAATGTTTTCTTATTTTGATTTCTTCTCAAGCACTAAAAGAATCAAATTGGGAAAAATCATGATGGTTTTACAATATAATTGATTATTTGCAAGCAAAAAGTATTTTAGTTTGTGAACTATTTGTACAACATTAATTGATAGTATTTGGGAACTTAATAACTTACTTGCATTCTTCATAACTCATTTCTCTAGAACTGCAAATAGTCAGGGACAAAAACATGTCATTACAGGAGAAGGTTTTATTTTCAATTTCTTATCAATTCTACTATTAAAGGTGAAAAGTTACGCCTATGCACATATCGATACATATGCAACCTATGATGCAATATATATTGATACACATAAAAAATAAAGAACAAATATTTATGGCTGTATGACATAATATCATTTTGAATTGATTGTCCACCTTCAGTATCGATGTGTATATTGTAGTGCATAATCTTTTGTAACATGCACTTGAGGAATTAGACAAACAAGAGGGTTTTTCTTTTTCACATTTAATTAGATCTTAAACCTTCTAGTTCTACATGCTGACTCTCTGCACTATGTTCGACTCTAGCTTATAAAGGATTCTAGGGGACCTCAGAGAAATCATTCCCTGCAGACCCTTCTAGACTTAATGTTGAGCTAACTTGTGGTCTGATTGTATTAACTACTGACATTTATCTAAGTCTAGTAAACAAACCAAAATGCACAAAAACCTAAATTCTATAACCAAATTATAGCCATATATCCACTCTCCACACACACTCCTTTGTGACATTTAATATGTATTAGAATTTCCAAAAATGTTATATTAAGTGGGAAATTACTTGTAAAATATTTCCTTATGAGCTAATTAATTCCAGATGACACTGAAACTACATAACTCTATTTTAAGCACTTTACACCTATGAAAAGAGCTACAAATTTCACAACAAAAATGGTCACAAAGCTAAATGTTTGGCTATAAAGAGAAACTTGCTGTCAGTGATTTAGGGGGCGCTCTACAGATAATACATGCTTCTGGGAGAGTGACAGGTGTAAGATGACTTATTTTGCATTTGCAACATGCACAATGGAGAGAATGTTGGCATACCTCTATGTTACTTTCATGTACTGTTGCTGAAATTTCTTTACATATTGTATTTGTGTATACTGGACACGATCTAAGCACACAGCAGACAAAATGGCCGCTCCAAAGTACTCGAAAAATCAGCCTGAATTAGTCAAAAGTGCACTATTTTCAGCAGTTATTAAAATAGAGAAACGATTTTACCAGCCTCTGAAAGTACTATGAATGAATTACAAAATATCTAAAAAGTAAAAAAAGTTATTGGCTCTTTTTCTTTTTATTTACCTTTGAAGTCCAGGAAGTGAAAATGACCAAGCGGAGCTAGCAGTTTTTTTTTAGAGGTGCACATCTTAAGTAAGACCAAGCTGTATACTCTATAATCCAAATTTCACCAATCAATCATACACCAAAATAAAGGGAATTCAAAGTTCTTTTAACAATACCTAAGATATACAAGGTCTTTTTTAAATAGCCAGGACCGCCAGTGAGGAAAACCTGGGTAATTCTTTTTCTTTAAAAATCTAACCCTATGCAAAGTATGAAACTGGAGAGCACCACCTTTATTGCAAATCTACAAAAACACCTTCCTGCCAATAAATGTTTTTTTTTTTTAAATTATCTGACAGCCTGAATGTAACATCCCCCACTGGGCCTGAAAGTGGCTATAGATAACACCATATATAATGGGAATATCAGCCACTAAAATTACCAGTAAATACAGTCAAACAATTATTAAATTTATCAAGAGAATTTAGAAAATTATATACAAATGTATCTTTTCATCTAAGACATAGATAACTACAATACCACCTGAAATTGTTCAATTTGATCAATATGTGTGTTGAAAAAAGACAAAATTATCAATGCATTAATAATCATTTGACTCCAACTTACTACTGTCTGCAAATTAAAAAAATTAAATAGGTCAAAATAATGTAAAAACCAAATGTTCAGTTAATTAAGAAAGGATATAGGAAAAAATTTTTAGAGAAAAATAGTAAATTTCCCATTAGACAGAAAAGACTAATACTTTGTTATAAATAAATAAAAAAGGATAGAGGATGCTGATTTAACCATAAAATATATGGTAAAAGTAGGTTTTTCTAGTAAAAATGCAAAAATTATAATAAGAAAGAGCCACCTCTAATAATACAGTACACCATTCTAAACAGTGTTACTGATGCACTTATTCACTGTGAGTCACATTGCTATTGCATGTTGAGTAGCTGACTGAATGCCTGGTGTGGCAGGAAGTTAATTTGCAGCGTCAGAGTAGTTAGGAAGGAATTTTCTGGGGGTTTACTGATTGTAAAAAAAGCAAATTAGTCAAATGAAGATTTGTTTTTCATGGTATGTATCTTTGTTTCCATTCACAACTGATCCTGATAGGATTTTCGATAAATTTTTTGGTTCATATGAATCAGTGTTGACCAGTGTAAACAAAGGTTGTGGTCATGATGACATTGAGATAGTTCTGTTGAGAACTGGGAGTTTATGGCACTGTGGCAAAACATGGGACAGGATGATAGTGCACACAAAATCAGCTTATACTGGTATTTTTTTCTGTTTTTATCAAAACTGAAGTTTCAGTTTTACAAAACAAATTGTACATAAAGGCTGCTATTAGAGAATGTGTATATGGTTTTTACTTGGCTTAGAATCAGAAAAGTCCAGGAACTTACTATGAAAGGAATTGTTTCCCAAATGATGTGTGTAGGAAAAAGTAATGGTATCACTCTTATAAATATTAATTTCAAAATCAATAATAAAGCTTAAAAAGTGTAATGAAATTTTTTTGTTACTTTAATAAATGGCTAAACAGACATAAACAACCTCAAAAAAGGGGAGTAAAAGTTGCAACTTTTAATTATGAATTATAAATTTTTCAGTAGTCCAGTGTGTATATTTATAAGCAATAAAAATATCAGTTGCATCTGTTACTGTAGAATAAAGACCAATGTGATATCTTGAAAATGCATTGTGTTCCACTGGTTTTTGTCCTCGCTACTAGTTTAGACTACCCAAACTAGGGGTGAAACGATACACCTCTGCCACACATCGATATGATTCTCGATACACAACCTACGATACGATACATTATTGATACACATATCAACTTGATGGTCTTTTCATTTTTAGAATGTCTGTCAATGGTAGGGTGGTGCCATTTTTTATGTGTTGACATATTGGGTGTATTTCCAGTATGCAGATTACAAACAAACATGGACTTATCATCTGTTCATATGCCATTCTCATCCTTGACAAGATTTATAAAAAAAAAATAGTTCTAAACAGACTAGCTGTTAGTGATTTTTATTCACCCTTTTAGGCCATTTCAGGCTGCTCCATTCGATCATGTGCATGACTTATCCTGGTCACCACGCCCTTTGTATTACATTGAATGAATGTTTTTAAAACATCTTATTACCAGTTTCGTGTCTTCTCCTAAATTTTGAAGAGATTACGGTGTTATCTTCAAAACAGAAGAAACAGTTCAATTTCCTTGTGCAAGGAAATTCTTATCTAGAACAAGTCCGAATGTGGGAGCGAAGATGACTAATAGCCAGATCCTTCACATTGTACTTCCTGCAGATGCAAATCAACTGTGGCCACAGACAATTGTTTCTGTCAGTGAAAAAGGAAATTATTGACAACACCCACTCCCTTTCTACAAATTGAGGAGATGGCTATAACTTGTGCAGTTTGGAATCTGCCCCCTTGCCGATTCTGTGCTATTTTTATTTTTTTTATCCCATCGGGAGGTTCAGTCACTGATTACATATATCAGTGTAAAAGGAGATATTCCAAACGTATTCCCCATGTACGATTTAAGTACTTTACACATATCATTTAATAGTCACTTTTGTGTGAAGTTTATATGTTACTTTGTATCTATTTGGATAGAGTTTGGATGCCAATATTTCCGGTATGTCACGCAGTGAACATGCTACAGTTAGTTATGATTGGTGGTTATTGTTTTACCCTGGACTTGAACAAACAATAACCACTAATCAGAATTGCATGTAACACTGCGTGACACACCGGCTGTGTAGCCTTCAATTCGATCCAAGTAGTACAGGTAAATTTCTCATAAAAGTGGTTATTAAATGATCAGTAAAGTACTTAAATCATACATAGGGAAGAAATCTGCATTCCGTTGATATATGTTATCAGTGGCTGAAGATGCAGAGGAGATAAACTAATTAACATGGAATTGGTGCAGGAGAAGGGGCCATATTTCGAACCAGGTGAGTTAGTCACCTTGTGTTAATTTGTAGAAGGCGAGTTGGTGTTGTCAATTGCTTCTATTTTTTACTGACAGAAATGAGTGCATGTACTTGCTATGGCTGTTTCAGATGAATTCTCAATTTAAAGAATGAAAAGGCAAATGACTAATAATTATTCACGACTGCTGAAGATTAAAGTAACTTGCATAGAGTAAGTATCGTTTTGTATCGATTCTTCCCCACTTGTATCGATATGGGTATTGATATAGAAAAAGTATCGATACATCAATATATCGATTAATCGTTTCACCTCTAACCCAAACACTACTAGTTTTGACCACCCAAACATTACTAGTTTAGACCACCCAAACATTACTAGTTTAGACCACACAAACACTACTAGTTTAGACCACACAAACACTACTAGTTTAGACCATGCAAACACTACTAGTTTAGACCATGCAAACGCTACAAGTTTAGACCACCCAAACACTACTAGTTTAGACCATGCAAGCATTACTAGTTTAGACCACACAAACACTACTAGTTTAGACCATGCAAACACTACTAGTTAAGACCACATAAACACTACTAGTTTAGACCACACAAACACTACTAGTTCATACCACCCAAACACGACTAGTTCTTACCATCCCAGGGGATTCCAGGTGGCCAAGTGGTCTAAGGTGCTCACCTTTACATATTACTCACACATTTCACCACAGTCTGCATGAGTTCAAGTCTCGCCTCGACCAACATGGGTATGTGAGAAAGCTTGCTAATTAATATCTTACTGTGGGTCAGTGGTTCTTCATGGGTTCTTCCTCCTCCAATTATACTGGCCACCATGTGTAGCCTATTATGTGCTGAAAAATGGCATTAAACCCTACACAACCAAAAAATCATATCACCCTGACACTACTAGTTCAGTTGTGACCATCAGTCATTGTAATGAGTCAGACCTAGCTGCCGATTAGATTGGTGGGTGGCTCATTGAAGTTTTATTTTAATAGCAGCAATTACTTATCCTGTTGCTATTGTTTGGCTATTCTATTTTCGTGCCGAAAATCACCGTTCGTTCAATGTGAATACATCCTCCCAGAGTGGAGAAAAGGTAAGAATGACCTTTGCACTCCAGTCTGTGCCACGTTTAGGCTTGCCTAAATCGTCATCTTTTTCATGGACACCATACTGTGTAGACGTTTGCCTGAAGAACAGCACCAGAGAAATTTTACCTGCAGTGACTTACTGCATTAGCGGTCTCCATTCTGCAGTTGATAAGTCTTGGTGTTGCACTGTCCGTTCGATATATTTATTCCGTATTGTAAACTGTCCCCATTTTTTTAGAACTTCGTTCTTTGATGGGCCTCCAAGGCTACCTCATGTATTCCACCCCTTGCGGGTGGAAACACTCACCCAATTTACTGATATACATCTGAGCTATGGGTAAGTCTCTGTATTTTGAAAAATAACAACAGGCCCTGCCTAACATAGAGGACAGTGTATTCCTCTCTCTTCATAAGAAAAAGTGACCATTATCGGTAAATTTTCACGTATATTATTAATGTCCACACCTCGAATTGCGTGGTCATTGCATATGTCTTTCTACATGTTCTTTAATAAAATTTACAGTGTGAAATATTTTATTTTTCTATGAGGTCAAATCCATCATTTACCTCATGCATACAGGTATTTAATGCATATGCAGTGGTGTACGTGATCCATCATTTACCTCGTGCATACAGGTACTTAACGCATACACAGTGGTGTATGCAGTACACAGTACATACAAGCAGGTGAGTTTAGCGTGACACAACAAGGTGAGTTTATTGTGACATTTATTGTAAATTACTTCTCTTTTTCAGAAATAATGTCAGAACAGGCTGTGGGGAAGTGTGACCACAAGAAGGGCACTTGTGACACTCACCCAGACCGGATAAAGTGCTCCAAGTGCACAAAAAAAAAAAAAAAAAAGTTGCAATTTATGGCCTTCTGGCACCTGGAATGGAATCTAGTTGATTCCAGATGTACTTATCTTCAGATTTTTCTGGATTCTCTCTTAGGTCTCAGCATTTGGGACCAACTTCTTTGGTGGCCTGTGAGGCCCTCCAGTAGGAGGGACTGGATGTCAGAGGAGTTGATTGCCTACCCCCCACAGGGAGGAGAAGACGAACACTTCTCATGTTCAAGACAGTGTATATGCCTCAGATAGCGAGTCCCTCCCTCCTGTTAGGGAGGTGGAGCATCGCGACCGGGTCGCTCCATCCCATTGGGGAAGTAGAGCGCCGCAACAGCGAGTTGTGCCCTCCCATTAGGGAGGTTGAGCACTGCAACAGCAGGTTGCTCCCTCCCATTAGGGAAGTAGAGCACCACAACAGTGGGTTGCGCCCTCCCGTTAGGGAGGTAGAGCACCACAACAGCGGGTTGTGCCCTTCCGTTAGGGAGGTAGAGCACTGCAACAGCAGGTTGCACCCTCCTGTTTTGCGCTCCACTGGATTGGGTAGATCGAATCCTGGCAGTTCTAGAGGCGCTACGAGCGAAAACATCGTTATCTGCTCACCCTTATCTATCCCTATTGGGAACCTTCAACGCCGCTGCCAACGTGGTTTCTTTAGGACTTTTCCATATGCGCCCTCTACAGTTCCTCCTCCTCGCAAGGTGGAAACCACACAGAGATTCTCTATCAAGCCCGATCCCACTAGGACGGAACTTTCACCACCACTTGCTCTGGTGGATGAATTGGGACAGATTCTTGGCTGGGGTCCCAATGCATGCACCCGACCCCCACTCTTATCTGTTCGCCAGTGCATCAGATTCCGGTTGGGGTGCTCATTTACAACTGGATGCATAATTCTCCAGGGTCTTTGGACTCGGGCCGAATCATCCCTCCACATCAGCAACCTAGAAATTAAAGCAGTATTTCCAGTGTTGCAAGGATGCATCGACAGAGTAAGAGGTCGCTGCATCATGGTCTCCTCAGACAACACATCCGTCTACGATGTCAGGGAGGCACACATGCCCCTTCTCCTTGGTTGGAGGTCTGGAACCTTCTCCTGTGGGTAGCCTCAGAGGACATAATAGTCTGAGTTCACCACATTCCGGGCAAGAAGAATGTATTAGCGGATGGCCTGTCCAGGACAGGTCGAGCCATCATCACGGAATGGTCTCTTCACTGCTCCGTAACGAGTCCCTGTTCACACTCTGGGGAAGACCCTTAGTGGACCTGTTTGCGACCAGGCTCAACAACAGACTTCCCTTTTACATATCTCTGGTCCCGGATCAGAGAGCATGGGCAGTGGACACATTCAGCTTCCAGTGGGATCGACTATTCACATACGTCTTCCTACCATTCCGACTGCTACCTCAAGTTCTGCAAAAAGTCCAAACTTCCACTGCACAGATCAACCTCATTGCTCCACTGTGGCCCCAGCGATCATGGTTCAATGATCTGCTAGACCTGTTGATCGATCGACCCAGGTCTCTACCTTACCGGAGGGATCTCCTGTCTCAACACAGGGGATCCCTTCTCCACAACAGCCCACACATTCTCCACCTTCACGCTTGGCTCATCTCAAGTAATCTCTCTGCCAGAACAAGTTTTCAATCCAAGTTTCCAGTTGCATCATTCAGGCCAGGAGAGCTCAGACAGACAATAACATTCTATAAGATGTACCTCTCATTCTATGGTGCATACATTACATTTTCTCTGTTTTTGATCAGTTTAACTAGAGCATCAGCCTACCCCCCTAACTGACAAATTCAGCTAAACAATAGCGACAGGATAAGTAATTTCTGCTATTAAAATGTAGTTTTTTTGGGGGGGGGGTAAAACTAAATTTAATTATGCAATGCTTACCTGTCGCTATTGTTGAATGCCCTCCTCCCACCCCGCTCTGATGTCTTGCGTAATTGTCGTCTTTGAAAAAGATGACAATTGAGGCAAGCCTAAATGAGGCACAGACTGGAGTGCAAAGGTCATTCTTAGCTTTTCTCCACTCTGGGAGGATGTATTCACATCGAACAGACGGTGATTTTCGGCACGAAAATAGAATAGCTAAACAATAGCGACAGGTAAGTATTGCATAATTAAAATTAGTTTTATCCCCCCCCCCCCAAAAAAAACTACATGTTATATGATAATTTTATGACAGAGAAAAGGCCACCCAATGTGGAGGATTCAGTTATGGTTGATAGCAAGTCAGAGCTGTCAGTCTCCAATATAAATATCTAGCATAAAAGCAATAGTAACATTTTTGTGACTAAATACCAGTCACGTTCTCTGAGTTCATATGTTATATTTGACTGGAAGTCCAAAACATAGGGAAAAATCCTTGCCCTATGGCTAGACAAATATTGTAAATACTATGTGGAACTCCAAAAGTTGCTGTTAATTTGCATTAGCTTGACTGCTTTGCCACTTTATGTGAGAATCCAGTCTTATGACAACTCTTGCTTTTTTAAAATTAAAAGTACAGTATTCCCTCATTATAATGCTGAGCAAATATTGACACCATAGAGTATACTGCATACCTCCTTATAGTGAGACAGCCATGTAAGTAAGGACATGATACAGCAACTGTGTTATAATGAGGGCCTTATAGTGAGACAACCTTGCAAGTAAGGACATGATACAGCAACTGTGTTATAATGAGGGCCTTATAGTGAGACAACCTTGTAAGTAAGGACATGATACAGCAACTGTGTTATAATGAGGGCCTTATAGTGAGGGAGTCATCTGTGTGTGTGAGAAAACAAATCCATGAATCAAGCCATCAACCAGTCAAAAGTATTTCAGTAAACTATAAGCAGGGTTTCAACTAGAATATCTTTTCAGTGGGTCAAAATGACCCCCAGTATATTATTCTAAGGGTATCTGAGGAAAAATTGTGGGTCATAGTATCATATACTTTATATTGACAAAGGTCGACAGTTAGGAATTTAAATAGCTTAGAAATAATGCCCATATTGTCTAGAATTTATGGAACAGCTATTCTTGAAAATGAGTTTCACTTCATCTGTGTATGCTCTATATACACAAATGTAAGAGAAAAGTGTTTTTATAGATTTATACATGGCAAAGTAACATTAGACCTGTTTTACAGAAATATAACAAATACAAACATTTCTCTTAGTGATGGTATAACTGTATACATTCACTATGCATTCCAAAGACACATTATGTTGAATAATTAGTACCAGTTGTATTGTTGATGGCACTGGAAATATATACACATTGCGAACTAGATTGTATTATGTGACTGAGGACTAAATTGCTGAATAAAGTGTCAGTTGATCAATCAGTCAGTGAGGGAAAGTAGCAGGTCAGATATAATAGTCAGTAAAAAAAAGCACTTCAACAACAGTATTACCTTGTATAATCAGAATATCAATATAAAGACAGCTCTGTAACATTTTGACTTGTATATTTAATTATTGGGTGTACCAAAGAAGACATTTTCATTTGCGGATCTTGCTTTCATGTAAGTTTAGATTGACACCAGTCATCTACTGTTGTCTTTAATAATTCTGAACATCATCACGTCTACAGATGTTTTAAAACTGTATGTATTTTAATACTTTATTTAATGCCAAATTGCATGGAACTTGGTTTTTTTTCTCAGAAATGTTGTCACTTGTTTCAACAATATGACCTCCAAAACACATTACACATCAGCAGTGATTTTCCATGGCAAAAATGTTAAGACTCTGCTAACAGTGGGAGAATCATTTTAAAGTTTCAATTGCCAATTTGTTATTTTCAGTGACACTGCCTTAAAATATTTGATCACCTTAGGCAATTTCAGTGATTGTTGAAATTAACAGAACATTGGCTTTTTTCTGAAATTTATTAAAATTATCAGCAGCTACACAACTCAATACACAAGTGCAGAAGTCTCTTATCCTGTTCTGACATGGATGAAGTTTGAATTAAGATTTGTGAAATGCATTATGAATCCACATAACACCTGCCTTCACCAATCATTTTCACATGCATTTGTTTATGTTATCAGGGTAGTGTCATGAGAACCAATCAGTGTTGAATTTACTTGTACTTCAGCCAATGAAAATGAGTCTTTCAAAACATGTCGGAGGTCAACATATTCATTCATTCATTTTGCACACATGGTTTACCTGCTAATTACATATGAATAGGATATCATTTGTTGATGGGAAGATAAATCTCCTTCAAGCCCTGACCGCGATTAAAGAAATCAATTTCAGTAGTGGTTTAGAATAAAATAACATTGCATCAGATTGATGTCATGAATATTTAGAGTTGCAGTTGGCCTGAAAAATGGCATTTACAACACAAACAGTGAGTTTAATAACAGAAGCCCTATTTGAAATCCATCATGTACAGTATTAATTGGTAACCTTTTATTTAAAATCATACTTGTTTCATCCAACTTGTACACTCAAGGTGATTCACACTAAAGAGACTTAAAGTTTATATGTATGTAATATAATTTGTAATTAATCAGTCAGTTCATTACTCTTTCGCTCAATTACCTGAATTTAAGTAAATTAGAAGTGAAATAAAAATGAGTTACACCAACTTATACCCTAATTGTTTATTGTGTTCTCATTTGATTGTACATTAAAATCTATTTGTAGAGACGAGACTCAATATGTCTGCACAGTATCGCTACATACCTGGGCTTACCCAGAGGCCACCAGATGAACCCTCCATAGAGAAGAGCAATACACCCAAAGATGTTCCACCAGAACTCATCCGGGATTTCCTAGAGGGGAGAAAGCAGGTAAGCTCTGGTTAAAATTGCCGAAAAGAAACATCCAAGTTTATGTAACTTGTTATAAATTCATTTAACACGCAGAATAATCATTGCTTAACTTGAATCAATACATAATTGCAAGTATTGTTTTTTGTTTTGTTTTGTTTTTTATCAACACTTTTTCAGGGCTAGAATAATATAGACTTGTCTAGCAGCCTGGGAAAAGATGCCAAATTTTGGTTGGCCAGTAAAGATGTATTTTACTAGCCCAGATATGGGTTCACAGTATGAATAAAAATTGGGATTTAATAGAGTTTCAGGAAAGTAACAAGTAGAACCTTTTTGGATTTTTCCAGCCTTGTATTTGTGACATTTTCATAGGGCATATGGAGTGACAAGGGTGAAAAAGTCACTTTTTGGTTCAAATCTCTGTGCTAATTTTAAATTAGCAGAAAAGCAACATACATTTCATCCATTATCACCAGCTATGGGGTTGAAGTATTTGAAAATGCACTAAATTGTTATCTAATTCAGGAAACCACAGTGTTGTTTTTGCAATACTGAATAAGCCAGTAATTTGAGCAAAGGTCCAGTCAAACTGCTGATTATGTCTGGCCATCAATAATTGTGTAATTAGGGTCATAAATTGCTACAATGTGTATCCTAATCCCAGTAAATCCTAGCCTCAGGGCCTTGCTGAAACTATGACAAAGTGTTGAATTAATCTGGAAATTCTTCTCCAAATAATAAAACAAAAAACTTTTGAATTAGGCATTAAATATTCAAATGCCACTTTAAATGAAAAACACTCATTATACAAACATCAATACATGAAATTAATTTTTTTTATAAACCAGCATCAAAGAGATTGACTGCTACTCCCACCATGGTGGATTGCTTACTTTGCAGAAATGTAAAGTCAGAGGTTGCTCCAAATGTCACTTCTGCTATACTGAAGATGGCTCAAGATGATGTATCAAGTTATCTATTTGGAAGAAGACTAGGATAAAAAAAATCTCCAGAAAACATGTTAACTACTATTTGTTTCGGCTAGTAAGAAATAATTTTAACCCACAGAAGTATAAACAGCAGCTACAACAACCACTGCTACTATCACCACCACTAGTAGAACAGAGTTCAATCTAGGGCGCATTTTTAGTGCACACAATTTGATAATGGCCCATTAAAATTTGATAGGTGCATCAGTTTGGTGCAACATTGGACAAAATCATTGTGAATTTTGCATATCAACGTATTGTTTTGAATCCTGTTCTTTCCTAGTAATATATATAAAGAACAACGTGAAGCATTTGGATGACACAGACTTGTGTTTTACCCAACTGGTATCAGTCATATAACAGCTTAATTACACAAATAAACATGAACTGAATGATAACCAGTCATACCATGTGCTCATATGCAACCTTGACTGGGAGATATGCAAAATGTCCCAAAGAAAGCAAACCAGAATCACCTATTTTTTTCTGATCAGAATTGCCCAAAGTAATAAATTATACATTACAAGAAAAGTAGAGGAGATCTCCCTTTCATCTGACCCATCCTTAGCTATTAGAATGCAAAACAAATTTCAGTCATGAATCACGGAATAAGTTGCAGTATTCAACATGGCCTATTTTGGAGCATGCAAAGAATGTAATGAAATGTAAAGTCTTATTTCCCATCATAAAATAATTTGATGACTAAGAGTACAGATAATATTTGTACATTATCCAGATATGCAGCAAGTAAATGCCACTTAAATGCCATAAGGCAGATTTCTATACAAATTGAATTCCAAAATGCTGTACAGAACAGATTTTCTGAGGAAGGTGATTTCTATGCAGACTGAATTCCATAATGCTGGACACATTGTCTGAGGAAGAAGATTTCGGTGCAAATTGAATTCCAGGTTTGTGCAGAACATATTGTCTGTTCAAGGTGAAAGGGTTAAATGTGTTATGATTGCTGCATACTGGCTTGCAAAAGAGGAAATGGCCCTCAGTAAATATAGTTCTTAGTTAGAATTGGCCACATTTTTCAAGAGTGCACAGTTTAATCAGTTGCAGGGTATGCATCATATATGTCTGATGTTGCAGTAACTGAAATGTTTGATATAATTGGCAAAATCCACAGAGACAAGAATAAATGATGCATTGAAAAAGTTTCCCTCAATACTAGCAAGAATTTGATATTGTATGCAAGAGTATTAGACATAGATACCTAGCACTTTCTATATGACAGAAGCATATACCAAATGGATCTGGAAAAACAGTTGCATTAGAAATCTGTAATTACATAAAATTGAAAGACATCCCTATGGAATGAGTTAGTGGTTTTGGGAGTGACATAGCATCTGTAATGACAGAGAAGAAGAATGGTGGTACAGGACATATATTTAAAGGGAATCCTTTATAAATATTCACTGTATTGCACATAGACATGCCCTATGAACATCCCAAGCAGCAGCAAGTGTGATATATTTGTAAGAGTATCAAAATACAGTCATTAATATATTTTATTCCTTCAAGCATTCATCAGTAAAGTTGGAGCAAATGAGGATGGTGCAGAATCTTCTAGATGAACCTGTGTTGAGATACACACAGATGGCTTTTGCTCTGACTTAGTCAAGAGAAGGATACCAAAGAAGCTGGTCTTGGTAAGAGAATTGAAAAGGATGAATTCTTAGCTGCCAAATACCTGTTTACAGATGATCTTTCTTTTGTAACTAGCTTAAGTATGGTCTTTTAAAAGAATGACTTGGATCTTGCTGTTAATGGGGTGTGTATCAAGAGCTGCCTTGGCGACTTGTACAAGAACCGAACTGGTGAAACGGACAAAAATCCTAATTATTCAACTGAATCAGCTGAAGAGTGATCTAGCTAAAGAAGGTAAAAAGGTCTGTTACAAGGGTATACCAATTACAGCTATGTCTAACTCTGAAATACATTTTGAGTACATCAAAGGGCACTAAATTCACACCTCAATTGATCACACCCTATCCAGATTTCCATGAGATCAGGTGTCTTGTATGTCAGCGTTTGGAGCTCTGAGCATAAGGCCTCCTCCTTTCATATCCTGTAAGGAACTTTCTACTTGGGGATGTAATGTTGAACCACTTTTGTATTGATTTAACACATGAAGAAGCCAAATTGGCACCACTTGTTGATGTAACAATCATGTTGAAGAAACCAAAGCAGAGTGGTCCAAGGTGAAAAGCCTTGTCATAATTGCAGCTTACCCAAGAGATAACTTTCAAGTGCTTTGAAGTTTCCTACTCAGATACCACTCCAACATGTTTCCAGATCTGTTGAAACTAGCAGCAGCAGGAGTAGTTCTTCTTAAACACATATCAGACTGTGAAGATGGGTTCAGTGCCCAAAACCTGCTAAAAACTGAGAGGAAAAACATTGTCTGAATCAAGACTTTAGAGCCTTCATACTTATCAAAGTAAAAGGCCCAGACATTATGGACTTCAACTTTGAAGAAGCTATAAAGATTTGGAGAGGTGGAAAAGGAAGAAGGGTCTTTAATCCTTCTTTCAGACAGCAGTGTAGTCAGTAGTGAAACTAACCTTGCTTGTAACTGTACATATGGTGCTGTTCTTATAGTTACAGTTTAGTTTGATTGACTTTCATTGGACGCATATTATTTTATCAAGTTACTCTCACTATTGTGCAAAATATTCCTAATTATTTATTCTCAGCTGTGCTTGAAGACACACTCTATGGTGATGGACATGTGCTATTTTCCATGCACTAGTAACTTTTGCTTTATTATCTGTTGCTTCATTTTGAACTGGTGAGAGGCACTTGCTAGGAATGTATGCTTTGCCATGATGGATATAATCTGCCTTTCATAAAGTCAGTGAATTGCATGAATATTACAATAAAGAACCAAGTCAAAAGACGTGTATATTTTATTTGTTTTTTTTATCAATAATGTATGAATTAAGTACAAAGTACATATACATTCCAATTTTATACACGCACCGTAAGTCAGAGTGTATTATGTTATGATGTTGTCCATCCGTCTGTTACCAATTTCTACTCAATTTGAGTTGTCCACCATCTATAATTGCCAGACTTCATGGATGACTTACACTTGGGGTAAGGAAGAACCCTATTAATTTTGGAGTTAAAGGTCAAGGCCACTTTGAGTGAAAGCTAACCTTTAGTGTGATCTCAGGTTGGCAAGATTTGTAAACATTGTGCCTGACGTGTGCATGACATTGTCTGTAATGTCTATGCTCACCACTGTGTATATTTGGATATAATTCTCTCAGAATCTATATTGTAAGCTCTGTGTACAGTTTTGATAGGTGTTCATGCAAGTTAGAAGGCCATTAAAATTGTCTTGGAAACATTTTCCTGGAGATGTAATGGAATTTATAGAAAATGTTATCTACCATTTTGTGTTTGAACCCTGATAATTAACCAGTTTTCATTATTAATGTAATAGATACTTTCTGTCATGCAATTTACTTCATGTCTTCCTTTGTTAGAACCAGGGATCAACCTTGTAACTTATTTTAGAACTTGGGGGTGGGTATCTTATTGGGAAAAAAATTTCTTCCATAAAATTGTTTTACAAAATTGTGTGAAAGAGTGGCATAGGTTTATCATCAAGTGGGCTTATCATAGGAGTGGAAGATAGTTTTACATCTAAAGATCCATGAATCTTGCCCATTGACCCTCCTAGGGGCAACTATGGTAAGAAAGTAACTTTTTTTTGCAAAACTTTCCTCTGGGTTAGTGGGAAAGTGATATTCATGTGTGAGATCACAGTATTTGAGAATGTATTCAATTATCATTGAGTTCAGAAGCCACCAGTTTTGCTTTTGTGACTTAAATATGCCAGTAATTGTAACAAAGGCTCAGTCATACAGTGTTTATGATACCTGGCCATCAGTAATTATCTAATTAGGGACATAAATGGCTAAAAAGATTATCCTACTCCTGGTAGATCCTAGCCTCAGGGCTTTGGTAAAACTAGGCCTATGGTAAATCCTAGCCTCAGGGCCTTGGTGAAGCTACGCTGATGGTTGGTTTTTAACAGCACTTTCAACACATTATTGACTATATCATGCAGAGGAAAATGGACCTAAGTGCCTTTCCCAAGGACACACTGAGGCAGCTGCCCCAGGTAGAAGTCTGGAATTAATGAGGCAATGTGGGAGCAAGTTAAATTTTGTCACTTGAATCTGATTGGTGGTGTCACCAGAAAAGCCAATCCAACACAAAAGAATCTTGTTTTGTTTTCCTTTCAGATACAATCTTTTTGTTGCTATAAAACTTACTGTGGACAAATGTCTTTTGTTCAGACTTAAACTGTTTAAGTATTTATTAATTTATTAATTTTAATTTCATAGTTTTTTCAAATAAAGCCATGGATATTTAAATGAGACCAAGATTACTTTATTTCCATTTATATTCAAAATTAAATCAAAACCAGACCAAACAAAACTAGTTTCATGCCTTTCTTGGCAAAACTCTAGCATTCTTATATAACTTGTGTACAAGTGATTTCTGTCCTTTTTTATCTTTCTTTTCTTTTTCAGATTTTTTTAAAAAAATTCTTCTTTTGTTTTCTAATACTCAGTCTGAAAGTAATGAACCTTCTAAATATTCATTTTTATAGCAATTTTGTTAGATGTTCTGATACCATGAGATACAGTCATCATCATCATCATCATTATTATTATTGTTGTTATTGGTGGTTTTCATGGTGGTGGTATAGTTTTAAAACACAGGATGACAAAACAAACTGTAACCTGAATATCATATATCACCACTTATAAGTCAGATCCAACTGCAAACTGCATAGACTCAGATCTGTTGTCACGTGATGGTGCCAACATATGCTGGGAGTAACAACATAGACTCTGATCTACTGATACATTATGTGATGGTAGATCAGGGTCTATATAGTTTGTAGCTGTACCCAACTTATAAGTGAGTATATATGGTATTTGTTATGAAGTTTTCCTTTAATATCAAGTGAGATATAAAACAACCAAGTTCTATCAAATTATGATAGAAATATATTTTCTTAATATTTTACTGGAGTTGAATGTCACATGTCAGATTAATATATCAGTTGTTTTGATATTGAGACTTTGATTTCAGGTATAATATGACATAGTTTTTACTTGATTTTTTTGGTTTGTGAAATTTACATTTGTAGATAAAAGAAAAAACCCTTGATATCAAAAACAAAGATAATGAAAAGATACCTAAATACTGCAAATTTCAAGGGTGATTCCTGTTTCTAAGTTACGTAGATGTTAAGTTGATTATGATGAGAATCCTAGATATATACTGTAATGTAGTTTTGTGAAATTCAAATTTAGCGCAGTTCAAATGAAGAAAAAAAAGAACTTTGATTTCTGAAATTATGTTATTGATGACCAAAAATTGGCAGTAATCTGACTGTTGATTATGGAATTTTACATTAAGTTATAGGCAAAGCTAAAATAAATAAAAACGGTATTTGCTATTTCAGAATTATTTAGCGATAGGATCAGAGATAATCTGAATTATAATGACTGGCTTTTCCTGTGGCACAATATATGCAGGAGATAACTGAGCAGTATGGGTCATTCTCCAAAATGATAAAGCACAAAGCTGAAGATCTAAGCATTGGCTATTCAAAGGCCAATTTAAATGAGAAATACATTCAGAAATTATAAGTATGAATATAATATTCAATTTTTGTTTGTAAATCAACATCAAAGAGATTGATTGTAACTCCTGCCTTGATGGACTGTTTACATTGCTAAAAGGTAAAATAAGAGGTTGCACCAGATGTAACTTACTGCTGTATTGGAGGTGGCTCAAGATCCTGTATCAAGGTAACTAAGTGGAAGAAGACTAGGATAGAATAATAATCCAGTAACAAGCAGTATTTTTGATCATAACATTCACATGAATTAAAAATGAAACCATTCTCTATCATATGTAGTAAACAATCAGTAAACAAATATACAGAACTAAACCACAGGAGCAGCAGCTATTACTAAATTGTTATTTTTATTATTATTATTATTATTATTATTATTACTATTATCAAAAACTACAATATGTCAGTCTTTGGCATTATGATCCAAATTTACTAATTCTCCTTTATGGTCTTCTCCTTCCTCTGCTAGTAGGGAGAAGTGATCTCACCCTGTTGTAGGAACCTGGAATGGTCGTTTAGTTCTCATTAGTTCTCATTAACATGGAATGCCCTTGAATTTTGCAGACTTGATCATGCATTTATGCAGTCAACACAGTTATTAAGGAAAAGTTAGAGCTTTCCCTATATAGAGGATCCTGTGTGAGTGTTTATAAGCTATGAGTTTTTATGAAAAGAATTATATGATATAACACGAGCTGCTTTCAGTGAGTGTTATATTTTATTATTAAGCAAAGTTACATAAATTTTATGTGGAGTATGTGCAAGATTGGGTTTCTTTTTGTTGCAGAATACTAAAACTTCATTTCTTAATTGTGTTTCTTTATGACAATGCTAGCTATTGGATCATGCAGTGTTTTCAATGATTAATTTTTGTATCTTGAGTGATCTTAAGGGACATTTTACCACCCCAAACTGCCAGTGTCCCCCGAAATTTAATAAAGCCCCATATCATGATCATTTAGGGGTGACTGAGGTACATACAATGTCCCCCTGATAGCTCAACCAAGTTGCAACACTGCCAATGCAACATTGTGACAGCTATAAATAATAATTATGATGTGTATGTGATAATTTCTTTCTTTCCAGCCCATCAGTGCATTAATGGAATACTGTGCAATGCAGCGAATGACACCTACATTCAAGGAAGTGCCTTGTGATGTCTACTCACTCATAAATAAATTTGCCAACCAGTGTACAATAGATGGTACATCATATACTCAGGGTGTGGGGAAAACCAAGAAGGAAGCTAAAACTAATGCTGCTAAGATTGCCTTCACTCAGTTGTTAGGGCTTGATGATAATGATGTTCCCAAACAGGAAGGTAATACATGTGAATGCTATTCAGAAGAAAACAAATACAATTTATGAATAATCTGGGCTATACCAATCTTCCCAAGCCTTCTATTTGGTCGGTTCTCACTGTAATAAACTAAATTTTGTTCTTTTCATTATATCCATGTTTAGAGAAGTAGCAATATATAGGAGTCACTTTCTCCATCTGTCCATTTGTCCATCAATTATCCTTGTCCGGACTATAACTACTATACCAAGGCTCTCAGTAGATTTTCTGGATTAGGTGTTCAGGACTCTCAGCTCCCAGAACTCGCAAGTCCTCCTGCCAGTTTCAGAATCCCAATCTTGAGAGTCCCCAACTTTGCTAATGCCTTCTTGTAAACTTTTCATGATTATTATTACATGTATTCTTTGATTTACTAATTATTAATTAATGATATCATCAACATGTGAAATGTGTATGGGAATTAATATAGGAATTAGATGAGTGGACTGCATGCAATTCATTTGAGGCTTCAGCTGTAGTGGCTAATCATGGTAATCACTGATGAATGAACTGTGCTTATAATAGTGGTAATACTGGCTGTCACTCAAAGCTTATGACTTTCACCCAGTAAAATCTGGCTTCTAGGGGTGGACAATGATAATAGCTTCAGAAGCAGATTTTAAGTAAATCTATTTTTTATCTACCGATTCTAGTATCTCTGCTCTGATATCACAGAATATTATCTCAACTTTGATATCACAGAAAAGTATTTTTTTGATTGTCAAGATCACTTTGGTTTGAATTTAATTTCTGCATGATAATTTATGTTTACAATGGCTGCACAAGACTACTTTATAGGGGCAAGCTATGTAATAGTTTACCGTATTTATGGCATGTTTTTGGATGGCAAAAAATACTTACTTTTTTTGCTGTCCAAAGACATATTAAATTCTTTAATTTGGTGTCCGAAAACAAACAGGGGAAGATCAATTTATGCCCACCACCCCGACCCCAGCCATAATGAGGTTACCGTTAGCTCATATGATGATGTGCTGCCATGAAGTTAAACAAGTATTTTTTTCTAACACCACAGGAAGGATACTGAATGAAAAACAGGCATTACTTGCCTATTTTTGTCTTTTTGATACATGTCCATCCACCAGAAAACGCAGCCATACATGTATTAGAGCCACGATTGTATGTGTATTTTCCAAAAGAACCGCCATATTAGTAATCTCTCAATCCACTGTTTAACTCTCTGCTAATCAGTGATCATTAAAATCTACCTTACAAACGTACGCAAGCTTTTTTTCTGTGTAATTAAAGTATGAAAACAAACTAAATAAAAAGATTTAGGAATTATGATTCTTATGATATTAATGACAGAAACATTTTAGTATCGAGAGTAGAAATACATGTATGATGGCTAGTCTTAAAGCAACAAGAGTGAGAGGCTCCATAGGGGGTTTGTGTTGTGCACATGCCTAGGAAGGGTCAGTGTGATTAATATGTTGATATTCTTAAATAAAGGTGATCTGTTTGTTGTGGTTCTCTCTCCCTTTTTTTTTTTTTTTTACCTAGCCACAGGTAACTTCAACATGAGCAGAGCTTGCCAACTCAAAACAATCGACTTGTCGAAGATTGTTTTGATGCAGCATGTCAGAGATTTCAAGGTGTCTCGGTGATAATTGTTAATAATATGACTTGTGCGATTTCTTTGACAGGTGTGTTTGGAAATAAAAGGCAGCCATCTGGATTTCGTTAAAAGCGCACTTGATGTACCGAAAATTTAGCACCCACAATCAATATTTATCATCTACAAAGAGGTTTATTACCTGTAGAACAATAACTATGTTTAATTCATGGTACATAATGCCTCAGGGATAATGGGTTTGTTTTGTTGCATGATGCAAATGAATTTACTAATCCATACCAACTCTCTGATGTATTGTTTAATGAGATAAAGCAGGGGTCATGGTTTCTAATCAAAGCCATAACTGTCACACCTGCTTGAAGTGGTTTCATGTGTAATGATGTCTACACTGACAACCAATCATATTTTTTTAGCTGAATCAAGCTAGTAAAAAAAGAAACAATGATAAGTAATTATTGAATACATTTTGATTACCAGCCACCCATGGAAAAATTACATGATAAAGTATAAATAGGATACCCACCACTATCAAAAGTTATTTAAGTTCATCAACTGAATAACTGTCATTATGAAACATAATATTGTTAGTACTGGTAATAATTTTGATGGATAAGTTTATCGTGTGTTATGCAACAAGTGAGGAGGCACTGCCTAGTTCGTGGAGGGACTATCCCTTGCCAAAATCGTCTCCAAAGAGGCCAGTAGGCCATCCACAGAAGTGACCTCGAAGTAATGACTTTGAGGATACATCACAAAAAAGAACCACCAACGAAGAAAGCTACTCTAGATGATGCGTCTGATTATCTTGAACCTGAGAGTGCCCCACCCGGTTCTGTGCATGGTCACACTAAACATTATACATTAAAATAAAAGCAGGATATTGTTAACCATGCAATACTTCTGGGAATTAGACCTACAGTGGAAAAATTCAAGATTCCGAAATCCACTGTGAATATGTGGATGAAAATTGACTTTTCTGCAGATCTGAACTTGAACGGACATTTGCCAAAGAGTGGATGACCCATTTCATATGGATGAGATATAAATGATAAGATAGCTCAGTTGGTGCTCACTCAGCGTGACTTACAAATTCCAGTCATGTTGAGGGAATATGTATATATGCCAATTAACTTGTCTCAAAAGAATTCCCAGACAGCAAATGCAGTGCCTGTCAGTCTTGGGGAGAGGGTTTCATGAAAAGACATGGGTTTGTACTCAGAAACAGAACCTCTCTTAGCCAATGTTTACCCAAGGATTTGGAAGAAAAGATTGCTTCATTCCACAAGTTTGTGATGGATAGATGCAAGGAAAACTAGTTTGACGATAACGTTATTATTAACATGGATGAGACACCAATGTACTTTGATCTTGTGCCAGGGAAAACAGTGGACAGAGTATGAACAAAAAGTGTTCTGATTCGGACAACTGGCTTGGAGAAGAGACACATTACTGACATTTTAGCTATTGCAAGTTCTGGCGACGTATTACCCCCAATGATTATTTTCAAGGGAAAGAGAAATCTTGATCTCAAGACACCAAAAGGGTGGATAATTGCAGTTCAAGAGAAAGCGTGAATGGATGAAACGCTGATGCTGCAATGGATTAAAGAAATGTATTTGCCATTCACCAGGAGAGAACGATCACTGTTAGTTATGGACTCGTTCCGGGCTCACATCATTGATGATGTGAAGAAACAGTTGCGGCGTGGAAATGTTGTGCCAGCAATAATACCTGGAGTCTGCACATCCAAGTTGCAACCTCTTGATGTGAGCATCAATAAACCTGTCAAGAGCTACCTTTGCTGCAGCTGGACGGAATACATCAGAGATGCTACGAATGCATTAACATCATCTGATGAAAGCGGCAACGGACGGATCAAGACAGCCAGCAAACAGACTGTATTGGACTGTATTGTAAATGCTATGGACGTATTGAAGGAAAGGCGCACAATGCTTATGAAATCTTTCAAGGTGTGCGGCATAAGTGTCAATCTGAACGAAAGTGAAAATGCGCTGATCAGAAACGCCGAACAATTAAACGATATGGATAATGATGATAACAGTGATACAGAATTTGAGGGCTTTTCACATTAGGACTTAAATGAGGCCATGGACAAGCTACTTGAAATTGAATAATATATTTGAATATATTACAGCATTAAATCATATTTCTTTTCATTTTTTGATGATGTCATTAATTGTGTATGCCTTGGTATAAAAATGTATCTATCTGTCTGTCCGTCCGTCCATCCATCCATCCATCTACATACGATTAAGGATTTTAAATTATTTTAGTTCATGGAAGTTCATGATCACATCAAATAATTATTGCTGACCAAATGAAACAAACTTTGTATCGGTTAAATTACTGGCAAACACACCGAGACTTTTACTTTTAAAAATGTCACAGCAGATCCTCTTAGGTTGTGTCCGTAAACATAAGTTGTAGAAAAAACTTATAGTCAAGCAACGTCTGAAAATTACAAGGCATTTAAATATTATATTTGCAAAAAAAATATGGTGTCCGAAAACAAACCGTGTTCGAAAACATACCATAAATGTGGTATTACATTCTAGGTTTTGTTTTTCAGAGGGCAATGTAGTGTATGACTCCCTAGGCAGAAAATTAGTCATTCCAGCTAATCCACATGTTCCATTGCGGCCTAATTGGAAGGATGTCCCTGATCTTACAGTCAGACAACAGGTATTATATCAGCCTACTTTTGGACTTAACTAAACTTTTTTGCTTTAGCTCTTGTGAGAGCTATATTTAGGATTTAAACTGGAAGTCAATAGCTACAGGTCTAGAAAAACTGCGAGTCCAACATATTGGAGAAAAAAATTATGTTTTAAAAAGAGGTTTTTCTTTGACCCATCAAAAAGTCCCAAACTTTTAGAATTGTATCAACATCTGCATGGGATCAGGACTCTTTATGGAATTTTCAGTGCTGAAATTTTAGGAAAAATCTTGTTTTAAATTTGTAAGTTCTATTCACTTTTATTCATGGGTTACCAATTCTTGTGTATTATTTAGTTTTCTTGAAACCACAGATCTAAATGCCTATCATGGAAGTGTCTTTTTGATATATTGTGAATTCACTATTTTGATATCCACATCTTTGGTCTAATACGTGCGTTAGGTTTTATGACAATCCTCCTAACTGTTTACTAGAAAGAATAGCAATAACAATTGCTAAAGGATGGATGATGGACAGCAGATCATCACATAAGCACCACTAATCTATGACCAATAGTGCTAAAAAAAAAAAAATCAATGCCCTCCTCAAATTGCCCTTTCCTGGGCCAGGATCTCTGCCATAAGGTAGATTGGTTCAAAATAGGTTGAATCAAAACTCATAGCTCTCTCTAAGTATGTTGTAGCCAGCAGGAGACAAATTGCTGGATATGTTATACAACTGTATATACTGTGTATTCGCTAATACTCCTGGGGTACCAATTTTTATCAATTTCATGGTTGCTACTAACCACAGATTTAAAGACCCAACAAGCAACAAGTCTTCTTTGGAAACAATAGGAACCCTCAAGTCCATGAACATCAATGCAAATGCCATTTTTTGCAAAACCAAGAAATTTGATACCCACAGAAATAAATGAATTTACAGGATGCCATATGTGCCAGAGGCTTATCCACAATTCTGCGTACCAACAAAACTGAAACTTTTTGCAAAACTATGAAAATAAATGGATTCACATTAACTGGTTAAAAAACAATAAAACTGTGGCACTAATCATATTTTAAATTGGAACTGTAGAACATTACTAGACTTCCTATGATTTGTGTACTACATGATAAATTTATTTTTCAGATCCCTCGAGAGGGACTGATGACTCCTGGAAGTAAGGACCCAGCTTCCATATTGCAGGAATACTGCTCCAGAATGAAGATAACAAGAAGGGTAGAAGTTGGGGACAACCCTGGCCCTTTTGGGTGAGTTTCATTACTGTAACAGCTACCTTGAAGTGAAAGAACATTTTGGGAAAAAGAAATAACCATCTTCCTTTTGATGAATAAGCTGTGTCTTTCTGCTATGAATATTTTAATGTAGAGTTTAGCTATCAGTATTTACTGTCTTGTCATTTCATTTTTAGCTCTAAATTTCATAGACCCGAAGAGCTTATGGGACGGCCTGTTTTCAGTTGTATGACGTCAATCCATCTAGTATCACAAGTTTGTTATTGCAACTGTTCTTAAACTTCTTGGAGGATTGCCATGAAACTGTGCACTCACATTTATCGCAAGGTCTAGTTGCACTGTAATGAAAATGGTACTGCTCAGACGGCCAATATAGCCGCCACAGCAGCTATCTTGAAAATCTTGTTATCGCTATGTTTCTTATATGGTGCCAGTCTGTCATAATAATAATAATAATGAGGACTTAGTACAGCTCTTAATCTTTAGAAGCTCTGAGTGCTTTACAATATTAGTTAACAAATAAGGACATATATATGGACATGATTACAAAAAACAAACATTACAAAATTACTAACAAAAAACATGCTGAAAATAATTAAGCTAAGGAAACATTACTAAGTCTTAAGTCTGTTTTTGCAGTCGAAATAGGTGAGTTTTAAGAGTACTCTTGAATGAGATCACAGTGTCATTGTGTCCAAGTTCAACAGGCAATTTGTTCCAGGTAGTTGGGCCCTGGTAGTCAAAAGAACATTGTCTGTAGCACTTCATTTTAATTGTGGGAATAATGAGAATACAAGTGTCAGAAGAGGAGCATAAGTGTCTAGAAGGGGTGTACACGTGGGTGAGATCTGATAGGTATTTTGGACTGGAGGCAGTCAATGAAATGTAGCACAGAGAACAGTTTTAGTGTTTGATTCTGGAGCGAATAGGTAACCAATCGAGGGTACATAGCAAGGGGGGAGGAGTGTTCGGTTCTTGGTACTCTAAGGATGATCCGAGCAGCTGTGTTTTGAACTTTCAGAAGTTTTTGTCGGAGATACTGAGACAAACCAGATAAAAGTGAACTACAATAGTCTAGTCTAGAGAGTACTAAGGAAAGAAAATTGCAAATGGAACTGATACGTCTCAGCTCCAGGTATGCAGTTCATGACATGTTGGTGTGATGAGAGAGTACTGTCAAGAGTGATACCTAGGTTTCATACTGATTGTGTGAATTTAATGTTGGTGTTGCTGATACTTATTGTTTGAGGTAAAGGATGGGAATAAGAAAGTCTTTGTGTAGTGATCGGAATGGCTTCAGTTTTATCATCATTCATCTGCAGCTTGTTACATATCATCCATGACTTCACATCGGAAATGCACCTTGCTATGCCTTGGATGGTAGCATCAACTTCAGTTGGATGGCTACAGTTGTATATTTGGGTGTCATCATTGTACAATTGGTGAGACCCCAAATGATGATATGTGACACTTGAGAGGGGCTGAGTGTATAGAATGAAGAGAACGGGTCCAAGAATAGACCCCTGTGGAACACCAAAACATAGATCAACTGGGCTGGAATGTTTTCCATTTATGGACACAATTTGTATCCTGTCGACTAAGTGTGACTTAAACCATATTAAGGCTGTATCATGAATGCCAAATACATGCTGGAGATGGTGAAGTATTATATCAGTATTAGGACCAATTAGAGTTTAGAATAGTAATGGTGATTTTGCAACCAATTACTATACACAAAATTTAAAGATTTGCCATTTTCTTACAGTCAAACAGAAACAAATTCCTGCCCAATATCATACTGTTATAGTCAGTTATCTAAGTCATAACCTTTAAGATTATGCATCTTATAATCACTGATATTAAATAGATGTATGGTGTTCGCTTTCATTTTTTAAAATTTGGTCAAAAGTTAATGCTATGGTGGGCCATCTTAGCAGAAAATTGATACAGAGAATAAGCAGACAGTCTGTATATTTTCTTCAAAGGCTTCCTGAAATGCCTGTATTTGTTGGACATGTCCAGCAGTTCATAGGTTTTGATCGAAACATGTTTTGAGCAACCGGACATAGCGTATTCCAAAAATATCAGTATATCAAATTGTCTTTAATTGTTTTTTCATGAAACTGTTTGATGAACATCTTAACTAAGTAAAATTCAAAGGTATCTGTATCTAGTTTCCAGATTGTTTCTTTGTTGGGCAATCAATAAAGGTGTTGCTGACTAAACTTAATTCAAAAGTGACCATGTCCAGTTTACACATTGTTTCTTTGATGGACAATCAATAGAGGTGTTGCCAACTAATCACTTCGTAAAGCTCAGCTGCCTGAAGGCTATACTGCTCACAGTTAGCTGGTTAAACAGGGCTAGAAAAGAGCAACTTAATCCTTTAGTAAACAATAGTGTGGTAACTTTAATACATCAGGTTCTCAGTAAAGTTGTTTGTTTGTTATTCTAAAGTTGTTTTTTTTTAGTTGGTAGGCTTATATATGCCTAGATGAGATTATAATAAGTACAGTAGGACCCCGCTATAGCACGCTTCGTAATAGCACGAATTCGAATATAACACGATCGTGGCATGGCTCCCGAAATTTCATCTATTTTTTTGTACATGAAAAAATAAAAAAAATTTCTTAAAAGTACGAAAAATAATGTGTAAAAAATTAATTATCATTTTGGGGAAGAGATCGTGTATGAATTCGGATATAATACGATCGTGGCATGGCTACCGAAATTTTACAATAATTTTGCCAATTTCTTAAACTACTGTTTGTGAATGTTCATTTCAAATGTGTCAGTAGTCAATCACTGCACTTTGATTTTAGTTTATTTTTGAAAGATGTCAGCTCATTTTAAAGCTGGTAAGTGTTAATCTTATTATTACTGATACATGAACAATAAAGTCATTAAGTCTTCTTTGTGTTTGTCTTCAGTGCATTCTGTGTACAATCATTGCTCAAACAATAGCCGACATATGTTTGCTCATTCAACTTCATACACAGCCAAGCACAAAACAATGCGGTGGTTGATAAAAGATTCGCACCTGAATTTATAAATCAAATAATTTAAGTCATTGACAATCATGAAAGTCAATTTCAAAGCTAAAGGTTGTTCAAACCATGCGGCAGTGATTTATAAAACATAAAAAAAAACAAAGCCGCCAATGCGCACACGTGGCTTGGCGGTGTTGTTAAACAATCGGCACGCAATCAGTTGACCAGTAAATAATATTGTACATTCCCCATAAAAATGACCCCATTGTTGATTAACAATTATTCTTGCTGTAGTCGTTCAAACAAATAGGTGTCAGAGTTCTAATTAGTAGTTATTTACAATGGATAATAGTATATGGAAACGTAAAGCTTTTATTGTTAAAGAGAAGCTTGAAGCCATGGACAGGATTTGGTGTTTCCACAAGTCAGATTTAATTCCCAAGTGATATTTCCCAAGTTATCTGCCAGTGCACGTGGGCCGATAAGCCTTTGGCTTGTTAAAGCACTCACTTTGTTTTCAAGTTGTTTTCCCACGTGACAACCCTTTGATCAAGCCGCGAGTTTGATAGTTTGATACTTGTTCAGTGCCAAGTAACAGAGGGTGGTTATTTGAACTCCCTGTGATCTTGCCGCACAATACGATGGATTGAGACTCAGGATGTTGACTACATTCGAATTCTTCAATTGAGGAATATGGTTGACTTTGCAAAGAGTAAACGTAACAGCAGCAAGAAGCAGCTGAAAATTAATCAGTTTTTCCAAAAACAATAATGTATTCTAATTCGTAGCAGATAAAATTATAGCAGTATGAAATTTATACTTACACCGTTTATTGACCTTGGGACGTACACATGCATACACACTGTAAATGTGCTTCATCATTCCTTACATGATTTATCGATTATAATTATTTTTTTGCATTGAATTCAGACACATAATGATCTATGAATAAATATTATACTTCTGTGTGCATATTTTCGATGGAATTATTATGGACTCACTCCTATGCATGCCATGAGATCGGTTGGTGAGTACACGTGTTGATCCTTTAACTATTCATGCTATACATTAGACATGTATATATAAATGTACCAGTGCATGGTTCTCTGAATAAAGTTAAATATTATATGTGCAATCTCTGTTTTCATTGCATGTGTATTTCTCATTTAATATGCATTGATTTAAGATGGTAACGGTGCCAATGAGGCACGTTGTTTTCAGACCACAATTTACCCCCCCCCCCCATTTTCTTCAGCTAAATGACTTGATTTTGTCTTGTTCGGTTATAGTACGGTTCAGGCATAGCACGATCTCGTTTTGTGGACCCCGACCATCGTGCTATAACGGGGTCCTACTGTATCACTCTTAGTTTTATTGGTTGAGAGACTCAGTCTAGGCATAAAAATCGTGAAAAGTACAACCCGACTAAAAAAGGTAGAGCTTTTAATAGAAAGTGGACAGAAATATTCCCATTGATGAAGTATGTCAGCAGCCTCAGTGCTTTGTTTTGAGAACTCTTCCAAAAACATCAACAAAAAAGCAACTTCGTAGCGCCTGGATGAACTTTAGGAAATTGGCATTAGTGGGGTATACTGCATGCAATGACCATGTAAGATCAGTGAAAGCCAAAAATAGAGCTAAGGACAACAAGCTGGTAACAGTATTAGATACAGCATCCTTAACTCTTTTCATACCTGGCAAATTCATTGGAACATAACATGACATACAAATTCATGTTTTTGCTGCACTTTCTTTGTAATGTCTTTAGAAAAATAAACACTCTTAGCCGGTGTGTGCAGAAAAGAGATTTGCCGTACATTACCATGAAGGAACATATTGACAGATTTGTAATATCACTGGATGCTGAATACCTCTGAGATACACCCAATTTTTGTCCCTTCTGCAATGAGTTTCTTACTGTAACGCATGACAGCTGTCACTTCAAAGGGATAGAACCAAAGTGTTCATCATGTGACAATGACTTGCCAGCCAAAGCAGTCCAGTTGGTATGGCTTATTCATGCAAATGTATGTGATAGATTCCCAGACCATGAGATTTTTAATGCATTCACTGTGTTTGAGCCTAATACTTTTCCTGTCACAGTTTGGTAATGATCCCATAGACACTTTGATCTGTCATGATGGTCAACCAAAAGAGAACAGTGACGAAGTCATAAGGGCCAACAAAGTGAAGAAGGAGTGGGAGATTCTTAAGCACATTGTGTACAACAATTATAGAGGGCAATCAGCAGCTGAATTACTGACAAAACTAGTTTCAATCAAATGACAGGACCCAAATGTGATTCATTTGATGGAAATTTCACAGGTACTTCCATTGTCAGTGTGGAATGTGAGCACAGATTTTCACACCAGAATTTGATCAAAACATAGTTGCAGTCCAGGCTGAGTGTTGACACTCTAGATGAACTTAAGAGAATAAATCTTGTTGGTCTTGATATGAAAGACTTTGATTCCATGCCGGCAGTCAGGAAGTGGAATGGAAATTGAAACAGACAACTGTATCAACAAAACAAAAGGAATGCTTACACCAAACTAATGCACTTTAAGTGAGTGACTTTACCATAGTGCAAAAGGGGTAATGTCATGATCGGTGATAGGAACACTGTGTATAAACTTATTGTTTGCTGCTACAACCTGGTGAGACCTATCGAGGGGTTTACATTTTTTTACAAAAAATGAATGTATATTACAAACAGTATATTCATGTGTACCTATGAAGTACGTCAGAATGTCCATTTGCACTTGAGAAAATGTAAGGATCTGGGCTTCTTCAGTATGCACTTAACTAAATAAATACCCTCATTATTGAAGCTTAGGGTCACGATCGACATGCTTGCTATGGCCAGATTATTTGGTGGAGGGAAGGGGCAGCATCTCATCTGCTTTTGTTTAGACATTGTCTTATGAAAGGAAGAACTGTAGTGCAAAATACATTCAAATCATATCTCCTTTGAGTAGATACGATCAAATAAAAAACATTACTGATATGGTGACCGCTTTAAAGCAAAGGAGCTTATCACTATTTGTTATTTATTATTTTGTTATGTCTCAAGCATCTCCATGATAATTAGGCACAGCCTAATTCTTTTACATATCAGCAGCATGGTGTTGTGACTTGACCCTGAAACAGCAGCACACCAGAAAAATCATTTTTAAGTGACAAGTGGAAAATAGGTGAAAATGTTGCTTTAAAATGAACATGGGATGTACTGAATGGATGTTTGAAATAGAATGTACAAATTCTACCTAACTTACCTTTTAGGTTTGTGTCGAGAGTGTACATGGATGACAAGGTGGTATCTGAAGCATGTGCCAGTTCAAAGAAGGATGCCAAGAACCAGGCCATACAGATGGCAGTGGATGACCTCAACATGGAGGAACAGGTATATATTAACAGATAAAATAACTTATGTAATGGACTTAATACAACCAAAAATATGCATTGAATCAGCATGTTTCCATGTTTTTGGTCTTGTTTTTGTTACCAGATAGCAAAATTTCGGTCTGACTTTTCCAGTGGTAAAAGTTGACTTGCAAGTTACAAGAGTTGCAGTACGTTTGAAATTGTTCAAGAATTTTTGCTTCCAGTAGAACAAAATCTACCATTTCATCTTTATAGTCATATTAATCATACTACAATTTCAGCTGTTCACCTTCAGCTTTGATTGTCAAAATTTGAAGACTTTTTCAATTGAATTAAACATTCTGATAACTGTTAATTCAAGTAAAAAAAAACTGCTTTTCGCAAACTCAGGATAAAATTATCCTACAGAGAAAATGTATAGGTTTTTTTCCCCATTATCCAGTGATCATCCTAGCTAAGGAAACCAATGGACCCTCATGATGAGCCAAAGGTTACCCTATTTTAGGTATGCAAAATTAAGAATAACAATGGGCCATTTGACAATTTTAGGGTTATTAGGAAAATTTGATGGGCTGAGTATCTCTTAATATTGCTCTTGGAACAAATCAAAACATATTTGAATTGGTCCTACAGGGGGCCCATTCAAAATAAATAATAATAATAATAATAACAATAACAATAATAATAATAATAATAATAATAATACACCTGTCTTAAGTAGTATGTTATGGTGTTGTATGTCCATCCAACTGTTAACATTTGCTAGTCCAGACCGTAACTTCATAGGAGTTGGAGAGATGGAGAGATTTTCATGAAACTTTTCCCAAATATATATCATAACTAGATGGTGTGTCACATACAATAGACAGGTCCTCTGCCTCAAGGTCAATGTTACAGCAAGGGAAAATGTAATTTTGTCGACTTTTATCCTTGTCCAGAGTATAACTTTGAACCTCTTGAGATATTTTAGTGAAACGTTAGCCAATTGTATATCATTTATTAGATGATGTCCTATACCATAGCAATACCCTGTACCTCAAGGTCAAGTTCATGGCAAGGGACAATGTATTTCTTTGCCTTGAATCCTTTTCCAGAGTATGACTCTTAAACTATTTAAGATATTTTATTATAACCTTAACTAAAATTATATATCATGTATAGACAGCATCAGATGCCATAGCCATTCCCGTTGCCTCAAGGTGAAGGTCACTGCAAGAGAAAATGTAACTCTGACATGTATACCATAGTCATGCTCCCTGCCTCAAAATCATGGTAGAGGAAAATATCAATCAGTGACTTCTATCCATGTATAAGTATAACTTTTAAACTTTTAAACTAGTGAAGATATTTGAATGAAACTTGAGCCTTTTGTAATTCTTGACTTGACAGCGTCTTGTATATTCACAGTCATACTCCTTGCCCTCAAGGTAAAGGTCACATCTGTCACAGCAGGGTATAATGTAGGGATCTGACCATTAATTAATTTCCCATAGAACTTAATGTTAATATATTCAAAAATATAAGTAAGTTCTTCATTAGCTTGGCCTACAAACCACACATGGTTCCATTCATTAGAGTTAGAGACATTTTTTCATCCTTAAAAAACAGGTGCCTCGCAGCATATTTTTGAGTCTCGTGATGCTATACAGGGGGACTCCCTGGTCTGCACCTATAAACATAGCCTCACACAAAGAGTACATATGCTATTTTGTCATTAGGAAATTAAATACAGGATATCAAAATAAAAGTAAATATTTTTCTTCAGCTATAGTACATAGATTGAAGTTTGTGAAATTAATAATGGAACAAACTTGAAACCATTTATTACCCAATAGGCACATCTCAAAATATTTAGTACTCTATTTTTTATTCCCCCACCAGTAGACTGGTTCCCTGGCTGTACAATAATTAGTGGTCCGATACCTGTAAGCCAGTGGCCAGTTTTCTTGTACAGGTTGTCACTTTTCAACACCTACAGATATTTTGATGAAACTTTACCCAGGTCCACACCTAATCATATAGTAGATAAGTCCATAGCTCAAAGGTCAAGGTCATTAATAGGGAAATGGTCATAATATGGGCATATCATGTACCATTTGCAGTGCTCTTGTTTTTCATTTTGAGGGAGTAACCCAGTTAGCCTACAGAAAACTAATCTGCCTAGGGATCCTCTTAAATGAATTCACTTTAAGTGTGTCTGTTATACTTTTCTTGCAAATTAACACTGGCCCATCTCTGAGGTATCCCTTATCATCTGCAAAAAGAGGGAATTCTTGTGAAAACTTTCATCTAGCTGGTAATTTTGCAAATGGTCTATTGCTGCAGTGATGTCTTGATCAACAGTGTTAAGATTTTGTTTAAAGATTTTGAAATACATGAGCAAGTATGGGAAAATCATACAAACATATTTTGCCATGAGACGAAAGAAACCTGAAACCTTCATTAATATCAGTAGCTCCTAGTGATCATTAAAGCTTTTAATTCCTAGGTCATGCACCAAAATCAGGTACTTACTTAATGGGTAATTTGCATGTTAGCAAGAAGAGAAGCTTGTCTTTGGTATCTTGATTTAAATATTGTGTATCAACTACAGTTAAACACACTGCAAATGATAGAAATTACCATGGTGTTTTCCGGTTGATATCTCAACTGTTATATGCAATTCTAAGTTATATAGTGTAGTGCTGTTGTCATAATACTGCTGATGATGGAAATAAACATGTATAGATTTTATCATTATTTTTGCATTTTCAGCCATATTTAGCAAATCTAAACAATCTAATGGTCTCTCACTACTGACAAAACTGTCTGCTCTTAAAAATTAAAAATCACTCCTTACAAAATTTCCCGATGTGTTTGCTCCCTCTTTGTCAGGAAATCTAGGAGAAAATACAGCATGTATTTTATGGAATAATGTTTTGAAAGTTCTTATTGTCATTCAGTTGAAACAGGAATTGGAGAGGAACATTTCAGAGGAAGATTTTATTGGCTTGAAGTGCTACAAATTTTTTGAAGATAAACTCATTGAAGTGCCACAATTGCTACATGCCAAGAACTCCTTTGCTGTTTTCTTGGTGAAGAGAGGTAAACATGTAATTAATCTTTATTTCAACATTTCATTGTGAAAGTGTATAGCATGGATCATGCAATTAACAGAGTTGTTTTGTACTTCTGTAATCCAGGTTCAATATATGGCATAGGTGTTTGTAATTGACAAAATCATTTGTGGCCTCTAGGTGTTCTGTCCATCCTTCCATCTGGCACTCAGTGCAATTAGTCCTGTGGTTGTTATGGATTGCCATGAAACTTGGTAAATATTATAATTATCACCTAAAGATGCGCATATCAACAAATCACTTTGCTTCTGCAATTTTTGTTTGAGATATTGCATTTTTTAGTCTTGTAGCATTGTATGATACAATCTCGTTAGAGCAACTAGTTCAGCAGTTTTTAGCTCTACAGGTCATAGACCAGAAGAGTTCATGGAATGGCCTGTTGTCTGTCATCTGTAATCTGATGTGAGCACAAGTTTGTTATCGATAATCCTCCTAAACTACTTGGAGGATTGCCATCAAATTTTACTAACACATTCATGCCAAGGTCTAGTTAGTTCTGAATGAAAATGGTGCTGCTCAAACAGCCAATATGGCCATCATGGTAGCAATCTTGAAAATCTTGTTATTGCTACTCCAGAATGGATGGTCATATCAACATAGGGTTTCACTAAAAGACTTCTTATGATACCGGGTTAGCCTCAAATGAAAATGGTGACAATGTGATATCCAATATGGCCACCACTGCAACCATCTTGAAAATCTTGTTATCACTTATTCTTTTGAATTGAAAGTCATATTGACATGGGGTTTTCACCAGAAGATTTCTTATATTGTCTGGTTGGTCCTAAATGAAAATGGTTCTGTTGAGACATCTAATATGGCCATCACAGCGGTCATCTTGAAAATCTTGTTATCGCTACTCCACCTGAATGGATGGTCATATCAACATGGGGTTTTTACTACAAGACATCTTCTGATGTCTAGTTGGTCCTAGATGAAAATGGTGCCAGTCTGACACCCAATATGGCCACCACAGCAGCCATCTTAAAAATCTTACTATTGCTACTCCTGAACAGAAAGTCATATTGACATGAGGTTTTCGCTAGAAGACTTCTTAGGCCAAAAAAAAATATGTGTTTCCGGTTGGTCGACCGTCCCTATTTCTCATTGCTGACCCTTGCACTTTTTTCCCCAATGCTTTTTTTTAAAAAAAAAAATTGTAAATCACATTACCGAAATTGATTTGTACATCTAATTGAGCCAGTTTTGCCCAGTACTTTGAAGCGCTGGAAATATTATTTGATTTATATATAAAGTTTTTAAAAAAAAAAAAATAATACCTTGCTATTCAAATTTTAAAACCAGTGCAATAGGAAACACACATATATTTTTTTTTTTGCCTTATAATGTCTAGTTAGTTCTTAATGAAAATGGTTCCCTTGGATATCCAATATGGCCACCACAGCAACCAGCTTGAAAATATTGTTATCGCTACTTCTCTTAAATGGATAGCCAAACTAACATGGGGTTTTCACTAAAAGACTTCTTTTGAAGTCTGGTTGGTCCTAATTGAAAATGGTACCCATCTGATGTAAATTATGGCCACCACAGTGGCCATCTTCAAAATCTTGTTATTGCTACTCCACCTGAAAGGGTGGTCATATCAACATGGGTTTTTCACTAAAAGACTTGTTTCGATGTCTAGTTGGTCCTAAATAAAATTGTTGCCAATCTGATGTCCAGTGTGGCCCCAATGGCACCCATCTTGAAAATCTTGTTACCGATACTCCTTCTGAACAGAAAGTCATATCGGCATGGAGTTTTCACCAGAAGACTTCTTATGATGACTGTTTAGTCCTAAATGAACATGGTGCCAATCTGACATCCAATATGGCCACCACAGCAGCTATCTTGAAAATCTTGTTATTGCTACTCCTCCTGAATGGAAAATCATATCAGCAGGGTTTTCACCAAAGACTTCTTATGGTGTCTGGTTGGTCTTAAACAAAAATTGTACTGGTCTGATATCCAGTACGGCTGCCACAGTGGCCGTCTTGAAAATCTTATGGCTACTCCTTGATGGAAAGTCATATTGACATTGGGTTTTGATTTCTTATGATGTCTAGTTGGTACTAAATGAAAATGGTTTGAATCTAACATCCAGTATGGCCACCATGGCAGCCATCTTGAAAATCTTGTTATTGTTACTCTTTCTTAATGGAAAATCATATCAACCTTGGCTTTTCACCAGAAGACTAATTATGATATCTACTCGGTCCTGAATGAAAATGGTGTCGATCTGACTTCAGATATGGCCATCATCTTGAAAATCTTCTTGTCACTATGCCTAATAAATGAAAAGTCATGTCTACATAGGATTTTCACAAAAAGTCTTATGAATGTCTGCTTGGTCCTGAATGAAAATGATTCTGATCTGACAGCCAATATGGCCACCATGGCAAACTCCTCCAGAAAAATTTCTGGTCATATTGATATAGGGTCTTCACCAAAAGACTTTGATATCTAGTTGGTCCTAAATGAAAATTGTGCCCTGCAGACATCCAATATGGCTACCACAATGGACATATTGAAAGTCTTGTCACTAATTCTCCTAAATGGATTGTCATACTTGTATGGGGTTTTCACCAGAAGTCTCCTAATGGTATCTAGTTTGTCATAAATGAAAATGATGCAGATTTTACATCCATTATGGCAACCACAGCAGCTAATTTGAAAATCTTATCACTCAGGAATATCAGAGATAGTTTCAACACTCAGCAGTTAAAAAAACAAATGGTCTTATCTTGAATTCCTGAAAATTCTTTTTGTCAGTTGAGTGTCAGTGTTCTTGATGGATTGCCATGGAGCTTGGTAAATATTATGGTCATCACCTGAAGATGTTCATATTGACAAAGCACTTTGCTCCCACAATGTTAGTTTAGAGTTATTGCCCTTTTTGCTTTGTAGCTTTATGCAGAATATGACACACTCTTGTTAGCGCAACTAGTCCCATAGTTTTTTAATGGATTGCTATGGAACTTGGTAAATACTATGGTCATGAAACGAAGATAAGCATATCAACAAATTGCTTTTGATCCTGCAATTTTTTTTTAGAGTTATTGCACTTGTTGTCTTGTAGCTTAATGCTGTGTATGACTCAATCTCATTAGCATAACTAATTCAGCCGTTTTTAAAAGATTGCCATTAAACTTGGTAATATTATGGTCATTACCTGAAGATCTGCATATTGACAAATCACTTTGTACTGGACATTTTTGTTAAGAGTTTCTGTCCTTTTTGTTATGTAGCTTAATGCAGTCTGTGACACAATCTTGTTAGCACAAATAGTCCTGCAGATTTTGATGGATTGCCATGAAACTTGATAAATGTTATGGTCATCACCTGAAGATGCACTTGTCAACAAATCACTTTGCCCCATGATTTTTGTTAGAGTTATTGCCTCTTTGTTTTGTGGCTTAATTGTGCATGACACAATCTTGTTTGCACAAATAGTTTGGCAGTTTATCTTGCCATTTTTTTTAAGAGATCACTGTGAAACTTACTACATATTGTGATCATCATTTAAACATGCACATATTGACAATTCTTTGTGTGCCCATGATTTTTGTAAGAGTTATTGCCCTTTCTAACAGCTCAATGTGGTGTATGACAGAATTTTGTGCATTCGCCCTTGCAGTTTTTAGTTGATTGGTGTGAAGCTTAGTACGTACTGGCTTTGGTAACACTGTGTCTTTTAACTGTTCATGAAGGAATTAATTAACTAGATGATTTAATACATATTTATTAGTACCACACCTATACAAAAAAGGTTACTGTGATTTACATTTCACATTTTACTACCTGAGATTAGGTTTTTGCATTTAGCTCATGATCACATAGGTTTTTTGCATTCTGTGTACAAACTGTCCTTTCTAGAATCATACAACTTAGCGGGGGATGCATCTTGATGAGCACTTCTCCCTCATTGCAGAAGTATGTCATTGTGGCTCATATTTTACACAAGTCTGATTTGTGTTAAATTGTTGAATTTGCAGTACATTTTTCTGACACTGTTCAAGCTAGAATCATGAATTTGGTGATGGTATGCATCTCTGCTAGTACCACCCATCCAACAAGAGAAGCTCATCATCTATGTTTAATCTTATACAGGCTTTGGTTAAGTTTTTGTATTCAGCTCATAACCACATGACCTGCATTTTATACTTTTATAACAAAGTTTAAGTATTTGTATTTAACTCACGACTACATATATTTTTCCATGCTATACACGTTTTAGCCTGCACAAAAAATCTTTTCTGTATTTGGGAGTAGGAATTAATGTTTGTATTCAGTGGTAAAATGTCCATATTAATGAATATACACTGTATATTATGATCCGTTACTCTCAACAGGTTAACTGTGTATCGTATAATGTGAATGAATATAGCAATTAGATGAGTGCATACATTTCATTTGAGGCCTCAGATGTAGTGGCTAATCAACGTAATTAGTGATGCATGAACTATGCATCTAAGGGCTGTTCCAGTAAAACATATACCCCCAGGGGGGAAGGCACTTTCAAATTCAACCAACCCACAACAGAAGCAATTTACAAAAAATTATGATCCACAGTCTGATGTTTTTTAATCGAAAAACAATGCCCCCTACAGAAGCGTATTATTTTACATAATTTCTGGCTAGGGGTTAGTGGTCGGTAGAAGCAATTTTAATTTTGGGTTGGGGACAGAAGCGATTTAAATGACAGCTGACCTGAGGTAACCTATACTGAATTCTTATATATTATATAATCCACTGTATATTTTTATTTGTATTCATACTTTATAATCAATCATCTTTTGTTCGTTTGTTTGTTTGTATGTCGGGCATGTATGTTTCTTCTACTGTAAAATCACAAATTTTCTTGGTGCCTTATTATTTGTAGATGTCATGGTTCTGTCACTTAATACCTACTAATTTAATATCCATGAATCTAGATTTTAGAATAGAGATTTCTCTTATAATGCAGAAATCATGAATGTGCATCCTTACTAAACTTTCATTCGTTATGACTATGTATGTGTGCTCATTTCAGTGATTGCTATGTTTTGCTTAAATTTCTTTGTTCTTAGGTATGCTGCTTTTGATTTGCATGATAGTTAAATCTTGTATTCCTTTAAATGTACTGTCAGATAATGTGATTTTCTTTTATGCTTTTTCAATAAATGTATTTGTAAATAGATATCACTTGATTTGTCAGAAGAAAAAAATTAATGCCAATGGAAGTGATGTCACATTATTTCTGCCTACTTTGACACTATATAATTTCTTGTAAGAAAAATATATTTTCAGTGACTGATAGGTCTTATTTTTATGCCTTGTTGCATGACTAATATAAAATTAAAAAAAAGAAATATAGCATGTCGAACATTGTTTCATCATCATCCCTACTGATCAGTCAGATTATCATCATCATCAATGCCGATCAGTTTTCTACCATCATCGGGCCACAGTAAATTAGTTCTTAGATTTTCATCCCACCTGCACCTCACTGGATGTAGTTAAAATACTTGATACAATGGCTGTCCCTGTCCTGGAAAAAAAAATTGTTTAAAAAAAAAAAATCACAATCCACCCTGAATTACATTAAAAAATGGATGAAAATCTAGGAATAATTTTCTTGACTCCAATGTACTCTTAAAATCAACATCATTGCAGTTCTCTGTCTCTGGTCAACAGCAGCATTAGTGTTGCTTCTATGATTTTTCAAAAGAGGGTTAACTCCCCCATCCAAGTTCCAAAAGTGGGCCAATTCTAAATTCAATGGGACAAATTTGTCCCTCTCCCTTGAGAAATATGGGTCACACAGAAGAACATATTTCAAGTGATTGTAGAATCTTCAAAACAGGCAAGCAAAAGGTTATTGTGTGATTTATTGTATCTAAACAATGTTTTTTGCTTAGATACTTGATCCACGATTTAAAAAATATTTACCAATTGCAAATGTGTTCTTATTGATGGTGTTCATGTATGTCAAGCATGGGTATAATAAAGTGTACAGGTTAGAAATGAATGAAGTTTTAAAATAAAACAAGAAAATGGAAAAACAAGAATACAACTTTTTGAAAGAACTTTGTAATCGACTCTAATTGGTGTTGGCTACCATTTACAATATGGTGTAACTGTAAAATATTTCCCCATTTCATTTTCACCTAGTTAATGAGCTTCTAAGCAAAAAATACATAACAGGAGATGTATCTTTTAATGTTAGGTTTGAAAATAAAGTGGACGATGTGAGAACAGAATTCTGCTCAAGATCATGGTCTGTCAAACTTGTCATGGACAAAAAACATACAAGAATTAAATATCCTTTACACCATTCCAATCACACCGTGCATGTGACTGCAAGAAAGACGTCTGCACTCTGTACATTTTTCAGCCTATAGGAGTGTAATATGTGCATAAGTTTGTTTGGGGAAAGGTTTAAATAGTTTCAAGTTCAAAATGATCGCAAAATTTATGTCTGAAAGGCCCCAATGAGCTGATAGTTTGGTAATAATTATTACGGGAAAGGGAGGGATGTTCTTGTTCCAAGACTTCACTACATGATATGAGAACAGAAATATATCTGCTTTTGTACGCCATTTTATCCAGACTTGTTCTCTTCTTTTCGTTTAAAACAACATTAGCCCGCATCCAATCACACAATCTGTGCCAGTTTCAATCGAACTGTTGGGCTTTTGCTGCATAGGTTAATTCAATTTGGGCCAGCTTGTGATAAATCTTGGTATTCCCGCAATCCCATGTCCTAGTAGTAACATGCTGGACTTTGAATCCAGGAATTGTGGGTTCCATATCCTGCTTCCTGTCTTTCATACAAAACTTCTACCCAAGGTGCGAGGAGACTCCATGGCAGAGTGGTGTAAGATGCTTATCTTGTGATCACTTGCCTCTCATTGCATAGGTTCAAATCCCACTCGGGCCTTGTATGTGATAATGTTGCCAATTACTTGAGGAAGGTCAGTGGTTCTAACCTGGTGGTCTTTGGTGCCTGGGGTCTTCTTCAGCAGTAAAACTGGCTGCCGTATATAAATTTTCTTGTGCAGAAAATGGTGTAAAGCTCATAATGATCTACCAACAACTTGAGGTCTCATCTCTATATGACCTCGGGTGTTGAAGAGACCTAAAACACCAAATCAACCAACTAATCAATAGCAACACCAGCAGAAGTACTGGTTTATAATTTTTGCCACAGCTGTATGAGTGTATAAACTTTTACCATGGTAACTGTCTTTAAACCTTTGAATATCATCGATTATGTTTTCTGACACTTATCTAATGAACAGTCATCGTCAGACTATGCAAACAGACTTATATGTTAGTAGCTCCGAAAATTTTACATTTTCAGCTCAAACAAATTTAAATTTTCTCTAGCAATGTCTATTGTTCTGACAAGATCTATTTATTATAGCTTATTCAAGCTATATTTAACCCTATCTGGAGATGTGCATAGTCCGATAAATATTTTTAACAAACAATCTGAAGATGCATGAATGTTTTTCAGTGATACATTTGGATTGAGTAGCTACTAGAATCAATAAACCAAGAAATCAAATTAATAAAGTCTGTCAGGCAGAAGCATAACTATAATCTGGCAATAGATTTTCTGATCTCTAAATTTGTGAGACATTTTTGGCTATACTGTTTCAGATGATAGAATCACCAGAATGGTCAGAACAGGTCAGAACAGAGGTAATCACCAGAATGGACAGTTAAAATAGATTTAATTCATCTTTTAAGTAGCTTAATTCACTATTTTTTTTAGTTAACTGCCCACCCTTTATTTTCCTCCCTTTAATAATTCTTCTTCGGGATGAGGAAACAATGTCATGCACATTAAAGAATAGGAACACTTATGCTCATCTTTATCATTATTATATACTTCAGAAACAGTCAATTAGCTTAATGTTGTTGCTACAGGTCGATACCCAGCAGTATTGACTAGTTAAGTAAAAATATTCACCTCTTCCTTACATGGTAAATATGTGCCGGCATTCATAAAATTCCAAGCCCATTCCAATGATTATCTCCGTTCTGATCTGTCTAGTGATTCTGTCCACTGATACTCTTTGTCTTGTTTTTTATATGTATCCAAATTTGTCACATGCATATCCGATTACTTTGCTAATTGCTTGTCAACCTGAGAATGTGTATATCAATGTGAAATGGAACTGGGAGACTGAATTCCAAGATGGTAAACCTCTACATTTTTGGATGTATTCCACTTGGATTCCTTGTTTCCATAGAAAACTAGGGAGTTCATCAACTCCCTATGCTGACTGAACACACTGTATGATAATGTCAGAGTCAAACAAATACCAATGAAATCCTAAAACCTGGTCATGTTCTCTCTACTGCGGAGATGCTGCCAGGAATGTATCCAGAGTGGGGAGGGGGGTCTCCCCCCTTATCACCAAAACAAGCGGGGAGGGGGAAGAAATGACCAGTGTTCAGTATTCACCCAACACTTAAATATCCCCATCTCTCTTTCTTACTGCTCCACTCTGTTAGGGCTCTAGTGAAATCAAAATCCTCAAAAGATGTCCCCTCTAGTTGTACAAGCATTAATCTGTTGATTGTTTCTGAACTTGATGTGTTCCTTATCTGTGTGTGAATATTTGTTCTGTGCTGGGAAACCCCCTTTCACAGTCTGCTGTCTGAAGGGGCATACCCATAGCTAGCTTAGCCAGCTTGAACAAGCTGTTAAACTGTTCTTTGTGGTTGTTATGTACAATTTTTCACATCTCATAGATATTGTGTCCCGGATATCTCTGTTCCAAAATAAGATTTTTCACTAGCATGAACTCTGCCAAAGTTTCACTTTCTTGAATACAGTGCTTTGCTGCCTACTCTGCCAGATTTCTTATATGTTCCATAATGCTGTATTAGGGTTTAGAGTCCATCAGTGCCATAGTCTGCATGTTCAGACAGAGGTATTTTGATCAAATAAATATCCTGACATTTTAATTCTTTTTAGATTCTTATTTTATTCAATTTATCTTAACCCTTAAAGTGCTACACTCAGTATAGTTTTGTAGCACATGATCCCTCAGTGCTGAATTGTTTGAGAAAAGAAATAAAAAATTCCACTCTACTTTTAAATTGCCTGTATTTTAATTAGGCTTGTATTGTCAATATAATTTCAAAATACCGCTGAATGGGGGGGTTGACCGACATGCTGACTGCAATCCAGCATGTACATCGAACTCGTATTCAACATCATTTTTGTGCTCAAAAGCACTCACTGGTATTTCCAGTACCACTTTCGCAGCTCCAGTAGACATATATACTTCAAAACTTCATAATCACTGTCATCAGCCAGTATTTGGCGATTGAAATCGTCATCTGAAGATGAACCACGTTGGTAGTTGGCCATTTTGGGTTTTCTGTGTGGCCCTTAATTTAAACAACCATTTGTAAAACTTTATCACGTAAGGTTAAAACTACGACTGAATGCATGTTCCAGGGCCCAATGCACAAATCAAATTTAGTTTAACAACCATTCACATCAATCCGAAGCATCCAGCTGTGTAAACAGTTGACTATCAGAAAACAATGTTGCAACAAGTGTTACGAGACCTCGTCCGGCAGCAGGACTTATGTCGCGACAAGCATTTTAAGAGTACTGCACAGGGTACATTTTTAATATGCTCGACTTTAAACTAATTTGCGTGAGTTCTCGCGTATCAGTGCTTTCCAACGTTGTGAATGTGTCCAAACTTTGTGCGATTAGCGCTCTCGCGCGCCCTGGCAGCATCTCTGCAGAACGCTAATTGGTTCGATGTGATTTTATATATATATATTGATATATATATATATATAATATATATATATATATATATATATATATATGTATGTATGTATTTTTTCCGACAACCCCACCTGTGATTTGTGATTTTGTTGACGCAACCCACACCAGAAGTGATTTTCCTAACCAACCCACCACTATCAGAAACAAAATAGTTTGAAACACAACCACCTATAGAAGTTTTTTTGAAGTGCCATCCCTGGCAGGATATATGTTTTACTGGAACAGCCCTAATAGTGGTCATACTGGTTGTCACTCCAAGGTTGCCCAAAGTTCGTGACTTTTACCCAGTATAATCTGGCTTCTATGGATGGACAATGATAATAGCTTTTGAATTAGATCCAAACCAGGGAGTAAAATACCCAACTCATAAAACTATTATCTTTAGCTCAGCTATATCATAAATTGCACTACTGTATTTAAAAAAGGAGATCAATAACCCCATTGCTTACAACTGAGCTGTCTACATACAGTTCATAATGAAAGCAAGAATAAAATAAAAAATTTTTGAAATGAGTAGAATGATCCATCCTGAGATCATTTTGATTAATTTCTTCGGTCTGGGTGCATTTAGAACCTCCCCGTCAGAAAGCCTCTATGTTGAGGCAAATGAACCATCACTTTATCTTGGACGAATGAAATTAGCTGTTTAGAATGCTACCAGACTATCTTCTTATCCATCTAACCAAACATATGATGTAGTATTTAGACCCAAATACCAAACCTTGTACATTTAGAAACCAAACTTCATTCCACCTTTTGGCATATAAATTCATCCCCACTTAGAAACAGCAAAAATCAGTGTTTGAAAACATTGCAAAATTCTGTATTCCCAAATCACCACCGTGGTTATCAAAACCTCCTAAAATAAATTTTGACCTTTGCAAATTCAAAAAGTCTTCAACAAACCCCCTCATTTTTCAGAGTAAATTCAAGGAATCAGAACCTCCTATTGTAGCCATATGTCCCTGTATACATATGGTTCAAAAGATGGAGACAAAGTTGGAGCTGCCGTAGAGACACCCCATGGCACCATCTCCTGCTGATTACCAGATAAAGCTTCAGTCTTTATTGCAGAAATTACAGCCATTCTCAAAGCTTTGAACTACAGCTCTCACCTGTTATAACGTGCCTTGTTATAACACAATTCCAGATATAACACAGTACTACTATGGACCCCATGACCAAAATCATACCAGTTTATAACAATAGGGTTGGAAGAAAACAATGTGAAACTTAGTGTTATATTTTCATTTCCTTTTCAAAACACCATTACTTAAAAAATTTTGATAATGCCCTCCATACCACGGTTCTGTATATCACGCTATTCTCAATATATCACAATTTTGTATATGCTGTGGATCTCGGTATAACGTGGTCTATGGTACTGGACCCTGACTACTGCGTTATAACAAGGGAGAGCTGTATATTGAAACCTCTCAAAAAACAAATTACATCATCTTTTTGGATTTCCTTTTCACATCTTAAATTTGACAACCCGTTAATATTCAAGATATTTGAGAAACATGATGTTCTCATACAATCTGGGAAAAGTGTTCTGTACTTTTGGCTGCCCAGTCACATTGGCACAAAGGGTAATGAAAGGGCAGGTAAAAGCAGCCAAAGCTACCCTGCAGTCACCGATGCCCGAATGGAAGATTCTATATACTGACTGTAAATATTGTATAAATCAGCATGTTCATCATACTTGGCAAAATATGTGGAATGAAAACTCCACAAACAAACTTAAGAACATCAAACCCACTATAGGTGAGTGTTATCCTTCATATAAAACACACCAGAGAGATGAGGTGGTGTTGTCCTAATCGTGTATCGCATATCGGACACACATACCTGACTCATGCATACCTCCTGAAGGGTGAACTTTGACCAGAGTGTGTACTCTGCGTGTCCAATGGCAGTGGAACACATTCTTGCAGAGTGTGTTGATTTCCAACCTGTGAGGCAGAAGTATTTTGATGTGAACTGCTTGAAGAAACTGTGTGAGGACATACCACCCGAGAAAGCCTTGGCATTTTGAATGGATTGCAGTTTATACAAGAAATTTTAATCACGTTTTAGGGATTTTAAATATGTTACCTTTATCTGTTATTTCATATACATTTTACCGAAATTTTACATCTTGACATTTTATATTTTATCTTGTTGTGCTTAGTTATACATTTATTTGGAAGATTTATCTTCCTAATTTTTTCGCAATTCATTTTTCCATTTTTGGAACATAACCTTTTGTTGGCACACATAGTCACTTTATCCTGAGGTGCCATAAAGCACTATATACATACATACATACATACATACATACATACATACATACATACATACATACATACATACATACATACATACATACATACATACATACATACATACATACATACATACATACATACATACATACATACATGTCCTTTGGATTTAATGGAAGAAAATATATATATTTTGTCATTTAAAAAATATTTTCTTAATTTGAGCCAGCTTTGCAAAGCAGTGAAACTATTTAACTTTGAATAAATTTCTTATGGAGTGAGATCCTGTATATCTTCTTTAACCTCCAGGTGACTCAGAAGCAGAAATAGTGGCTCTAGGGTCAGGAAATATGTGTTTGTCTGGAGAGATGTTAAAGACCAATGGCAGAACATTGATTGATTGTTATGCTGTCGCAGTTGCCAGGAGAGCCTTGCTTAAGTAAGATACTCTGGAAAATAAAAAATAGTCTTTGTTTATATTTCTTGGTAATAACTTAGTGTCATCTAGTCATTAAAGTCAATTCACATATGAGGTTGGTTTATTTATGAGTGTAAGTATTGGTAAAACAGGCTGCATTTGCATGATCATCACCCACATCTAATTAAAAATATGGGCCCTATGCTACCTCCACCCCTTTCCCCCTTTATACGCTCATCTTAAGTCATGTGTATTATATTATGGCATCATTCATCCATCCATCTGTCCATTTGTTAACATTTGCTTCTCTGGCCCATAACTTTGTAACTGTTGGAGAGATTTTCATGAAGCTTTGCTTTTGCCAAAGTATATATCATCACAAGATTGTGTGTTGTATACCATAGCCCTTTGCTTCTAGGTCAAGATCATGGTAAGGGAAAATGTAATTCTGTGACTTGTATACTTGTCTGGAGTATAAGTTTTGGAGCACTGAAGATATTTTTATGAAATTGTAACCTTTGTATATCATGACTCGACAGTGTGTCACATACCATAGCCATGCCCCCTGCCTCAAAGTCAATGTCACAGCAAGGCATAAATAAAACAGTGACCTATATCCATGTAGAGGTCAAACTTGAGCCAATGAAGATATTTTAATGAAACTTTAGCCTGCTATATATCTTGACTTGACAGTGTCTCCCATTTTGATAGTTCTATCCCTTGCCTCAAGGTCATGGTAACAACAAGTGATAATGCAAGTCAGTGATCTGTTTCCTTATCCAGGCTGTCACTTTTTAACCCCTACAAATATTTTGACCAAGCTTTGCCCTGGTCCAAAACCAGATCATACATGAGTAAACTCCCTAGCTCAAAGGTCAAGGTCTTTAGTAGAGGAAAGGTCACATGACGGGCATTTTGTCTGCTGTTTGTGGTACCCTAGTTTTCTTTTATTGGACCAGCCCTAATATAATTGTGCTTCTTATTGTAATGAATAAAGTATTTTCAGTTTTCTTTTTTTATGCCCCACCACGATTGTGATAGGAGCATATAGTGTTACCCTTGTCACTCCAACCAATAGTATTACCCTTGTCTCTCTGGCCATAAAATAGGATGATATAGTGTTACCCTCATCTCTCCAGCCATAAGATAAGGGCATATAGAATTACGCATGTCTCTCCTACCATATGGTGCATATAGTGTTGCCCTTGTATCCCCAGCCATAAGATAGGGGCATATAGTGTTACGCTTGTCTTTCCAGCCACAAGATAGCATATAGTGTTACCAAGGGGTGGACAGATCTCTAATATGTGTGGTAGTCCAATAGACAACCAAAAGGGAGACTATGGTAGCCCACAAGAAATTTTGGAAGCCCACATTTTTAAAAAAAACCACACTTCACTGAAAATGGACTTCTCCAGGAACCTGAAAATGACCGTGAGCATGCTCGTCGTGTACATTGGAAAACTTCTGTTTGGTCTGAAACGCGTAGATGACATTGTTAGGGATCCCCTGCCAATAATCAGGTTGGAAATTATAAATTAATGAATTAAATGACTAAATTTTTTGCATTTTTATTAATCCTTCAGGCTCTTCTTTTTTAAAATTGGAAGGATGTACAAACTACCTGGGGGGAGGGGGAAAAACACATCAGATGTGGCCAGTAGTCATGCAGGCTTTAGAACCTAACAGTTAAGTAGTCCAAAAACAATTTGGTAGTCCCAGGCATATGTGCTACCGATTTGTCCACCTCTGGTTACCCTTGTCTCTCCAGCCATAAGATAGGGGCATAAAGTGTTACCCTGATGTCTCCAGTCATAAGGTTAAGGTTTGTTTGCAAGTCAATATTCAGGTACTGTTTTGGCCGTTAAGTGCTCTATAAATGTATTTCTAATTTTGTATTCATATTATACATGGCTTCTTTTTTAGACCAGCTTATTTTGCTTATTATTTCTGGTAGGATTACATCTGATTTCAATTATTGTAGGGTTTACCTGTTGCCATCTGAGTTGCATGAGATAATAGATTTGGATCTACTGTCAAAATCATTTCTATTGTTAGAGTAACTTTGGAACTATTCAGCTTTTAAAAGTAAGTTATTAAAAAATGGTTAAAAGTGTAAATTTCCATTCAAAATGTTTTCCTACTGCATTTGCTCCTTTCTAACCTGCACTGAACTGGGAACATTGTAGAACAAGATCTGTCACTGCTTAAGGTGCAACCAAATCGTGGTTGAAACTTTTCTTTCTACATATGGATGATCGCTTGTGAAATGCAGGAGTATTTATCACTCTAATATGTATAGGTTGATGTGCATTGTTTTGCACTACTCTTCATTAAATATCTTTCTCAAGTAAGGGTCATTACATAGTAAAGTACTTTAAAATAGTAAATTTGCAGAAAATTGTATGCAGGTGAGTGAATTGTCTCAGTAGAACACAAGTAGTAAGATTACATTGTTCTTCTGCAACAGTAAGCCTGTGTGGCCAATTTACTGCAGGTTGTAAATCACTAAAGATTTCCAGAGGTCTCGAGTACTTTTCTTTATCTTTATCATTTTTTCTTTCACAGCACAAGCATAAGAGCTAGCGGTCATAATTGTGTGTTAAGTCAACTCATTTCAAATGACTAATTGAACACTGACAACACTAAGTACATGTAACATAATTAAAGTATCTAATAGTTGGAAGGGGCCAAAACATGCATTTTCTGAGTACCACAAGCTCATACATGTAGGGAAACTACAATATTTCCCTGAGTTGTGAAAATTCCAATAGCAACAGTTTTTATAGAAAACTCTCTTTCAGAGGTTAGTTTGCATCAAATAGGGGTGTCATGAATTGAATTTGTTTCTTTTGGATCAGAAACTTAGCAATATGGGAACTTAGCAATATGGTTAAACTTTATTTTATGCCCATGGCTGTATGAAGACATCTTGTACCTTGCCACATGATTGAAACAATGGCATCAGTCACTTTTCTTTTTTGAAGTATTGCAAAATATCCTGAGCCTAATGCTTGATAAATAGTTTTTTATCATTCTACTTGTGATATCGTCTAAACTGGGTGACAAATTAATATTGCTGATAAATAGTTTTCTATCATTCTATTTCTGATATCCTCTAAACTGGATGACAAGTTAATATTGCTTACCCTCATGAATTGTCTCTCTTTGTGAAATCTTATTATTTAGCAGTCAGAACGAATTACAAATGGCAGCAGCCTGCCGTGTTATTGACTTTTGGTCAGTCAGTATAAAACAAATGCATATGACCATTTATTAAACTTGTAGTGTGAACTGCACTGAGATAATAATTGTACTTAATAAATGACCATACATACATATGGACCTTCTAATTGGTTTGGCTAAGGTAGATCTATCATGGAGGTGTTCTAAAGTCTTAGGCCTAAGTACCAAGTTGCCCAAGTTTTTTTCAAAAATGATCAAAAATGGCTCATGCTGCCCAAAGTGCTTTCATCACCATATAATATAGATAAAGAGATCCCAAGATGGCCATATTTGCTGGACATGACTGGCAAATGAGCTGAAATGACAATTGGCTACTTTACATGTCAGACATTGGACCATAATTACTGCATGCAATTGTTTGCAGTTTTTAAAATAGTATATAGCTAGAAAGCACAGGACAAAGGATGTGTGAAAGCTTATCTCCTGGACTTGTCAAAACCCTATAACTGAATGATTCCCCCAGGGTCTGTGCTTAGACATAACATCAGTCCCTAAAATATCATGTGGTTTTTGACAATAATGTGTGTCAGTGGATGAGCATGTATTGGACCTTCAGAACAAAATGTCTGTAGCCTTGTCCCAAATTGAACAGAAAAAAAAGATGCTAGCAAAAAACAATTTATCTTTATTATTATACATGTACTGCAGTACTTGTTTGAGGACCTGATCAAATAAAATTTTACCATCAGACTTGACCAGAAATGCCCATCAGTTAAGTGTTATGTATTTTAGATGTAGTAAGTCTGCTTGGTCTCAAAAAATAATTTAATTTTTAAAAATAGTTGTGGCATAAATTATTGTTGTTTGGTGAAATTCCATAAAATAGTTTTGTGAAAGAAATATTTTTTTTTAAAATTATCATTTGGAGAGAACTGAAGCCACAGCAAATCCGAAACTGAAAATGACACATTTTCCAGTACATTTAATGATTAAGCACATCAGTGTTTTCTTTTTTGTTACAACATGGCATACCTCCTTTTAGGTTTTTTTTATAAAAATTTCACAAATATCTGGCTGCCATATTAATTTTCATGAAAACATATATATAGACTATATCTCAACAAAACATCGAAAACTAACCTTCCAGATAACACTCCCCATAACTACAGATGTCTGTTCCTTATACACCAGCATCCCACACAAGGAAGGTAACACAGCCTGCAAGGAAGCATGTGACAGTCGACCTGATCCTTCCCCACCTACATACTGTTTGGTCAAACTCGGAACACATGTTCTTAATTTTAACAATTTTGAATTCAACAACCAACACTTTTTACAAATTAATGGAACTGCAATGGGCACTAAAATGGCACCTTTGTATGCCAATATATTTATGGGAAGACTCGAGCAAAAGTTCCTCAACGAGGCACCCTATAGACCTCTAAGCTGGTGCAGATTTATTGACGACATAGAATCTAAATGGATCAAAACAGGTGACAATTTCAAACTATTTCTTGAATTCGCCAATAACTTCCATCCTACGATTAAATTTACATCAGAGTCATGAAACAGGTCTAACATCTTTTTGGATACTCAATCTACCCACCTGGAGGGGAACATATAAACTGACCTGTATTCTAAACCAACTGACTCTCACCAGTATCTACTCCCAACCATCAGTCAACCCAAGCATGTAATAAAAAAATCTTCCTTATGGTATGTGTGTTTGGACCAAATGCATATGCTCTAATCCAGCTACCTTTGAAAAGAGACTCGGAGAACTCAAGGGGCACCTTAGAAGGAGAGGATACAGAAATAGCTACATTGAGGAAACATTAACAAAACTAGACTCCTCGATATAGGAACTCTCCTGAAATATAAAACAAAAAAACCCAATAAACTCGTCCCCTTCGTGGTTACTTTCCACCGCGATGTCCCAAAGTTACAACAGATAATTCTGAAGCATTGGAACTTCCTATTGTTGCCTGCCATAGACCTAAAAATCTGAAGGACCATCTGGTACATGCCAAGGTAACTTCAAACAAGACCACAGATTCAGGCACATATTGCTGCAAAGACGAGCGTTGCCTAATTTGCAAACATATGCCTGAGACCAAATCATTCAGAAGTTTGAAGACAGGAGTTAGCTACACTGTCAATCAGAAGTTAGGATGCCGAACCAAAAATGTAATCTATCTTCTAACATGCTAGATCTGTGGCACTCAATAAGTTGGCAAAACTATTGATTTCAGAAAACAAATGAATAACCACAAGAGCCACATTCGCAACAAAATCAACACGAAACTCACCAACCAATACAACTTAACTGGGCATTCAGTCAAGTCCCTCAAGATATTACCGATTGATTCTAACCTGAGGTGGACCGATATAGAATGCACACATAAGGAACGATACTGGATACTTCAGTTGAAAACTCGTAGGGAGTTCGGCCTAAATGAAAAAGTCTAACCTTCCTTTGAAATTTTGTCAAAACTACACCCAGGCATCAATTTATCAGACATACATATTTTTGCGATAATATTTACCCAAGTAAATAAGTAACTCTTTACTTGTATTCTTCTTCTTCTTCTTCTTCATATTATTATTATTATTATTATTATTTATTTTATTATTATTATTATTTTATTGCTATTATCATAATTTTTAAAATTATTATTATTATTTTTATTATTATTATTATTTGAAGTCTTGTCCATTGTTCCACTATACCAATGCTCTTGACATACTTCATTAGCACCTCCATGCATAATTTTACCGAGATATAATTTCCTTTGAACATTTTGATGATGGCATTGATTTATTTATGTGCATGGTGTCAGTCCTTTGTTCTAAGCCTGGAATTAGGTCAAAACACTTCTTTGAATTTCTTTACACAACTTTGTTGGGCTGATGGCAGCATAACATAGATATATAGTTTACCCATTTTAGACCGTTTTTAAATTTTGTCTTCTTTCTTTCTTCTATTGTGTATCCTTTGTTTGTTTATTTCTCCGTCATCTAAACATGTAGGAGTCAAGAATTCTTCCTGGCTTTTGTGTTTAGTGTTTGTTTTGTGGATGTAAATTGTTTCTTCACCTGACAAAGAGCTTGTTTAACTCAAAACATTGGGGGAACTGTTTTGTATTTGCACTGTTATCAATTTTTGTGTAATTATATATATATATATATATATATATATATATATATATATATATGTGTGTGTGTGTCTGTGTTTTTGTGTACTTTTTGAAAACAATATGTACATGCAGTCACAGACATGTACATCCCCACACAGTCATGTTCTTTTCTTTTCAACATGTTTTTTTTACATAGTGAACAAGATACTTTGGATCAGTGAGAGATTAAAATGTTTCCTGCACATTTGTGAATGTCTAGAAGTAATGTTGCACAGGGTTGCATAAATACTAAATAAACAAACTAAATTTGTATAATATCCCATTTTTTGACAGTTTTTCAAGAAATTTCTTCCAAAATGGGCCAGCAGCAGAAAAAGTAAAACCTTATTGTACACTAAGTACATACACCGCTCCCTCGATAACTCGCGAACCCACTTATAACGCGGGTCAGGCGTGGATCCCATTTTTTTAAACTTGAAAATACGGGGAGAAAAAAAAAAGGACCCTATTTGTTTAAGGTAAAAAAAATCGTGATCAAAATTAGTAAATGAAACCTTGATATATCGCTCGTTTTATCGTCAAAACCAGTGGTTAGTACCCGGAAATTTGAATCAACATCATGAAATTGTCAACTTTTAATAAGAAGTCATATATTTTGTTCAATTTTCTTTCCAAACAACATTCTCAATACACTATAAATAACAATATTCGACGAAATTTCGATCAATTAAAACGTCACTAAAACCTACTGGTGGCAACACTTTAAAAATAAATACCAATTAAATAAGTTTTGTCAAGTGAAATATGTGTGTTAGTTCTATCTTTTAATTTGGTTTCAGTGTATTCATCATAAATGTAATATGCCCTCTTGTATTCAAATGTGAACAATATAATTCAACCGACCAAGCTATCGCTGCAAGCGTTTCCGTGAGAATCTAATTAAGTGCCGACCGTTTTTTTTTTTATCTCTGACTTGTGAAAGTAGTAGCAGACCTGCTTTGTATTATCATGTTAATTACGTCTTTTGTATCAAATCAAACAAAGGGGGTGGAATAACAGAAAAGTTAAAAGGCGTGCAAATCCTGCCTGCGTAAGAGCTAGCGGTCACGGCCGTGTGTCAGGTCAACTCATTTCAATTGATCAATCGAACACTGTTATAAATATTATTATGTAAGTAATATAATTAAACTACCTTAAATTAGCCTACTCATTCACAAATGTGATCAAAAATAATAAGGCAACCAAGCCAAATACTTGGTGAATAAAAAGCTTTGTTTTACAGATACGGTTCATTACGGAGAAGCGAGTTCCAGAGTTTGTATTGAACTTAAAATTTCTAACTTGCTACTCAGAGATTTCCTCAAGAATGAGAAGAAGTTTCACTGTTACTTGATATGAAATCACGGCATCCATATTTTATTAATAGAACAATAAATAAATCGAGTTTCGACGTTGATGGTTGTTTGACGAAATAAATGTCCCTAGTTTTTGAAAAAAAGAAATCTTGTTTAGTTGTGAATCGACAACAACAAAAAGCAGTGACGTAATACACTATATTTTCTCGTACATGTGTTGTTGAACCGCTTGGCCTAATGTTGTTCACGATCTTTCAGAGGTTCGTTATCTTGAAAATAAAGGTAATTTATACAGAAAAGCAAACAACTACATTAGAAAAAGCTCTTTATTGACAATTATTCCCAATGTAATTATAAAACGAGTATTCAGCCATTAAAGAGCCCCGTTACCCGCCCCCCCTCCCCTGCGGTTTTCTCGATGTCCAGCGGGAATGGCATCCCCTTCTTAATTTCTTTGAGGTCCCTCGGTAACTCGCACCCTCGCTTATAGTGCGGTCGATGTTTTTGGACCCTGTTGTGCGTGAGTTATCGAGGGAGAGGTGTATCTAGCCCGCAAGTTTAAATAAATTCCTATTAGCAGTGTAGAAGGAGAAATTATGACCAGGTGAATTCTCAAAATACTACTTTTATCAAGATTTTTCAAGAAATTCCACCCAAAATGGGCCAGAGGAAAATAGTAAACCTTATTTTGTATCTACACCAACCACATATCTAGTTTACAGAGTTTCATTAAAATCCTAGAAAGTTATTTGGGAGGAGAAGTGATTACAAACTGAGGAAAAAAGTAAAACCTTGTTGTGCATATACACCAACCGCATGTCTAACCTACAGAGTTTTAGTAAAATCCTCCTAGCAGTGGGGGAGAAAAGCAACGATGAACTGAATTCCCAAAATACCCCTTTTTTAACAATTTTAGCTCACCAGGCAATAAGGCCAAGTGAGCTTATGATATGGTCTTTCATCTGCTGTGTGTCATTTAATGTCAGTCATCCATTGTGCATTGTCTGTTCACAACTATTATACAGCTTCTCAAAAACTACTTGACCAATTACAGGGAGCATTCTGGCATCATGGCCTTTCAACATTTTTTAAATCAGATACTGATCCATCATCCAGTATGGCCACCATTACTAAAATTAGAAAAATCTTTAAACAATTTCTCAAAAACTGCTCGGCAGAATTTGACCTAATTTTACAGAAAGTATCCTGGCATAGATGGCATTCAGGTTTGTAGAAATTATGTTGATCTGCCATTAAATATGGCTTCTGTTGCTAAAAAATGAAAACTGTTAAATGACTTATTCTCAAAAACAACTAAAGAGAATTTGACCAAAATTGACAGAAAGCATCCTGGCATAGATGGCTTCATGGTTTTTTCTCAAATTATGCTGATCCAACATCAGATATTACCACTATTAGTAAAAAATAGAAAAATCAGGCACTTTCTTCTCGAATAGCACTCAACAGAATTTTACCAAATTTGACAGAAAGCATCCTGACAGAAATGTCTTTCAGCTTTATACCAATGAAGCCAATCTGTCATCAAATGTGGCCACTGTTACTAATAACAGATAAAAACTTTAAATAACTTCTCAGAAACTGACCATATTTGACATATGACATATTTGAAACATGGTAAATGGATGCATCTTGACAAGCAATACACCCTTATTACCAAAGTAGGTCAGCATGACCCATGTTTCATGCTTCACAGGCATAGTTAAAGTTTCTGGTTCAAGTGTATTTCTCATGCTCTGTTCATGCTAGAATCATCAAACTAGATGAATGTATGTATCTATGTTAATACCACAACCTTACAACAAATTGCTCACCCACCATGCCTCAAGTTTGCACTCTGTATACATACTGTTATACATACAATCATGAAACTTGGTGAGGGGATGTATCTTGATGCATACAAAATCCTCATCACAAAAGTAAGTCACTGTTAAACATATTTCATGCTTCATTTACTTTGGTTAAATTTTGTGGCTTAAGTTTATTACACGAATCATCAAATTAGATGATTGTATGCATCTCAACTAGTACCACACCCTTATAACAAAGGAAGATCACTGTCACTTACATTTCACATTTTACTGGCTTATGATAAGATTTTGCATGTAGCCCATGACCAGACATTTTTTCTACATCTTGTATATGTAATTCCTGGAAGCATGAAACTTGGCGAGAGGATTCATTTTGATGACTACTACACCCTCATCACAAAAGTAGGTCACTGTGAGCCATATTTTATGCTTTACTGATGTTTGTTATGTTTTGTTTTAACTGTTCATACTAGAATCATAAAACTTGATTGTATATATTTCTGTTATTACCACACATGTACAGATAAGGTGATGGTAACCTTAATTTCACATTTTACTGGTTTAGGTTAAGTTTTTAGCATTACAGGTAATAGATTATAATAGCTTACATGATGGTCATTTGTACAGCATCCATCATCCCTTAGGACACGTTTGTTATCACTACTCTTGCTAAACTACAAGGAGGATTGCCACCAAACTTTACACACACATTCATCTCAAGATTTTGTTGGTCCTAAATTAAAATTATGCCCCACAGACATCCACTATGGCCACCACAGCAGCTATTTTTTAAAATCTTGTTATTGCTAGCACTCCTAAACTGACATTCATATCAACATGGATTCTTATGAAGGAAATAATGCTGAACTGATGTCCAAAATGGCTGCCATTGTGGCCATTTTGTAAATCTTATTATTGATACTTCTCCTGAATGTATGGTCATATTCACATGGGGTTTTCATTAAAAATCATGAATGAAAATGGTGCCAATCTGACATCCAGTATGTTTGTTTTTGGTGGCCATCTGGACAATCTTGTTACTGCTGCTTCTCAACAGATAGTCATTTTGACATAGGGTTTTCACTAAAAGGCTTTTTATGATGTTTAGTTGGTCCTAAATGAAATTAGTGCTGATCTGACATCCAATATGGCTGCCTTAATGGCCACTTTGAAAATCTTGTTATCACTACTCCTGCTGAACATATGGTCATGTTGACATGGGGTTTTCATAAAAATATTTCTTATGATGTCTGGTTTGTACTAAATGAATATAGTGCAGATTTGACCTCCAGTATGGCTGCCATAGTGGCCATCTTGAAAATCTCATTGCTTCTTCTGCTGATGATCATATCAACATGGGGTTTTCACCAAAATACTTTTTATGTGGTATAGTTGGTTGTAAATGAAAATGGTGCTAATCTGATCTCCAATACGGGCAGTCTTTTTGAAAATCTTGTTATTACTACTCCTAAATAAAAAGTCATATCGACTTGGGGTCTTCACCAGAAGACTTTTTATGGTGTCTATACTTCTTATGGTGTCTAGTTGGTTCTAAATGAAAATGATATTGATCTGATACCATCTTGAAAATCTTGTTATTGCTATATTCTTCTGAATGGATGGTCATATCAACATGGGTTTTCACCAAAAGACAACTTGTGATATCTGGTTGGTCCTAAATGGGAATGATGGTGATCTTACATCCAATATTGCTATAATTACTTTACCTGAATGTAGGGTCATATTGACATAGGGTTTTCACCAAAGACTTCATAGCATGTCTGGTTGGTCCTAAAAGAAAATGGTGCTGATCTTACCATCCAATATGACACTAGACATTCTTTTTAGCCAGTAGAGTGTCAGTCCCTTCAAGGGACTCTTGTTACATTTTTCTCATGACCACATAGGTTTTTTGCATACTTTATACATACTATCCTATTTGGAACTGTGAAACCTGGTGTGGAGATGCATATTGATGAACACACTTCCTCATTGCAGAAGTAGGTCATTGTGACCCGTATTTTATGTTTCACTGACTTGAGTTAAATTTTGTGTTTCTTTTTCATTTCTCAGGCACTTTCCATACTAAAAATATGAAAAACATGATGATATCTCGGCTAATACCACACACATACAAAACAAAGAAACTCATCATGATCAACATTTAATCTTTTATTTTGTTTGGTGAAGTTTTTATGTTTAGCTGATGACTACACGAGTTTTGGGTATGGTATATGCATTCTGTCATACCTAGAATAATGAAATTTGGTTATGGGATGTATCTTGATAAGTTCTACACCCTTGTTGCAAAAGAGGTGTATGTGACCTATATTTGATGCTTTAATGACTTTGTTGAAAATTTTTGTTCATATGTGAGTTTTTGGGTGCTGTTTGTGTTAAAATCATGAAACTTGACAATTAGATGCATCTGTTAGTACTACACCCTTACAACCAATGAAGGTCACTGTGACCTACTTTTTATGCATTACAAATATAGGTATCTGTGTTTAGCTCATGACCATATATTTTTTTTTCATGCTATTAACAGTCCTCTATGACCAGTGCAGTTGAAGATAGTAAATATATTTATTTAATGGTAAACTTTCCATATTAATGACTATATATGGTATATTATGATGGGTCACCTTCAACAGGTTATTGTACATTTGAATGAGTATAGGAATTTAATGTGTGAACTGAATGCATTTCATGTGAGGTTCATCTATAGTGGCTAATCAAGGAAATTTCTGATGCATGAACTCTGCTTCTTATAGTGGCAATTCTGGCTGTTACTCAAAACCTGTGACTTTTACTCATGTTGATTGCAGACAACAACTCTTCTTTTTTTCCTGAAAGAATTACTGTTATGAAATCATCCTCGATCCATTATCCAAAAGTGTTATTTAAACTTGAAATCTAATGTGTACCGTAACAATGGACACAAATGGAAACTGGTTATCCAGAATGAACCGAGGCTGAAAAATCTCAAGTTCTTGAAAGTCAGTTGCAATACTCTAACTGATTCTGCATTATTATTCAAGCAAAATACCATGTAAATTGAAACTGCTCTTCAATTTATAACTATTTATGCTGTTTTTTCATCTTTACTGAACAAAAATTATATACACAAATGGCAGTTTACACGAACCTAACTTTTGCAAGAAAGTAGACATACATCCCTTTCGTCTTGCTTTATATTATATTGGGCTATTGTAAGTGACTGGTGTATAGATGTCATAAAATAACCACTGCTTGATGTAGACAATGTCAGCTATTTATCCAGTTTCTGACAATATTTTATAAGAATGCATATCATAACATTCTGACACAAAACTGATTTACAAAATTCAGAAAACTCTTGTAAATTTTATTTGTGCTTTCTTGTTATAACTTGTATCATGAGTTACATCAACAAATGTACTTTCATTGCAATGTCAAACAGTTGGAAACTTATGAGATTGGCATAAAATTTATTCCATTTTGGGACATACCCCCTGGTAACACTTAAAACACAAATGTTACGTCCCAGACATGGTGAAAATAATTTGATAATATATTAATTTGTTTCACTTAAGGATTTCTGCATGATTTTGAAATGTGTAAAAATTTCACTTTTTCAAGTAACTGCTCTCTTAATGAAAAACAGGGCATTATGATGGCAGGTAATCATGACACTCTTTCTGCAGACACAATAAAACTTGCGAATGTCCATAACATTTTGCTTGAAAATTTTAGTTTTTAAATTTATGAGTTACATCAACAAATGTACTTTCATTGCAATGTCAAACAGTTGGAAACTTATGAGATTGGCATAAAATTTATTCCATTTTGGGACATACCCCCTGGTAACACTTAAAACACAAATGTTACGTCCCAGACATGGTGAAAATAATTTGATAATACCTGTATATTAATTTGTTTCACTTAAGGATTTCTGCATGATTTTGAAATGTGTAAAAATTTCACTTTTTCAAGTAACTGCTCTCTTAATGAAAAACAGGGCATTATGATGGCAGGTAATCATGACACTCTTTCTGCAGACACAATAAAACTTGCGAATGTCCATAACATTTTGCTTGAAAATTTTAGTTTTTAAATTTATTTTACTTGCAATCAATTAAATAGGTATTAATGTTATCTCTCTATTGTTAACTGTAAATGACACAAACACCAGGTTTCAGTTTTGTTTATTATTTCTGAAATATCTGACTTTTGTCACAGACATAAAACTTATTTTATGACATTGAATTCTGTACCATATATATATAATGACACAAAAGTTGGAAAACAATGCAGGGAAAATAAAAGTTTCCCAACATTTCAAACTAAAGTGAGGTCCTCATCAGGGGACAATGAAATACATGTACTGAGGCAAACATGCACAAACAGTTACACATGTAGAACTATCAAAGATAATGAAAGGGTCTGAAGGAAAAGAACAAAATAACTAGAAATAACTACATGTGATAGGAAGGGATCTATCTTCTAAAAAAAAAGGCAAACGAGATTTGATGAAAACTATTTGCTCAGTAGTGGTAAGCTGTTTAGGATGACCTAGTTACCTAAGCCACTGTGATGATATCGGGTTTCATCTGGTACCATCTATAATCTACAGCAGTGCATTATTTGCTTCTAGCTTAACATTCTGGATAATTGCCTTTATGAGAAACTTAGATAAAATATTTACATTACAAGGGAAGGTGGTGGAAAGTATGTATGTACGTATGGCACATCAGGATCGTAGTATTAACAGAGTGCTGATTAAAGGTAAAGTTCTATAAATGTAAATTGAAAAAATTGGACAAAAAAAATCAAACAAAAAATATTTAAACCTCAGAAGATAAAACCATCCAACCCAAGAAAATCTAGGAAGATAAAACCATCCAACCCAAAAAAAACTAGGAAGATAAAACCATCCAAATCAAGAAAACCTAGGATGATTAGCTATATGGCACCAATTAAAGGTAAAGCTCAAAAAAGGTCAAACAGAAAATTGGAACACAAAAAAAAACATCCAGGAAGATAAACCCTTCCAACCAAAACCCAGACACAATACAAGATCGAAGGCAAAAATTTATATAAAGAATTGCAAAGATTTTACAAAGAAAAACAACTTCCAAATATAAAACTGGAGTACTGCAAGGTAAAAGATTAAAGGTAAAGACGTGATAATAAAGAAATAATATTTATGAAAGTAATAATCATAACAGTAATAATGAATTGATGTCACTAGAAGAGAGTGAGGTTGAGCAAAGTGACAGGAAAGAAACTTGTGCATGGTGAGTTAAATCAAATATTTTTGGGGCTAGAGTTTTTCGTTAAAGCCAAATTCACCATGTGTTTGCATCTGCGCTGTATCCAATATTTCTCCTTGTGGACATATTCATTGTCCGTCCATTTGTGATTTGACTCAGTGGGCAGCATTTCAAAGGACTGGAACAAGTGTCTGGCTGAGTTCATATGGTCAGAGAGTTTTGAGTTGACCTTCTTTCTGATGTTGCTTTTATGATTGTTCATTGTCTTTCTGTGTATTCCTGCTTCTGTACTATGATTTAAGTTCAGCTGGGCATACACAAGATGGTCTCTTAAGTCTTTTTGTCATTGATAAGCGAACATATATATATATATATATATATATATATATATATATATATATATATATATATATATATATATGTGTATGTATATTTATATATATATATATATATATATATATATATATATATATATATATATATATATATATATATTTACTGTGACTACAGCAGTATCAACATTGTAAAGATTGTAAAGATTTTGTGCATAAGATTATGAAAGTCATATACATTACTTTATGCTGATTGCTTCTGAGACATGGTGTTTCATGACACCCTTATTTCTCTTTGGATGAAAATGGAAATCAATCAATTAACAATACACTTCACCATTTCTTTGAATTTCAGGTATTTCCACAAAGAACTCAAAAGCTATCTTGAAGGAAGTAAGGTGTTGTCAATATTTGAAGAAACAACACAGCCAGATCATTTCACATTGAAGCCTTATGTTACCTTTCACTTATTCCTGAGTCAGCCACCTCCAGGAGATTACAGGGAGTGTCTGGATATGTAAGTATTGGAATTAGTGGCTCCGAAGACAGTATGATCTGCCCTCAAGTAAGCAAAACTATTTCAATATTTATTTTTATTATTTTTGGAATATATTACCCAACCATAATATTGTAGGAGAACATTCATATCTCACAAATCCATCACTCCCAAATGAAAACAGATGTCGGTCATGTCTTTTAGCTTGTTTTAGCAATAAAAATGCTAAAAGGTCATCTGCTTGGCAAGATGGAAGTCAGACAAAAGATGTCTCCCATTTGATCAGGCATTGATGCCAAATCCAGCAAATCATCCGTTCTATATCCACTCATGCGTGGCTACCATGCTCTCACAGATACTTGCCATTTTGTGCCTTTTCATGGGTTTGAGCAATACTTAGGAGTTTTGTAATCACAGGAAAGTTTAGTTCATCTATTTTCTTACTAAATTTCACTCTATCATCATCATAGACAAATATTTTGCAATTCAGTTGCCTATGATAAGCTAATTGGCACTATCTTGATTGCCTGCTCTAATGGCTAACAGTACTCGATTGGAGAGAGATGCATTCCTATTAACATTTGTACCACTACAAATTCTCCACAAGGCCATTCACAAATTTCATCCTTGATCTTCCAACCTTCTATTCCATGGCCACATAGAAGAGGTCATGAAACAGTTTGCCAAAGAGGCATACCTTGTGCATGCCAAGCAACCCATTGTCCAGCTTTCATTTGCCAACAAAAGGGACCAGAGAAGTAGGAAGGATCCCAAAGGCATGCCAGATGGGGGTACTCCTCCAAATCTAGCTCCACGCCAAGGGACAAGTTTCCCAGAGCAATTGATGGCAAGACACGGGACTGATTTTGGCCCGTTTTCTTTCCCTAGCAGCTTTTCCACAAATCATCTCAGGGTCACCAGATGTTTCTCTACCCTCTCCTGCTGTAAAGAGTTCCCTTGCTACAGACTTCCTCAGAGACCCATACAAAGCAATTGTCCTCTAGCAGGAAATTAACACTCTCCTCAAGAAAAGGTGGGTAGAGATCATTCACTTCTCAAACTGGGATTTTGCTCCAGACTTTTACTAGCTCCCAAGGTGATTGGCAAGCTCCAACCAGCCATGAATCTAAGTCTCTCCACCAACACATTAAAGCATTCAGATTCAGAATGGAGACCACATGATTGGTCCTCAGTGCTATACAGAAAGGAGATTTTGCAGTCAGCCTAGACCTCCAAGATGCATACCTTCATATTCCAATTCACAAGTTTTCTTCAAAATACCTGAGGTTTGCTTTCAGGAAACACTGCGTTCAGGGCATTCCTTTTCAGTCTGAAGCTCAGTTCCAGGCTCTTCACAAGAATTAGAGACAGAGTCATGTCTGACCTCACAACCACATCCATGACATTGAACTAACTTGTGGCATTCTCAAATAGCACAATGTAAGCAACCTTTTGTACGAAGACATGAAATTCCATGTTGGGCTCTTGCTTCGGCATGGATTCCTTGTCAACAAGGACAGATTTGATCTCATTTCATCCCCACACTTCATTTCATATCGGTACAGAGTTCAGAAACTCTTTGAATCGAGTTTGTCTCTCTCAAGAACATGCCATGAAGATCATCTTGATGGTACCCTCCATCCACTCCAAGTTGAATTTCATTTGTTCAGCTCTTTGGTCTTCTCAATACAGCTGCAGATCCTCTTGTTTTGGGCCTCTGGTTCATGAGACCCCTGCAGATGATCTTTCTATCCCAGATCCAAAGTCTAAGCTGTCAGCACTCTTTCACTTAACTGGAACATTTTCAATGGATACACCTTTACCCCAACCCTTCCAATTCCCAAAATCATTCAGAAAGCAACGGAATTTGTGTGCAGACTAATTCTGATTGCTTCTTTCAAGTGGGAAAAGTCATGGATCAACAACCTCAAAAATCTAGTGATGGAAATTCCCAGGAAAATCCTGCCTTCCATCCCAGCCCAGAAATGCTGAACCTGCACACCTGGCTCATATTAAACAAACTCTAGGAAATAAACATTGCTATGAACAAGTGGTGGACAGAATTGCTCAGGCAAGAAGGCATACGGCTTTGAAAGCCTACGAGTGGAAATGGAGAGTTTTCTTCCATTGGTGCAAGCAATGAAACATCCCTCCCTTAAAAGCCTCGATATCACAAATAGCTTTCTTATTTCTTACACCTGTGGTTTTTTAGATGTTAGCGCTGATCACAATCAGAGGCTACTGTTATATGATTTTACATGCATTATACCATCATAGAAGGGGAGCATAGGCCAGGACAAAGTTTTACTATCATGAAAGGGAGAAGATAAGGCCAGAACAAAGTTTTACCATCATGGAAGGGAGAACATAGGCTAGAACAAAGACTTATCCAATCTTCACCTTCATCACAAAAGTAGGTCACTGTGATCCATACTTTATGTTTCACTGACTTGGGTCAGTCTCAAGCAATTTTCATGCCAGAATCATCAAACTAGATGATTGTATGCATCTCTGTTAGTACCACACCATTACAAAAAAGGAGAGTCTCTGTGACCTACATTTTAAATTTTACTGCCTTATGTTAAGTTTTAGCAGTTAGTTCAGGAGTTTTTTAACTCGTGTATATACAGTTATAACTGGAATCATCGAACTTGGTGAGAAGATGCAACTTAAGAGTAGATCCATATTTCATGCTTCACTTACTTGGGTTTAAAAAATTCTATTTTTACTGTTCTGGCTTGAATCAGTAAACTAGATGATTCTATACATCTCTCTTTGTACCACAACCATACAGCAAAAGAAGGTCACTGTGACCTACATTTTACAGGTTTAGGTTAAGCTTTTGCATTAACTCATAACCACATCGGTTTTCTACAACCTGTACACTTACTGTCAGAGCCGCGGTGGCTCAGTGGTTAGCATGCCGGACTCACAACTGAAAGGGTGTGGGTTCAAATCCTACCATCAGACCAGCTTGGGTCAGCTACCGTGGTGTGTCCTTGGGCAAGGCACTTTACTCCAGTTGCCTCAGCACTAAATAACCTACTTGTGTTGTTGTGCTGTAAAACACCAAACCAAACACATACTGTCATACCTGGAATCATGAAACTTGGTGAGAAGATTTGTCTTGATGAGCACTGCACCTTCATTTCAGTAGTAGGTCATTATGGCTCATATTTGTTATGCTTCACTGATTTTAGTTATATTTTGTGTTTGATGTTCATTTCTCAGGCACTGTTCATGCTAGAATCATGAATTGGTGATGATATACATCTCTGTTACTGCCTCACCCTTACAGCAAGAGAAGCTCATTGTGTCCTATATTTTATCTTTTACTGGCTTTGGTTAATTTTTTGTGTATGACCACAAGAGTTTATTACTGTCCAATCTAGAATAATTTAAGTTGATGAATGGATGCTTCTTGATAAGTTCAACATTCTTTTTGCAAAAAGATGTCTCTGTGACCTATATTTCATACTTAATGACTTTGTTGAAATGTGTTTATGTTTATTTATTGGATGCTGTTTATGTTCCAGTCATGAAACATAGTTGGCTGCATCTCTACACCATTACATCTAAAGAAGGTCACTGTGATCTACATTTTATGCTTTACCTATACGAGTTAAGCATTTTTGTTTATGACCACATAGATTCTTCCATGCTATATACATTTCAGCCTACTCAGAAGGCCTTTTCTGACCAGTGCAGCTGGAAGTAGGAATAAAATATTTTTTAATTTAATGGTAAACTTTCCATATTAATGACAGTATGTTGTATATTGTGATAGATTACCCGCAATAGGTTTATTGTGTATTGTACATGGAAATGATAATAGGAATTAGATGAGCAGACTGCATGTGCATGCTTTTAAAATGAGGCCTCATCTCTAGTGGCTAATCAAGGTAATTGTTAAAGCATAAACTATGCATGACTACTGGATGCCACTCCAAGGTTTCTCAGTCTGTTACTTTCAACCAGTAAAATCTGGCTTCCGTGGATGGACAATGATAATAGTTTCTTAAGCAGATTTTAAGAGCAGTGATTTAAAAAAAATAATGCAAAAACAATAACAATCTCTGGTTGTTTTACACCCACTATAAAGCAGGGCATATTATTTTATGATGTCTCTCCATCCATCTGTCCATATGTCTGTCTGTCCAATTTTGTTTCTGCACAAAACCCAAGTTAGCCACCATCTACAGTTATTAAACTTTGCAGCTGGCTTGCACTTGGGCTAAGGAAAAACCCTATTGATTCCAGGGTCAAAGGCTCAATGGTCAAGGTCACTTTGACTGAAAAAAGAAAAACTATTTCTGCACAAGACCTCAAGGTCTCCATCATATTTAGTTACCAACTAAGTGGCTAGCTTACATTTGGGGTAAGGAAAAACTCAATCAGTTTTGGGTCCAAAGGTCAAGGCCACTATGACTGAAAGAAAAATAGTTTCCACAGAATAACATTAGTTCTACATTGCATACCTGAACCAAACTCTGTATGTGACTTGCACCTGAGTAAGGAAGAAGCCTATCAATTTTGGGGTCAAAGGTCAAGGTCATTTTGACTGAAAGTAGATAAGTGGTTCTGCAAAAGTTTCAGTTATCTACTTAGAGGACTATTAACCATGGAGTGAGTGTATATTGTGCCATTCACATTACACTTATCAACTCATTATAATACCTCTTCTTTGATATAGAAAAGAACGTTCATATTTAATTGTTACATATCTTTTATGCCACGTCACAGTAGGTAGGTTTGCTGGTTAGTTTAACAGTATGTCAGTACGACACTGGGCATATAGTGCTGATTTAAAGTTTAAATTGTACATTTTAAAAAGATTCAAAGTTAAAATGTAAAGAGATTAAAATTGCCAAAAAATTTAATTAGAAAAATGGACAACATTTTGTTGTCAAGACAACTTTAGTCTGAACTTATTTTCCGCATGGTTATTAATGTTGAGACTACTAGAAGCTTCATATGTAGAGGTGAGCTATGTAATTGTTGATTACACTCTGGCTTACTAATGTAGCCTCTATGTTGAACAACTTGAAGCATCCATGATGAACACCAGTAAATGTATGTATCAGAATTTCTTTACAGATTTAAATTATGTGCAACGAAAAGACTTTGCTTTAAGAAGAACACATTTCTTGTAAAAACCATGGCCAAGATTATAAATATATTGAGGACAATTATTGCTAAGACCTTGACCACATTTAACGTTTGTGAATATTTTTATGCAAATTTGATGTGTCTGGTTAGACAGAGTTTCACGGTTGTGAGTATTGCCAGTTTAAGTCCCTGAAACATTTATCATTTATAGGTTATCACATGTATTGTTCATTATTAGAATGCATATAATCTATTTGGTACAATTACAAACAAATTATTTTAAATGTATATTTTTGTATTTTTAGGTTTTAATAAATAAAAAGTAACCTACAAAATCACCTAATATGCTTTCCTCCTGAAACACTTTCAAATGTAATTACCTAGAGGAAAGAAACTCATGATCGTAAAAAATACACATTCTGAGTTATTCAATGCTTGATTCAGGCTGATCAGATGCTGGGAATTGAACCCACCACCTTCTGGTCACAAGTCCCACACCTTACCCACTGATCCACCACAGCTCCTATGGGTGAGGATCTCAGGGGTTTCCAAGTTTTGACTCCAGAGGTGGGTCCCAAGATGGGTAAGGACAGACCCAGCAATCTATGCTGACTGCACAGATTAACTCATTAACCATTGGTGCCATGTTTACACGCCATGAGGTTGTACCTTAATACCGAGCTCTGTAACGTCAACATCATTTAAGATGCACTAAAGTGGGTGGTATTGCGGGAAAGTAGACAGATGTAGCTATACAATGATACCAAATAATGTTGACTTTCTACTTGTTTCGAGACCCGATTGTTTTTAGGTAAAAAAAATAACAATTTCATAACCAGAGTTTGTGTCAGGATTTTACACTTTTTGGCCTTAGATCTAAAGCAGACCGGTCCGAACAGCACATGGACAGATGAACCTTTGCAAAAAGTAGGATAAGTTTGAGATTTGGACTAAAAAGGGGCCAGGACACAAAAATCGGGGGTCCAATACGGAAAAAGAAAAGAAGTCCAACTTTTACCCTTCTGCACATCCACAAGTGTAATAGCCAATCAAAAACAATATTTTGGATACACCTAAGCATCTGGCAAAAAACGAAAAACTCACTTAAGCAGATGTGTTTGGCTACATTCTTAAGTAACCCCTCAAAAGCATTTCCTACCGCCATTTCAGGAGAAAATGAAAAGAATCTCAAGGGATTAATGAGTTAACTCCCCTTGTAATGCCAAGTAAGCGTATACACTTTAAGGGTGGAGATATGAACATTTTCTAAGTTATGAATCAGGGCCGAATACCCCAGTAGTAGGGAGAGATTCAGGGTAAATGCTTCTTGTATGTTATTTGTTCTCTTTATGTTCAGAAAGTGATCCTACATATATATATGGTCTCAGAAAGAAGATAAATGACACCAACATTAATAGACAATGTAGCAACTATGTGCTCCAAGCTTTTCTTTCACTTCTACAGTCTAAATACATGTGTGAATTTTCATTCACAAGCTGACACATGTCAGCTATCGGGTGAGTGATATTAGGCTCATTTGGGCCTATTGTTGAATAGAGTAATAGTCCTTGACAGTTAAAGTGCCCCTTATCAAAAATATTGCATAATTTATATAGTATTCAAGTTCTGTTCTGGTATATTCTTCTCAGATATATACTGCAAACTCAGAAATATTATTGGAAGATTTAATTGCAGTTTGTTTTTTTCTCATTGATAACAAATGTTTTAAAATTAAAGCCACCACAAAATATAGTTATATTAATAGGGTGTTAAATTAAACAGTGTGACCCCATGAAACTTGATCCCCCCAAAATTGTCCATTACTACCAAACCGCAAAGTTTTAATCCCTAGGAAAATTTCTAATTTTATATTAGTAATGGACAATAATATTTTAATTATGATCAATATTCAGGCTGATATGCATCATATTTTACTTAGAAATAATTTAAAGGTTAAACTGTTTTAATTGCAGAACATGTTGACATGAAATGTAATCTACAGTTGACTTGTTCAGAAGTGTCAGTTACTTATGAATCCTGCAAGAGTTTTAGTATTGGCAAATAAAATATTTTCAAGTATAGTAGTTTACTTTCTGTCCAAAATAAACTTCATAGGTTACAAAACCAAAACATCCAACAGATGTTATAATTTTATCAACAATTTGTTTCTTTTTTATTTTTTAATTGAGTGTCAAGTATTGAATCATATGGGATGTTTTTTTGCAAGGGAACTCACTGATTTCCCAGCACAGATGTTTTTAATCAGTGCCAAAAATGCCTCATGTCATAGTACTAGAACAGAATTATCCACACTTGACTTCAACATGAACATTTGAATGTCCAACACACTAATTTTGTGTACAGACATTTTATGCCATTTAATTAAATTGTTAATTTAAGCAGCAATGAAATCCATGAAAATGTGTACTTATTGAGCACAAGTTAATTCATAATAAATTTCCTTATTTGTTTTCAGCATATATGCAAGCAGAACACAAGAACAAGAGGAGTTAATAGAGGAGGGTGCTCACTTTCCTGCATTTAATGATGAGCTTCCTGGATGGTTTTCAGTCAAGAATGAAGAGGGTAAGTTTAATTGTTACTCTATTGAAAGTTCCTCATTATACTTCTATCCCTCAAGTAATGTGAATATGATCATTGATACCATGGATTAGGTTCATTTTAGATGTATAATCACTACTTCATTTGTTGCACTTGATTATAGTTTTTAGCTGGTGCGAACTGGTTATGATGTGGTTTCACATTATTAAATACCCATTCTTCTGCCCCACCATGACAGTCATAGGGCAAGTAGTGTTTATGTCTCACCTTGACAGTGGTAGGACATAGTGTTATGCTACACCATGACATTGGTAAGGCAAGTAGCGTTTATGCCCCACCATGACAGTGGTAGGACATAGTGTTATGCTACACCATGACAGTGGTAAGGCAAGTAGTGTTTATGTCCCACCATGACAGTGGTAGGGCATATGGTGTTATGTCTCACCATGACAGTGGTAGGGCATATGGTGTTATGCCACACCATGACAGTGGTAGGGCATATAGTGTTATGCCCCACCATGATGATGGAAGGGTATGTATGGCTGTAGTGTTATGCCCCACCATGACAGTGGTAGGGCATATAGTGTTATGCCCCACCATGATGGTGGAAGGGCATGTAGGGCTGTAGTGTTATGTCCCACCATGACAGTGGTAGCAGGGCTCGAACTTAGCGGTAGTCCACAAGCCCGAGGGTAGTAAATTTCCTGTCAGACTAGTAGATTTCATAATTTGAATAATCTGATGGTTTGTAAAGCTTTAGTTGTCACCAACATTGTTTTGTGGGAAGGACTAGTCAAGATTCCACAGGACTAGTAAATTTTTCAATTTATTAGTTTTTGTGGCTACCAAGAAATCTATGTTAAATTCAAGGTCTGGGTAGGGCATATAGTGTTATGCCCCACCATGATGGTGATAAGGCATATAGTGTTATACCCCACCATGACAGTGGTAGGGCATATAGTGTTATGCCTCACCATGACAGTGGTAGGGCATATATTGTAATACCCCACCATGACAATGGTAGGGCATATAGTGTTATGTCTCACCATGATATTGGTAGGGCATATAGTGTTATCCCTCACCATGACAGTGGTAGGGCATCTGGTGTTATACCCCACCATGTCAGTGGTAGGGCATACAGTGTTATGCCTCACCATGATATTGGTAGGGCATATAGCGTTATACCTCACCATGACAGTGGTAGGGCATATGGTGTTATACCCCACCATGTCAATGGTAGGGCATATAGTGTTATGCCTCACCATGATATTGGTAGGGCATATAGTGTTATGCCTCACCATGACAGTGGTAGGGCATATGGTGTTATACCCCACCATGTCAGTGGTAGGGCATATAGTGTATGCCTCATCATGATATTGGTAGGGCATATAGTGTTATGCCTCACCATGACAGTGGTAGGGCATATGGTGTTATACCCCACCATGTCAATAGTAGGGCATATAGTGTTATGCTTCACCATGATATTGGTAGGGCATATAGTGTTATGCCTCAACATGACAGTGGTAGGGCATATGGTGTTATACCCCACCATGTCAGTGGTAGGGGATATAGTGTTATGCCTCAACATGACAGTGGTAGGGCATATAGTTTTATACCCTACCATGACAGTTGTAGAGCATATAGTGTTATCTTGGTTCTTATTTTCATCTATCACACCTTGGTTAAGTTTTTTATTTAGATCAGTAGTGTTTCATTTTTGTTTTTATATACAGCATGCCTCATTACTACATTGTCTTGCTTATAACATACTTCAGTATTAGGTGACCTTGCTTTGATGCAGTACATCTCTTCAGCTCACATGAACCACTTTATAATGAGGGAGCAGCATATTATAAGGATTATGTATGACTTGCAAAACTCAAACTTTTACTGAAACATAAGGGGATATTTTTAACCCAAAGGTAAAGCCTGGGGTTTTCATTCTCCTCTGAATGTTCAGTCAAGTATTTGAACATCACAGACCTGATACAATAGCCAATCCTGGGGGGTCTCATTCTCTTCTGAATGTTCACTCTGGTATTTGAACATCATAGACCAAATACAGTAGTCAAGCCTAGGGTTCTCATTCTCCTGTGCATGTTCAGTCAAGTATTTTAACATCATGGAAAGATACCATAGGCAAGCTTAGAGTTCTTATTCTTCTCTGAATGTTCAGTACAGTACTTGAATATCACAGACCTGATACAATAGCCAATCCTGGGGTCTCATTTTCCTCTCAAAATTCAGTCAAGTATTTGAATATCACAGACATGATACAATAGTCAAGCCTGTGGTTCTCATTCTCCTGTGCATGTTCAGTCAAGTATTTTAACATTATGGAAAAGATACCATAGGCAAGCCTAGATTTCAAATTCTTCTCTCTATGATCAATACAGTATTTGAATATCACTGACCAGATACAATAGCCAGACCTGGGATTCTCATTCTCTGAATGTTCAGTCAAGTATTTCAATATCACAGACCTGGGATTCTCATTCTCTGAATGTTCAGTCAAGTATTTCAATATCACAGACCAAATACAACAGTCAAGCCTGTGGTTCTCATACTCCTATGAATGTGCAGTCCGGTATTTGAACATCACCAGTGTGATACAATGGCTAAGCCTGGGGTTCTCATTCTCTGAATGTTCAGTCAAGTATTTGAATATCACAGACCAGATAGAGTAGTCAAGCCTGGAATTTTCATTCCCCTCTGAATGTTCATTCAAGTATTTGAACATCACAGACCAAACACAATAGTCAAGCCTGAAGTTCTCATTCTCCTCTGAATGTTCACTCCAGTATTTGAATATCACACACCTGATACATTAGCTAAACCTGGGGTTTTCATTCTCCTCTGTATGTTCAGTCAAGTATTTGAACATCACAGACCAAATACAATAGCCAAGCCTGGGGTTCTCATTCTCTGAATGTTCACTCCGGTATTTGAACATCATAGACCTGGTACAGTATCCATTATATTTGATGATTAATACAAGACCTTATTCAATGTGATTTTTCTTTAAATAGGACTTAAATATGTTGTCAATATCATTGTGAATTTCATTTAAAAGATTTTCCAAGGTTAGTTATAATAAATGCTATTAGTGTATTTATACATGTCTATTTTTCACCCAGCAGTGTACAACTAGACCCAGATCAGTTGTTGCATTATGTATGTGCATATCAAGGGGTCTATGCTATTCACTTCACAGACAATTTCAAGCAAATAGTGCAAATCTTGATCTACCAGCACATCATACAACAGTAGATAGGGGTCTAAACTGTTCACATCATGGAAGGGTAAATATGGTATAAAAGCGATTGAAAATTTTTTGATGAGACAAATGATGGGACCACCTGGACATCAAATATTTTTATTTACTAGAAACATGGCTGTAGCCCATATGTAAATGTCTTGGATGTTTCTTTCTTTTTTTTTTTTTCTTCCATTTCAGGTGTGGTGGACCCAGTTGATGAGGATCAGATTCCCCAACAGAAGTTACAGGACATAGAGAGTGGCCAGGACCTCTGTGTTATGTCCTGCACTGATAAGCTTCTTCAGTGGAATGTAGTGGGTCTACAGGGTGCACTCTTCAGCAACTTTCTTGAACCTGTATATCTCAAGTCAGTCATTTTAGGTGAGTAATCTGCCATAATATGGGCAGTGTGGTCTGTCCACAATTTGTTTGTCCGCATTATCTTGGAATAAACCCATTAGAAGTCAGTATAATCTCATTTACTTAGTATTTATCCCTGTAGCTCGCGACTTCATTGACCACTACAGTAAAACCTGACTCGAAAGACCACCATTTCAGAAACCACCTGTCTTGAGAGGCCACTTTTTGTTGTTAGAAGTGCTGGTCTCCCATCAAGACAGGTTTCTCCATATAATCCTGAAACAGTCCTGATTTTTGTCTTTGAAGAAATTTGTGTCATAAAATGTATTTTAACATTTATTTCCACAAATATTTGGTCATTATTTCAAATAAATCAGAAATTAATGGATCTTGAATTGAAATGCAGATATGTCGATAAGGTTAGAGTAAACCAAATGTTCTAGCCTTCCAGAAACAGGGTGTTGATATGTATATTCAAATTATGGATTGATAAGAAATATAGATTTGGGATCAGGAGGTCATGTGTTTGAGTCTAGCTTTGGTCATTCTTTATTTTCCTTGAGCACTTAATTTTGATTGCTGTGATGACTCACTGATCATGCTGAAAACACAATCAGTGATTTGCAGGTTCAAATTCCACCCAGACCAGCCTGGATTGGCTAACATTGTGTTTCTCCAGGCAAAGCATTTTGCTTCTATTGCCTTGGCATTAAATAATCCTTGGTGTGTTGATGTACAATAAAACACAAATCATCGGTCATCCAGCCTACCCAGTTGTTAATGGAAATCAGCAGTAGACTGGTATCCCAACCAGGAGATATGCTTCAGCCTTGTAGGCCACAAGTAGTCCAGGATAACTTTGACCTTTTCAAGTCATCTATGGAGACAATCTTCAAAATGTATATTTTTCATGCTTTATTTTGAACATTATGTGTAGATTAAAAATCCATTTCTTATTTAAATATGTTACCCAATTATATTACATTAGGAGTATACCCACTACTTCACAAATCCAGCCTTCCCATGCTAAAGTGCTAAAAAGGGGTCTGCTTGCAAATGTTAAGTTAGACAGGAGTGGTCTGTCCTTGGATAGAGGGATTGGTGCCAAATCCGTTCAGTTTGATAGTTACTACTTCTACATGTGCTACGAAGCACACACTTTTTCTTGAGAGCTCGCAATTCTGAATCTACTTCTGCCTTTTCATCAATTGAGCAAGTCTGTGGAGTTAACTCACACCAGGGAATTATACTCCAGCTATATTTCTGTCTATTTCTTGCTCTATATTCACTGTACATTAATATTTCATGCATCATTTGTCTAACTTCAGCATATAATAAGCATTTGGGCACCATTTTAATAGCCTATCCTAGGTTCCTAGGTACTTCAGTTCAACTGCAGAACTCATCTATGAATTCTGTCAAGCAGTAGTCTGTTATTACATGTTGTAAGGTCATGCATGTAATTTCCATATGCATTTTTTTTTTAAATCACTAACATCCACTTCAAAGTAAGTTCATTGAAACATTTTACTGATTTCCACCCTCTATATGCCATTGTTCTGCCCTCTATATTTATGGTTGTGAATTCCGTGGACAGTATTAAGTGCATGAGATGTAAACATCTCTAGCTGACTGATGACAGACCACTCTACCTGTTTATCATTGGTATGGGGTTGCAGTTATTATGCATACTCAGCACCAGAATTAGGGAACTGTCCCATGCTATCCATGGAATTATAGAAGACTGGCACTGGACAGTTCTATCACCCATCCTGGCCTCATCACAACCAGGTACTGGCTATGGCAACATCCCATTTCCAGATGCCCAGTACCAATCCAGACTGCAGGTGATACACATAGTGAATGCCTGGAGATAACTGTATCCAGACATGGACAGACTCACAGCCATTGTTCACTGTCCCACACAACCTGTTTTGCCAGCTCAGTCATCAACACTTTTGCACAGAATTGGAGAGACACTGCCCTGCCAATTCATCGGTGTTGCAAGTTGTTTGCAGGGCCTCCAAACCACATTCAGTGCCTCTCCCATTATCAAGGGCTGTCTTCACTACATATGTCCCAAGAGACCCATACATAGCAGACATTCTGCAGCAAGAATTAACAGTCTCCTTACAAAAAGGACAGCAGATTATGTTCACAGTACTAACTCACTGGGATTTTACTCGAGACCTTTTCTAGGTTCCAAAGCCAATGGCAGGCTTTGGTCATGGATTTAAAGTCTCTCATCTACTTCATTCAGTCACCATGTTCATAATGGAGAAGCAGAGATTGGTTCTTAGTGCTGTTCATGAGGAAGTTCTTGCAATCAGCCTAGACCTCCTAGATACATAGCTTCTCGTACCCATTCACAGGTCATCCTGGAAAGGTTTACATACAGTGACACCATACCAGTTCATGGCACTCTCTTTCGGTATGAATCTCATTCTGGGGCTTTACAAGATTTGTGGCAGAGTCTTGTTGCACTTCTAAACCACCTCTACATCCTGTTCAGCACTGTACAAAAGCACCATTTAAGTTAGATATGCAATCACTTGTTTCACTGCTGATTTGCCTTGGATTCCTTGTCAACAAGGACAAATCCAACCTCATCCTATCACAGCATTTCATTCATTTGGGCAGAACTCTAATGAATCGAGTTTGCTTCTCTTGGGAATATGTCTTGAAATTCACCATTCACTCAGAGAATTGAATTTCAGCCTGGGAATTTCCTTGCCCCTTGGGTCTTCTCAGTGTGACAACAGATTCCCACAGCTTGAGTCACATGTTCATGAGACCCCTGCAGATGATCCTTCTATCCCATTGGCAGCCAGGTACCAGCTATGGCAACAACTCATTTCCAGACACATTCCCAAGAGAAGCATGATGAAGTTTCAGGCGGTATAATGTCTCATCTCAGCAGATTGGAGGACCTTCCTTGCTTACTTGGCTTACAGCAGGCATCCTGATGCAGGAGCTACAGCCCAAAAAATTACAATAGCTCAGATGCCAGCACATTAATCACCATGGTGTATGCCATTTAATCATGGTAGGACATGCTGTGTGGAAAGGGTGCTCTCATTCTGTCAATCAGCTGTCTTCAGTTACATCAATAGGCAAGGGGGCTTGGAATTTTCTCAGGTGGTGTCATTGTTGACAAATCCACATTCAAGTTTGGCACATCTAAAGCAGAATGTATATCCTAACAGACTATGTCCCTATAGATGCAGCTAATTTATACTGAATTGTTCTTTTTCCCCTCAGCCTTCAGTCAAATCTGCACCTGTTTGGGTGGACCTTATCAGGGATATAACATATAGAACAGGTTTTATCATTTAACCCCCATGTCTTTCCCTAGGGGTTGGGGAATGCTTCCCCTGGGTCATCACTTAGAGACTGTTGAGATCCCCACCCTATAACCATATATAAGTTTGAGGACATGAGGAGTCTAAATCAGATATACATCCAGTACAGACCCTGGGTCATGCCTCATGGGTAGGGGACTTGGTCCTGGGTCATAACTTGGAAACTATAAAGATTCTCACCTTATAAACATGTAAACATTTAATAACCATGACAAAATAAATTCTCATGTGCATCCAACACAGGCGGTGGGTCATGCCCATTAGGTAGGTGACTTACCTTGTGTCATAACCTGGAAACTGTTAAGATTCTTACCCTATCACTATGTATACATTTATTGTGCATAAAGAGCTAAATTTATGTGCGTCCAGCTCTGGCCCTGGGTTATGCATGCATGTGATGTGTCCCCAAGTCATAACTTGGAAACTGTTAAGGTTCCCACCCTATAATTATTACATACATTCAATGGACATGATGAGATAGATTCACATGTGCATCAAATACATGCCCTGGGTTATACACCATGTGAAGGGGACTTGCCCCTGAATCATTAACACAAATTGTTGGGGTAATCCAGACTGGCCTGTGTATTTGTAGGATAGATTAGTGATGATTTTATGAATGGTTAGGTCTCAAAAGATGTCCCTTGGCTCTGCCACAGGAATGCAATGATCTCTCTCTATGGCAAATGTTTTTATTACCCATTCTTATGTTATTTGTGACAAGCTATTGGGTAGTAGAACACTGATGTCTACAGCACCTGGAATCAGATAGTTCAGTATATTTCCTGGAAGGCCAGTAAATGATTGTACAACTTTCAGTAATAAAACTTGTTTATAACACTATACTAGATGTGCCATTTCAGATTGAATTTGTTATTAAGATAATTTGTAACAACTTCAACCAAATTTGTATATGTCCGCCATAAAGTGGAGCGTATTATGTTATGATGTCAGGGCTCGAATTTAACACTCACATACTCGCAAAATGCATGTTAATTGTGGAAAATAGAAGTTGAGATTTCAGACTCTTGTATCTTTTGCAAGTTATAAATTTCCAGTAATATACAGTAAATCATTAGTAAAACTCCTTTAAGTATGTAAATTAAGGAAAATGCACATGCAAAATTCCAAAACGTAAAACAAAACCTGCTTTGGCATTGATTCCTTAGCTGTTTAGCATCTAGCCTAATACTGTGGCCATACATCTACCTACTGATAATAATACGTTCCTCAATCACATTAACATTAGAGATATAAGCCTGCTACCTCCCAAATCCAGCCCTACTAAAAGATGAAAAATCATCTTTTCTGTCTATCTCATATAGACAAAAGGCAGTAACTCTTGCCCCTTACCTCCCCTTACCACCTATAGGTGTCACTAGTTTTTAAGCTTCGCTTGTACTGATACCATGTACCTTATACCTCCAAACAATCCAAGCCATCTTAGTGTTAAATTGGACCATCCGACTTTACATTTGGATTTATTGTGTTGGACAATCATTCTTCTACAGGTTGTATACATTATTTTTACAACTTTTTCCAAATTTGAGCGACTTTGTCACCTTTTACTGACTTTGTCTATTTTTTAAGACCACGTTACAACACACTATCGTTGAACTTGTGTTGTCATTTACGAGTTAGCACGACACTGTCTAATTTCGCTTACTCCATTAGTAACGGGTGTGGTATTAACGAGTTTGTAACATGCTGAATTGCTAATTTATGCTGTGTTTTCTCTTTTTTGTGTCATTTCAGTAGAAATGTCAACTAAATGCATGAAATGCAAAAAGTTCAAAGCTAAAGAAGACAGTCATGACTCTTGTATCGTATGTTCTAAGTGTACATTGTCTATACCATGCAGCATGTGTAATACATGGACAGAGGAAATCTGGGCTACAGTAGTCAAGAAGGCAGCAAAAGGGAGGGAAAGACAGAATAAGTCAAGGAAAGATAGATTTGACGTCCTCAGTATACATCCAAAGTCAACCTCCATTGTGAGGTTTGTGGGGAATGCTGGGGTCCACACACACACACCTAAAGTTCGTCGTGTACAACCGTCAGCCACAGTAACATCAGCGGCAATGGAGGAGAATAATGTTGACCTGGTACAACTGTCCGCCTTCAAACAGATGCGTCATCTGGTCCAGGAAACGATGATTCAACTATTGACATCAAGCCAGATATTTACCCCTATTTCCCTCGCTCGCTTCCACAGCTTTTTCCAACTCATTGGGGGAATGTCCTTCCAATTTTAGGCTGCCCAGAAGGCGTAAGTACCCCTGCATGTCCGAGCATGGCCTTCTGGCCTGTAAGTCCGGACACATGGGGTTTTTACCGGATCCATTGGATCCATTTCATTATACAACCTCGCAGTCACCGGCTGTCCAGCCATCCCAGCATGGGGACTTTATTGATAAAACAGTCCAACCAGCTAGGATTTATGGGTATCTTAGTGACAGATCCATCCGTCTAGCTATACCATCGTCAACATACCCATACTATGACTGAGATTTTAGTGAGAAATATGTCCATCCAGCCAGGCCCTTTGAGTGGCCAGTACTGGTGATAGATGGACCGTCGCCAGCATCCAGGCCGACCATACGCCAGCCTTCCATATGTTCATGGCTTATCCACAAGGGAGAGTTAGTGACATTTTCAAAGATGACGGAATTGTGTCATCTATGTCACCTGGTATGGTGTATCCAGAGATGCAATCTGTACCAGAATATGACTCAACACACAATGATCAGCTATACTCAGATCCAACCATGGAACGGACTGAGTTCAGCTTCAAGGCTGCAGTCAAGGAAATTTATAGGGTGTTAGCAACTTCAGAATGCCCTCCATCTCCCACTGCCACTCAAGACTACAAAGTTAAGGCATCGGTAGATCTCGACAAGGAGGAAGATACGCTATCCTTCCGGCTCCTTCCCCAATCGGCAAAAATTAAGGAGATCAGTGATCGTCTGTCAGGACGAATAGGTGATCTGAGGAATGCTAAGGCTTTCTTTTCAGAAAGCCAAGTACCAGTGACGTGGGAATGTCACTGGTACAATACTCACTTAAACGCCCTCAATATTGATCTCCCAGCCTTTGACAAAAATCAAGCAGCAGTTCACATGTCCGCTCCACTCTTTTATAAAGTGGACAAAAATATGTTCCATGCCACGTCAAAGCTAGTCCAAAACATAGTTGCTACATCTTCAATGTTAGACTTAGCTTCATTGGGGATTTTCGAACTCGCTGACAAATCCGGTAATGACCATGCTTGGGATTCGATGGCCCGCATTGCTAGTCATTAACAGGGTAGCTCACCATTCCATGGCCAATGCATTGACTGCTTCTGCCAATTTAGACCTGATATGATATGACACATGTCTGTGGTCCATGTAGCTCAAGCCCCATCATACCCCGTTTGGGTCACCTTTACTCTTTGGAGGAAAAATTGAAGGAGGCAGGCAGCTCAGGAACTGCCCGTCCAACTCGCTGCCCAACCCTCACAGGCATTTCGAAACAATCAGCCCCCGCTACAGCGGAGGGATGATAGGCGGACCAGGGACAAGGGATCTTTTCAAGCAAATGTGCACTATGGATCCCAGCCCAGTGCCAGGAGACAACAGTCTAACCAAGCTTGGAGGCTACCATACAGAGGCAGCAAGAAACCAAGTTTCTCCACCTTCAAGCCTCCTAACTCTAAACATTGACCTGCCTTCCCCACCAACCGCAGACAGCCTACCTGTGGGGGCTGCCTCCTGCAATTTCAGGCTCACTGGATCACCCTATTTCTTCAGAATGAGTGGATGAGCCAGGTCATTTCAGAGGGGCTTCGGATTTCATTTATCCAACCCCCTCCCCTTTCCTCCTCTCCCCTCTTCACGAACATACCATCAGATCGGGAGAAGGATGCCTTTGTACACCAGGAGATACGGTCATTCATCGAAAAACGGGCAGTGGAGATTGTGCAAAAAGCACAATCACCGGGGTTTTATTCCAGGCTATTTCTTATCTAGAAGGCGAACGGCAAGTTGAGGCCAATCATCAACCTCAACCAATACATTTTGCCACCGAAATTCAAGATGGAGATGGCGAGATCAATCCATCTCTCAATCTGACGGGACGAGTATGCCATCATTCTTGATATGACTTATGCATATTTTCACGTCCCTATCCACCCTGCATCACGGAAGTTTCTCTGTTTTGCTTACTGTGACGCTGTTTACCCTTTGGTCTCAGCATCAGCCCTTGGGCTTTTACCAAGGTTATGAATTGCATTGTCACCTTGTTCCGCTCGACTTCATCTACACTGACAGCAGCATACTTGGATGACATCCTCCAGAATCATATGGTAAGTTCTATTCTACTCAAAGGCAGAAATGATCTTCTATCACTTTTAGTTCATCTCAGCTTTCGCGTGAACTGCAAAAAGTCTGATCTCCATCCATCCCAGTGTTTTGTCCATCTGGGTATGGAGTTTCTCACCAACCTGAACCAACCTGAATCTGGTATGACTTCCTCGCATTCGCGTAATCCAGATTGTCAAACTCATCGAGTCCATTTCCAACAGGACTTGGATTTCAGCGCGAGAGTTCTTGCAACTCCTTGTATTATTTCATGCGGTGGTGGACTTGATCCCACTCAGCCATCTTTTTATGCGCCTCTTACAAATGACGTTGCTAGCTCAAATGGCACCCCTTTCCAAGTCCCCTCAATCAAAAGAGTAATGATCATGCCTGAGATACGATCTTTCCTGTGACAATGGCACAAGCCAGGTTGGCTGACCACGGGGATTCCTCTGGAGAAACCCCAAGCAGAAATAATGGTATGTACCGATGCAAGTACAGTAGGACCCTGCTATAGCATGCTTCGTTATAGCACGAATTCGGATATAACACGATCGTGGCATGGCTCCCGAAATTTCATCTATTTTTTCGTACATGAAACAAAATTATTTTTTTCAAAGTACGAAAAATAATGTGTAAAAAATTAATTATCATTTTGGGAAAGAGATCATGTATAAATTCTGATATAATATGATCGTGGCGTGGCTACCGAAATTTTAAAATAATTTCGCCAATTTCTTGAACTACTGCAAAGTTTTGTGCCAAAATAAACAAGAGTTTGATTTATTAATTTGGCAGGCTGTATTGTATTCTTGAAGAAAAAGTGTCTTATGATTGCATCTTTCATTATATGAATAAAGATGCTGAACATTTCTATTTGTGAATGTTCATTTCAAATGTGTCAGTAGTCAATCACTGCACTTTGAGCTTAGTTTATTTTTGAAAGATGTCAGCTCATTTTAAAGCTGACAAGTGTTAATCTTATTATTACTGGTACATGAACAATAAAGTCATTAAGTCTTCTTTGTGTTTGTCTTCAATACATTCTGTGTACAATCGTTGCTCAAACAATAGCCGACATATGTTTGCTCATTCAACTGCATACACAGCCAAGCACAAAACAATGCGGTGGTTGATAAAAGATTCGCACCTGAATTTATAAATCAATTAATTTAAATCATTGACAATCATCAAAGACAATCTCAAAGCTAAAGTTGTTCAAACCATGCGGCAATGATTTATAAAACATAAAAAAAACGAAAGCCGCCAATGCGCACACGTGGCTTGGCGGTGTTGTTAGACAATCCCCAAGCAATCAGTTGACCAGTGAATAATATTGTACATTCCCTATAAAAATGACCCCATTGTTGATTAACACTTATTCTTGCTGTAGTCATTCAAACAAATAGGTGTCAGACCTTTAATTAGTAGTTATTTACAATGGATAACAGTACACGGAAACGTTAAGCTTTTTCTGTTAAAGAGAAGCTTGAAGCCATGGACAGGATTAAGTCCAGTGTTTCCACAAGTCAGATTTAATTCCCAAATGACATTTCCCAAGTTATCTGCCAGTGCACGTGGGCCGATAAGCCTTTGGCTTGTAAAAGCACTCACTTTGTTTTAAAGTAGAGTTCTACAACTTCCTGTGCATATACTTTGACCTTAATCCCTTAGCTTGTAAAGGCACCACACTTTGTTTTCCCACGTGACAACCCTTTGATCAAGCCGCTTGTTTGCGACTTCTTCAGTGCCAAGTAACAGAGGGTGGTTATTTGAACTCCCTGTGATCTTGCCGCACAATTGACACGTGTCCAGTTGCATCCTTTAATAGATTTCTGACTTTATGATCAAAGTGTTACTTGCAAGAGCCCAAGCTCAGTCTCGTGCATAAGCACCCGCATATGACAGTACAGTTGAGGAATCGGAGTTGAACGTGATTTACGATGACTAGACGACGACGATTTACAATGACTAGACGACGATGTAGGATTTCAGAACTTTATCAGACAATGATATTATACTTCTGTGTGCATATTTTTGATGGAATTATTATGGACTCACTCCTACGCATGCCATGAGATCGGCTGGTGAGTACATGTGTTGATCCTTTAACTATTCATGCTATACAATAGACATGTACATATAAATGTACCAATGCATGGTTCTCTGAATAAAGTAAAATATTATATGTGCATCTCTGTTTTCACTGCATGTGTATTTATTGTTTATTATGCATTGATTTAAGATGGTAACTGTGCCAATGAAGTAGGTTGTTTTGAGCCCACAATTTAACCCCACCCACCCCCACCCCCATTTTTTTGGTGCATGCATCATTTTCTTCAGCTAAATGACTTGGTTTTGTCTAGGTTGGTTATAGCACGGTTCGGGACATAGCACGATCCCGTTTTGTGGGCCCCGACCATTGTGCTATAGCGGGGTCCTACTGTACATATGGTTGGGGTGCCCACCTCTTGCCGGACTTCACTACCATCAACGGCACATGGGAGCCAGGGGAATGGCCTCTCCACATTAACCTTTTAGAAATGAAGGCTGTCATCAACGCCTTTCACTCCTGGAAGGATCAACTCTCTGGCAAAACAGTCCTCATTATGTCTGACAACTCCATGGTGGTGACCTACCTCCTCAAACAAGGGGGCACCAAATCATGCGACCTGTGCGTTCTGATTTGGCAGTTTCTACGTTGGTGTGACAACCTCCATATCAAGATTCAAATCAGACACAGACCTGGCAGACTCAATGTCTTGGCCAACACACTATCCAGGAAGGATCAAGTCATTCACACGGAATGGTCTCTCCATCAATCGGTCTTTCTTCGGATTGCACACTTTGGGGGCGTCTGATGATCGATCTTTTTGCGACAAGGTGGAATCACAAGTTGCCCACCTTTGTCTCTCCAGTTCCGGACCCAGAAGCTTGGGCTGTGGATGCTCTGTCAATCAGCTGGGAGGGCTTGTGGGCATTTGCCTACCCTCCCACAGTCTTTATACCAAAAATAATCCTGAAGTTACAGGGTCAGAACTGCAAGATGATTCTGATCGCCCCTCTCAGATGGGACAAGTCCTGGGTCACTGATCTACTCAGGGACTGGTGCCATATCATTAACATCATCCCTTTCAGTGCCTCAATCCCTCAACAGGCCGACTTTTTTCTCAGGCTCTTCGAGGAGAAACAGTTAGCCCCAATTACTATCAAAGGCTACCACTCCATGATATCAGACACATTCCGCCATCGTGGTAGATGTGATATCAGGCATGATAAAGATCTGTCAGATCTTTTAGCCAAGTTTTATTTCAATCGACCAAAATCCATCATCCTGTTTCCAAAATGGAATCTGTCTTGGGTTTTAACATGGCTCAGTTCAAATAAATTTGAGCCTTTAGCCCACACTTCACTAAAGCTGCTATCATACAAAACATGTTTCCTGATAGCCTTAGCTTCAGCATACAGGGTGAGAAAGTTACATGCCCTTTCCATCGACCCAAACTATCTTCAGTTAAGATCGGATGGTTCGGTGGTCTTCGTAGCCAAAGATAGGTTACCGTCTGTCGACAATCAAAGAGTTGTCATTCGCTCGCCCTCTTCCATAGACAAGTGCAGAGCAGTGGCCATGCAAGATCCTGTTCATGCACTCAAGCACTACTTGAGTCATGACACGCACAAGCGCCTCTTTCTTCTGGTGAAAGCCGCGAAATGGGATATCACCCCTCAAGCTCTTGCTTCATGGCTGAAGTGGGTTATATGCTTGGCATACTCTGAGGTCTCACAAGATCAGAGTCGCCTCATGAAATTACTGCTCACGAGATTAGAGCAATCTCTGCGAGCCTTGCGTTCGAACACAACATTTCAATCTGAGATATAATAGAAACTGTTGGCTGGCATGCATAGTCAACCTTCTTGAGTTTTTATCTCAGAGATTTAGCTTCACAGAGGCAAACCTTGAATCTGGTGGGTCCGGTGGTGGCAGCGCAGATGACCACCAGACCCAATTAAAACAACACAGTCTGTTAGCTTCACTGGATTCGCCAGTGAAATTTTGTAGGTAAGAAGATTTCAATAATTATCTTCTTAACCGTATATAGGGGTCACAGATCACGTGACCCTAGGCTAAGTTGCTTATGAAATTAGGAGAACTGGTTATTGTTCGCATGGGGAATCCAGCCATCATTCCCTAGAAGGATACCCGAGATAGAGGTTGGATGCTCAGCATTCCCTCCTCCTATTACCTATTCTCCTAACATTAATGTAATCAGGGAACGTATTTGAAGGAAAAAGCAAATTTTATAGTAAATTATGTTTCTCCGAGAATACCTACCCAATGACATTACTTAAAAACCCTCCCAACAACCACGCCATGAGAGCCTCCTCATTAGTATATCGCTCGGCTTAAAAACTAGCGACACCTGGCAGTGGCAAGGGGAGGTAAGGGGCAAGAGTTATTGCGCTTTGTCTATATGAGATGACAGAAAAGACGATTTTTCGTCTTTTAGTAGGACTGGATTCAGGAAGTAGCAGGCTTATATCCCTAACATTAATGTGATTGGGTAAGTATTCTTGGAGAAACATAATTTACTTAAAAATTTGCTTTCTCCAATAATATCTTCGTTTTGGTAAAATCTGTTACTATGTCCCCTCAGTGAAAAAAACACAAAATGGATGTCCCTAATGTGTTCTTGTTTAATCTATGGAGGTTGATTGTTTATGACCTCTCATATGTCTCATGGTCCAAAGATACAAACTTGAATGTGTGTTATCTTGATTAGTTCAGTTCTACATCATAATGACAGTAATGAAACACACAGCATTAACAAAAATATCTTTTAGATAGAATTTGACTGGACTAATGTTAAAAATGCATCAATTTGTTGTTTTTTTGAAAGATCCAGCAGTTGTGATTAATATTTGTGGTAAAAATGTAAATCTTTGATGGTTCTTGGGGGAATTTTTTTTTAAAAAAAATTTATTAGACCAATGGGTATTTGATTTCTGCTAGTTCTTTTTTATTGTGTGTAGTCATGATAGAATGTAACAAATATGGCTGCCAACTTGGAATTTGTCAAGTTCATCCCATAATACTTGGAAGTGGAAGTCCCAGACTGTAAAAGAATATTCTAAAATAGGTCAAGCTAATCCTTTGAAAACTAATTCTTTCATATTTTGTGGACATTATGATTAGTTAGGTCATAATAGGCCTAAATTAAGATTTTCTTAGATGCATTTTTCTTAAATGTGGAGATTTCATTTCAGATTGCTAGTATATGTTGTAAGGATTGTACATGTGTTACCTTTATCTTTTATTTTGTATACCTTTTACAAAATTTTACCACCACCTTTACCTTTTATATTCTGTCTTGCTGTACTTATATTTACATTTATTTGGAAAGGGTTTATCTTCCTAAAGTTTTTGTGCAATTCATCATTTTTACATTTTCAAATTTTATTTTCAGTTGGCACCATATAGCTAGCCACTATTGTGCTGAGGTGCCATTGAACCCTACTACATATGGGGTCCACAGTGGACCTCAAAAACCTTGAAAACCCTAAAATTTCATTTTGACCTTAGAAACCTAAAAAAGGCCAGAAAAAAATGAAGAAAACCTAAATTTAAAAAAAAAAAACTATTAATTTTAAAAAATGATGAACGGCTCTACCCCAACCCTACAAAAAAAGCTCTTTTGCACTTGGTTTTTCATTAGGCCAGCCGTGTGGTTGAGAAAGCACAAATTATGCAAATTAAAAACAAGCGGTCATTTTAATCTATCATTCATTTGATAGACCCAAAATGGCATATCGTTGTTGGATCATCAACAGCATTAGCATTGTGTTTGCTTCAATCTTTGCACAGTTCAAAGATTAAGATTCTTTTACCAGAAGTGTTTTAGTCTGATTTGACAAAGTAAGGGGCCATTGTGTCATGGTCTTCTCTGACAACACGTCCATCATAGTGTATCTCCGACGTCAAGGAGACTCACATGCCCCTTCTCTTTGCGTGTAGGTGTAACCTCCTTAGCTGGATTCCTCGGAATGGATAACCCTCCAAGCCAGCCACATTCCTCATAAAGGGCCACAACCTATTAGTGGACAGTCTGTTCAGGTTGGGCAGAACAGTCCTCACTGAATGGTCTCTTCACCGCTCTGTAACAGAGTCCCTTTTCTTTATATGGAGATATTCATATTTTTAATAAATGTTATGTTCACCATGGAGATAATCTTGTAAATGCTCTGTGTCTTGAACCTCAAAAACAATTTTCAAACCTTGAAAAAAACTTTAAAAAACTTCCAATTTTAAAAGTTAATTTCACTTCTAACCCTGTACATACCATAACATACATCAATTGTGATCCCTAATTAGTTTATATGGTTGAGAGTTTCTAAAGAAGTTCCTTCCAAGGATTCTTTTGGTTGGAATCGCATATCCCATTAAGAATCTGACTTCCATTAGATGAAGAAGAAAATAACAGATCAGCTGTACATATAACTTTTGCATTTAAAATGATAAAAAAAAATTACCATTGAAACTGATAACAAAGTATCATAGTTCCTTCTTACTCCAAAACTCCAGGCTTAGACTATAGATTAATAAAAGTAACTTTGTACAAGAAATTGCCACTAGAAATAGGATTTCGCAAGTTGATATTTTGTCCAGTCGCAATGCAAGAACTAAAAAAAAGTTCAATTCGGGTCTAGGATGGTCTGTCCATCCATCTGTCACCAATTTTGTTTCCACACAATAACTTGAGCTATCCACCATCTACAGTTACAAATTTTGTGACTGGTTTGCAATTGGGGTTAAAAAAGAACCCTATCCATTTTGGTGTCAAGAGCTCTAAGGTCAAGATCAATGTGACTGTAAGAAGAAAAAAGGTATACATATAATAACTAGAGTTCTCCACCATCTACAGTTACCAAACTTAGTGGATGGCTTGCATTTGGGGTGAGGAAGAACCCTATAGAATTCATGGTGAAAAGATCGAAGGTCAAGGTCACTGACTGAAAAAAGACAAATGGTTTCTGCACAAAAACAGTAGTTCTAAATCACATGCCTGGACCAAACTTTGTGGATGGCTTGCACTTGGGGGTGAGAAAGAAACCTATTGATTTGGAGGTCAAAAGGTCAAAGGCCATGGTCGCTGTGACTAAAAGAAGAAAAATGGTTTCTGCACAATAAAAAACAATAGTTCTGCCTCACAGACCTGGATCAAACTTTGTGGATAGCTTACACTTTGGGTAAGAAAGAAGCCTATCGAATTTGTAGTCAGAAGGCTAAAGGTCAAGGTCACTGATAGAAGCAAAATAGTTTCTGCATTAAAATTTGAGTTATCTACATAGAGGACTATTGATAATAGGGTGGGTGTAAAATGTGCCATTCACTGTATTCTTGTTTGGTTGGTTCAAAAAGATTTTACTTAGCTGTTTAATCTTGAACATTTTTCACAATATGAAAATGAAAAACTGTGAATTGCACAGGCCATCGCATAATACGCCTGCAGATCCGGGTCTATGCAGTTTGTTAGGAGTAATCAGTAGAACAAACAACATAGACCCTGATCTGCCAGCGCATTATGTGATGGCAGATCAGGGTCTATGTTGTTTGCAATTGGACTCGACTTGTATGCAAGTATATATGGTATTAACAACTGTGTAGCAGTGTAACACACCCATGAATGAGTTATGCGTTGGTACAATCTTGTTTCAGTTTTTATCTGTACAAATTCTTATATCAACATGTGAATATAATTTAACAGTACTTTAGTATGCAGATAGCACAAGCAGTTCCAATGTTTGATTACAGCTGACATAACCAAAACACACAAATCAAACCAGCTAAAACCAACCTGAAGATGTAAGAATAAGATGATTAATTGAGTTATTCAGTGTATTTTAAAAGGAAGTAGGATTCAGTGGCACCATTGTGACTTCAAATTTGTGGTCTAGTTGACTGAAGAATAAAAAGCCAAAAGAAGTGTTTCACTATGAATGATAATGAATGTACAAGGGTTGGCTGAATGACTGTGACCTTGGAAAAGGCACTTAGCTCCCATTTCCTCAGCATGATATAACCAGTAGTGTGTTAAAAGTGCCATTAAAAACCAACCAACCAACAACAATATTTCATTATCTAGCAATCTTAAAATTGTTTTCAAGGATGTACAGCTTCATCAGAAGTGATTCATGACTTTGATGTTTCATTGATTAAACTAAAGTTTTTAAGTCATCTAGTCATACATCAAGAATATAGCACCTTAACAATTCAAATACATTGACATCATAACTGTTTTACCCTTCAGGAATTAACAGAAATATTTAGTCGCTGTTACGACTCTATAGCCTAAAAATATGTATCAGAAAGAAAGTCAAACAAACAATATAAGTAAAATCAACAAGCAATTTATTTCTGGACAATTAAAATAAAAATTCAAAAGACACTTATAACAACATGAATTAAAATCCAAATAATCCAATAATCCTAAGTGTCCTAATCACAAGTCCTAAATATAGAATGTTCTGAATGAATTCAAGCAGCCTTGAATGTCCAGATGTGCTAGTAGTCTTGAATGTTCTGATGTGTCAATAATCTTGATGTGTTATGATGTGTCAGTAGTCTTGAATGACCTGATATGCCTGAATGATATAATCCAGAATATTTTTGAATGAATTCACATAAATCCCAGTCAAGTATTAATCCAAAATGAGAATGAGCACTTTTAGTAATTCCAATGAATATTTCGAATAAATAATTACTCTCTCTGAATTTGCTCTGATTTTCACAACTGTAACATCTGATTACTAAAATAAATTCCTTAATAGACTGATTTTAATGATATAGAGTTTAGTATAGGAATTAAATCTTGTTTACCAAACCTGTATAAATATAAAGATAAGTCACCTGACAGAAAATTTTAGAATATGAGTAACTCTAATGGAAATTTCCTGTGCGTACCTGACTTTTCTCACATTGAGACATGGAAAATTCCAATCTAATTGTTAAATGCTATGTAAACAAGACTGAACTTGAACTCAAATACAGTAAATATGCTGTTTACAAAATGACCACTAAAGTACAACTTACCTGATGGACACATATTATAAATTCAATATACATAACAGTCGCATTAATAAGAATCACCATTGATACTCCAGTCTTCCTCATTTATTGATTGTAGAAAGCAAAGAAATGAAAATTCAAGTGGAACAATATAGTTTTTATGATTATTCCACAAGAGACACCATATATGAAATGTAGAAACTTTCTGTGCTGTTAAAATTTGTTGAATTTCATGCATCAGAAAAATTCATGATTCAGAAATTGCAGTTATTATCAGAAGTCTGGTAAATAATTTCCACCACATCAATTTCGTGACTTTTGAAGAAATTGGGAGAGTTAAAAAACATAGGCAACCAAACTTTTGATACTTAGTACTTCATTGTATTGTAAACACAAGCAAAATGTTGTCGAGTGCATTTTTTGTAGGAATGGACAAGAGCCCAATTATTTAAGAGGATTTGGGGCACCGACAGAGAAATTTCATAGATGTGTAATCCATTCTGTTCTTGTCAGTCTGGTTGTATTAGTGTAGGAATCTCTGTGGTTATCTCCATCTTTACACAATTGTTGGATGAGAACACAAGATAGTAAGACATGGGTTATGACTTCTTTACATTCAACTGTAAGAGACTTCCATGTTTTGAATTTCAAGAAAATAACAATGAAATGGTATATAGATAGAATAATTTGTTTACTTTTCTCTTCAACGAACAATTGGACTAGAAATTTTTTTCATAGGAGTTAATACTGAGACATGGAAATTCCAGTCTCATAGCTACATTATTTGAGCAAAGCAAAAGACATAAAATGTAACCCTGAAACTTTAATTTCCTTGTCATGGTGCCAATCCTAACATAGATTTTACACGGTATTAATCTCATGTCATTACTTGAAGGATGATGGCTTGTGAAATGTTGGAGTATTAAACTTTTTTAAAAATAAATATTTTGGTGTAGCTACTAAAGAAGTGATCTAAAATCACTTAAAAATGTATAGGTTGGTATGCATTTTCTTGCACTACTCTAAGTTAAATATCTGTCCACAAGTAAGGGTTATTAGTATGGGGGAAAAAGTACCCTGTCACTAATTGCTGACAGAATAATAGCTGCATCAGATTTGTACAGGTTGAGGATCACAGACTCCTCTTTTCCAGTAGACAAAGGGATATATTTGTGAGGGAATTCATTCCGTATGGCATAATTTAAATCTCATTGGTTTTCTGCACCAGAAAGCCTGTGTGACCGATTTACAGCAAGTTGTTCATTGCTAAATATTTCAAAAATTCTCATATACTCTTCATGGACTATTATTGCTATTATTAAAGTTGTGTACGAATTTTTCTTTCTATTATTTAGTAAGAGTCAGAAGTCGCAGCCAAATCATTTTATGTAAAATCTCCCCAAGTTCATAGCATTATGATACACCTAAGTACAAAGTGACATCATATCAATGATGTCATAATGTAACAATCAGTAAGCATCGATTTTACAAAAATGGACATCCTTATATTGTTGTGTTCTTTGGTTTATACTTCTGTTCTAAAATAATGCAATTTTCATACCTGGAAAAATAGTCCACATCACTGAGTCAGAAATTTATGATTTCAGGAACCAGATTTGATCATGGCCACATAACAAGAGCAGTATGCTGCCGATTGTATGAAGTTATTAATGAAAGTCTTCCAGTACCATACCATCTAAACCATCCGTGCCTGACCACTGTGAATTTCCAGGTTCAAGAGGAGGGGGGTAACCTCACGCCTTTCTCCATCAACTGGTCTCATGGGGATGAATTGGTTGAGCTGTTGGATGGATTTTCTGGAACAACCACAGCAGAGTAAGTATGTTCATGTTTGAGTGTATATGTGTGGCTCTCAATTCATATATACTACTATGTATGTCTGCATGAACATAAGTTTCATATTTACCTATATATATATATATATGTATCAGGCACACAGCTGTGAACAGCAGCTGTCATCAGATAATGTACTTGCAGATCTGGGTCTGTTAACACTTGGGTGCTTGTCACGTGGCTATATATGGTTGGTATCTGAAAAAAAGAGACAATGGAGGAGATCGCTGTGCTTTGTGCCAATACTGTCTACACTCACTTATAAGCCAAGTCCAGCTGCTAACTGCACAGACCCAGGCATAATGCACTGATATATCTGGGTCTATGCAGTTTGTTAGGAGTAATCAGTAGAACAAACAGTATAGACCCTAATCTGCCAGTGCATTATGCTACAGTAGATCTGGGTCTGTGTTATTTGCAGTTGGACTTAACTTATGAGCGAGTATAAATGGTAATCAGTGTCTTTTTTAATTTTCACATGTAAAAGGGACATATATCAAGTTCAGCCAATTGACATTACTAAAGCACAATGCCTGCTGACCTTATATCTCAAAGTTAACTAGAATCTTGCTTTTTCAGCATTCCAAGTACCTTTCAAATTTTAGTACCAATATGGTGACCTAGTTCCAAATCTTTTTGGTGATTTCAAAGTCCATATAATTTTGTCATCATAAATATTTAGTACAGAAGTAACTTTAGTGGGAAATTAATACAAGAAGATGACAAAAAGACCCAAAGTGAAGTTGTTAGTTAAAGCAAATTAAAGACTTAATTCAAAAACAGAAAAAATGGTAGTACATATATCTGTCTAACAAAACTTCCAACAATCATCATCTGCATCAACCTTAGGACAACCAATAAAATTCTGTGTTTTGGGGTTTTCTAAAGCACTGCTGTACATATTGCCTGGCCTTAGATTCACTGATAAAAGACATGTACCTTATATTCTGATGATAGTTTATATTAATAAAGTCTTATTCACATGTCATATGATCTTTATTTGCATTTAGCCAATTGGCCATCAGCAAGTATATACATATACATTTAAGCTTGTTAAAAAAATTGATGGTGGCACGTTTGATACATACAGTAAAACAAATCTATTGCATGTACAGAGATATTCAATCAATACTAAACATATATACTTACGTATACATATTCACATTACCATACACAGTCATACATGCATATATACACTGTTACGGAATCATACCTTTTTACCTTTTTATAATGATTTAATTTACTAATATATGATCTCTGTTTTTAGTCTGAATAGTGGTTAGCGTATCAGTATAGATACGACTAATGCTCGATCAATAAGTGGTCACATGATCGATTGCGCGGGAAAATGAAGTCGACCTAGCTCTGTATTTTGGGAAAATCAACATTGAAAGGTCACATTCCATTCTGAATCAATATTATGTTTACTCTTTTAAGATTTTAGTACACTAGACCTTTGGGTAAATGACGTGTAACCTAGTTCCTGATTGGTTCTTAGAGGGTTGTGTTATTTTGAAATACCATATTATTAAAGACGGAGAAAGGGTATTCCCTTTTAATTCTGTGCACTTAGTAAAGATATATAGGGAATAATCTTGGGAATTATCATTCTTTACAATTGCTTGAATGAAGAGAGGTTATTGAAATTATTCAGTTCAGTGTGGAATTTATTTAATTAGTAATTCATCTGAATTACTATACAGCTCCGTGGAATTATCGGACATTATTCTAAAACTTGTGAGATTCCAGACTTGCAAGGATTATTTTGGATTTTATCAGAACTTGTCAGCTTCAGCACATTACAGGTTATTTTCATTCGGAATACTTCATCCGGATTACTCGGATTAACATCAGGAAGTGAACTTTAAAACAATTTAGGACTTTTTAGGATATTCTATTCTGTAAGTTATTTTAATTCTTTCACTTTGATTGTTTGTTGAACTATTTTAATTCTTTTAATATTTTAGGAAATTAAAGATTTGCATTTTAATCTTGAAAGCTTGTTTGTGTCTTTTTATTCTGTTACATTACCCCTAGAGTCATAAGAGGATAAATTGGGGGCTCGTATTACGGGATTAGAAATTAGAATAATTTCGGGATCCGAATTTAAATATTTTGACATTTAGATTTAATTAAATATTTTCGAAGTTTTAATATTTCAGAGATTTTTGATACTTCGGAAAGTTTTCTTTTTGGGATTTGAATTTCATTGTTTGAAATTTTAGTGGTTTTTTTATTTCCAGACTAAGAAATAAAGAGAAACTAACAGGCTTTCATAATGACATCCAGAGTAGAGAGTTTCTTAGCTGATCCTACCCAGGAGAAATTTGAGTCCTTAAAGAAGGACGAATTACTTGAAATTGCTCAACATTATAGTCTTACTGAAGCGAAGGCTTCCATGTTGAAGCAGGATATTAGAAGTATCTTGATTCAATATTTGGTACAATCAGGTATTTTTGAAGAGGGGGTTTCAAGTGTTAAGAAAAAATCTCCGTCTGGTTTGGGAAAGAAATTACAGATAGCTAAGGACATAGAGATTGAAAAGATCAAACTTCAATGGGAACAGATGCAGATGCAGGAAAGAAGGGAAGATAAGGAAAGGGAAATACAAAGGGAGGAAAAGGAAAAGATTAGGGAAAGGGAGGAAAAGGAAAAGATTAGAGAAAGGGAAGAAAGAAGGGAAGATAAATTAAGAGATAATGAAAGAGAAATTCAAAAGGAATTGAGAGAAAGGGAAGATAAATTAAGAGAGGGAGAAATTCAAGAGAAGGATAAACAAAGGGGAATAGAGAAGGAATTAAGAGATAGGGAGGATAAATTAAGAGAAAATGAGGAAAGAGAGAGACAAAGTTAGAGAATTTAAGAATCAAAATTCTGATAGAGAATTCAGATTAAGGGAATTAGAATTGACCAGCAAAGGGCACTCTCATGGCAATCAGGGTTCATACTTTGATTTGGCCAAACATTTGAGACAGGTTCCCCCTTTTAGAGAAAAGGAGATAGACAAATATTTTCTCAGTTTTGAGAAAATTGCCGAGAATCTGGAATGACCAAAAGAGAAGTGGACCTCATTATTGCAGAATGTGTTAACTGGCAAAGCTAGTGATGTTTATACTGCACTCTCATCTGAACAATCTGCTGATTATGAAGTGGTCAAAGAATACATTTTAAGAGCTTATGAGTTGGTACCTGAAACTCCTCGTCAAAACTTTAGAGAATGTAAAAAGGAAACAAATCAAACTCATGTAGAATTTGCTTAGGAAAAGAAACGTTTGTTTACAAGATGGTGTACATCTAAGAAGGTTGAAGGCAATTATGATAATCTTGAACAACTGGTATTGATTGAAGATTTCAAGAATTGTGTCAGTGATGATATTAAGGTGTATCTTAATGAGAAAGGAGTTGAGACTTTAGAAAAGGCAGCCATCACAGCTGATGAATATTCTTCAATACACAAGGTTCCATTGATAACTAAAACTTTTCCTCAACAATCTAATGTTAAGAAATTATTTCAAACTCGTTTGGGTAATTTCAGACCTCAGGGTGATGTGATTGTAAAGAATCAAAATTCTTATAGGGAATATCAGAAAACCTTATCTCTGCCCACGTGTTCATATTGTAAGATGAAGGGACACGTTATTTCTGATTGCTTAAAGTTGCAATTTAGGCCTCAGAATTATAATAGAGCAGTTCCTAATGCTCTAGTTATCAAGAAGTCAAGGTCAGGGTCATTTATCAATGATGATGATATTTGTTTGGAGGCTAGCTTACTTCAGTCTGATTTTATAATGAAGGATTACGAACCATTCATGTTGAAGGGTTCTGTGTCACTTGTTGGTGACTTGGATAAGGCTACTCCTATTAAGATATTAAGAGATACAGGAGCTTCTCAGAGTCTGTTGTTAGATACTACTTTGCCCTTTTCTGAGAAGTCTTCTACTAGTGAAAGTGTATTAATACAGGGGGTAGATTATGGATATGTTAATGTCCCTCTTCATTGTGTTAATTTGTCATCAGACTTAGTTTCGGGACCTGTGATCATAGGAGCAGTGGCTTCTTTGCCTATTAAGGGCATTCATTTATTACTAGGTAATGACCTAGCGAAAGATAAGGTCGTGGTTAATCTACTTGTAACTAACAAGCTTAGTATGGATCAAAGAGTTGATCATATTGAAGTAGAAATCCCTGGTTTAAATCCAGCTTGTGAAGTTACTAGAGCTATGGCAAAGTATGCTCTTGAGAATATTGTTGTTGAACAGGATCTATTTCCTTTAGCGGACACCTTTTTGGGTCAGGCTTTTCATGAGGTCACTTCTGTTCCTCAATCTAGTATTGATAGTGATACTCTTTCAACTACTATGTCTCATAAAAATAGTCAGGGTGTAATAAGACAAGCACTAGATGTCTTACAACAGGGAGATTCGGATATCTCCTGTTTGTTTCAGGGGGCTATGACTGAAACTGAAGCCACGCAAGAAGGTACTTGTTACTTCTTGATGAGTGAAGTCCTTGAACGGAAACAGAGATTGCTTAGGGTAATTGTTGGTGACGAGTGGTCAGTTGGTAAAATAGTAGTTCCTAGATACTATCGTCAGGAATTATTTAGTGTAGTCCATGAAACGTCGTTGTCTGGTCGTTTAGGAATAAATGAGACAATGTTAGGCAACCAATACTTGTCGGCGAAGTGTGCGTCTACAAGTTTTATAAAAGCTATTCCTTTGTGGAATATTTAAAACTGAGACCATAGTGAGAGTTTTGGTCGGGTTCTTCACACTGTTTGGTCTTCTGAAGCTGATACTATATCAGGCTTTAGAACGAATTATTGTAACATATTGTTATGAGATGGTATATAATTGGGAATTGTTGTGGAACAGGAAGGGAGTTAGTTGAAGGTCTCCAATTATTGTTGTTTGCTGTGAGGGGTCAGTGTAGGAGGTTTTTTTTTGTGTCAGATAATAGAGTATTAGTTTTGCTACCTATACCCCAAAAATCCTCTTTAGGTTAAGTATTTTAATCCTTATACTACTGACAAAAGGTTAGGGAATTTAAATTATTATTAATACTTCTGGGAGGAGAAAGCAGAAACAACTTTGTCAAAATGTTAGAATGTTGAAACAATATGTAGATAGAAATAGCCATATAAATTATCGATTACTTTAGTAGTACTGTCTCACACATTGAAGATTTGAATGAATATGAGAAATCCGATAGGATGATTTGAAGTCGCTACTCTTCGCACATACTGCTGCCTGAGATTTACGAACTGAAATAGTTGATAGAAGAAAAATGAATATTTATTTACAGACATTCTACACGAATCAAATAAAAGTGACTGGAGTTTACCATGTTTCAGTGCAGAAACAAAATAACACTTTCTGTACATGTATAGAGTATAGAAAGTAAATAGAGTCACTGGGATATATTCATTTCCAGTTTCTAGACAGGATTGGAAATGACTAATACGTTGCAAGATATTGACCTATTGAAGGGATTCTACCAAATTTCACTTACGGAGAGAAAGAAAAATTTGCATTCACGACTCCAGAACTTTACCTATACAAAGTCGTACCATTTGGGATGAAGGTTCCCCAAGTTTCCAATGTCTGATGAATATAATAACATCCGAATAGAAATTGCGATGCATACATCGATGATGTCATCATCTGCAACGATAAGTGGCAAGATTGAACCATTCTTCAAGAGATTCAGCGAAGCAAACCTGATCATCAATATTAAAGTGACTTTTATCGTGCCTGTGTTACCTTTTCAGGGCATGATTGTGAGACATGGACAAATAAAATCAATAGAAGCTAAGGTTACGGCTATTTCTTAGTAAAATTTAATCGATGATGTATTTTCATGTGTATAATACCACTGTTACACTGTTTTGTATACATGACTGTATCATGTATTAATTTTCTTTTTGATTTACTTACTTGTATGTTGGAAGTACATATTAAAAAAAAAGTTGTTATTGCATAAATCCTTATTTTTTCCGTTGATGGTTGAGGGTGTTAGCGAATCTTACCTTTTTACCTTTTTATAATGATTTAATTTACTAATATATGATCTCTGTTTTTAGTCTGAATACTGGTTAGCATATCAGTATAGATACGACTAATGCTCGATCAATAAGTGGTCACATGATCAATTGCGCTGGAAAATTAAGTCGACCTAGCTCTGTATTTTTGGAAAATCAACATTGAAAGGTCACATTCCATTCTGAATCAATATTATGTTTACTCTTTAAGATTTTAGTACACTAGACCTTTGGGTAAATGACGCGTAACCTAGTTCCTGATTGGTTCTTAGAGGGTTGTGTTATTTTGAAATAATATATTATTAAAGACGGAGAAAGGGTATTCCCTTTTAATTCTGCGCACTTAGTAAAGATATATAGGGAATAATCTTGGGAATTATCATTCTTTACAATTACTTGAATGAAGAGAGGTTATTGAAATTATTCAGTTCAGTGTGGAATTTATTTAATTACTAATTCATCTGAATTACTATACAGCTCCGTGGAATTATCGGACATTATTCTAAAACTTGTGAGATTCCAGACTTGCAAGGATTATTTTGGATTTTATCAGAACTTGTCAGCTTCAGCACATTACAGGTTATTTTCATTCGGAATACTTCATCCGGATTACTCGGATTAACATCAGGAAGTGAACTTTAAAACAATTTAGGACTTTTTAGGATATTCTATACTGTAAGTTATTTTAATTCTTTCACTTTGATTGATTGTTGAACTATTTTAATTCTTTTAATATTTTAGGAAATTAAAGATTTGCATTTTAATCTTGAAAGCTTGTTTGTGTCTTTTTATTCTGTTACATTACCCCTAGAGTCGTAACAACACTTACACATTATATATATCTATATATATATATATATATATATATATATATATATATATATATATATATATATATACCCATACACATACCTCTCTCTCTCTCTCTCTCTCTCTCTCTCTCTCTCTCTCTCTCTCTCTCTCTCTCTCTATATATATATATATATATATATATATATATATATATATATATATATATATATATATATTAAAAAACATAGACATTAATACCAGCATGCATATATACATGGAGTATTATACAAAATAAGTATACAACCCGTTAATGTGTGACCTGTAAAATACATCAGAATATGTTTGTTCAATCACATGCATTCGCTTAACTACAAGCTCTTTCAGAAGAAGACGCAAAAAGTGTCATTGGTATATACCGTAATGATGATAAGTCTTGGGACACAAAAAAATATTTTTAAAAAATTCATGTCCCAAGACTTATATGTATGTAAAATAAATAAAATTTGCATGTAAAATAAATAAAATTTTCGGTGTCCCAAAACTTGTAGACACAAAAAATGTAAAGACAAAATTGGGAAGATCGCCATACATCACACAGCAGTGACCAATTATTTCAATTACCACGTCAAGAAACTGTTATAAACTACTATGATTATTTTATGTTATTATTTTGCATGTACATATTTTCCGATTTCTCCCACATGATTTAAAATAAAGGTAAATAAAGACTTCATAATTCACAAGCCGTTTATATTTAACGAGAGACCTGTACTAAAATTTACAGTACTTACACAGTGCAAATCGTGCTTGGCATCACTCATATCCTTGTTTATTCCCAAAAATATTTGATGCAGATTTTGCTTTATTCATTGTTTTTACCAAATCACATTCTTCCAGATTACATTTCAGCTACGCGTTCATTGCTGTTTCATTTATTTGGATTCACATGGTCAACAGTTACTGTTTTTCAGTGGTATAAGCAATCCTACAAAGTGATGTAATCTATATGAAAAGGCATGCGAGTTTAATTATATAAAAGCACATAACCAGCATAAATTCACATAACTGTCATATATTCATGAAAGAATTATCGTAATATATGTTTAAATTCTGAATATAGATCGATTAAGAGCATCATTGATCCATTTTAGTTTAGTATTTATTCCACTTTTGATTTTGGCAAGCTAGTTGTTTTGGCATCTCCTTTGTTTATAATTGAGGGATTTGTCTTTTGCTTTCCGTCAGCAATCCAGGTCAATAAATTGTTTAAACCCTGAAATTGTCTTGGGTAAAGAGGAAATTTGTCCAGTGGCACTGCCGGTACTTTGATGTGTGATTGGCTTCTACTATATAATATAAGCATATATACTGTAGCTGAGTAAGTAGGTACTTATTTAAGGTTGCTTACATCAAAGCAAACTACCAGGGAGTTTGTTTTTTTAAAGCATTATTTCTTAAACTTCTTTATCGTATTTTAGAGATATTATTTAAGTTTAGTGCAGTGGTGCTTATGATTCGAAACCAATGTATGTACTTCATTCATCACAAGTAAAATCTTCAATGTACACGTGGTGACGCCATGATGTAATCATAAGCACAATAAATGCGAGAGTTGAAATAAACACTATTTCGTTGTTCTCATACTGGTATCACATTTTAATGAATTAGGTATTTCCATTTTCAGGGGGAAAAACCCACCATAATTACAGGTGACTTTCGACAATTTTAATGCAGTAATGCATAAACTAACAATAGTAAACTTGAGCACAAAAGAGAGCAGTTACTGTTGAATGGGTATAATATACTGCTAATGCTCATCGTCTGATTAAATTATACATATTTTAATTCGGTAGAAATAATAAGAAAACCGAGAAAAATTCAATATATTTATTGACTCTTCAAACAAATTATAATAATTTATAACATTTCCATGTAATAATTCATAATGAGAGTCACTTAACTAAGACTTATAGTACATGAAATAATTGCTTTAACTTCATGTCCCAACTTTTATAGGTCATAAAAAAATTACTTTTGAAAATAATTAAGGGTGTCCCAAGACTTATAGTGTCCCAAGACTTAACGTCATTACGGTAAGCAGTATTCAAAATGCTTTTCATAGTAGTATCATGAGAACATTATACATGAAATATGATAGATAGTAATGCATGTAGTAAATAATGAAATCAAGATGAGATGAAAATAACAGTGAACTTAAGAACAAAATAATATTAAGTAACAAAGAATTAATTAAATCATATTTATGTTTATGGTAGACAGGAATTTTACTGCTAACTGTAATTTTCCATATTTGTTTCCATCTCCACATTTTTCTGGCTCTGTTCCATCAGCAGATGTAAATGGCACAAGTCCTATATAAGTCTGGTCCATGATATATACATGTCATTTTTATAGGCTGTTAGCCAGACTTGTCACATGTAAAGGTGGCCACTTGCATAGAACCGACAGCCTCTCAATCAGGGATTATGCTCTAACTTAAATTGCATGCTGCTTTTAGTGCAAGATATGATACATACTAGCCTTGTAATCTGAAAGGCTTGATGTCATTTTCTAGTTGCTGCACTATGATTCTTGAGGTCACCAGATCGTGCTTTGTTAGCTTTACTGGTCATAGACCAGAAGAGCTTATTTGAGGGTCTTTTTTGTGTCATTCATCTGTCCATTAGTGCAAGTTTTTTATCACTATTCCTCCTAAACTACTTGGAGGATTGCCATGAAACTTTACACACACATTCATCCTATGGTGTGGTTGGTCCTAAATGAAAATGGTGCCACTCGGACATCCAATATGGCCACCACAGTGGCCATCTTGAATTTTTTTTATCACTACTGCTCCTGAATAGATGATCATATCAACATTGGGTTTTCACTGAAAGACTTCTTATGATGTCTAGTTGGGCCTAAATGAAAATGGTGTTGATCTGACGTCCAGTATGGCCACCACAGAAGTCATAATGAAAATTTTGTTATCGCTACTCCTCATGAATGGAAAGTCATATTGACATTGTGTTTTCACCAGGAGACTTCTTATGATATCTGGTTAGTCCTAAATGAAAATGGTGTCGATCTGATGTCTAATATGGCTGCCACAGTGGCCGGCTTGAAAATCCTGTTATCACTACTTCTCCTGAATGAATGCTCATATCAGCATAGTGTTTTCACTAAAAGACTTCTTATAATGTTTTCACCAATAGACATCTTATGATACCTAGTTGGTCCTAAATGAAAATGGTGCTAGTCATACATCCAAAATGGCTGCCATGATGACTGTCTTAAAATTCCTATTGTCACTACTTCCCCTAAATGGATGATTGTTATGACATGGGGTTTTCACTAAAAGACTTCTAATGATATCTAGTTTGTTCTAAATGAAAATGGTGCCAAGCTGACATCCATTATGTCCACCACAGCAGCTAATATGAGAATCTTGTTATGGTTGAAGAATATCAGAGATTGTTTCAGCGCTCAGCAGTTAAAAGGAAGAAATAGTGGTGAATTCCTGGAAATTCTTTTCACCCAGTAGAGCGTCAGTCCCTTTAAGAGATTCTTGTTTTATTTATAGTCAGATTTATACCATTACTAATTTTGTTCACACATCATTTTATTGTCCACAGTTTACTATCTCTGTTGTGATTCATTTTTAGCTCATAGACCAGAAGAGCTTGTGGGATAATCTATTGTCCATCATCTATCATCCATCCATCCATTAGAACAAGTTTGTTATCGCTAATCCTTTTAAACTACATAGAGGATTGCCTTGAAACTTTACACACACATTCATCCCATGGTCTAGTTGGTCCTAAATGAAAATGGTGCTCTTTGGACATCCAATATGGCCACCATGACAGCCATCTTAAAAATCTTGTTGTTGCGACTCTAATTGAACAGAAAGTCATATAGGTATTGGGTTTTCACCAGAAGACTTCTTATGATGTCCAGTTGGTCTTAAATGAAAATGGTGCCGATCTGACGTTCAATATGGCCAGTACAGCATCCATCTTGAAAATCTTGTTATTGCTACTCCTCCTGAATGGAAAGTCATATCTTGAAAATGTTGTTTTCTCTATTTATCTCCAAATGGATGGCTATATCAGCATGGGGTTTTCACCAGTAGACTTCTTATGATATCTAGTTGAATCCATCATGAAAATGGTGCCAGTCATACATCCAATATGGCTGCCATAATGACTGTCTTAAAAATATTGATGTCACTACTCCCCCTGAAAGGATGATCATTATGAATTATGACAGTGTTTTATCCAAGTCCTAAATGAAAATGGTACCAGTCATACATCCAATATGGCTGCCACAACAACTGTCTAAAAAATCTTGTTGTCATTATACCTCTAAAATGGATGATCATTATGACATTTGGTTTTCACCAGAAGACTTCCTGATGATGTCTACATTGTCCTAAATGAAAATGGTACCAAACTGACATCCAATATGTGCACCACAGCAGTATATTTGAAAATCTTGTTATTGCTGAAGAATATCAGAGATGGTTTCAACACTAGAGAGGTAAAAGGAAGAAATGGTCTTATCTTGAATTTCTGGAAATTTTTTTCACCCAATAGAGCATCAGTCTCTTTGAGGGACTTTTGTTGCTTTGATAATTTTCTAAGTCAGTATATTACATCTGTATTTTAAGTGAGATATTATTTTTCTTTTTCGTGAATTACCCAGTAGGCAATATGGTTATTGTTTTAATGCATAAGGAATTATATTAGCAAAAGCTTCCTCAGCAATGAAAAGATGTTGTTAGCAGCTTCTTTCTGTGCAGGATAACTTTGATTATTTTATGACAAAATAGTTTGTGAGATGTTTTGTTAGCTGATGATATATTTTGTATAATGTCCTTTTTCAGTTCTCCTCACAGAAGTAATACATCAACAAAAGAACCCTGTGCTAGTAGACTATGCAAAGCTGCATTATTATTCCGATTCAGAGAAATAGCCAACATATTGAAGAAGAAACAGTTTTTACAGGCACCAAATTGTTATGCAGCTAAGCAGATGGCTACACAGTATCAAGAGGCTAAAGAGACATTCAAGCGTCATTGTGCTTTGATAGGACTCGGCAACTGGGTTAAGAAACCTGCAGAAGTGGATTACTTTACCAAATGATGTATATGATATTTGCTCTGTAATTGGAGTAATGATCATGTTTACAGAAGAGAAAGGAAAATGAGATTTTAATATACCCCTAGAGCTGTTGTACCATTTAAATCTACTACCCTGGGCTGTTCCATTAAAATCTTCTTCCCTAAGCTGTTTGATTTAAATCTACTACACTGAAGGAGGGGACACCTTTCTAGGTTTGGAGAGACACCACCAAAAGAAAAAGTAAAAATTATAATTTTACATGAATCTACAATAGGGTTCACCCCCACCCACCAAAATAAGAATTCACCTGCTCTCACCCCACCTGCAACTGAATAGACCTTGTGTATATTACTGAAGTTGGCAAGACATTAAAGACATGAAGTTCACTAAGAAATGATGAACATCTAATAATCAACATCAGTTCTTAATATTTTGCTCAACAAGTCATCTGACATCAGATTGTGATATTTTTAATCATTTTGAAAAGTTCAAGTCAAGAAAATGGTTTAAACTTCTGTTTTGCAAATATAATAGTTGTTTGACATACATGAACAAAATTATTAAATCAAGGAAAATTCCATATACTTCTACTTTAATATTGTCATGTTTGGTTTAAAAACAATTTCCACAAACCACAGAATCAGTCAAACACAAAAAAAAATAATCATACATTGCAGATGCATTAAGGTATATAATTTTATTACTTTTCTAAATCATGCACTGTTCCAGATATGCTTCTTTGAAATGGAATAAGTACTTATGATGATCACTTTAACATTTAGAGATATGGGGAAATTTTATTTTCAAAGCATAATGCAGAATTCATAATCTTCAGAGTTTAATCTTCCTAAAGGGATGGGGGTTGTGGGTTGGGGTTAAACTTAATGCGATCTGATAGGCTGAGCACATATGCACAATATATCTACAACTGACAAAATGTAATAGAATTCATAAAAAAAAACAATTTGCACATTGATTTTGATGATCAGCTTGGAGTATATGCTTGATTCTAGTTCATAAATATATGAAATAATTGTGGGTCATCAGTTCTCTTGTTATAAAAAATGTCTAGATACATGTTCTTAAAGTAGTTTAAAAAAATAACATTGTATCCCATTTATTAGTGCTCTCCTCTCTCTGTCTTTATTTCTCTCTTTCAATAATTTACCGCAACCTAAAACTTGACTAAGAACATTACCATCAAACACACAGTTTATACTAAACATTTTACTTGCACAAGAAAAAACTGACAGGAGTTTGTTTATATTTCGATGAAAGTAAACAAATATTCATATGAATAGCAATCATAAACCTGTATATTATATAATTCTGCATTTAAGACAGTGGCTTGAGGAAAGAAAATATAAAAATCGCTCCAGGTCAAGTGGTTTCATATAACGTAGAAAAGAGTTCAGACATAGAGCTCTGACAATAAAGTACTTTACAATTCCTTTATGGCTATATTCTTTATGGACTGTGATGTTTAAAAATAAAACTTTATTAGGAATAATTATGATTAAAATCAGATGATCTTTTAATTATTATAACCTCTTATTAAAACACTCATCTGCTTTCATTGCTGTAAAGTGGTAAACAATATAACGATGTATATTTCAAACTTTCAAAGCATAGTTAAAACTCCAGTTGTTAGAATTATGTTCATACTCCCATAATTTATTCAACAGCTATGCTTTGGGTACTATAACTCAAAAAAATACTTTGTGAATGAAATAACACACACTCTCTCTCTCTCTCATACACACACACACACACACACACACTTGTATTCATAGACTTGTGAGTTTTTTTCCTGCATGGCTCTTTAAACATTATGAGGACTACTCTTACTATACTATCATTATCAGGACATCATTGTGAGGACCAATTACACACACACTCAGAGAGTACCATCGACCTGAGAATCTGTGCAGTCTTTTTCTTCTTTTCTTGTTAATAACTTGTAACAACATAAAAACACTTTGATCTGAAAGCTTAGGAACCAATTTACCTCAAGTTAAAACTATACATAGACAGATACACAACTTAAGAGCCACTGTTTCACAACCTAATGACCTCTCTAACTGTATGATTATTATAAGGAAGTACTTGTGAGGAATATATTTATACAATCAGAAATTACCACTAAGTTGAGAACTGAGAAATATAATAATATATAAATTTTTAGTATCAACCCAAGGAAGCGCAAAGTGAAAATTTAAGAATATCAAAGCAATCTGAATTGTCAATTAACCGATCAACACATTGAGACTTTTTTAAAAATTTAGTTTGTGACCAAACCAAAATTGTATTTACTGTTTCAATAACAAGCAGAGAATCTACCTGTAAGGACTTTGTTTTTAAAGTCAGAAACCATTATCATGTTACTAAATGAGACAGGTTGTCATTCAAAGAATAACAACATGAGGACCAATTGTCAATAGTATGCATCACAGTGGGGAACTGTGCTAGTAATTATTGATGGGATTTCCAATTATGAAAGTTATATTAGAGACTCCAATTTTTTTTTTATGGCTTTACACACACTAAATTGTTCTCTCAAGCTTCTTTATTTAACATTTGAATTTTTTTAAAATTATTATTTCTTTAGTTCCTCCTTTTTGTTTTTTTTTTTTTGTTTTGTTTTGTTAACTGGTTAATTTCTTTCTCTATCAGTATAGTTACAAAGATGTACATGAAAGGGCAGGACATACTGTTATTATAGAATATAACCATGGTAACAGTACTTCCATGAACTGACTGGTCTCTTGGGTCACTAGGTCCCAGCAGTTTTACTGATCAAGATGATAAGGCATTGCATTTAGGCTGCAGCTGACTTTTCACTAGCTATCCAAGTAACTGGCTTATAATTGCCATAAATATAATTTATGGAAACTACTGAAATGCCATAAATGGTTCTTCCTAATTTCCTCATGTTTTCTGTGAAAACAATTATTCCCGCTTCTCCTTCCTCCCCCCACCCCCGGAATTGATGTATTTTCCAGCAATGAAAATGTAATCATTAAATGGAGATGCTGCCTGCAATCTATTTATGAGGGCTAGGTCTCGGGGGTGGGGGATAATGAATGGGGGGAGGGAGGGAGGGACAGGGGTAAACAAATGCCAAATGGCAGCTGATGGGTGACAACATAATATGTATGCGAACATCTAAATTTAAACAATGACTTTCTATCGCTTCTTTGACAATAACTATATAAGGTATCTGCATACCTAATTGAGTTTCAACTGGTAAATATTCTTTGCTTCTTATCATTCCACATCAAAAAGCCTTTGCAAACTAAAGATCATTATTGGATTATTGGACACTCTTATATCTGTCTGGTCATCAGTTTATTTACTGTTTCAGATATTAGCCACAGGCCTTTGAAACTCTATCACTCTAGTAAGAAAATGTCAGAATATCTGAGGGGAAAAAATCCTGTTCAGATATATATATATATATATATATATATATATATATATATATATATTGTTGTTTTCCTCAGATATTCTGATATTTTCTTACTGTAGCGATATAGTTTCAAAGGCCTGTTGTTAGCCTATTCTTCAGAGCAGTGTGAATTTTGCTTTACGAACTGAATTCCCTCTCACGATCAGCTTTTTATAATGGAAGAACCGATGCAATTGTGTCCTGTCTGACTAGATTCGGGAACTGGTTTTGAGGACCAAAAAACACATCTTGATGGGTCCAATGGAACTGAAAGGACATGATCCTTTTACAGTTCTGAATTTTGAAGAACTTCTGAAAAGGCACAATGCTGCCAAAAATTTAGTAGTGTAAGGGTGCATTGGTAAGCTTATTTATATGCAACAACATATTTACATGCATCTGCAGATGAGCTGATTCGATTTTGGTCATTTTCTTTTCCTTTTAATTGTTTCTTTATTTTTTTTATATTTTGATTTTTTGGTGTGGGGGGTGCAGTGGGAGTATATATATTTTGATAATATGCTCTGCTTTATGGAGTGTGTATAAAAAAAGTTGGACTTTATTTTTATCTAAATCTGACATTAAAGTTATAATCTAGAAAATGCTATCCTGTTCATACTGCACATTTAAACATAGCTGGTGTGTATGCAGTCTTGTACAGATAAGCATTTATTGAATTTACATCTGAAAGGTTTCTGCAATATTATCAAAGCTTCAAGAGCTGATTTTCATAATCCCATTTGTAGGTTTTACCTGTACTGTGTTCCTCATATTTCCTTTGATCATGTTGAGATTCGGTTCAATAAGAAAAAAGACTTGCATCTCTTTAGACCTTTTCAGCTAGAAGTTTTAAATGGACTGTTTACTTTTCACCAAACTCCCCCATTTTACTAAATGCAGGCACAACACAGCCAGTTCAATTAAGTCATTGTATCAATTTTGATTAATGATGCCACAGATATTGCTCCTTTAAGACTTGGTTCCCTCGCTACCATGTGCAATCTTCCCCTTAGTGATTTCCATTGGAGAATTTAACTTGTCATGTTTCAGAAACATTCCACAAAAAAAGGTCAATTCAGTTTCATTTATCCCCATCCAGTTCACATTTTAGATTAAAAAATAGTTCAATATACATGGTTCGTAGAACCTTGAAAGCATCTTAAATTTGAGGGGTTGCCTTGAAAACTCTTTGATTTCTGAACAAGTTGGTTTTATCCTGTAAACGTCCTTGAATTTGCTTTAGCAGAAAGAGCATTGATTGGGAATCTGCCTAGGCTTAATGTTGAGCTAAACCTGTCAAATTGTGTCAACTGCAGACATTTATCAATCCCTAGCATACAAGCCAAAATGCACAAAACCTAAATTCTATAATCTAATTATACTCATACATCCATATTCCACATTTAATTTGTAGTAGAATTTCTGGAAAGGTATTTATTGAGATTACATGTAAAATACTTCATTTTGAGCTTAATAATTCAAAATTACACTGTAACTACTAAAGTATATTATAAGTACTTTACACTGTACTGAAAGAGCTACAAATTTTACAACAAACAGTCACAACACTAAATGTTTGCTTTACAAAGGGGAACTTTCTATCAGTGAATTACTGTAAGCTTACAAACACACCATTACCTCCAAGAATGCATTTCTTTGTTTCACTGGGTGAGAGGCTAACATCATAGCATACCCTACTTGAGGCCAGGATGGAAAGGATCACACCATATTTAACAGTAAATCCGGATGTACTCGTCTATTATAGCAAAATACCAAACAATTAATTTTATCATGAGAGTTTATAAAATTATATAAAACTGTATCTTTTCATCTAAGGTAGAGCTAACTACAATACCACCTGAAATAACAAAATGTGGCACTTCAGTATGATGCACTGTGGATAATATCATCAGTTCCATTCTGTTTTCAGCTTTGTAAATGTCTCCTCAAATTGTACCAAGTGAATGCAATATCAAAACCTTTTTCAAACTCTTTTACTCTGTTAAATATCTACTGGTAAAAAGAGGCATGTTTAAATGTGTTTATCAGTACTGTTCAGGCTAAATTCCTGATTGGTGAAATCACACTTGTCCTTGCAAAATAATGCAAGTATTTTTATTTATTGGCCCACCAGACAGTATTAGCTTTGTCTGTCCATCACACCATGGTTATTGTTGCGTTTAGGTCATTTAGGGTCCTGTCATGGGACATGCATGTTCCTTGATCACAATTCCTTTTTTAAAAACTTCTCAATCATTATAGTTATGTACATGTACAGGCAGGGCATACTGTTATTTCAGTTAACTGTCTGAAGCACTATGCCTGTTAGGTTTAATGATGAAACTGATAATTCCGTACCTGTGCATTGTATAAGCTACCTCCCTTTCTGGCAATGGATTGCCTCCCCATGGGAGGTATTTTACTAAAAAGCATACAGTTGATTGATTGTATGGAAGTAGTTTCCAATGAATTTATGTAAAATCATGATTTATATAAAATAGAACATATAGTGGGTTTATTTTGTTAAAAATTATTTTATGTGTTTTTTAAATAAATTTTAACTGTTATATTCAAAAAATGAATAAAGAATTCATGTTTTTACTATGCATTACTCTCAAAATACCTATTGTGGAAAGGTAAATAGAAAGGGAAATAACCTATATGATGCTAAAATATATATTCTTCTGTATGCTTTTGGTTTGTGTTTTCACATGTGCAATGTCAGGCAATATCTCCAACAGCATTTGAGCTGGAGAATTCAAATCCTTGGGATTGTCATGGTCATTGTCCAACATTTTTAAGACTTAAATCTGAGCATGGGGGATAGATTTAAAGATCCTATTAATCATGCTCTAAGGGATCAACCATTTAAGGAGGGTAGGGGCTGGGATTTATATTTTAAAACAATTCTGACTGCCAAATATTTAAAAAATATTCCTGCTCTGATTTTGTAGAAGAAAGAACTAATTCAACTAATTATATCCATCATATTAGTTGAAAAAATACTTTGATAAAAAGAAAATGAAATATTCTGGTTCGAAAGAAAATTCCAGCTCCCCATCTCCCCCTTCCCCCCCCCCCCCCACACACACACACACCAACAACAGCATTCATTGGCTGGTCCCGTAATGGGTCATGCAAGTGTGGCTCCTTGATCATAAATCTAAAACTACTGAAATCCCTGCCCTATATATAACCTTATACAAATTTACAGGTCATGAAAAGACTATTTAGATATGCATAATGCCTGGAAAACGTGAATGATGGGGATTAATTCACAAATCACTTACAAGAGTTACTTTTCACAGCTTGTTTACATGACTTAATTTCCATTGGGGAAATAAATGTAGATATAAACAAAACAATTCACTATCTAAACTGCTAAATTTAAAGAAAAAAATCAATCAAATGATAAAATGTGATAAAGTGATAAAATCAATGTAAGGCATCCCACAACTGACTCTTTGGATCAAGTGCAAAGATCTTTGAATTTGTTTCAGATGGATTTTTTTATGAAGGTTGTCAGCTCTTCCTGTTAGACAATCTGTTCATTGATTCCATTTTAGCATACAGAGTCATTTGTCCAAGCTATTTTCCAGTTAAAAATGGGACACAACTCAGTTTATGGTGAGAGCAAGTCAATGAACTTTATTTGATTACTTCCCCTAATCAAATGCCCTGTAATAAGCTCAGTCAAAATCATCCATTTAACTGATTTGTCATATTGAGGCCAAAGGGAGACAAATCTTGCATTTTCACAAAAATAAGCAAATGAAGTTTATTTCCAAAATCACCTGTACAGGTTAGACCCCTGACTGCTTAATGTGGACAAAAAACTAAATTTCTTCATCATACTTCAAGATGCCAATCATTTGTATATAGTTAACCACACCCACTTAAGAAAAGTCAGCATCATTGTTTAGCTTACTAGATTTGGTGTAATCTTGCCATCCAGTGTCAGATTTGAATGATGAGTCACACAACCATGTTACATAGTGTGTGAATAGCCTAGTTATGTGTTCAACTGTCTTGCAGTTATAATAGTTTATCCTTGAAAAGGTTCTGATAAAAAATATAAAACAAACATGAAGATGCACAGGAGTAACAAGACTTTGATTATTGAATATTCATTGTATACAGATTTTTATTTTTAACCTGGAGGCATATGTTAATTTTTTAAATTTTAAGGGTAACATTTTTAATGTTCAAACAGCATGTACAATATCTAAAAAAATAATAAGAAAATGTATCATGTGACTGTGTTATTTATGTTAATATACCCATATCATAATTTTCATATATATAACATTTGTAATAACACCTCATGATGTCACAAATGATGTGATAATGTCGTGTAAAGAAAACGTGTAACGATCTAGGAATCTGAATATATTTCAGATTCTTTCTCTACACTATTCTGTGGTTTGGTCAAATAAAATCAGTATTTTTTGTCATGCAATAAATAGAATCTTACATTTGTCCTCATTTCAAATGAAATTTATAAATTGGCAAGCAAAATATTTAAATTATTCAACGAGTTTGAAATTAACACAGTGTTAAGATCCTCAATATGTACAGGGATGTGACAGGTACATCTGACAATGAACATTTAAAACAATATCAGTAAAAGTATTTTTGCTTTGGGAACTCCTTGATGGCAAAGTATTGTAAATGTAAAACAGAGATCTGTATGAAACATGAAACATTTTTTTGGCCAATAAAAGATTTTACTCTTTTTCTTCTTCTTTGTAAGTTCTTTCTCCTACACAAGTTAACTCTAGCCATTTGTATTATGCTCATGTTGAGACCTGAGCTGTAGATAAAATTTAAATGAATTGGATATTTTACTGCCTGGTTTCAGACCATATTGCATTTTTGCCCAGCCAGTCTTGGAGCAATCACTGTGGCATCCATGTGTGTCCATCCATCAGTATGTCTTTCCACACACTCAATTAACCTCAGTGTTAAAGTTTGTTATACTTCAATAATGTGGTCAGTTTCTTAAGTACAATTGGCCACAGAATCAAGTTGCTTGGTATGTGGATACGTCTTGACATGTACAAACACCAATTATGGTTCAAGTTTTTTCTGAATGGTCAGAGATAACTTTCATACTAGGACTGTAGGATCAGGAAACCGCCTTTAAATATTCATTCCTGATGCAACCCTACCTTCCTTAGATCCTGAGGCAAAACCAAGGTCATTCAAAATGAAAATATTAGTGTCATGCAGGGATGCCAATGAGACATAATTCCTTGCAAGTTCCTATTTACTTCTTTTTTCACCCCTTTACACATTTCATGCAAAATCATCAATATTTGTATGATCTGATACATAAAGGTAGTTGTAATAGTAGTAGGAGGAGGAGGGTTTAATGGCACATAAGCACAATATTAGCTGTATGATGCCAATTAAAAGTAAAGTTCTAAAAATTTAAATATAAAGAATTGTCACAAAATAGGACAGTAAAACCTTCCAAAAAACATACACATTAGGTACTAAATGATGAAAAATGAAAGGTAGAAATATTAAAATTCTCTGAAGTGCATATAAAATAAAATAAGATAAAAAAAAAGTAACATCCTTAAAATATATGGTCAAAACTTGTGATATACACCACATTCCCTCAAAAATTCCAAGATTTTCTCATCATCCAAAAAGTTCTTCATTGAGTTCACATATAAAAAAAAATTTTGTCTCACAGAGTGGAAGTGGACATGCTTGACAAGGATGGATTCCGCTGTCCGTGGACGCTGGCAATGTATGCACTCTGGTCACAGTTCACCCTTCAGGAGGTATGCATGAGTCCAGTGTGTGTGTCTGATATGTGACAGGCACAGAGTCACCTCATCTCTCTGATTTGTTCTATATGAAGGATGCCACTCTTCAATGATGGGTTTGATCTTCTGAAGCTTGCATGTGGAGTTTTCATTCCACACATTGTGTCAAGTATGAAGAACATGCCTATTGATATACAAGGGGTATTAAAAAAAGTTCTGAATTTGGCAAGCTGTATGACAAAGTTCTTTATTGGTGAACAGTACATCAGTGCATCCTTTCAAAATACTCCCCTTGCACCTCTACATGCTTTCTCAGTCTGATTATCCATTATTAAATACCATTTTGTATTAACATTTGGGCCTTTTTGGATTGAAAAATAATGCATATAAAACTCTCTTGAAAGTCCGACTACATTGAGCTATTTGTGGTCTCTGCTCGTTTTCTCTGATCCAAACTATATTATTTTCTCTTGAGTCATGTTCAGAAATGTAAATTATATTTCATCACTTGTGACAATCTCATTCAAATGTCACTGGTCACTCTTATGATATTTAGCAAGTAGCTTGTTTGGCAAATTCAACCAGTCTGTTTTTGATCATCCATTTTGCACAAACCTTTCTGAATTGTAAATTCTTCATCATCTTAAAAGCAGCTGACAAATTAATGATAAGTGATTAGTGATAATAGAATTATCTTCCACTGTTTATTGAGCATCTTCATCAATTGCCCCCTTCACAGCAGGCACTTCCCGCTCACCAATCGCAGACAACAATCTTCCAGAACATGGATCGTCTTCCATGGATTTGTGACCACCTTTAAAACAACAAATCCACCACAAAATTCTATGGTATCACAAGGAATTACATCTGCAAACTTTGTACAAGTTGGCCTTGATATCAGTTGGAGAGTACCCTAAAAGCGCCCAGATTTTACAGTATGCTGTTTGCACAGTAGCAGAATTGTTCTCTAACACTATTACATCACTCATCATTTACATATGTTACGAAACACGTATATCTGCAAGCGTCTGGCATGCTGCACATGCAGATCAGTTTATAGAATGTTATTTTGTCTACTGATCAGCATTAAATTCACCAACAAGTTCAAAGAAACAAAAAAGTTTGTACCAAAATATTCAGAACATTTTAAATACCTCTCGTAATATTGGAGGTAAGCATGTGGAATCTTCTGTTCGGAAACAGTTGGCTGGCAGCCAACAGTAGATACTACTTTTTCCAGATTATATGAGCAAATCACGTTTCTGTAAGAACTGGGATATTAACAGGTTCTCAGATTTCAGATTTTCAGTGTGGAAAAGAAAATTCAAAAAGATGAGAAAATTTGTTTTGGGGAGGTTCAGTGTAGTTCAAAGATTTCAGTATGGCTTTAATATCAGCAGTAAAAATGGAGACTTTTTCCGGCAGCCAGTTCAAGCTGGTGCCACAGGGTATTGCAATGACATCTCTAACTTTGACCCCATCTCGAACCATCTGTATACAAGAATGTATAGGCATGATAGGAGGCTCTAAAAAAATGAGGGGATTTGTTGATGACTTACTGATTTTGCAAAGATCAAATATTATTATCTTAGTTTGGCAGCTTTTGATAACCTTGATGGTGATTTGGGAATACATAAATTTGCAATATTTGCTAGATTGATTTTTGCTACTTCAACACGAGTATGAATTCAAATGTCAAAAGGTGAAATTAAATTTGGTGTCTGAGTGTACAAGGTTTGGTATTTGATCCTAAAAACAATATCATATGCGGATTGGATGGATTAGAGGACAGTTTTGTAGTATATTGAAGTAATAATTTTGCTCATCTGAGATAAAGTGATGATTCATTTGCCTTAGCATCGAGGCTTTCTGAAGAATAATTTCTAAATGTTCCCAAAGTTGAAGTCCTTGATTGTGTATCTGATCAAGCATCAGCAGCTAGAATTTACAAGCTGATCCATACACAGTTGAGCCATGGTCAAGTTTAGATCTTAATAAAGTCCTGTCTGGTCAGAGTAAGATCTTCCAGTCTGCTTCCCAATCTGTATTTGTCACAACTCATGTTAAATCCAGGGCCTTTTTGACATTTATCCCTAAGGTGTCATATATGTGGAAGAAGAGTTGGATTATGGTAAAAAAAAAGTCCTAAAAATTTGGTCTCCTCCACAACAGGGATAAGAGAACTGTCAAGTTAGAGTTTAGGGTCATCATGAATTCCATGTAATCGGCAGAAATACATACTTTGAGATTTTGAAAATTTGAACCCATTTTCTTCTGCCCATTACTGAATTCAATTGAAGCTATAAAGTTAGGTTGGATGCACTTAGACCTAGCTTTAATTATAATTCATTTAATTCATTATAGGTCATTCATTATGCCACACTACCAACTTTCTCCAAGTCCAAAGATGACTGCTATACGTTTTTTAGGAAAGCTTCTCTAATAAATGCTTAAAGTTTGACTAGATGGTCAATTGTGCTTCTCTGGCATCTGAATCCATATTGAAAGTTTGACAGTAGTTTGTTGAATACCAGAGGAGTCTGTTATTTATCATTTGTTCCATAATTCTGCAAATACAGCTTGTTTAGTGATATGAGAAGGTAACTGGAAGGGTAAGAATGCTCCTTTCCAGATTTAGGTACTGGTATTGCTGTTGCTTCTTGCCATAATGGTGTGAAGTTGCCAGCTTCAAAAATGTTATTGAAAATATTTAGTAGTGTACTGAGATCTGTATCAGGTTAGTGTTTCAGAAGTTAGTTCAGCTGAGGAGTCATGGGGCTCAGTCAAGCGAGTCTCATAGTTCTCCGAGAGTGAGAGGTTTATTGTAATCTTCAGCATTAGCAGAATTGAAATTTAGAGGAACTTTTTCTTCTAGGTTTTAGAAGTTTTCAGAACAGTTCACTTGAGCAGGTTTTGGTGAAAGTTTTGGCCAATGTATTTGAAATTTATGGTAGTATCACAACTAATTCATCAGATTTCTTTGAGTTCTTGATACAGATATGTTTATTTTTGCCAGTGACTTTCTGTACCATATTCCATACTTATTTAACAGAGGACTGGGTCCATGGTTTCCTCTTGCTCTCTCTAATGGTTTGATGAGCATTAACTCATTGTATACGTTATTTATTCAGATTTTTGTCAGTTGGATTGCTGCTGAAATTTTTAAGGACCTTTTTCCATTCTCTGACAGCATCTTTGCAAGTATCATCACACCATGGTTTGTTTACATATTTAGAAACTAAAGAAGTCTTTGACATTGTATCCCCAGCAACATCCTTGAGTATTTTTGCAAAAGCAAGGATCGAGTCCAATACGTTTTGAAAATTACCAAGTGTTAAATTTGATTTGTTGAGGAATTGAAACATTTTCCAATCTGCAATTCCCATCTTTGCCCTAGACTCGAGGTTTGGAAGTATTACTTCTCAAGTACATTGGAAAGTGGTCACTACCACAAGGGTCATTACCAACTTTCCAAAAGAAATCAATTAAAGAGATGGATTGCAGTTGGTCAGATCTAAGGACAAACAGGATCCTGTGGCAGGATGCATGTAGGTATATGATTTACCATTAAAAAGGGAAAAACTGTGTTTTTAAACAAAAATTTATATTTTCTTTCCTCTCTCATTGATATCTTTGCAGCCCCAAAGTGTATGGTGACCAAAAAGTAATATTGTAACAGTTTTGAGTTATGAAGTTTTTAAGATTAAGTCTTTTAATAGGTTCTCAAAAAAGCATAAAACCTTTGGCTCATGTTTTTGAAGTAGAAATAGAAGATTAATTTCATCAATATTTGCCTTTAAACTGCCGTAGTTACACAGTGTTATGGTGTCAGACAATTTATGAAAGTGGTGGAAGTACAGGACCTCAGGGAGCTTTCACTGGTGTGGTATCCAGGGTGACCCGAGTGTCCATACTCTCCAGACTTCCAAGCATACGGTCTATTGCTCTGCTGGTGGGCCAGATGTAGACAATTTCTTGCTTTTAGAGCTGGTTTTCTTATATGTCACACTGTTGCTATGACCACTGGAGATAGTGGTTTGTTGCTCGTTTTGTGGACTTTATTTTGTCAGTTTTTCACTTGTAGTGTTGGGTTTCTTATTGGTCATACTATTGGATGGGCCAGTTACCTTTTATGCTACATTCTCAGTTTGGGTGGTTGCTTGCACAGGTTTTGGAGGTGTCAAGACTTTAAACTTCATCTCACCCTGTGGCCAGGTGATGTCTTTCTGATATCTTTCTGGGAAAAGGCAGAATTTGTGGAAGGTTTCTTTCGTGCCCACATCTGGAGCCGACTGGTTTTCCTCTTGTGGTGATCTTTGTGTTAGCCATATTTCTGGTACTTAAAGCACCACAAAGTATTAAGGATGAAAGGATCGATGTGGATATTCAAAAACCAGGCTTTGATTGATATAGGCCAAATAGCACAGCTAAACATCTGAATGTAAGTGTATGTAGGAATATACATGCTTTTAAGGCACATGTTGATTCTTTTCACTTTGGAAATGTTCTGAGATCATCCCAGTCTCACTGCAACCATACAAATATATAGATCGCGTGACACCTCTACATGAGTCGAGAAATTTGTGTAAATATGTTAATAGGTATATCCACAAATCGCTTTGTGCAAAGCAGATTATCAGAGTAAGCTTTGCAGCTACACTCTACAAGTAAATGACCCAAGCTAAAACAATTTACACTCTTTGAAGTGCTTTAGCTATCATGAAAGGGGATAGCTTGGTTAGTTTTTGGTTCTCATAATTGGATTCAATGATATATATCATGACCAATTTCCCTCCCTCGGAGAAGTTTCCTCTTCCAAGTCACTGCTCGAATTATTCCTGGTTATCTCACACTATTCATGACGGTTAGTTTTGTTGGTTTTCCCATAGATAAATAATGTTTCATAACCCTTGCTCCCCACCTGCCTCAGAGCCCAACAAGGGGACAGAGATGTACGCTAATTTCTTGTGTTTCTCATCTCAGGGCTACACAGATTGATACTGTACTGCAAAGAAGAAACCTTACTTGATTGACCCTTCCCAAGGTTTAAGCACAGCGTGTTTATAAAATTTGTGGAGACTAGTGAAAGTGACTCTGTCTTTAACATAACCCCTGAAGCTTGATGTCACTAGACAACTGATATGACCATGCCCTTCTAACCACCCATCTAGCTGAAGTTGAGGCCGAAGTAGTATGTTGCATCGGAGTGGCAACAACTGTCATCTCACCTACCCAGATCCTCTCTTGCAACAATATGGGACACAACCAATGGCAAATAGGTTACCATCACTCAGTCACCTCTTACAGCATGCAAGAGGTCACATTGAGAGCCTATCTTACAAACCCGAGCCTGACATTTGGTTTGACAGAATTCACCATGTTTGGGTTTTTTCACTGTTGATGATGAAATTACACCTTGCAATACAGTTAAGTCCTACAAAAGTAAAACAAGTATGCTTTTTCACATTTGAAATGTTTAAACATACCGGTAAATGCCACTGCCATAGTCGCAGCCCATGTTAGTACATTTTACATTAGATAAATAGATAATCAGACATAGCTGTAAAAGTGTGCAAAACTATAGGATAATTATATGGTAGTCGGTGAAACCTGTATGCAACAAAATGCTGCAGTTGTAGTTTTTCATCAGGTCATATTACAAAATGTGTAAGAACAGCATACAGAAGCACATTTTTAATAATTTATTATTTATTTTCAATTAATATTATGGCAAACAAACTAGATGCATTCATAAACTCACCACATCTTATTTTGTATCAATATATACATTTAACAAAATGCACTTGTAAGTGATATTACCTCAGGTATTAATTAATAACCAAACTAGGATAAATGTTTATTACAATCAGTTGATTCATTTGAATTAAACAAGATCAGAATAAAAAGACTTCTTTGGAAATTGAGGGTGTTTGTTAAATACATATTCCTGCACCCCCTTGTTTTATCCCGACACAACACAATCAACATAAATATGCTCCCATCCCAGGTGGTGAGGATAGACCCTGAGGACAATGTTAGCTGCATATATGCATATATCTTTTCATGCCCAGTAAGTCAGTAAGTATATATATATATATATATATATATATATATATATATATATATATATATATATATATATATATATATATATATATATATATATATGCAACAAACTGACAACAAACAGTGCAAAACTAGCTTTTAACTAGCCTAAGTGCTTTAGTCTCTCATTAAGTCTTTGTCAAAGGCAAACGCAAATCAGAGACAAGACAAACAACAAACACAAAAAGTGTTGAAATTACAAAAGTTTACAGGACTATTTCTAATGGAATTAAAGCTTGAAAATGTTTTATGATTTGCCCAGTTGGCTTCACTTGATCATGTTGTATTTCTATCTTTATCAATCCCTGACCTATGCCTCTTGCTGGATCCAGTGCACTTGAAAGGACTGTTATTCGCCATGATTTGTATTCTTTATATATATATATATATATATATATATATATATATATATATATATATATATATATATATATATATATATATATATATATATATATATATATATATATATATATATAGAGTATATGAGTTCCTGAAGTTCTAATGGCTCTTGCTGGTCATTTTTCCAGAAAACATGCCAGCCATATAAAGTAGGACCCCGCTACAGCACGAATTCGGATATAACACGATCGTGGCATGGCTCCCGAAATGTCATCTATTTTTTCGTACATGGAAAAAAAAAATTTTTTTCAAAGTACGAAAAATAATGTGTAAAAAAATTAATTATCATTTTGGGGAAGAGATCGTGTATAAATTCTGATATAATACGATCGTGGCATGGCTACCGAAATTTTATAATAATTTCGCCAATTTCTTCAACTACTGCAAAGTCTTGTGCCAAAATAAACAAGAGTTTGATTTAATAATTTGGTAAGCTGTATTGTATTCTTGAAGAAAAAGTGTCTTATGATTGCATCTTTCTTTATATAAATAAAGATGCTGAATCTTTCTATTTGTGAATGTTCATTTCAAATGTGTCAGTAGTCAATCACTGCACTTTGATCTTAGTTTATTTTTGAAAGATGTCAGCTCATTTTAAAGCTGATAAGTGTAAATCTTATTATTACTGATACATGAACAATAAAGTCATTAAGTCTTCTTTGTGTTTGTCTTCAATACATTCTGTGTACAATCGTTGCTCAAACAATAGCCGACATATGTTTGCTAATTCAACTGCATAAACAGCCAAGCACCAAACAATGCGGTGGTTGATAAAAGATTCGCACCTGAATTTATAAATCAATTAATTTAAGTCATTGACAATCATCAAAGTCAATCTCAAATCTAAAGGTTGTTCAAACCATGCGGCAATGATTTATAAAACATTATAAAAAACGAAAGCCGCCAATGCGCACACGTGGCTTGGCGGTGTTGTTAGACAATCGCCACGCAATCAGTTGACCAGTGAATAATATTGTACATTCCCTATAAAAATGACCCCGTTGTTGATTACCAATTATTCTTACTGTAGTCGTTCAAACAAATAGGTGTCAGAGTTTTAACTAGTAGTTATTTACAATGGATAACAATACACGGAAACGTAAAGCTTTTACTGTTAAAAAGAAGCTTGAAGCCATGGACAGGATTAAGTCCGGCGTTTCCACAAGTCAGATTTGATTCCCAAGTGATATTTCCCAAGTTATCTGCCAGTGCACATGGTCCGATAAGCCTTTGGCTTGTAAAAGCACTCACTTTGTTTTCAAGTTGTTTTCCCACGTGACAACCCTTTGATCAAGCCGCGAGTTTTACTTGTTCAGTGCCAAGTAACAGAGGGTGGTTATTTGAACTCCCTGTGATCTTGCCGCACAATTGACACGTGTCCAGTTGCATCTTTTAATTGATTTCTGACTTTATGATCAAATTGTTACTTGGAGAGCCCAAGCTCAGTCTCTGCATAAGCACCCGCATACGACAGTAAAGCTGAGGAATCGGAGTCGGACGTGATTTACGATGACTAGACGACGATGTAAGATTTCAGAACTTTATCAGACAATGATATTATACTTCTGTGTGCATATTTTCGATGGAATTATTATGGACTCACTCCTACGCATGCCATGAGATCGGTTGGTGAGTACACGTGTTGAATCTTTAACTGTTCATGCCATACAATAGACATGTACATATACATGTACCAATGCATGGTTCTCTGAATAAAGTAAAATATTATATGTGCAATCTCTGTTTTCGCTGCATGTGTATTTCTCATTTAATATGCATTGATTTAAGATGATAACTGTGCCAATGAAGCACGTTGTTTTGAGCCCACAATCCCCCCCCCCTTTTTTTTTTTTGGTGCATACATCATTTTCTTCAGCTAAATGACTTGGTTTTGTCTAGGTTGGTTATAGCACGGTTCGGGACATAGCACGATCTCGTTTTGTGGACCCCGACCATCGTGTTATAGCGGGGTCCTACTGTATTTGTGAATATAAAAGATTTAAAATAAGTATAACAAATTGTGGAAAAAAAACAGAAAACGTTGATATACCTATTACCGGTAAATGTACCAGATATTGTTATTTTCTATTCCAGATTTGCTGCTACTTTAGTATTAGCATTATCCTTCCATGATTACCTGGTTTCCTTTCAAACTAATTATTTATAAAACAAAAAAAATTCTTTCAGAAAAGTGTATTATTAGAATTTCCCCCAACAACAGTATTTTATTCCACTATACTGTTTTTAAAACTTAACTGTTAATTGACAACCAACTGACATACTACCTTGAAAATACATAACGCCTAATTAATCGGCCTTTCTGGTAAAGTCAGATGGTGAAGTTTTATTTGCTCAGGTCCCTAAATAAGTCTTGGAGGATGATAATAAAAATTAGTTGTTATTAGTAACTTTTTTTCTTAATTCAGGCCTAGACCTCACATATTTTTTTCTAAAGTTATCATGTGCTGACACACTATAACACAACACACAATGTGTGAGGGACTGATGTAATGTTTGAAGTGCAGACCCAGGGCAATCATTCAATGAAATGGCTTTTTATAAGTCCAGAAGATAGGCCTTCACACCTCTTTTGTCTTTTGTTTGAAGTTATAGAGTGTTTAAACAACTGGGAAAACACAATGACCAAACACGCTTAGTCGGTGACACATCTATTGATTGTCCAGCAATGAAGCAATGCAGTCACCTTTAAATTAACCAAAGTTGTCAACAGCTTTATTGATTGTTTGACAAAGAAATAATGTTAACTTGACCGAATGGTCACTGAATTTTACTTCATTATGGTGTATATTTGGCAGTATAATGGATAAACAAATTAAAGACAAGCTGATATAATAATACTTAAAAACTAGGTTGCCACCTGAAGAGCTCCACAATACCGTACTTATGTGAGCCCTTAAGAAACTGATATATTACAACACTACATTATACTATTCAACCCTATTGAGAACTCTTATGACCAATTTCTGATTGCTCAGAGTATCTGCTGGTCAAATTGGTCAAAACCTTTGACTGGACATGTGTGTGTGTGTGTATATATATATATATATATATATAACTTCAAACAATGAATCTCAAAAAGGTTCCGAGGTATGAGCCAGGATCTCCGTGTTCCCACCCCACCATTCCTATTTGGTTGACCTTAGCATTTACCTGATTTTCTCAGGCACTTTTGCCAATGGAGTAACATAACTTGATGTGTAATTGTGTTATGAGAAGTACTAAACCCATCAGTTAAAACTAGGTCACTGTGACCTATATTGCATGGTTCAATGATTTGTGTTTACCATGTGTCGAGTTTAGCTTCTCTAGTTGCATTTCTGTTGCTTTCTTAGCCACTACTATTTGCACACACACATAAGTTGATATTTAGATGTTTAACTCCTCAGTTTAAAATTAGGTCACTGTAACCTATATTTCTCAGTCCTGTGATTTGGTTAACAATTGCATGTAGCTAATTTTCTTGTGCACTTTTGCCTAAGGAATCACATAACTTGTGTCACGAGTACCAAACCCATCAGTAAAAACTGTTGCAATGACCTATATTTCATGGTTTAATGATTTCTTTTCCTTTGTTTTGAGCAATGACCTATGAAATATAGGTCATTGTAACATATTCTCTGACACTTGTGTAACTTGGGAATAAAAGAATGTATGCTGGGGTTTGGCACCAGGACAAGAAAATCCCAGTCATGGAGTAACATTATATTCATCTTTTGTGAGACCCTGCCAATGAAGAAATCACAAACTAGAGAGGCATCTGTAGATGCAAATCTTGATTATTATAATGCATTAATTGCTGAGAATACTTACATGTTATACTTTATACACCTCTGTGGTTAGCTATAATTTTGAGGCAATTCCATCATCCTGCCAATCACATACTAGCCTTGGCCTGCCCAGCTGTTCTTGTTTGGGTTAGTATAGCAATGAAAGCCAAAGTAGGCCAGGCAACCAAAGGTAGTACTACTATACATAGTACAGTGAAAGTTACAACAGCAGACACCTTCAAATAAAGGACACCCGTTCATAAAGGACAAGATTCTTGTATATTTATAATCATTTTTTGCCTTTATATAAAAGATACTTGTCCATAGAAGACGAATTGGTCTGGTCCCTTAAGTACCATATGTACTCATAAGTCAAGTTCAAAATGCAAACTGAACAGACCCGGATTTGCCATTGCATAATGCACATGTACAACTGAGTCTATGCAGTTTGCTAGGATTAATAAGTAGAATAAACAACATAAACCCTGATCTGCTGGTGCATTATGGGATGGCAGATGAGGGTCTATGTTGTGTTTCACTTGGACTTGACTTATAAGTGAGTATATACTCTATCCCTAATAGCTAGGTTTCACAGTACATAAAAATATACATTATTTTAATACTCCAGAGGTTATTATAAAACCAGCACCAAACTTCACTCATTTCTTCCTTGTATCATCCTCAATAAACTTATCAACTTCCATTTTGTTCTCTGGTTCTAAACATACACTCACAGGAGTGAACATATAATCATTTAGTTATGCAGTTCTAAACATATACTGACAGGTGTGAACATATATAATCATTTAGTTATATGGTTCTAAACATACATTGACAGGAGTGAACACATAAACCCTTCTGCTTTAGCAGTCAAGGTAATTAGACAATTGGTTGGACTATCGCTCACACTAAACTTGGAGCTGGGATGGGGCCAAGTACAGTACTAGCAATGGACTCCTATCTACTCTTGATATGATTATCAAATCATGGTCAATAATAGAGTAGGATTGATAGGATAAAGCCATGTATTATACATGTCAGTCTTATTTACTGCAAAATTTATCACCATTATTTCCTGTAATTACATGCAGTGAATTACTGAAAATATAAAACATATTGGTTGTCATAGCTACTTATTGTTTTGTCAGAAACTACCTGAAATGTGGGAAGGCTTATTTACACCGGTCATCTGCACGAATGTATAAATTTACTGTATGACATCAATATGCATGTGCATTGAGGTTTCGTCCACTTTCACTTTATTACTCATTCATATTTGTCACTATAATGGTTGGCGTATTGCATTTATTTGCTCATTATGTAAACAATCTACATGACTATCTTATATTTTCATTAGTAAAACAGAAAAGAGCAGCAGGGGGGGGGGGGGGGGCAAACCGACCATTTTTGTCGCGACCTCATTTTGGAAAATCGACGCTTCTATAAAAAAAACAGGGGTCCGGCAACTGAAAAAAAGTAGCTCACCCAGAGTGGGGGCAGGTAAACCTACTAGGATTACTCAGCGATGAGATATATAATTGAAATCGGCATTTTATTAATAATAATGAGTGATTCTGCGCTAACCATGGAATCTCATACAGTTAAACTGGCACGACAACGACTAGATGCGATTAAGAAATATCTTCCTGTTTGTGATTCTGTCAAACAGCAACTACAACAACGTCAGGAAGCTCAAGTGGAATTTACAGAGGGTACAGAGCAGTTATTTAAACCAATTGTCGAACCAACCAAAAAAATTGTTGCAGCAACTGAGGCAACACGAAAAACTATTGAGACATTACCCGCTGATATTGCTGATCGTCTTCAACCCCAACCTGAAGTTCAACCGCTACTAAAAGAAAAAGTTAACATAATGGAAAAATTTACTGAGGATGGTATTGCTGCCATCAGGAAGAGTCCAGAGGAAATGGTTTATGTTGCATCAAAGTTTGGGTGGAGGGATAAAGCCTATTATGTAAAACCTGAATATATGAATAGTTTAAGACCTGGCAAAAACTGGATTAAAGATGTATATCGCGTTGCACGTGGTATTCAACAAATCCGAGGGGAGGAAGAAAACAATACATTTATCATCTTTAATGGAGTAGTAGAGGAATTTGAATCAAAGGAAATAGAAAAGAGAAGGGTAAAACAAAAGGAAATGAAGACTCAACTTGAAAAAACAAGAAAAGAAAGGAGAAAAAGGGGCGTACAAACTCGATCTGAAAAAAAGAAAGAAACAGCTGAGTTAACAAAATTACTGACTGATCCGGAACCATGGACAGAATCTATTGAGGAAGAAGACTACGATCTGACATTTGACAGATTACATCCTACAGAGGGAAAGGGTTACAAGATAACTTGTAGGAAACAAAAACCTCTAGATAATGACAACCAATCACAAATTGGTCGACTCTGTCCCGATAACGTTCTTGCCGATGTTGATCGACTATAAATTCTGATTGGTGGAAGACGAGCTGGCAACAATTCCCCTGAAATTATTAACGAAGCAGCTGCGATATGCCAGCGATTATTCACAGGTGGTATCATGGATATTGGCGTTTATCGGGTATTGATCGATGAAATTACTGACGATTACTACAGCGACTACGAGTAAGTCCGTAGTCACAATTAGATCCGCGGTAATAAAAAATAACATGATCATACACAATGCTCAACGTGGACCAATCATGGTTAGGGTGATAAACTCACGATCGCCAGTATATAAAGCTACTTACGGAGATGGACTTGGTGATGTTGTTCAAGGACTATTTAGAACGGTAGCTCCAAAAGTGATCCCGATTGTAAAACAACTAGGAATGAAAGCTATCGATGTTGTTCGTGATAAGGGTATTGGCGTTATTGGTGATGTTGCTGGTAAAGCATTCTCAGCAATCAGAGACAGACTTCAGACTTACACGATTAATACGACGAAGACCGCAGGTAAAACTACCCAGCACCGAGGTAATGCCAGCAGCTGTCAGTAAAGTAATAAACCAAGTTGCAAATGCGCGATTGAAAGAATTAGCCGGAAATGCGAGTATTTCTAACGATGAATCTCAGAATGTTACTGCGAATTTGATAGCGGGTAGTGGTCTAACTCGTCGTCGATATTAGACAACTGTGATTATAATAAAATGTTCAAGCGTGTATCTATCTGATCCTGCATTTGACATGGACGCACCTATCCTCAAAGACGAATCTGTACGTGACCATCAGTATTATTCTTACGAAGCACGAGAACCAAACCAACGCGGGAGAATTGAATTACAAGTCCAAGATACATCTAGATATTTTTTACCCGCGGAGGCATTCATTGAAGTTCAGGGTAGACTTTTGAAACACGATGATACTGAATATGCAGCAGGTGAGCAATGTGGGTTTGTTAACAATGGTATTATGGCATTATTCAACAGTGCACGATACATCATTGACGGTAGAGAAATCGAGGTGTGCCACGACAATATTGACATTGCCACAACAATTATCGGGTTGGCCAGATACAGCGATGATTATTCACGGTCTGCTGGTCCATCAATGATGTTCGCAAAGGATATTACTGACCACCCCGATCATAGGTCATTTCTCACGGTACAAGTATCACGGGATACCGCTGTTGATCCGCAACCAGCTGGAATGATAGCTAGACCTGCGGCGGCTTTTTCGGTACTAAAGGATGCTAATCCAGATTTCAACTTAGCATTCGCAGCACGTAAAAATCAAATTAACGCTGATGGGAGATTTAGTTGTGCAATTCCATTATCGCATATCTTCGGTTTCTGTAGGAATGTTAGAAAGGTTATATTCGGAGCCAAACATACAATAACACTGGTGAGATGGGCGCTGACAATGATGCAATATGGCGTTCCGCTGCTGCTGATGCTGGTAAAATAACATTGACAAGACTCGCATTGTGGATGCCAACGATGACACCGTCAATTACCGAAGAACAACGACTGCTCTCATTCATGGATCGCGGTGGTAAATCAACATTGTCGTGGCTGACGATGACCACAGACTCAGTCACGAGTACAACTGTTGGTACCTTCGCATGGCAGATCGCATCACAACAGGGAGTTTCAGCACCACGGCATATATTCATTGCTTTTCAGGATTCCAGGCAAGTTGATTCCCAGACATACAATCCGATGGTGTTTGACAATATCCAAGTGAGCGAAGTTTCTCTGAGAATAAACGGACATCAGGAACCATCTGAAGAAGTGTTATTGGATTTTGTTAATAATCATGTTGCACGTGCGTATCATCGTTTGATGACATTTATGGGACGTGATCAGAATGTTGATTCTGGTTTGCAGATATCTCAGAGCGATTTTGCAACGCTATATCCGATCTATTACTTCTCACTGGAACATTTGGACTTGTTCAGACAATCAGTCGTTGATATACATTTCCGAGCTCGCGTAGGTGCACTGCCAGCTGCTGATATTGCCAACAGAGCCATTGCTGTAATACTATCAGACAAAACAATGCTACTCGAAGGCGTCGGCGGGCGAATGAGAGTCGTTGATGCTCCAGTCGAGAACATATAAAAAAAATACATCGAAAAATCTGCAAGCAGATTCAATTGGATAATTTATAATATCGTATAAATGTCATATCATCATGTTAATGTTACTTTGACACCTGGCCAGATTAAAACGCTGCAATCTGCGGCAAAAAATAAATGTGGAACAACGATATTGCTGGAATAAACTGCCGCAGACACCGGCCCAAATAAACTGTCATTAACTGAACGTCAGATGAAACGTTTCAACGACGCTAAGAAATCAAAAACTGGTATACGACTTGATATCTCCGCAGCTGCGATTAACGATATGTCAGCAATCGGTGATATACTTCCATTTCTTGCAGCTATATCAGCATTAATCGCAGCTGCAGCCCCAGCTGTTGCAAAAGCAGCCGCACTTGGCGCTGTTGGGACAGCTGCTGGAATGACACTAAAAAAGGCAACAGGTCAAGGAATACGACGCAATGAGCACGGACGCCGGCGTTCAAAAACATCCAAAAAAAAAACGCGGACCATAAGTGGTCTGGGTCTAAGATTACCAGGAACCAGATCAGGTTGTGGTCTAAGATTACCAGGAACCAATCTAGGTCGCGGTCTAAGATTAACAGGAACATAATTCCTATGTCTAATTTTGATTTACTTGATGCTGTACAACAATTAAATATTAAAAATTTCAGAGGTGTTTTCATGCGAGATCAACTACCAAGGCGACCAAACAACGTTGAAACTGGTATCATTAATCTTGATTCCACGAGTGGTCCAGGTACTCACTGGGTTGCTTATGCGATTGATCCACATAGTGTTATCTATTTTGATTCATATGGGCTAGCACCACCAGTAGAATTTTTGAAATACATTCATCCGCGTGTTCCGTGGTATTCAACGTTACCGACACAAACAACAACAGATTTACCAATTTGTGGTCCAGAAGTACTTGCTGTTCTTGAAGCAATATCAAAGTCTCGTAGTCAGCTATCTCGTTCACCACCGCTACAAAAAGTCGTACATGAATATACGGCCGGTAAAGTCAACCATGCGCGACTGTTAGAAATAGGCTCAGGTTTATAATGGTTGATATTTACGGAAGATCCAAACGCAGACCAGGTCCACAAACCACTGATGATTTGTCAAAATACGTGACTCACGACGAGCTTGATGATCTTATGAACTTGACCGGGGTCGACCGGGATGAAGTTGTTGTTTTTCAGGATCAACATGGGCGGCTAAAGACGAGTAATAGCAGGTGGGTTGATATTATCCGACGGGTTTTAGGTGCTATCGCAGACAACATACCTGTATTTACTGATGCCGGAAGAATCAGAGACTCCAGTATATCAATCACAACGATCAGAGATCAGATCAACGGAGTGCGAGCACTCTGCGTTGCTAAAACCGGTGATACAATGACGGGTGAACTCAACATGAACGGAAATCAAATTGTTCTTCTGAGAGAACCAGAATCAGACGATAACGCTGCAACGAAGAAATACGTAGATGAACATGATTCCAGTCATAGCACCACACTAGACAAGTTGCGAGCCGAGTATGATAGTCACGTAGGAATGTGTATTAATTTTCGCAGAAACATAAATAAAGTCACTGAGGATTTCTTTGGAAATCCCAAGGTGGTCAACGCAAAGCTAGCTGATATTCATAGTGATCTTACCAAAATCAAAGCAAACGTGGAAGCTATCAACAAATTACAAGAGAGCACAGAACGCGAACGTCCCTTCCGTGTACATACGGTAAAATCTGGATCAGCAACATGGTCAAAACAAAATAACACTATCAAACATACCGCAGAAGCTACTGGCGTGTACAGGCTCTCAGTGTTTAGCTCTGCGAAATTCAGTATATTTACTACATACCTATGGCGTCATTCAACCGATACATTTCCGGAATCAGTGTCAATTGTGCTAAATCAAAATGCCGAGGAAATATTTATATTGGATCCAGAAGATAAAGATTTAAACGCAGCGTTGTACTGGTGGTGTTTGGAATTCGTTGCAGCAACACCACAATTAATTATCTGAATCTGGAAAATTCGTTTTAGACAGATTTGTGTTAGTATAAAATGGCATCGTTGAATGTCCAGGGGCATCGCGGCCACAAGTTTGATCTGGATGATCGTACACAATTTTACAGGTATAATCAAGTAAGTGCGTGGCAGGCATCATTGAAAAATATCATCGACGGTTACATGATAAAACAAAAGAAGTATAGTAGATGTATCGTTGTTATCGATAATGTGGTTTACGCGGTATCCGCAGTGGTTGCTGGAACAATGACGTTAATCGGTACGTTGTCAGCGATCTCGATCGCCGCCCCCGCCATCGGAATTGGGGTTACTATTTTCGTCGGCGTATTTGGTGTTCTTAATATTATTGCAAAGCGACTGTCAACCTGTGCGGTTAATAAACTACACGAATATACAACGCTACTATCAAATGCAACGAATGCACATGCTCAGATGTCATCGCTAATATCAAAAAGTTTAAACGATGGAGTTATATCAGATGATGAGTTTAATGCAATCAGTGCTGTTTATCATGACGCGTGCAGGTTATTTAGAATCTGTGTAGATAATAATGACAGCGGATCAGGAGATAATAACATTGTTAAGACAGATTTCTGCTAATACTACTCCGTCGACAACTACGATATTTGATATTATTTTTCCTACGCCGATAACTTCCCCGAATCTACCGAGTAAATCGAGTTTAGAGATCGCATTGGCACAATTACGAGTGTATTATAGTTGGCCAAACATCAGATCAAAATCATTTGGCGGATTTGATGCCAATAATTCACTGGTATTTTCATACAAAAACAACGCCGATGGTACGCCTGACTGGAACGTTGTTAGTATTCCAACGGGAGCTTATCAGATTGAACAAATCAACGATGAATTTCAGCGGCGAATCAAGTCAATTACAGGAAAGGAATCCAAAATTCCAATAACGGTCCACGAACCAACACTCAGTGCTGCCATTGAAATATCAACACCGGATTATGCCGTTGATATATATCAATCATCGATCAGAACCGTATTGGGATGGCCTGACACACCACCGGTTCATGTTGGACCACCAGAACCAAAGAGATCTGATTATTCGACAGACATCAAAAAGTTTATAGAAACTCCTGAGTATCAAATAATATCAACATGGATTGAATCTGAAATCTCCTACTTCGTACCTATTTTTAATTTAAATTACGACTACCCGTTGACGATGGACTCCTCTATTTTAGCTGAAACAAGAGATATCTCCGCGGACCTGGTTATTAATAAAATTAATGAGGAATATAACGCGTACATAACTAATCTAGAACAATTATCTGAGAAATATCTGTCTGAATATCCGAATGATAATTTACTGCAAAAAATTATAACGATAATCCAGCATTTGAACATGGTGATCGCTAACGTAGAGGGATTTCAGGGCATGGCGATGGGTATGATTAACTCCCCCCTTATATTCGAAAAAATAGAAAAAAAATTTGTCGAATACTTTAAAATAACCAAAGATGATTTACCTACATTCAAGATACCCGGTCTTGACCTCGATGAAAAGAAAAAGAAACTCAAATCGATCATCGATGATCACTTTGATAAAATCCAAGCCGCATGGAACGTAATAGCACCTCCACCAACGATTCTGCGGCATAACAACGGTGTTGGTGATCGATCGGGCCGTCACATATCGCCAGGAATAGTCAATATTACGTCAACGATTTCTGTAAACCTTGTATGTGACGCTGTCGATGGAAGTTATCAAGCGGGTCTATCAAAGACAGATTCACTGAAATCCAAACAAGCTCAACAAAGTTACATTCTTTATAGCTTTTCTCCGGAAGTACCTCCTGGTAGTTTAATTGTATCAGTACCTGTTAATCCCGTTTATCTACGATGTCATAATCCGTCATTGTCGCGCATACACTTTTCACTGGTGGATCAAGATAATCACTTGCTGGATTTACGCGGTGAAGAATTAACAGTGAGTTTGTACGTGCGCGCGTGAATGGGCAACTTTGTAAATAATGTAAATGATGTAATCAGCGTGTGAACACGCCGCGTCTCTCTTTTTTCAACCAAAAAAAAATATTTTTTTTAACTCGTTGGTGTGCGTGTAAACACGCCGCGATCGATATCACTATCGGGCCATAAGTTTTTTTAACTGTCTTACACGCTCACTTATAACTTTTTTTGCTTCATATTCTTGAGACAACTCTGATCTAACTTTCTCTATTGCGTTTGCAAGTGGAACAAACTCAGCAATTATTTTATCATCCCGATCATCCAAAGGATGATTCACCGGTAAACCGGCTAACGACGTTGTCATTTCCTGTTGCAACAGTTTTATAAATCGATATTCTGCAGCTAGTGTATACCTACCTTCCTCACGTCGTTGTTGCAATATTTCAAAATCATTTATAATTCTTTCTGTATTTGCTAGCGAATCAGTAAGTTGAATACCCGGAGTGCTAGCACTCGAATCTTTGGAAAATAATTCACGCTGTTGTAATTTTTCAATCGCAGAAATAATCGCATTAATATTTTCTTGGTTCATATAAATAATAAAAATATTTCTTTAAATAACCGATTTAAAAAAAAAATATTTACAACTATTTACAATTACATCCTATATGAACCCCTAGAGTGTCATTAACATTCTAGAAGGTCCAGAAGATGTGTACAGATTTAGCGTGTAAACACGCCGCGTGAATACATCCCCATATGAACCCCTAGAGTGTCAATTAACATTCTAGCAGGTCCAGAGGATGATCCAGACATTAGATAAATATATACAATGGTACAATCCCCATATGAACCCCTAGAGTGTCATCAACATTCTAGCAGGTCCAGAGGGTTAGATAAATATATACAATGGTAATGGTAATATATACAGATTTAGCGTGTAAACACGCCGCGTGAATACATCCCCATATGAACCCCTAGAGTGTCATTAACATTCTAGCAGGTCCAGAGGATGATCCAGACATTAGATAAATATATACAATGGTTACATCCCCATATGAACCCCTAGAGTGTCATTAACATTCTAGCAGGTCCAGAGGGTTAGATAAATATATACAATGGTAATGGTAATGTGGCTGATGTGTTTGATGAATATATACAATGGTAATGTGATGATACAATGGTAATGAATATTTTACCCCAAGCGGGTGTGCGGATGATCATTGGATTTTGCACGCCACCCCCCACCCCCCAATGCAAACCCAGAGGTGCAAAACATCACCTCCTCCCGTTTTTTGGGAGGATTAGGTTCGGAGTTGGGTGAGTAGCGAATTATCAATGATCATCCGCACACGCGCGTTAAAACACTCGTAGATAAATCTATGAGCGCAATATTTTTTGTTCCCACGAGATTGTCCTGGACACCGTACGGTAATCAGTAAATAACCGTTATTATGAGGATAACCGATAGGTTTTTGTCGGTGTGTGCGTGCACAATGTCCAGGGGACTGGCGATGTCTGATTAAACCAGCAGGGTTTGCCTCATAATCATCAAAAATAGGATGTCTCTGAAAATCTTCGACGTTTATTTGCTCCATTTATATAGTAATATTATTTCTCTAATATATATATCATTCGGGTATAAATCTACCTATGGTAGATTCGGGGATTGTCTATTGAGATAATCTTGAGCGTTTTTTATAATATATTCCTGTCGTTTATCGTAGTACTGTTTCAGCGCTCTGTATTTTCTTCCACCGCATGAAACACAAAGCTCGCTTTGGCCTCTAACTCCAACTCCACATTTTATGCACGGTTTTGGCCCTGAACTCCCCCGACGCACACTTTGCATGTGATAGGCACAATACTCGTAATAGCAATTTTTTCCGCATGGAGTTGCTGATCCAATCATCAACCATTTACAATTACCTTTGCCTCGTAATGTCATTATATAATATTTAAGATAATATTTAATTTAGATACATACTTGCCTTAATTATATGAAGAGCAGGAGTACTGATGAGGAGTTTTCGAGATTAGCCATGATTGATAGTATTCCCTCTGGCAGGTTTGATTTTGACCGATTAATGAATAAACGAGAACGCCCAAGAATACCCTTAGATTTACAATTACACGATTACATAAGCGAGGCCAAGAGGGAGTTTCGTGATGATAGAGCGGCTCACGTTTGGTCGACGTTTCGGATCGATCAAGGCGATATCTCCATCGACGCCATGATGAATGAACAGCGGGCAGCGACAATTATTGGTTATCTGGACCGGAACGCGAGCGTTCTGCATCGATATTATTTTAGAATCAAATTTATTACGGCGTCCTCCTCCGATGCTGATGACAACGTCACTAAGTGGATCATCCGAGATAAACGCGATCCTGTTCGAGAATCAAAACATGGCGATGTTGTTATACTAGATAGACATTCTAGACCAGGGATGTTAACAGGTATCGACAGGCCGTATTATGAAAGGTCATACCCTGTGACTGCAGTTGTTTATGCGATTTATCCGTTGAACGAACCTGACATTAATGCCCTCGCGCCAATGAGGACTTCCGGACCGTGTGATACTGTCTTAAACTGTGCAGCTCAGCGAGTAACAGAGTACTTCATGAACGTGCTACGAGGAAAGGGATTAACAGATATGCGACTCAAAACAATAAACAAGTGGTCCGAAGGTGTAAAAACGCCGGGAGCGCGGATAGCGGATATTGCCGAACTAGAAAAGAAACTAAAATTTCCAATAAAAGTTCAAACATTAACCGATGAGATTTTATACGATTCTGGTAAATATAGGACGAAGGGAGCCCCAATGGTGATAATTTACCACAACGCCCACGCGTGGACTACGGGTATAACAAAGTTTCCCCTCGAGAGGAAAGTTAGGATTTACAGTGGCGATATGATGGAAGAAATTTATAATATCAGCAAGACTGATCCTGTGTCAGTATGGCTGTTTCGGAGTAATGAGGCCGGAGTATTTGACCAGTTCGTGTTGCCATCTGGGGTAATTTATCGCAGACAATATCTTCAGACGAAAATGGAACAAGTTGCATTAAAATACACCGTAGAGTGCGCGCACTCCGATACAGATCTCGTAAACAAATTACCCTGTACTTGTTTTACGGTACCATCGATCGTTGCTCATTTTGCTCGGCGGAAAAACTCATGGCGACCAACACCCTCGGAATTTCTCAAGGATGTTCAGCACTCTTGTATCGAATATAAACATGGAGGGTTGTGGAATACAACATACGATCATAATGACGTTATCTCGGTTGACATGGTTGCATGTTATCCTGCTAGTTTTCTTGGACTTGGTGAATGTAGTCCTTATTTCTCACGATTCGGACATCCGACACACGAAATGACCAGAGTTGCGATAAATGGCGATTTACCTGATTATGATCTAACTGGATTTGCCTTGATTGAATCATTTGAATTTGACACGCGCGCCCACCCCATTATTCCCAATTGGTTTGGTAGTCATTTTACCGGGCGTCGTTGGGCTCCTATAGTTCTATTAAAGTACATGCTCGATGTACGGATACTGGTACGTCTGACAGTAACCGAAGTGGTAATTTCATATAAAGCACAAAAAGATGTTTGGCTACCAGGACAACAAGCAGACAAAAAAGACAATTCATTTTCGAAAGACATTGGACGAAAGATTATCGGTAAATTTACAAACGGCGCCGCATCTGGTAATAAACGATGTTGCACACGGCTGATCATTGATAACGCAGAATTGGATTTTGTAATCAACAATACAATGAAGAGAGGAACATTCGTGAGTATGGAGCGAGTAACATTACGAAACGGAAGTGAACTTGGCACGATTGTCAGTTACAATGATGGCGATTCACCAAAATTTACTCATTTGAGATCCTCGATGTTGGCTTATGTCTCAATAAACCTCTTATCGATGATAACTCGATTTACTGATGAAGCTGTCAGAGTTGCAACGGATTCGTCTTATATCAGCAGGTCTGTCGTAGACAGATTCGGGACAATGTCACTGGGAAACCTTTCAGATGAAGCTGATTGGGGCTCGTGGAGAATCAAAAACGAGCAAATCCACCACTATTCCGATTCTGCGGATTACAACCCCGCTGCAGAGTATTACAAAAATGAGAAATTGTCCGACAAATCACTGGCACCATCAGTTCATGATCCCATATCTAGACATAAAACAGTCCATCTTAATGGTCCTGGTGGTTCTGGCAAGACAACGCGTGCCATTGAATTACTCAAACAGTGTGATCTCGTAGTACTAACTCCGACCCATCGACTCGCCAGGGAGATGAAACTCCGAGGTGTTAAAAGCTGTACTTATCATAGTTTCTTTCGGTGGCGCGGTGATGAATGGCATCCATCGCGAATGGGGCAGAAACATATTCCCAAGATCATTATCTGGGACGAAATATGCACAGTGTCCTTAGAAACATTGCAACCGTTTCTTGATTGGCTAAAAACAAGATCAACTGCGATTATTATGTGCGGTGATCATGGTCAACCTCCACCATTCACAGGGAAATCACCCCATTGTTGGCTACTCGACCATGTTGATTATTACGAAGAAATGTTGGAAGATCACAGGGCAATCGATGAATCGTTAAAACAATTAAAAGTCATGATGAGGCTTGAATCAAATGAAATCCAATGCGCGCTGATACGCAGTTGTATTCCAGAAACTACCATCGACGATTTTTGGAAGTTATGGCATCCTAATAATCTGATCGTTGCATCTAGGAAAATAGTTAGTGATACACTCCAATCGAAATTATTTTCGCTCCACAAAGAAAAATTTCCAAATCTACCAGTACCGTTGTGTTATCGCCCAGCGGATACTCACAAACAAAATATTGATGTTGTTATTCCCGGACGCCAAGAAACACAAAAACTTGTTCTTAATGAGATTGTCACTGTTGATATCGACGTTGTTGAAGAAGCCCTAAAAGAACCAACATGCTGGACATTGGGATATGCAATAACAATACACTCGTCGCAAGGACTGACAATTTCAGACACTATTGTTTGGATCGTCGATGATCGTGTCAAATGGTCAAATTTAGGATATTTGGCAGTATCTCGAGTAACAAAAATATCTCAATTACGTAGGATGATTTATACCTTAAAAGAAAATTATCAGGGGAATATTAACAAGACTATAATAAAGAGAAAACTAGATGCATATCAGCGAAGTGACAAAAAAAAATAAACGCGAGTTTGATCTTGATGTAGAATTCATCATTATGCTGAAACAACAACAAAACAATCATTGCACTCAGTGTAATGCAGTAATGCGCTGGCAATATTCTCCTAATGACCCACGACAATTTACCGTGGATAGAATTAATAGTAGTTTGGGTCAAATACGCGTAAATGTCATGCTGACCTGCCTTGAATGCAACAGACGTTGAGGAGCCAGCTAGCGAATCCATCCTGGTGGTAATTGTGTATCTTCAGGAATTACTTGTAATTGTTCACGGACAAATCCACGCGTCGGAGCCCCCTCTAGTCTGTAGATTGCAGGCCTACCCGTAGATCTTACTACGCTGGAAATCCTATGGGTAGTTACACTCCAGATAGGATCAGTTGCTCTTTTTTTACCACCTTCAAGTTCACCAGGTTCATATAAATACCTGACCGTGACGTTACCGAATAATGGTTTTTGTGAGGGCAGAGTGCTCTCACTCCGGCCACTAAACCGTATATGTTTATTCGTTATTGCATCGACAGCTTTCATAGAAATTCCACGCGTGACTTCGTTGTTTAATGCGGCTATTACCCTTGGTAATCTTACAACCCATTCACAAGATCGAGTATCAGTAGAAAGTAATTCCTTTGCATACTGATATCCGAACAATCGCTCAGCAAGTGTTCGATTAAATCGTTCGACAATTGCCTGATCACGATGTATTGCGGTGTGTCCGCGTCTAATTTTGACACTATGTTGTTTCATCATCGATGATACTGCACCAAGAAATTCTTTTCCAGGATCAACCTGTAACAACTGTGGGCACCGTAAAGGTCCCCGCGAGTAAATCTTTTTAAATGCATCTGCAACTTCAGTTGCTGTTTTAGTTGATAACGGCTCCACTTCCTTGTATCTACTCGCAACGTCAACAACGGTCAGCGTATTTGTATGTACGTATTTTAATAGTGTCATGAGGTAAAAACAAAATATCTGCCTGATGAACTTCGTTGGAAGTGCTAACATCAAACCGTTCGTATTTAATTTTTTTAGGTGGGGGTAGATAAATCTGCCATATTGCCTGTTTGGACAACCAATCTGCAGCAACGTCACGAGCGACACCCGCTGCATTGGCGAGTTTGCTAATCGCTGCTGTACCTTTCCAATATCCTCTTGGACTATAATAAATTGATTCCATTACCATTACCAGACTTTTAATTACCTTGGAATACTCGCATTCCTGGTAAATCTGCCTATGACAGATTTGCTCCTAACGCCAGTTTACCACGCATGGCCGATCTTACCAACCAGTTGGCCAGCGACTCCCTCATATTTTTATTTTTTTACAGATTTTAACGCGTGAATCAAGTTGACGTCTGCTATATGACGTTGTTGTAGATCTTGATTTTTATACGCAACGTCATGAGTATGACACGCTTGATCAATCGCATTTATTGGAAATTCGCATGGTTTTGGCTGATTTTTTTCATCAAGTCTGATATTAAGTCTAGTTCCAGGACCACAATAATTATATCCCGGAATGTGTTTTTCACCAGGATACTTTCCCCATGGAGTTCCTGGTAATCCCCCAAGTGCAGCAGCGATATCACCACCCTGGAATACTCGCGTTGGCTTAGACGACACAAACTTGTATTTCTTTGTACCGCACTTCACGCACGTGCCTGTAAGTGCAGGCCTGTTATTTTTTGTCGTTTTTTTTTTAGTCCAGTGGTATCAGTGACTTTTCTACATCGAACACAATATGAATCCATAATATATTTATATCATGGATGTAATTGATTTCTCAGCAACGCAGGAAAAAGAACCAACCAAGCATCATCCTATGTTGCCAAATTCAATCAGGGCAATTATTGTTGGTCCATCTGGATCTGGTAAAACTCAGTTGCTACTCAACCTAATAATGAGATGGCTAAAATGGGACAAGCTTTATTTAGTAGCACCATCTGCAGATGACCAGCAATGTTATAATGTCCTTAAGGACTTCAACGAGAGCGCAGGGGAAGCATTGGACGGCAAAGACTTCTTTGAGGTTATCACAGACATTGACGAAGCACCATCAGTCGAAGATCTTGATGGCAGCATTAATAATCTTGTAGTATATGACGATGTCATGCTTGACAATCAAAAGAATCCCGCCAGGATATTTTCACGAGGCAGACATAAAAATACGGATATTGTTTATGTGACGCAGCGATACTGCCAAATCCCTAAAGTGATCAGAGATAACTGTAACTTGTTAGTCGTGTTCAACGGTGTTGATACCCATACGATTCAAAATATTCACTGGACTTGGTGCTCCGGAGATATGGACCTAAACAAGTTTAAAAATTTCTTTGCACATGCTCAAAAAAAACCTCATGGATTTATTTTGATCCATCTACATGACCCTACAACAAGATATCGCATTGGTCTCGATCAAATCTTTGGTTGAGTAATCCTACTAGGTTTACCTGCACTATGGTGAGCTACTTGCCGGACCCCTGTTTTTTGATAGAAGTGTCGATTTCCCAAATCGACCATTTTTTGTAGAAGCGTCGATTTCCCAAAATGAGGTCGCGACAAAAATGGTCAGTTTGCCCCCCCTGCTGCTAAAAGTGTGGATTAATGTTCTTGATGACATTTATAATAAATAAAATAAAAATATGTTAGCATGCCAATTATACTCAATAATTCACCAGAGCTCTATATAAGCATTTGTGCATTTTATGCAGACAGACTAAAAATGGATTAAAAAAAAACTTTTCAATGCATTCAAAATATGCAAAACAATTTAACTTTAAGAATTTAGTTCAAAGCTGTCAGTGTATTGTTCCTGCCATAAGAATTGTCCATTTTGTACGATAGTACATTACAATACAAACTATGCTATTGGGACAAGTTCTGGATGTTCTGTACACATCTGAAATGATAGTACTTGATCACTATGAGAACACTCACTCAAAAGAGCAATGTAATAAAATGCACTCAGATTTAGTCTTGGCCACTAAGCCATGTGATGCATTCTCATTGACGTGATTAGCATCTTGATGATTAAGACTCAGTCTGGTTTTATAAGTTTGTGTTTTTGTGGCGTTCACAAAATTACCCATCAGATTTTTAAAACAAACAACATGTTCAAAACCAGGAAGTAGAATACCCAATTAATTAACTTCTTATCAAGAACTCTGATTCTTATCCAAGGTCAAGAAACACAACACCCACTCATGAGTTCCTTGATCTTCAGCATTTGTGAAATATATAACGTAATTACCATGCAAACATATGTTACCTTCAATATAATTTTCCAGCTAGTTTACTGCAACCATCACAATTCACACATGTAGAGAGAGAGAAAGTGAGAACAGGGTTTAATATATTCCTACTGCAAAATTAGTGAGAAACAAATGAAATTAGTTAGCACATTTATTCTTAAGGTTTAATACATAGCATACCTGTACTTGTATTTAAAAAGGTACAGATTACCGGGTACACTGTAAAACTAAATGAGAGAGATGTAAATTCTGAGTCTATTACTTTTAAAACTACAGCAGCTAATCAATTTCAAACGGTTGCTAAAAAATGAGAGTATTTATAACTTCTACATTTTTTATATAATTGAGAAAAATATTAAAACAATACTTTCACTGATACTATTCAACCAAACAAGAGGTCCAGGTGGGCTTGATATTGCTAACCTGGCTTACATAACAGTTGACCATTTCACTAAGCAGACTTGTGTTGTACTGTAAGAACATAATCCCGTGCAAATGATTTTGCAACATTTAAATATGTGTAGCTCAAGCTAAAACTCAAATACATCCAAGATGATATAAACCCTTTTACCAGGTTTTATTGAAATCATTTGAGAAATACAGTCTCTACAGAAATAACAACCTCAGCCAACCAGATGCAAGATAACCTAATTAATATGGGCAGATTTCACTTGTTATAGAACCTATCCAAGACCAGAATGATCTAAGTTTATTTACCAAGTTTGTGCAAAATAAAAATTCAGTCTCCAGAGTGGTAACAAACTCAACCAAGGAGCCAGTCAGATAGAAGATTATCTCATAAATATGTGTAGATCTTGCTCATAATAATCAAACTTGACCAACAGCTTGATGATATCAGAATATTTAACAACTTAAATCAAAATCTGATAATTGAGTCCCTAGAGTGTTGACATGCTCAGCCAAACAGATGCAAGATCACTTCATTAATATGCATGGATCTCAATCATTATCAAACTTGTTAGAGATCATGATGATATAAGCCCATATTCCAAGTTTGATCAAAATCAGATGAAAAATATGGCCTCCTGAGTGGTAACAATCCCAGCAAGTCGGGTGCAAGATAATGTGTGGATCTCACTCATTATCCAACTTGTCAGAGATCATGATGATATAAGCACATATTCCAAGTTTGATCAAAATCAGCTCATGACTACAACATCCAGTGTGGTAACAAGCAACTGACAGTCAATGGATGCAGACCCGTGACATAAATTCACTTGGCTTTACAACCTGGTGAGCTAAAAACCGTGACATGGTTAATGTCTTTGTTGAAGAGCCTGTTGTGTTGAGTGATGCAATATGCAAATTTTCCAGGTACCAGAATTTAGATTTGAATTTACTGAATTGCATACCAAGAGCTGATAACATGGAAACAACTGTATTATACTGCAAGTGGCAATGGTGCAAAAAAGAAGCGTATTGAGTAATGAAAGTAATGGATTTTTTTCACACATTCGCCAGTGTTTCTTTGGCAAGACATAGTTAAATTTCTGTTAACTGATATATTGATCAAATTTTGAAAAATTAAGATTTCTTTTTACTATGTTTATTAATTCCACTCCCATTAATGAACAGAAATGAGAACTGGACATGTTGTTGCACCAATCTGATTTACTGTGAATTCACTATAGTATGTTAGTGTCATGGAATTTGTGTTTGCCACAACCACAAATTTAAAGACCCAACAAATAATGATCCTTTTTTTGAAAATTATAGGACCCCTTCTTCAATCCACAAATTTAAGTACCAATGAAAATGTCATTTTTCACAAAACCATGAAAAGTGATACCCATGAAAATACCTGAATTCCTGGCATGAAGACTATAACATCTGAATATCATATATACTCGCATACAAGTCTGTTCCAACTGCAAACATCACAGAACCATATCTACTGGCACATTATGCAATGGTAGATCTGGATCTCTTCAGTTTGCAGTTGGATCCGATTTATATGCAAGCATGGATGGTACCTTGTCAATGGATGTCTATTACCTGATTTTATAATGACTGTCAGGAATTGATTTTTTGCACCATTGCAACTCTGACTCAAAGTACACCGAGTAGTCTTGCATTCGATCATGCATTTTATTAATGTGAATACCCTAATGCACTTAACTCCACTTTAGCTTTTAAACCTCGCCATAATTTTGTGACCAGATAACTCATTTATGGGACCATTACTCTACATTAATAACCATTATTGTTTTAAAAAATTCAGTATTTGAAATTTTTTCCTACCATACAGCCTAAACACAGCAATTTTCTGAGTGAACCAGTAACTTTATAAAGAATTTTACTGTTCAATTCAATAACTGCATATTTCTAAAACTGGTAGTGATGGAAAATGACAATGCCTTCAATTTCAATTAGTGTTTACTGAAACTATGATGCAATGTTTCCTTCCATTACAGACTGATAATGTATTAATGTATTTAAAAGTGTGATTCAATGATTTCTTATCCAGTAGAGTATAAAAGTTAACCAATTTTCTAGAAAGGAGAAGGTTATAACACAAACAGCCTTTTGCTTTTGCTCTATATACTCTTAATTAAAATCCTCTTGTTTGGCAATAGACTATATCAAAAATTATAACAATCACAGCACAATTTGTCAAATACCTGATTTTATACATCTGGTAGAAAAATATGTTGACATTCCAGTACTACAAAATATGACATCACTAATTTAACAACAAAATACTGGTATGCTTCGAAAGACAATCCACATAGCAGCATGTACACATACCTAGAAAAGCATTACACACAAAGCAAAAAACATTTTTTTTTTAAAAATAAATGAAACCAATCCAGGGTCAAATATGCATATATTATTAATTTTTTAAAGAATGTGTCTGTTAACATATCAGACTGACGCATTAAAAATATATAAAGGCCAAAAACTTCCTATACAATAAATTACAAATTATGCATTTTATTAACAACTTGTCATCATACCTAATTTGTTTGAAAAACCTTTTCAAAAAACAAAAACAACTGAATTTTATATTCACTGATATATATATATATATATATATATATATATATATATATATATATATATATATATATATATATATGGGTGTGAGTGTGTCATGCATTATTTATGTTTTTGTCAAACTACATACAGTAAAAATTCTCAGGGGACATGAAATTAAAATGCATAGGTTCCCACTAGTAGTCAGAATTACATCAATAATCTAAATTTTGTTGATAATCACAGCATGTCTCTTTTTATACACAGAATGAAAAAACAGCAGCCAAAATAGATTACTTCATAGAATTCAGTACCCATTAAGGAAAATTAGTAGCCAATGGCTACTTTGTCTACCTCCCAGGGAACATAGATAATCAGAGAATATTTACAGATCAATATCACAAAATAAAAAATATAACTTGGAAGGTTAAGCACATGTCATCAATAATATGGAAAACTGAGATTCAGATAATAGATGTTTCATCTGGAACCATGGCATGAATATACACTGAAGAAAGAGTGAACAAAGGTATATATTCTTAAGAAAGATTTCAGTTTCTTTCAAGGGTAACCTTCAGTCAAAATTGTAGGAGTCCCACTATACACATGATTAAGAGTCCTTTTTAAAGTGGATCCATTTCTTTATTTTTCACCTAATGATCATACTGGTTTCCTTGTTGAATCTAGCTTGCTATTTTTTCATATATAGGTGTAAACCACTAAATACTTTTAAGATTCGAAGAGGTCAAATAAAGTAAACTCTACAAAACACATTTTGTATGCAAATCCCAGTATTAAAAAAAAATGAAAAAAGATGATGAAAGAATGAAAGAAAAGAAATGATAAAAATGTGCAATGCAGTATCAAGCTGTAATTGGCAGTATGAAGACATACCTTCTGCTTAAGCAGGGGAGACAGGAAATCCTAGTGTATATAGGTACAAATTTCAGGCATGAAGTAATCTACAAAAGTTCCAGCTGAATGCAGCAAATGATGTAGTAGTTGACCTTTTAAAATGTTAACATGAAAAAATGTGAGGCCACTTAAGTCAGTGCTGCAAGCACGGCAGAATTTGAGACCACTGTTGCCATCAAAGCAAAAGACTGGTCCATATCATGGTACAAATTGTAGGCATATAATAATATTATACAAAAATTTCATTTGAATGCAGCAAGTAATGTGTGGCTATATAAAACTTCAATTTTTAATACAAAATCCTAACACTGATGTCATTGCCATTGTAAAAGTGATCCCTATTTATCTCATTCCTCCTATGCATTGGTGATAAAGTTTGTCCACGTGAGAAAGCCATGTGAGATATACCTATCCCCCATAATTACACTCACTGACATTGTAGCTAATGTCATGTTGTTTTAGTACCGGTACTATATGGAAAAAATCTGCCTACTTATAAACAGAAATTGTTGTTTACAAAAATTTGTTTAAAACACCTTTTTATGCTTTTTCTAATGACATACCTTTTATAAAATACTCTGTACTTCCAAATCTATATCCATACCAATTATATGCCATCTTTTCCTTTTAACAAAACTATTTCCTAGCACAAAATGAGACAAAAATAATCCATCATATGCACTGGTGTAGGATAGGGAAATCCCACTGTCAGGATCAGAATCAGCAGTCTCATTCCTGCCTACAAATTTTGACTCTGGTGGGATTTCCCTATCCCACACCAGTGCATATGATGGATTCCATTATTCTCACAGGAAAAATCAGAGAAAAAATGTGAATTATTTTCTTAGAAACTATAACAGGATGCAATATCAGCTGATTGATCTGATTAGTGTAGTGAAACCTGAAAAGTGCAGTACTAGTTGCATTCACAAGATTGTGTGATAGACAGAAAGGTGACTGGATGGCCAGATGGACACCAGTAATCCTGTATACCCCAACCTCAAGCCATTAAAAACAGCTGTACTCTTACAACTGTATCTATGATGCTATGCAGCCTTTATCATTATAACAAGTGAGTATCTGTTTTAAGTGTAATATCTGAATTATAAGGAACTTTATATACCTTCTGATTTTGACATTTCTTGGGGACCACCCATTTAATTTTTGCAAGAAAAAGCCGGGACTTTTTGGAAACAAAATTCTTGTCTCAAAAACTTGAAACAAATATTCTTGTTCTGATTTATAGAAAAAAAAATTATTATATCCATTAGGTGAAGATTTTTTTTTATCTCAAGGTTAAAGAAAAAAAAATCCCAATTCGAAAGAATATTACCAGCCACCCCCCACCCCCAAATATTAAATGGTCGCTCCTTACACAAACAACCAAAATGTTACCAAGAACAACGTCATTACAATTATAAAGCCATACTAATGTCTCACACCTAATGAGACAGGAAATACAGTACATAGTTTACTACTTGCTTGACCCAGATATATCAACAAGCAAGAGCTCCAAGTGAGCCATAGACTGCTCACCTAATCAAATGCAAGTGCAATTGGCCAAGCAATCGGGGGTCAGTAGGATACTTTCTGTTACAATTTCTTTCTATGCTGATGATTGCATAATTATGTTATAAAAACAATTATTTCAAAGTTGCTCTATTGACCAATAGTCTCAGAGTTGGTCAAAATCTGTTAAGTGTTTTTTTTTAGATAAAGTTGTGCAAATGTTTTTATATTTTTAGTATGGACATATATGATTGATTGTGGAGCATCATAATTTCTAAAAATTCGAACAGCCTTCAAGCTAGGATGCTGTCAATTTGGTCACATTTTGTTAAGTGACTTTTATGAAGATATTAAAACCTGTTATTGTTAGTAGCAGCAGCAATATTTAATAGCAAATTTGCATCATTTGTAAAAATGTAAAAACCCTTTATGCCAAGATGTGTTCTATCAAATTTGGAGGCCATATTTAATATCGGATTGGCATCATTTGTACAAAACTTAAATTCTGAAATTTAGTCAAATCCTGTTCAGAAGTTTGTGAGAAGAAATTGTCTAAAGGATTTTTTATCTTCTGTAACTGCAGCCATATTTGATGGCAGATTGGCACCATTTGTACAAACCTAAACGCCATCTATGCCAGGATGCTTTCTGGTAAATTTGGTCAAATTCTATTGTGCTGTTTTGAGAAATCATTAAAGGTTTTTATGTTTTTAGCAACTGTGGCTATAAACTTAAAAGCAGGATTGTCTATCGTTTGAACAACTCTGAAAGCTCTTCCTGCCAGGATGCTTTCTGTCAAATTTGGTAAAATTCTGTTGACTAGTTTTTGAGAAAAAGTTGTTCAGTTTTTCTTTATCTGTAGCAAAGGCAGCCTATATTGGATAATCGATTGGCATCCACCAAACAAATCTGAAAGGCCATGATGCCAGAATGTTCCTGTAGAATCACGTGCAAATTGGTCAAGGAGTTTTTGAGAAGATGTAAACAAGCAGTTTTTGAGATGTAAACAAGCAGTTTTTGAGAAGATGTAAACTGTTATTGGGAATAGAAAAGGCACTAAGAACCATACCATAAACTCACTAGACCTTACTGGTATAAATTGGAAAAGAAGATAAAATTCTTGTAAAAACAACCAATTTCATTACATTTCAATCTCACACACAGATGTAGGTTGAGTATATTTATGACATTAAAATATACAGAAATTTTGTTCAAAAATATTCAAAATGCAATGATGAAGTATCTCAAAAAGATGAAAATAAGCAAAAAGACACAAACCTTCCTAAATTTTGCCCCAATTTTGTTTAACTATGTTGTAATGAACACAAATAAATGACTCCAACAATACAGATTTTAAAAATCTGGTTTCATTTATAGCAGTAAATGAAATTCAAAGTAGGAAAGTAAAAGAAAAATTAAGATTGATTGAGGAATTCGAAAAAGATATGTTAGAAATCAAATATCTGGTAGGAAATGTAAAAGAAAAATCTTAGTGTAGGGGAAACAACCCTCACTAGTCCTACAACTCTGTCTAATAAAAACAAATTCTGAAGACAAAATGGGCTACATCATACCACAAATTATTAGTTGCACATTTCTGATCAACTTACTTGGCACCTCCCTTATCCCTTTACCTGTGACCAATAGCAGGGCTACCAGCTGTTACCTGGCAGTAGTACTTGCACAATGTTAAACAGCACAGGTTACCATGTGGGACCATAAACAAACAAGATCCATAAAGTAGCCTTAAATTTATAGAAATATAATAAGTTTGAGCTTTAATCACTCAGAAAGTATTGTTTAATTTACCTCATATCTGTAAATTTGTTTATTTGTATTTAGAACAATAAGTCTCTTAAATTTTACAATTTGTGTCCCTATAAAAAGGATTTTTCTACGCAAATGAGGTTTACAGCAAGTAGTTGAACCATTAATTGTACTTAGAGTGCAGAATCTCTGGTCTCACTGATCTGATTCTAACTGTTCCCCCCAACAAAAAAAAAACATTCTAATCTAAAAGTTTCATAATACCCTAAAATTTCCAAACACCATTTCCATCTAGTATAATCAATTAAAGTTTCTGCTGATTCTATCGGAATGTTATGATTTCTGTATGAAACACTGCCTATGCAGAACATCAGCAAAAAGAATAGCTAATCAAAAAAGGATATAGCACTACTATCACAGCTTCCACTTTCTTGCTGGGTATAAATGTCAAACACGAAAGAAAAAGTCAAACATATTTTAACAATGTGGCCTTGATGGTGGCAAACAGTACATACCACGTACATGTATATACTCATGTATACATTGGATCCAATGTCTGCAAACAGCATAGTCACAGATCTGTTGTCACATAATATGCCTGCAGATCTGGGTCTATGCACTTTGTTAGAACTAATCACTTTCACACACAGAATAGACCCTGATCTACCTGAGCATTATGCAATGACATATCCATGTTGTTTGCAGCTGAATCAAACTATATGCAAGTGTAAATGATATATTTTCATTATTTAGGTAAAAAAAAAGATTTACACTAAAGCAAGCCAAATTGGTGCTTCTTTCTGTACAAGTTTGTCTTGACAGATGATGCCATATTCTTTCTGGTACCGATCATTTACAGCTCGCATTGCAATAAAACAATCCACAACTTTGGTGAAACATTGGGATGCATTTTCTTTTCTAGTTTGTTTCAAAAGAGTTCTGAAACAACAGACCATCTTCTCCTGAATTTGCTCTACCTGGTTAGAATTATCTAATGTGCATCTGTCACCAAATGTGACAGTTATTGCAAGCAAGAATGCAGTTTCTTCACGTGTGAGTTCCAGAGCTTGGATTTTCCTACATACGTCAAATATTGAATCAATAAGTTCTCTAGTGTAAAAGATATCAGCAGCTTGATCAATATGATAGGCTTTCCCTGTCTCCGTCAGAATCATTTGCAGATCAGGGTCATAACCCTTGTAGGTAAGCAGAAGAATGAATTCAAAATGAGAAGCCTTGAGTAAACTACACTGGTCTTCTAGAGATAGGGAGGAAAAACCAGAGACAATATTTGCAAAAGATATATAACTATTCAGTACTGGCTGACATGAAAGGGCAGATTGTCTCAAGAATTCCTGACGCCCATCGATATCTATTCCTGTGCTTTCAAAGAAGGCTGCATACTCTTCTTTTGGAACAGCTGAAAGTTTACCAAACAAATGAGCTTTGGCTACATAATTTTCATATTCCTCTCTAATCCTCTGTCTTATTTCATCTTCTGTAACAATATTTCCAAATGGGCGTATCTGATCCATAGCATGCATAAGCTTGTCAAGTAATTCAGGATCCAAGTTATCCTCAGGCGAATCTGATTCTTTTTTGGTACTATTTACTTGGGATATTGGAGATGATAGTGACTGAGATGTATTTTCAGAATCATAATAGCTAGTTACAAATACTGATGTGCTGGGGCTGGAGGAAGTGACACTATCACTTCCTTTCGCTTCCCTGATAGTCTGGGTTCTCCTAGATAAAGTGTATCGTCCTAAACAAGCTGCTTCTCTCGACATTCCAACTTCCAAACATTTTCTGAATCTACAGCCTGAGCAGTTTCCACGTGCTCTGTCTGTTATTGGACAATTACTGTCTTTTGAACATTTGTATTCTTCTTTCCTTGTCAGACAACGTCTAAAAAAACTTTTGCAAGATTCACAACTATTCACACCATAATGCAAACCTGATCCTTTCCCTAAGCATACACGACATGGTGGAAAATCAAGCTTACATTGCACTTGACTGGACACAGACTTTGATTTTTTGCGAGGAGTCTTTCTTTTTGGCTTGTTATCACTGTCATGAAGAGGTTCTAAAGTTTCTGATTCTGAACTGTCCTCATCCCCAACTTCTTCGGAATCTCCTATGTTTTCCTTCTTGCCCCTTTTAGTGTTTAACATTGTATCAGTCTTTAGATCTCTGCAAAATGTTTAGGCTCAAAAACATTCCAAATTAACTGATTAATGCTGACGCATTAATGTAAAGGATTAACATAGCAGCTGTCTGGTCTTGAGAAACGAACAAAATGCAAGAAGACCCTTAGACTTAGTGACTAATCTCGAGGCAAGCACTTGTACAAATACGTCGTATTCTCCGTCGATGCAAACGACTAATTCATATTTTCTTCAACATCAGAAATCCAGCAACGATGACTGTTCTTTTGATTTCCAAGACAATAAACAAGAAAGATGTTTCAAATATACCACTTCACCATCGTCAACAATGATTTTTCTCCAGTCTCGTCACTTCCGTGTTTTTGGACCGCCATACCTAACACCGTAAAGGGGCACAAATAAGCGAAAAGATGGAAAACGCGGCGAAAAGAGGCTAACATTAGGCGAAAAGTCCCACATGAGGCGAAAAGTCCCATATGAGGCGAAAAGAGGCTTCAGTGACTATCTGAGGACGAAAAGAAACCAAAAGAGGCGAGAGGAGACATGCTCGAGGCGAAGCGAGACTTGAGAGGCTATAAAAGAAAACAAGAAGATATCAAACGAGGCGAAAAGAGGCGAGAAGAGGGTCCTTCTAAACACTGGTAAGACATACAAAGACACGCAAAGACATACAAAGAAATACAAGGACACACAAAGACATTCAAAGACATGCAAAGATACACAAAGACAGGCAACAAGACACACATACACTGATATCATTCCAGTTCATTTATTTGTTAAAGTCTTTGTATGATTATGTTTGTCGCGCTGGTCTTTGCGTGTCTTTGTTCGCCTTTGCGAGACTTTTTGCATCCAAAGACACACACACACGCACACAAAGATATACAAAGACAGGCATTATGACATACAGTGATATCCACGAAGAGAAGCCGTTGTCATCTAAACCAGAACAAAGATTTGAAAGTTTCAGTCTTGGTATTAATGAGTCTGTCCATGATCAGTTAAATTCAGGGCGAAAAAAATACAGTCAATTTTTAAAACATATCATCTTTTTTTTGTGAACAAATTAAACACTAAGTAAGCGATAAATGCATTATATATCTGTGTATTTTATAACTAATACACTCATTGTAGTCATTTACAGCTCATTCAAGTCCCGGCGATTTCAACACAAGTGCTTTGACTTACGAGGTATGATAGTCGCATACACGATATCGTGTTGCATACTGTACATGAGTCTACATTCTTAGGGTTCGGTGGGAGCGACATCTTGTACGCTGGTTGGGCGTCTTTGCCAGTCTCGGTAGTTTGTGTACGGTGTATGTAGCGTCTGAAGAAGTCACTGAAGGATTTTCGACCGATTTTCCTATCCGTAGGAACTTCTGATATAGCTTCATTTTCTCATCCTCTATTTTTGTGTCCCAGTTAATCCTGCTGACTTTCAGATGAACGTATTACTTAGTTATACTGTAATTTCCCGTTCCACATAATGCCCGTCTCATATCCACCATTTGGATTTTAACTAGTTCATAGATTTTTTTCTACAAGAGTGTCTGTCTTTTTCGGATCCCAGTCTATGATTTTCAGACGATTGTTCATATTTTCTATGTTGTTGTGCGTCCACAATTCGTCTAATTTCGAAACCACGTGTCCTGCCAGTTTATTTTGTATGTGTTTCTCATAATAGAGGTCAGAATTACCCTTTTCATCCAAGGTTTCTTTCAGTGCCGCATTTCTTTCATCATACATGGTAGAATCGTCTGCTGAGGGTACACCGTTCTCTCCAAATGTGAGTTGTACAACTTCCTGTCTTTCTTGAGTAGATTTAGGTATTTTGTCCGTCATTTGCCGTATCAGATTGCCCTTAATATGTTCTGTACAAAGTTTTCTCCTCACACCAGGAAAAGCTAGGTCAATCGCGTTATTCATGGCCTTTTCGTCGTCCGTGCCCATGATTATTTCTGCTTTTTTAATTTCAATACCTAGTATAGTCACATATTGCTCTGTACTATTAAACTTACCGTCGAACTTGTGAATTCTTTCTCTTTAATCTTCAATAAAATTGGCCAGTTGCTCTCAATTAATATCATAAAGGTTATAATGAATGGTGAAAATAATCCGTGCTTAATTGCCGTGGTAAGTCTGACTAAGAACATGACAAACAGGCCGCTTATTGAAGGCGATCGACAGGAGTTTGAAAATTTAAAAAAATCAATATCTCATCTATGTACATACACATATTAAATTAATCATACGGTTATATATTTCAGTGTGTGTGTGTCGTTGTGTGTCTTTGTTCGTCTTTGTGTGTCTTTGCATATATTTGCGTGTCTTTGCAGTGTTTAGTAGGACCCGTGTTTAGTAGGTGCTGGCCAGTAGATGACTGTGTGTTGGTATGTCAACCGGCGTATTGGTTAGTAAATGTAGATGTTGGTTAGTAGATGACTGGGTGATTGATCAGTCAAACGTCGTATTGATTAGTAGATGCGGGTGTTAGTTAGTAGGCGTGGGTGTTGGCCAGTAGGTATTATGGGTGCTGGTCAGTTAGACGGCGTGTTAGTCAGTCAAAGCGTATGTTAAACCTATGGAAAGCAAAAACAATTTATGGCGTTAAGGGGAAATGCAATGATAATTTCATAAAGTTAAATTCCCCTTGACCCCAGATTCCCACTCGCATGTTGGAGGCGTAATGTTAAATTCCCCTTGACGCCAGACTCTCACTCAGATGTTAAACTTATGGACTTTTCAACACAGAATTCTCATTGACCCCAGACTAACATACTTTAAAGATGGCGACCGTAATGTTAATTTCCACTTACTCCAGACCGGCCCATCTGACCCCATGGTAGCCCTCTATACTACTATGGATAATTATATTTTCCTGTCATTCTTTCTTTCTTTAAACAAAATTTGCATTTGATAGCAACCGAATAAAAAGTATTTAACGCAGACAGTAACAAGTAGATATCTACCTCTATTGTTTTGGGGGGTTTCTTTTGCATTACTGATTTCAGAACCGAGTTCACCTGAGACCTTACTGTTCTTTGTACTGTTTTTGAATGCAAGCTGATGGTTACTGGCCAATCGAGTGTTTCTTTATTATGTACTCAACTCATTTGAGCATGAAAATGGCATGAATCAAGATAACTGTCTTCCTCGCATATAAAACTCTATTTAAATCAAAGTTAATATCATTCTGTCTTTCCTGAAAGAGAATCATTTAAAAAGGTAGTCGCAGATTATCTTGTGCCTGTCAAATTAGGAATTGCGATGACGATGGTCTGTATTGTCCGGTTAAAGTTTCTGGATTGTCTAATCTATGTTGGCGCCTTTTCACATACTAATAAGCAAATTATCCTAATGCATCAACATGCTCTCTCTCTCTCTCTCTCTCTCTCTCTCTCTCTCTCTCTCTCTCTCTCTCTCTCACATAAGAAGATAATATTCACTGATTTTGTTTGCATCGTACGGATTTTTATAGTTATAGTTGTCGATTGGGATTTTTGCTTTTTTTAAAAGTTAATTTCATCCCTGACTGTTAATTTTTAGTTTTGCATTTACTGCTGATTTCGTTCCAAATATTTTAAGATTATGGAAGTTATTGTTATGGAAAGTGAAACTTATGAAACTAATACTTTTATTTAATATGGAATTTCTACTGTTGACCTTATTCAGTTTATGTAAATTCTAATTTTCTTCCTTAAATTCGGACTAAAAGCACGCTTTTTCTCTCTCCCAAAATCTCTGTAGCCACTGCGAAGTATGTATGCATGTAGAAGTCCATAGAATGTATTCAATATGAAAAGCATCGGTCATGTACAAAAGACGCGTGATGTGGTTTGGTCATATTCCTGATTGCTTAAATATGCTGATTTATCAAAGACGACAGCCATGGTCGAATATTTAGGAAAATTTCCAGGTTGGTATTCGCATAGTTATATTGGGGTGTGAGCACATCTACAACGGGGAAGGGAAGGTCAGAGGAAACTAGGGCGAATACAGAAGCCCGACCAGTAGTGGAGAAAAGGATCAGACAAAAATGAACAAAGAATAACTGCAAAACTGGAAACTTCATTTTTAAACCATCAACATAATGTAAACAGAGCAGGCTATAAGATTAATTAACAACATCTGTCGAGTAGTTGTGTCACTGTATATAGAAGCATAGAAACCAATTATTGGTAGGGGTAATTTTTCGTTGCCGGAAGAATGTATACGCTATAAAGTGTACATAGATATTTGCAGCAGGATACCAGAAGAACAGAGAGAGAGAGAGAAACAGACAGACAGACAGACGTTGTAGAATGAGGATGAAAGGTCCCTTTTTACCTCCTCATTGTAATATTTCTCTTCCCATTTTTACTCTTATCTTTTACATTACCGGCGATGTTTGATATTTTTAATTTGTATACTTTGCAACAAAATTTTATTCAAGGCATGTTCGAAACTGCTCTGGTGCATAGGTGAAATTTGGATTTGAGTTAAAGATGGAAATAGCTTTTGATTTCGGAACTGTTCTATTGATATTGATTTGAACCCACATGCGCGCAAGCAATCACACAGGCAGTCAAACATTTTAGTTTCTTCAGAGTTGGACATTTAGAAGATGAAATTATTATTTTGCCTCATTGGAGCCTCTTTTGATCTGTTAAAAATCTTATAGCTTCAGTTACTTAAAAAATATTTTGCCTCTTTTCTCCTAATTGGTCATCATTTCGCCTGTTGTATGTGATATGGAATTTGTATTACGTCCATTTTGGATCTATTTACATCTCTTTTCGCCTCGTTTTGTCCCTCTTGGTATCATTTGATTCCTTGTCGCATCTTTCTATTAAGTTTTAGTTGCCCAGTTTTCATTAGGTCTACTCTTTGCCCCCTTTTGTTATCGTAATGACCTTTAATAGTCTCAAACTCACTGTATCGTATCTACTCCGACTCCGGATGTTTCTTATCGCTTCTTGTTTTGTCAGATCGCTTTTTGAATATGTGGTGTTGTGTATGGTTCTTGTTTTGTCAGATCGCTATTTGAATATGTGGTGTTGTGTATGGTTCTTGTTTTGTCAGATCGCTATTTGAATATGTTGTGTTGTGTATGGTTCTTGTTTTGTCAGATCGCTATATGAATATGTGGTGTTGTGTATGGTTCTTGTTTTGTCAGATCGCTATTTGAATATGTGGTGTTGTGTATGGTTCTTGTTTTGTCAGATCGCTATATGAATATGTGGTGTTGTGTATGGTTCTTGTTTTGTCAGATCGCTGTTTGAATATGTGGTGTTGTGTATGGTTCTTGTTTTGTCAGATCGCTATTTGAATATGTGGTGTTGTGTATGGTTCTTGTTTTGTCAGATCGCTATTTGAATATGTGGTGTTGTGTATGGTTTGGTACATTAACAACGAGACGGTTTGGTATTTAATGTACTAGATTCTGGGCCGTCGTAAGAGGCGGGCGAATCGAACGACAGCCCAAGGCACCAAGCCGTGGAGTGGGGGGGGGGGGGGGGGGCCGCGACTTCGCGGATCATGTTATTTTATTCTGTATTTAACTTAAATAAACGTACAGCTTTTTCATTAAAATATCTACGTTTAGTTAGTATTCTCATGACTATTAATACATTTAAACAACAAACAGTTTGCGGTGTTTTTTTCCAGGGGGGTGGGCGCCAAAGGCGACGCTCCCCCGGGGCGCCGTTTCGTCCAGCGCAGATTTGCGACGACCCTGACTAAATTGCAGATATAAAAAAGAGCTATCTTGCTAAATCGGACGCGATACCAAATAGCCGGAGTTGGAATATATACAATGTAGTATAACTGCGCTTTCGACTCTGCTTTAGTTTGTGCCTCATATTTGTCTCATTTTGCCTCCTTTCGCATTAGTTTAAGCCTCTTTCCACCTCCTTTTGTCCTCATATAGTATCTGAAGCCTCTTTTCGCTTTAGTATGCGTCTCTTGTTGGCCCTAATTGTCGCTTTTTGTTTTTCGGGCCTCTTTTCACCTATATTCGTCTCTTTCTCCTTTGTTCTTTCAATATTCTCTTTTTAGTCTCCAAAACATCTCTTGCTTTAGTACATGACTCATTTCGATATTTAGGCACCTCCATTTTGGACTGGTTAGCAAACTTTCGTCACTTGTTTTGACCTAAGGATGAACACGAAACCAAACTAAGTTTTTACATTATAAGTATTTTGATTGGTCGAACATTTTTGACATCCGGTTAAGGGAGGTTATTTCTAAATTTGTCTTAGACATAACAAGTGTTAGTTTTCAAGACAGGTATTCTCTGCTAAAAAAAAAAAAAAAACTTTAAATTTTTTTAGTAGCAAGTGGCAGAAGATGTAGGTAGGCCTTTGCGTTTGCTTAGAAAGAGAAATAAAAAAAATTCATTTAGAAAAAAAATCGCTAGTAGTAATAACATAATTTTGAAATAAGTGTTTCACTTTGCATGCTGCCGTAATTCATCAATAATTTGATCTTTGAAGCAAATTATTATATTAATATTATTTTTTTATTAATTTTTTTTTTGGGGGGGGGGGGCATATCTAGTGTGAAATTGTTTGTTTTGCCTGTGATATTAGGCCTGAAATAAAGTTATTATTATTATTATTATTATTATTATTATTATTATTATTATTTAAAACAGCGGTATTCTTTTCACTTGGAGTATATTTAGGATAACTTTTAGGTGGGTTTTTTATGTCTTGTCATTATTGAGCGTTATTGATTTCTAGAACTATAGAAATCTCTTTATCGTGAATAATTGTGCATGGATTGGATGTCCTCTCAAATAGAAATTGTCGCAAAGTACATGTAACCTAATCCTAGTCACATCCATGCGATGTTGGTATGACACAACTAATGCAATGAAGTTTCCTCGTGACCCTCAAAACATGGTTGTGCCACTAAGTCTAAAATGATGATAAGTGCTTTCTAATTTTTTTCACTCATTTGTACTGTCATGCTATTTTACATGTACCTGACAGGCTATTAACTGTCATGCCATTTTACATGTACCTGACAGGCTATTAACTCATGGATGTGGATTTTGTCATAGTGAAATGAAACAAGGCACTTGTATTACCATTTTCACGCGCATTTTCTATTGTGCACCATTTAAAAAGGCTATACTTTCATGTAAGTACTTTTCGAAGGAATGCGGTTTATATTTATGTAAAAAAATTTGACATATGTTAATTTTTATATACTTTTATCTTGTATTTTAGATGCACTTTGCAGATTTTTTTTTTTTTACACTTTTGCCTTTTAACTTGTTATTGTTAGTACGTCATGTTTCTGTTTATCTGCAAGGCTTTATCTTCAGAAGTTTCTTTTGCGATTTCTTTTCCTAAAATTTTTAGAACTTTACTTTTTAATTGGCACCATATAGCTGTATATGGCTATGCTGACGTGCCGTTAAACACTACTATTACTACTACACGCTAGGTATACTATCCTCGAACCATCATATTTCGTGCCCTTAACGTCAATTTTAACACGTTCGATATAATATTGTGAGAATCTATTCAAAAAACCATAGAAAGTGTTCAACTATATCTGCTTCATTTAATCATCGTTAAAAAAATTTGACCTTTATGAAAATTAGTTCAGCGTGTGTAAGTTTACTTATTTCCGGAAGTGCATCCATGGTTCGTGACACTGACTAAAAAGTCACGTGGCATATGACCGGAATGTGCCAGTTATGCCAAGGTATGGATATTATTAGTTTATAACGTCTCTGTGTTTTTGAAATAAAAAAAATAACTAAAATTTAAAAATGAAATTTCTTTTCGTTCATTTTATATGCAGTTTGTGCGCTTACATTACTGCTTGCTTCTTCTTTACCACATAAACACACGAATCAATTGAGAGAGAGAGAGAGAGAGAGAGAGAGAGAGAGAGAGAGAGAGAGAGAGAAAAATAGACACTGGTGAATGGATAAACATTTTATTATAATAGATGCAATGTCTTTTGATGTTGAATATATGTTTATTATGAAATAATACTGAAACGAAAAAGTCCATAGTAAATATACATTTCCACATGATTAAAACCAGATATTTACATTGGCTTTGTCGTTGTATAAATTGCCAAAGTGGGTTTTCCTGTTCAAGATATGTAAACAATGCCAACATGTGATCAGCGGACCAATCTTTAGCATATAATACAAAATTCGAGGCGGAAATGTATGACACAAATAAAGCATTCAGATTTTTTTAAATCACATGAAATTACCTGTTTCAATCTCATTTTGTCTGATTTTACTTATTAAATACTTGCTGTCACTTTTGAAGAACGCTGGTGACACAGTTGATGACGTCATTATCTTGAAACAAGCGCTTTCGGGAGCGAGAAACATGACGCACGATTGAAGGATATTCACGAAATCATGAGGTTAGGCGATACTACTATGTACAGCACAACATATATTTTTTTCTCTTGCTATTGTATGTGGCAGGTATTGGAACAATGTTTGAACAGTTTTTAAAATTGTTTGTTAAAATATTTTACACGATACAAATGGAGTTAATTCAAATAGTTGTGTGAGACCTGCAATTGGACCGCATTAACTATCATAAGTAGCCTCCCTTACACGTATATTTTGTTTACCTTCCTCACCTGTAAGATTTTTCAGATGCCAAAACAGATGATGAAAAAAGTGGAATCTATATTAATCGGAGCTTCTCCTGTAATTATTTATATACTAATATTAGTAACTATATCCCTAAAGTACCTCCGCGCTAACCATTCAAAATATAGTAACTGATCAAAGTGAGTAACTACTTACATTAACGTCATACTCAGAAGGAAACGAACGCCATTGCTATTTCTGAAGAATCTCCTGACAAAAATATGAAAGAAAATAGTACTTACAGATCTAAAAACTGGTAAATGATCTCTTGGCTCTTATCATAGCGTGTGATCGCGTAGTTATAGAGTAATACAGTCATCTGGTTAAGATCGATTGAGAGTTCCAAAATGTCGAGAATAACGAATATGATCACACCTAGATTTTATTTCATGTAGTCTGTTTTGAAGCTTGGATTTAATTGTTTGCCACATATTTTCAATAATATTGAGGTTCATGATCTCAGATAGCCAGGTTAGCGATTCATTGTTTGATCATTTTCCACTGTTTTTTGTCATCTTGTGAATATGGACCAGAACAGTTGTCCTCTTGGAATGCCCATTTCCCATTTGGAAATTCTTTTGCAATATCTGTCCAAAATTTTTAAATAAAGAATTCTTATTCACGTGTCAGAGTAAAAGTTTCCCTCCACTGGGATCAGGTTTCTAATACTGTTGCAGGTAATGCAACCCCTAAAGCATGGCCAAAATATTCTTGAATAGCTGTTGAGCACTGTACTGGCCAAAACGCTGAGGTTGCCATTCTAAATTGGGTTTTCTACAAGCGTAAACTTTTGATCTTTGTCCAAAATAATTTTAGCTTCTTTGCTAAAATTTACTTTTGACTACTAGTTTTCAACTGTCCAGTTATGTCTCTTTAAATCATTAAATACGTGATGCATGATTCTGCAGAGAAATCATGATTTGCTTCCTTACAGTACATCTCCAGAATCCTAAATTCTTTATTCTTAAGTGGACAGTACTTTCAGAGACAAGAACAACAGACAGTCTCTTTAAAAACTACAGTCAAGTCATGCACAAATTGTCTACAATTGTCAGAAATTGTGATGAACAAGATGAGAAAGTACATGATCTCCTGTTTTGCTCATGACTTTGGTCTCTGGCTTATTTCTCAATTTCTATTGAGACCCTTTTGTGAAACCTTTTCAAAAGTTTATGAATTGTAGAACATGATATTCCAGTTATTTGAGATATTTTTTCTACCACTAAAACTTTCTCAACTAACTGAATTATCTTTTGTTTCTGACCATCAGTCAGTTCCCTACCATGCGGCATCATGTTTTTGTTTACATCACCTGGAAAGTCTGAAAATAACACTCACTACAAATTTACAATTTCAGACTACAGTCAGTAGGTTAACTAGCGCACACATATAAAATCAAGCTTGCAAAATAATTCTTATCCATGAAGTGACCATTTGAAATCATGATGTTGACATTTCATGGGTGGCTACTCACTTTTGACCCATTACTATATTAACTATCCATACTGTACTGTATAGCATACATTTACCAAAGGACAAGGTTTTTGAATTGTCACAACTTTTGTTGGGTAAATTTTTAAGGTTGTAAGAAGTGATTATATCTTCTGTTTCCATCTTTACTGCTCCAGTACCACAATAAGTTGTCATCTTCTTTTGTCAATGTCCTGTGATATAGATTAGATTATTTGTGGCAGGTACTACTGGTCCTTAAGTGTAAAACGGGGCTCAAAATTTGGATTTGTATTCACTAACCCACAGGAGCACCATAATAAATTTTTTACTGATCCTGCCTAAATTTCACTGATCCTGCTTAAATCAAACATTTATTATCCATTAGCATCAACTGAAAACAATAACAATTGTATTTCACCAACAAGACTTGCGAAACAATGCAAGTTCATGTTCAGTCTTCTTCAAGACACTCTTGTTCAAAGATGCCACAATTTGCTCTGCTTCTGAGAAGCAACTTTCTGTTTTGATTTCATGTATCCCTCTTCCATTATGTGTACGGTGCTTGCATTGTGTGATACAAGGGATGATTTATGAAAGTTTTTACACCCATCAATGAATGAAGTACTCTGCACACTTTCATATTTCTCCAAATACTTTGTGCAGAATGTGCACAACATCACAACCTTTCCTGGGTCATACACAAGCCATTTGTATTCATTTGTCCAGCACTTCTGGTACTTTCTTAGTCTCATATGATCATATTTGTGATCACGCTGTCTCTGTCATCATCTAATTTCTGCCATTTTGGTGGCAATTGCACACATTGCAAATACTTCCAGATGTTTTACAATTGTCACTGCACAATGCATTGAATTTTTATCAACAACAATATAAATATTTAAAGACATGGCTCTGTATAATTCAGGATTATTTGTTAAGTCAGCGAACACAATCTTTTCTGATTGGTCAGTATAAGCCTGATACCTGATACCTTTTGTTAGCATAAGTAATGAAATCGGTGCTTGGGGGCAGTACAACAGGCTAGTTCCACATGCACGTTGACAATATTGACAATAATTACACTAATTTACTTAATGAGTGGATTAGTGGTCCATTTGCACCATGAGCATTTATTATACCTTGTCAAATGCAGGATGTTGGTAGGTACTCAATTAACACAATAAACAGATTAATTAACCATTAAAGGGAATGCTGACTCGCGTTTTATTTGATACATGAGACACAAGGCCACTTGTTAACTGTTACGAGAGCGACTAGCAGTAATTTTCACTGCTCCAATGGATTAGTGATGGCTGGGTTATAGTGATCTGTTGGCTAAGTCACTAACTGCCGGTTAACGGATTAGCATTAATTTCTAACCCTGATAAAAAGTTGAGCCTGATATGTCAGATCTGTTATAACCTATTTAGCATGTCATTCATTTTTGAGGTTGGCATAGCTTAGAGTGTAGCTGATGTGGCATAGCTTAGAGTGTAGTTGATGTGGCATAGCTTGGAGTGTAGCTGATGTGGCATAGCTTAGAGTGTAGTTGATGTGGCATAGCTTAGAGTGTAGCTGATGTGGCTTAGCTTAGAGTGTAGCTGATGTGGCATAGCTTGGAGTGTAGCTGATGTGGTATAGCTTGGAGTGTAGCTGATGTGGCATAGCTTGGAGTGTAGTTGATGTGGCATAGCTTAGAGTGTAGCTGATGTGGCATAGCTTGGAGTGTAGTTGATGTGGCATAGCTTAGAGTGTAGCTGATGTGGCATAGCTTGGAGTGTAGCTGATGTGGCATCGCTTAGAGTGTAGCTGATGTGGGCAGAGCTGGAGCACACCAAAAGTTCAGCTTATGTAATCTCATGACATCATGCATTTGCATTTGTTTGTTGTTCAACTATGAGAATGCAGTCTGGGCTTCCTGAACTTGATTTTGATGATTTAGACTTGCTAAGTATGGATTTTGATCTGAAACTGAATGTGGTGACACTGAATGTAGGTTATGATTTAGACATTCCACACAACCACTGTTTGTAATTTCAAGAGCTGTTGTTGGAAAGAATGTTTCATTCAGTGGAAGAGTGAGTAAAAATATTCAAAGTGGACTGTAGCACTTGTGTGTGGAGCTGAAATTTATAAAGCACTATTTGGATCCAAATAATCCACACTGTATAGTGAATCACTGTGAGAATTATTTGGATTTAATTAAAAAAAAAGGTCCATCTTATTGATGACTTTTTCCCCCATTCGCTGATTTGTGTAAACTGAGGTTCAGCATTCAAGTACTCGGTATGAGTATGTTAAGTAACTACTTGAAGAAAATGTTTACTGCAGCAGGAATTGACCTAAATAGAAACATTATCCATACATGTGACAGAACCAGGACATCAAAGCAGTAGATTTCAAAATTTTAAGCAGTAGATTGGCTTCTAAATTAGGAGGATTTTTATAGACATAAATTGTACACATTTTAAAGGGACTGAAAAAAACGTGCATTTTTTTTTATCATAATATGGATTCTCTTTATGTATTATTACAAAAGCAAGCTTTGAACATGAATCAGATTCTGATGGCAAATGTTGCAGTAATAATTAATATGAGTTGGGGTATTGTTAGTTAAATAAAAAGGAAGAATTGTATATTTCATGGTTAACTGCAAAGATTTTTAAAACTCACAAGCATTTTCAGTTTCTTTCACAAGTTCATTGCCTGGTGACTACTGATGACATTCATTGCATACCTGCCAACCTTGCAGACAGTGTTGGGTTTTTTTTCTTTCGGACTAACAAAGTGCGTTTTTATGTCCCAAGGGGTATCAGTGGACCGTGACCTAAGGAAAGCAACGTCATATACTTGAGAACAAGTTGTCTACTCATATTAGCCCATAGACAATGACTAGAAATTCAAAATAATAAAAGAATATAACATGTTTCTTTGAAGCATTTAACACACAAACAAAAATTAGTTGGTAGACTTAGCATTGTCAGATATCATTACCACACACATACACACATACACAGACATGCCCTCACTCACATAATCACAACCACACTAACATTAAATAAAAACTACACCAAGTTTCTATTTTTAAAATCCAGTTGACAATGGAATACAGTCTTAATTAGATGCAATCTTTGCTGCTGGCAATAAGTCAGTAGGAGGTTTAAAGGTGTCATTTGTGTTCTTCTTTACACTCATTAGAGACTGGATGGTATTGTTGTTCAAACTTTACACTCATTAGAGACTGGATGGTATTGTTGTTCAAACTTTACACTCATTAGAGACTGGATGGTATTGTTGTTCAAACTTTGCACTCATTAGAGACTGGATGGTATTGTTGTTCAAACTTTACACTCATTAGAGACTGGATGGTATTGTTGTTCAAACTTTACACTCATTAGAGACTGGATGGTATTGTTGTTCAAACTTTACACTCATTAGAGACTGGATGGTATTGTTGTTCAAACTTTACACTCATTAGAGACTGGATGGTATTGTTGTTCAAACTTTACACTCATTAGAGACTGGATGGTATTATTGTTCAAACTTTACACTCATTAGAGACTGGATGGTATTATTGTTCAAACTTTGCACTCATTAGAGACTGGATGGTGCTGTTGTTCAAACTTTCCCAACAATCATGTTGAATTTTTCTCTGCATAGAAAAAGATCCTTCCGCATCAGCATTGCTGTGAGGGAGTGTCAGACATCCAGGTCTGAAAAATTATCTGTAACTGCAAACAGCAGATTGTGCTCTGCAACAAAATTGAAAAAAAATACTTCATCTCTTGTTACATGGTCTGTTAATGATTGTTAAAACATTTTAGTTACTTTTGGGACTGAGCTCTGCATTCATGCATTGTCCCAATATGCTGTGAGGTGTTGCTATATCCACAGAGGAACTCTAAAATTTAGTTTTGCTGAAATTTGCTTGCTCCGCAGATGGTTCATCCTCTTTTTACTTTCAAACATGAATCACACTTGTAGGCTATTCTGACTACCGAAATAATCATGTTTGCGATTTATATATTGTTACATAATTATGTATCATTTTGTTTTTAAATAATGGTATAGTTTTATGATCTCTGCATAATAGTCTAACAGCTGTTATCTTGCAGAAAGTACATATACGGTACATGTGACCCAATACATTGGCCACTGGGAAAATCAATATTTCGCTTGAAGCATTAGTCATGTCACATGATTCAGTGCGTGAGGGTTTGAATTTTTGCACTTTTGACCTGAATTCCATGTTCAATAAGAAGTCAATACGTTGTTGACTTGTAGTAACGTCAGTGCACAGGTACTTTAGCAGTGTCACATATAACTTAGTTTTTGATTGGTTCGGAGAAGGTTGTTATTTAGAAAGATTGAATTGTTTTTAAGTCGCAATACAGGGTATGATTCATTTTGTTGACCAGAAGTTAGAATAAGATCATAGTAACTAGATGTTGATTTGAGACGTTGAATAATTGGGTTTTTATTTGATTTGCGCAGTCAGAGACTATAAATAAGATATAATCTCAGCGTTCGTCATTCTTCACAAGTACGTTCAGCCTGAGAGGTCATAAATGAGATTGGTTCATTTTGTGTGTGGTATTCTGCTTCAGTGATATTATTATACAGTACATTTTGGATTTAGTACTGCTACTTAAACTTTAAGTATTATTCAACTCCGTTGGAATTATCGGAAACATTTCTAGAACTTGTGTGATAATCCATATTCACAAGGATTATTTGGAATTAATAATATTTGGATATAACTGATTCTTTTTGGCACTCCAGCACATTGGAGGTTTCATTCGGAAAATTCTTCATTCAGAATATTTGGATTAACTTCCGGATTTGTGAACTTTAGAACAATTTAGGACTTTTAAGGATATTCTATACTGTAAGTTATTTTTAATTCTTTCACTTTGATTGTTTGTTGAAATATTTTAATATTTTAGGAAATTAAATATTTGTGTTTTAAATCTTGAAAGTTTGTTTGAGTCTTTTCTTTTGTTACATTACCCCTCTAGTTGTAACAATATGGAGAAGAATGTGACTTCAAAAAAGCATTGCCGCTGATCATGAACTTGCCAATAATCTTTAATAAAGATGGCATAAACATTCTTATTCAAGGCAACATGTATTTCTTTGATTTACCTTACTTCAAACAAATTAGGTTGTTCCACTGAGTGTACTTCCTATGCAAATTAGCTCAATATATTTGCCCACCGCAACGCTCAATGAACATAACACGACATCACCCTAGCTATTGTCAGTCAGTTAAGTCATCTGTGAAATGGTGGTTGTTTATCACTGAGTGCCTTACCTATTTAAATGCATCTAGGACAATTAGCTGTATATAAATTGCCAGGAGGATAGTTTTACATGAGCACTAAGCAGGACTATTTACTCTTTATATAGGCTGCAGGTTATTACTGACATATATTTTGGTGGTAAAGAAAGGTCTCTCTTTATCTCTGTTTTGATTTAAAATTTCTAATTTTACAGAAAATTGCGTTTTTCAAAACACGACTGTGTTGGGGGAGGTTTGGGAATGAAAATCTGTGTCATGCGTGTGACACATCAATGTTATGGCAGGTATGTCACTGCATTGTAATTATTAAGTTTCACACTTTACAGGCTCTCAATAGTTTTCTGGTCCAGATTTCCACTTGAATCACTTAGAATTCTTCAAGGAATGGAGAATGTCCTGTCTGTATCAGCATGGCAATGTGGCAGTGACAGAACTTTTGATCCAGTCTCAAATAAGGCCTTCAAAGTGGGTGTGTTTGTTACAGAAGAATCATTGCTCCTATGTGATGGTGTCTGCATATGCCTGGTGATTTTATTTCTTCCCCCATATGCTATCTTAAAATAAACTTTGCATGAAACACGCAATGCAAACTCACCTGCACCCACTTAAACTCTGATTTCCAAGCATTGTTGAACTTGTTATAATATTTCCTTGCTGGTGGTTTTTATAGCTTTGGGAAAAAGCATATATTTCTTAATTTTGACATGAATTGGCGAAACAAAGATAAGAGCTATCCTTAAATATTTGCCATAAAACATACATGTATTTAAAAACACAATAACAATTAAACAAAACAAAAAAATCAAAATACTTACACACCTCCACTTTGGCTCAGCTGATTTTTAATCAGAGACTTACAAGCCATCATAGACCACCTCTGATACCTTTATTATTTATAATACCTCAATAAATTTCCTGCTTTTGGCTATAAACTCTCCAAATTACAAGAATAAGGTAATCAGTTTACAGTAATTTGTTTACACATGTCAGTCCTAATCGGATTACTTGGCATGCATCATTGCACTGGTGGAACAGTTCCGATCCAAAGTAGACTGGTTCTGACTGGTTTCTGTAATGTGTGGATAAAACACGCATAAATACCATTTTTGTTTTCAAATTTTTTAAAAAATATGTTAAGTTTCATAAGCATTAGTTTTCAGCTATAAAATGGTATGTGCAGTAGATGGTCTTTAAAAGAGTATTTTTATCCGAGCGCCAGTAGAATCACATGTATGATTGCCAATCATTCCTGGAAAGTAACTTGCTGTACTTTTTTGTATAATGCTGGTTTTAATGACAAGTCAGTTATGAGTCGATGTGGACACAGAAATAGTGCTGTTCAGCTTTATTAGCATGAATCTGCAGAGATGCCAAAAAACATTAGTAATATCCTACAACTGCCTAATCTACTGAAAATGGTGAAAGTGAAAATGAATGGAGTATCATTATGCATCCGGGAAAAGTAAAATACAGCACTGAACATTCTAACAATTGTTCTCCATGGTGGCATAGACTGTATTGAAGTTATTAAAAACAGCAAGAAAGTGAAACATGAACTTTAACTGAAATGTTTGTGAATTTGTGAAATTAGAAAGAGAAACGTAAATAATGAATATTAATGTTTCTCATAGGAATAACTGAGAGGTAACATATGATTTAAGTTTTTCTAGAATGTTTTCATTTCATCCTTTATTCTAACTTTTCCACTTTTTCCACTGTTTTCTCATCCCACTTGCACTTAACCAGCCAATCGGATTTCTGTATGTTCTGTACTGTGGTCAACAGGTACGGCAACATACTATATGACAAAATATATGTTACTTTAAGCTCAACTCATGATTTGATTAGATAAATAAATGGCATGTGTATGCAAGTGAACATGCCAATATTCAAGTGCATAGTTGGTTAGTCTTTGGTGTTACAGCTCTCCCTTGTTATAACACGGTAGTCGGGGTCCATCACTGCCTACCATGTTATGTTCTGAACCACATTATACCAAGTACCCAGTTATATACGGAACCGTGATATATTGAGAATAGAGTAATATGCGGAGCCGTGGTATAGCAGGCACCATCGAAATTTTTTAAATAATGGTGTTTTGAAAAGGAAATGAAGATATAAGACTAAGTTTTACTTTGTTTTCTTTCAATCCTTATTGTTATACATTGGTATGATTTTGGTCATGTGGTCATTAGTAGTACTGCATTATATCTGGAATCACGTTATAATGAGGTGCATTATAAAGGGGGAGAGCTGTACTTGTTTAAGATAGATGTATAGGAGGCTTTTGGGTTTCCCATTGTGACATCATGTTCACCCCAGTGCATTTGAGTAGCCATTAGTTCATTGACCACTACTATGCATTACAATACAGATAATCATATTTTGTTCCTGTGTCCTGCTTGATATCATCTCATGTAATATGCAGATCTTGATTCTCTGAACAGGTCAAACAAGCTCAACAGTAATGCAGAGTATTGGTTTCCTCGCAGTGATTTCAGCTCCATATAAGAATGTATTGTGCTCGCATCGTGATTTTTTTAGATCATGGTATGAAAGTAATAAAGCGGTTGTTGGCTTTTGTTTTGCACAATATGTTTTATTGAACCACAAAATATAGATATTGGCTTCTGCTTCTTGTCCTCCAGCATCATATTGTACAGCTTAATAAAACAATGTATGGAACTCAACAAAAACCCATTACAGTATCATATTTAATAGCTCTATGTCAATTATAAATCATTTTTAAAGCAGTAATTAAATGTCATTAAAGATGGTTAATCAGAGTTTGGCAGATGTGTATGCATATAAGTTTGATGCTGATATGAGGTTTATATTTTCCAGAAATATAATAATTTTCTAACCCTATTACATTTGGTTGAAACTTTGTGTAAATTTTATTTTAACACGATGATATGTCTGAATAATGGACTTCACTGTGCCCTAAAATCTGGTCGATACAATGGCAAAATCTGTATACTCAACCAATTACACAGTGTGTAAATATTAATCCTGAATATTTGTCCAGATAAATGTCATATACCAAGTTCATACTGGATTTAAAGAAAAGAAGTTCAGAAGGATATTTTTTCAACTGTAAGTTAATGCTAATTATGCTACCAATAATAGATATAGCTTGAAATCGATTAAATCTACCTCACTTCTCAAAACCTGCTAGATATATCCATTGTAATATATAATCACACATGAGAGAAAATGGATAATTTGTCAGTTATTTACTTCTAATTTATTGAAGAGATTTATTTTTGAAACCCTAGTCCTGCCCAAGAACAATATGTCATGTGTAAGCATAGGTAGTTATTGCCAGTTATTTTGGAAAATAATATGTAAAATCGGGGGTTTACAAATGCACTTTGGCTGACTCTAGGGACAACCTCAAATTTGGCACGGGCAAGTTCAAGGTACTTGCCTGCAGGCAAGTCCAAAAAATTGAGAAAGAGTGGGAAAAAGGGTCTGTGTAATGCTGTACTGTATGTTCTGCAAGTTTTATACTCTGCGATCTTGCCACAGTACATATATCAGCACCTTTATTTAGTGGTTATATGTACCGCATTCTTCTATTACATAACTGGCCACAGTTTCTTTCATCTATCACATGTCATTTCCATCTTGTAGTCAGTGTCAAGGTCAGTCTCACAATTTCTTGTGCAGATGTGATAATGTGAATATTTACTATTTAAAGTAGTTTTCACAAATAAGGAATAAATATTTATATTTTAACTTATCAGCTACATTTTAATCATAATATTTGTACGTATCTGGGATTCACTGACTTTCAGATCCTAACCTAGCCTTGGGCAGTTTGTGAGCTTGCTGACACTAAACAATTGGCTTGTCAAAGATTGTTTTGATGCATGTCACTGGTTTTAAGGTATGTGTGAATTGTTAATAATATAACTCGTGAGATTTCATTTACTGGTGTGTTTGGAAATAAAAGGCACTTGTCTCTAATGGTTAACCACCAGGAGGATTTCGTTCAGAGCGTGATTGATGTACCAAAAATGTAGCATCCACAAGCAGTGTTTATAATCTGTTGTTTATGTCATAAATACAGGAGACCAATACATACATGCTGCTTGGCCAACAATTAAATGAATAAAAATAAGTGTTCTCAATCTCAAAAGTCGGCATGTCAAATATTTTGATTCATGTCGCCGATGTCAAGGTGACTAGATGATAGTTGTTAAGTAAATGGATAAAATAAGAGTTCACAAATCCTTTAGTTGTGAGTATAAATAAATCATTCAAAACGGTCTAGCTTTCATTGTTATTGATGTAGTTGATGAGATGAGTCTGCTATCTTATCTAGGTAAAAAAGAAAACTTGATGAAGTTCTGATGAACCTGTTTTTAAGAAAAATAACCAGTATGTGCTGCGAAATGTGCAAGAAAGCTCCAATCATCTTGGATTAATGAGTGTCCCTGGCTAGAATACTGTTACATGTATTAGTTGTTTGATTTTTCAGTTCAAGGTCTCTTCCCGAAACATCTCTCTCTCTCTCTCTCTCAAAAATCTGGCTATTTCCAAACCTATCCATCTATCTCTATGTATAAATGTACATGTCTGTTCGTGTTCTTCTATTGATATATGCATTCTAACCCATATCTATATATATATATATATCAACATGTATTATTTACATATATATTTTTGGATAACTTAATTATCGGTATATGGATTCAAGGTTCCAAGAACGATAAAAAGAAAACAAAAGTTAAAATAAATTTAACATGATTTCCTTAAAATATCCCATATTTTATCTTAATTTTTTATTCATGTTGAGATATTATGTTTGGGGTAAGTTCAGATTTCCCAAGGGCAAGTTCAATTTTCCATTCAGCTTGCCCTGGGCAAGCTGACTTTTATAAAATTTGTAAATCCCTGAAAATAAACAACAGTATCAGCGAGGGTAGAAGTTTCATGATTTTATTTTTTATTTTTTCAAATAAATATGAAATAAATGCATCAGACATGATTTTTTTATTCAGCCCTTTGTTTTTATCTCTGTCAGCACCAACACAGGAAAAGATAACTTCCGAGCTGTCCTTGTTACTAAAAGCAGAACCCTACTGCATATTCACAAAAACCTCACACATATTGTACATGTATGTTTGAGTATGACAAGTATGCATTAGATAATCATAGTGAACAAATCAAAGGGATGTTAAAACAGGACAAGTGGAAAATATACTAAACAGTTAAGCTCAATTGACATAGATATATTATTGCTGGAACTGAAACTAGTGTATGTATAAGTGATTTTTGAGAGTCAGGAAAAAAATTTAATTTTAGCTCACCTGGCTGTAAAGCCAAGTGAGCTTATGGCATGGCCCTACATCCATCGTGCATTGTCCATCATGCATCAACAATTGCTATTTTAAACTTCTCAAAAACTACTGGACCAATTTTGACAAAATTTGGCACAGAACATCCTGGCATGAAAAGCATTAAAAATTATACAAATGATGCTGATCCCCATCAAATGTGGCCACCATTAGTAAAATCCTTTAAACAACTTCTTCTCAAAAACTGCTGAACAGAGTTTGATCAAATTTGACAAAAAGCATCCTAGCAAGAAAACCTTGAACATTTGTATAAATAATGCTGATTGTAAATTTATATAGATTTGAATTTTTTAAAAGCACCAATAACCCTATATGCTTATCTCCTGAAACACTTCCAAATTTAATTACCTTTATTAATTCAAATATCTGGACCATCCAATTTTTTTATGCCAACCCTGAAATTTTTTTCTGGCCTTGACAAAAAGAATTTAAAACAACAAATTCCAGATTTTCTGAATATTGTGACCAGATTGCATTTAATTTTATTTATAGATAACAGCATTAGACATCAAACTCATTAAGACGCTTAATATTTCTCCTAATATTTTTAGCATTTGCTGGATATAGAGTAGAAAGCATGATTCGGGAGTGGCTTCCTTTTGCATGCTGTTTGCCTACTTTGAATGGTTGAAAATTTACAGCTGGCTATATCAAATGGAAATTGTTTAAGCAATGATATAGAGAGTGTGTATCTAACTATTATTTAACATCATGCTGTTGAGTGATACTGACAAGGTCTTTTCTCAAATGTATAAAATTAAGTCATGCAACCATGGTTCACTTTCAGTAAATGGGGGGAGATAATAAGTGAAAAAGAAATCTTATTCTGACCAACCAACCAAAGTTTTGTTTAGCATGAACCAAAAAAATGCATATTATTCCTTTTTAGGCCTTGTAGACTTTGTGGCAATTAAGTGTACCAAACTTTTCTTTCCAGTTCACAGTTTCAATATATGTACAGTATGAATTTGCTTTCATAAGCTTACATATGTCAGTTGCCCAAGTGAGCAATATTAGGCCCTCTTAGGCCTCTTGTTTAAGTTACCTAATCATGAATTACACTCTATCCTTTTTTTATTCCTGTTCTAAAAAATATTATTAAATTTTAAAAAATAAAGCCAAAGTTGCTCTCAGCTCACAAGTAATCTTGAATTTAATTTCATTCATAATTTGTGTATGATAACAGTTCCTTAAATAATTTTTTTTATAGTTCATGTTGGTTGTGTTCCAGTGTTTTTTTTGTTTTTTTTTTTTTTTTTTTTTTTTGGGGGGGGGGGGTTGATTTTGGTATTTTTTGGCTTGTTCAAGTACTTTAGTCAAATGGACTTTGCATACAAATTTATCATGGAATGCCCTTATTAATCTAACAGTTACACTGTACAAGGTCATATGTCAAGCTAATGATTTTGTCATTTGGTTGAAGTTTTTGGAAATGACCCTGGCTATCTTATGTGTCTTAGATTTAAAATCCTCAGGTATTGCATGTAAAGTGGTACAGAATGATATTCTCAAACCTTTGTTAGTGGATATAGCTTCTGTTTTCCTCAGTAGATTGTATTATGATATTCAGTGCTTCTGCAATATCTTGCTTACTTTCATACAAGTTAGTAATACAATGGTAGGAAATTGGTTGTAGTGAAAATGTAATGTTTATAATTATGTGCTGTAAAACAAGTGTTATGGGTATAGTAAAAAGTTAGATTGTTGTGTAGCTAGAAGGGAAACACAAAGTGTAACTGTTACCATGGGGCATTGAACCCAGTTTGTCTGTCTCGCAGTGAGGTGCACATACCACTAGACTTAAAGGTCTGGACCAGCTAGGCTGGTTAATATGTGAGCTTATCTACATACATGTACACCACTTCTCTTTGACATTCATCCTCAAAGATTACCCAGATTTGCCTCTCAGAGTTGTCAAAACTTATCCTCACTCTATCCTCATTCTACTGTGCCACCAGCTTCAGAGAGTTGAACAAGCTCCTAAATGTAATGGGAAAGGAAACACAAAGTATAACTGTCACTGTCAGGAATTGAACCTGGCTCATCTTTCTCACAATCAGGTGCACATACCACTAGATTAAAAGGTGCAGATAAGATAGACTAGTTAGTGAGTGTCCTTATATACCTCAATAGCTACTTTTGTATCCATGCACTTACATTGTTGATATTTTAATATGAAAATATGAAAATATGTTGCATATAAAATATGAAAACATAAGATTTTTTATTATAATATGCATTTCCAGAATGTACCACTATGGATCCTGTGACCAAACTAAACTATTGTACTTGAATTGGCATATAAAATATATGCTGATATGGGTTGAAAGAAAACAACATGAAGCTTAGTATTAAATCTTTTATTTCTTTCTAAAACATTATTTGACAAAATTAAATACACAAATACCATGAAGTGAAAAATACATTTAGTTTACATAAACTGAAATTATTACTAAACTCAACCCCCTCCCCTCCCTTCCCCCTCAAAAAACAACAAACAAAACCACACACATGCATTCATAGCATATTTTATCATTCTGTATCAGTTTGGTACATAATGCAGTTGGCAGTTATGGATCCCCACTAGCAAACAACTACCAGATTATATGATGAAGAGCTGTATATTCTTTATCTCCTGCCAACTAACCTTAAACAGGGCTGGAAAAATATATACCTGCCATATCACAGTGTTTCACATGTAAAAACAATTTTCTTACTCAAAACCCCACTTACACTGTAATGTTTATAAAAACATGATTGTTTATAACAACACAATTTCCAATAAATCATATGAAAAGAGAAAGAGACCATGTTGGACACTGTGATATATGCCTGTAACTTGTAGCCTGTTTAAACACTGAACAGCAGTGATTCACTGTTCGTACAGTTAATTGTCATAGAGCAGATTAAAAGGTGGTCAGAGATAAACAAGCAATATTTCACAGATTTCTTAATTGACTGATGATATCTAGGGTGATTTTGTTTGCCAGTTGCTTGACAATTGCTGTGGGAGAGCCCATTAGGATAATTGGCATAGGTAAAGTACATGGAGTGGAACAACCCAGTTAATTTGAAGTTAGATAAATCAGATGCATGTTGAAGAAACAAAAGTTGTTACACTTTCTTGCCTTGTTTAAGCCATCATTCTTAAATAAAGATCATTAGCTAGTTTGTGATCAGCGGCAATGTTTCTTTGAAGTCAGATTTTACTCCCTACATTAAGTGCAAAATGTGAAATTATTTTTGGCAGTTGAATGATAAAGTTCGGAGCAGTGTGGAAATCTGATTTGTTTTTTTAAAGCAAATGTCAAAATGCAGCTGTGATTCGGGGAAGGATGAGCCATCTACAAAAGTGAACAAAACCCAGGCAAACAAAATTTCAGAACTCCTGGTTGATGGACTTTGAATTTGTGAAGCCACAGCAATAAATGGGAGCATTTTATACTTTGTACATACTGCAAACACCATATCGACATTAGTCTTTCTGGAGTATATCATATCATATCATAGTAACCACCCTCCTGCATTGGGACAATGCACAACTGCAGAGCTCAATCCCAAAAGTAACATATGTTTAAACAATCATTGCAATCACTAACAGACCAAGTCACAAGTGCTGAAGTGCTTCTTTGCTATTTCTTGGAGACCACAATCTGCTCTTTGCAGTTGCAGATCATTTTTCAAACCTGTGAAAGGAAACATTGCCAGATAATGTTATCACTTAGAAATTCAGTTGTAAAAGAAGTTTGACACTCCATCACAGCAATGCAGATGCAGAAAAATCATTTTTAATGCTGAGAAGCATTCAGCATGATCGTAAGGGAAGTTTGAACAACAGTACTATCCAGTCTCAAATGAATGCACAAATGAACACTAATGACACTTGCATCACCATGAAACCCTTCAATCAATTACTGAGAGCAGCAAAGTCTGCAATGACAAGTTAATATATATGTGTGTGTGTGCACTCTGGTTCTCTTATTGGAACTGTGTCCTGTATTTCTCATTAATCATATTTGCATTTAACATTGGTTTTAAGCAATACTTTATGTTCAAGTAGAAAATTCTCTATGTTGTATGTATGTTACAAACACATTTTGTAAGTGTATGACTGTATCATACTCATATGCAGTGTATTCGTACTTGAAAGTGTGTATGTTTAGATGGAGAGAAATATGCAATGTATTTTGGTCATATGACTTCAAAAAAGCATAGCAGAAACTATACATTGTAATTAATTTTAGCTGACAAGAGTACCTAGATTACAGTATTGTAATTACAAATAGTTAAAAATACTTGAGCAACTGCCACTTAAACAACAAATTTAATTTGTTATTAGGTTCTTCACTAATAAATTGCAGTCTACAACATTTCTAAATTAGTTTGAAACAACCCCTATAACATGTACATAAGACCACATGCACAGGTGTCTTCAACAGCATAGTATTCATTTATTCAAACTACAGTGGTCACTGATGAGTAATCTCAACTCTACAACTACATGTTGAGGGAGTTAATTCTAAATTAAATGTGAATCTTTTGACTGTCATTTTTTGGTGAAGTTTTTAAAAGTATAAAAATGAAATTGCTTGTTCTAGTGGCAGTTGATTAACTATTTATACCTATTAATATTAACAATGATGTAATCTAGTTGAAACTCTACTTTAGATATTCATCGACGTTGAACTGAAGCACTGAAGTAACAGAATCGGCACACAGCCAAGTACAAATATGAAAATATGGTGCGATGCATGCCATGTAGATGCATCTATTTTTAGAAACAGGTAGTTTCTTCATATGACTACTCACTTTCTAGCTTCGTTACAACAATCCCGAGATAGGATTGAAAATTTATGGTTTTAATATTTGTTTATGTACATGTAATAACATCGTGTATTGGTTGGATATTTTTTTTCTTTGCTACATTTTCTCATATTTTCAAACAAATGAGTGATGTAAGAAAACAACCTTGACCTCAAGTTGCAGCTCATATCGATTCCAAAACATAGCATAGTCCCATACGTTTCTGACCAACACATTTTTATTTTTAGGCTAAATCTTTTATCACATAATAGTTACACTTTGATTTCTACAAATTGTATAATTTCCTTAATTGATGTACCCAATGAATTACAAAAACAGACAGTCTAATGAAGATGTATTTCCAAGACACAGCGATGTCTGCCATTATTACCCCTTATCAGGTTCCTTTACAGTTTCAAGCTGATTTTGTGAAGAAAATAATACAAGCACAGCAGTTAAAATCTTCAGAATACACATTTAGAGAGTGCTTTCAATGATTATATTCTTAAAACACAAATTGTTATTTACATATAGATGATTTAGTTTCGAAACACAAGTTAAGATTTCATCATCAAATGATAACTTACGGAAATCAGGCAGTGATATCTTGCAGGGGGAAAGAGTTAATGGTCAATCAGCTATTAAAATATGCCTGTGAATGTGCAAAACTGTTTTGCTAAGGCAACATGCAATCCATTTTGCCTGGGGCATAACACTAAATACTTGGCTGAGTTGAGGGAGCATCTCAAAAGCCATAAAATATTGTTACTCAGTGCAGATGTAAAATAAATTACAGGGCAAAGTCGTTTTTTGCATTCCAGATAGAAAAAGGCGAAGTTTACATTTTTTTTCAGCGACTTAGTTGCCCACTTCACCTGGTAGCATGACCCATATATATATATATATATATATATATATATATATATATATATATATATATATATGGAAGTGTATTCAATGCTTCAAAAGAAAGCATTTATTGTATTTTATTTAATTATTCAAATATGAGTTTCCAGATATTTTCTATAGGCTTATGTGAGTAGATAAACTTATTCTCAGTTGTACAACATTGCTTATTTGGGTCATGCAAACTGATTCCATTCCCCCCCAACACACTTTGTTTGAGTCTCCAAAAAGCTGGAAAGTTAGCAGGCATAAAAATGTCATTTGTTTTCCCACTTGCCCACTGGACATGTAAAATTAAATTTCACTTGCTCAGCAACAAAATTAACTTGCCCAGCCAAAAAACCCTCATTTTATAAAATTGCTTTTTTTTAGCCATAAAGCATATCCTTGTATTGATCCCTATTTTGAAATGCCAGTTTAAAATTTGGGAGTACCTTTTGGTTTAAAGGTACCAACTTCACATGAATTAAATCAAAAATGTTTAATAAAGTGCAGTTGTTTGCATGTAGGTGTAATAAACAAAAATACATGAATAAATACATAAACAGTTACCAATCCCTTTTTACAAACACATGTATAACTGAATACCAACTCCTGTTTTTGGTCCTTTTGTTGTTGTTATTGTTATTATTATTATTATTATTATTATTATAGCTGTGAATTATTATTATAACTGTTGGTTCTTGCTGATCCATTAACTTTTTGCTCATTCTTAATTTTGTTAGTCTTCATAAAACAACAGAACAGGGATGGTGAATAATTTTTAGACATAGTCAGTATGATACCTGTTTCATCAACTGTAGAAAAACTCTGGCATAGGATTATCCTGATTTAATTTGAATGATCATTCAGATTATGCTTTGTTCTTGATTTATTGATTCAAGTGTCAATTTCTGTTTTCAGGTATGTGCTTTGACACGTTTCCAGTCCACCTAACTATTGCTTTAACTAACAAACTGGTCCCATGCTGCTCAGTATTGATACCACTTTAAATCAAATCACTCATTAAATCAAATCACTCGTTTAAATCAAATCGCTCAGAGATCCATATCTCGGAGTCGTGACATTTTTAAATATTGTTAAATAAAAACAAAATAAGTGTATAGTTCATGGTTCTCTTTTTTTTTAAAAATGAAAAAATGTTCTCAATGAACTAATTTTCATTTGTCAACAACCAGTGCATAACTGGACCACTATTTGTATAACCTCACATTGAATGGAAATACTATGATGGTTCACACAATTGAAACGGGTTTAAACCAAATAAAAGATTAATTAATCGAATATTCAGTTGATGACCATGTCTTTCCAGATTATAGAATCCAGTGTAAATAAATGCCCATCAGTCTTCTCAGAATTATCAACATGATATTGAGTAAAATTTTGGTACACCCAATTTTCAACAACTCTGACTTGTATAAGAAACACAGGCTTGTTGATTATAATAATATTGCCATGATTGAAAATATTCTATTGTATTCCTGAGAGCACTGATACTGACAGTAACAGATAATATGATGTTGTCTAAAAAGAAAACATATGCAAATACTTGAGAAGAAAAAAATCTTGCCCAGTTGGGCATGATAAAGTGCACTTGCTCAGTAAGTTTTTCATCTTGTCACTGGTGTCCGGATAATGGATTTTTCCAGCACTGTTAAAGTGAAACTTACAATATTACTCGGTCTCTCTTGCTATCTGACTGGTTTCAACACAGTTTTTTCTATGATTCAACTCCACCTTTTACTAATTTTTCATGTCAAACTCTGGCAAATTTGCTGCCTTTAATACTCCTATAGTATTGGGCAGTTTATGCTAAGTGAAATAAACTTGTAGTCCAATAATAGATTTGTTTGAGAAGTTCTTGTTATATAATGACAGTAGACATTTTTCTTTTTACAAGTTTTATTTGCTTTTATAATACTAATCAGAGTGGTCTGTTGACCAAGATTATTGATTTATTGTGATATGCACTTTGGTAGAAGCCACCATCATGTGACATGCAAATGATATTTTCCTATCTGTAATCATGCTTTCTGTCCCTTCTAGTCCAGTTTACTGTAATAAGTTTAGCTTAGCTAGCCTTAGAGATTTTTAAAAAGTTTATTTGTCCATAGGTAAGTGAATTTCATATTTTAATTGCCGATTTAATATGACACTGAAATTTATAAATGAACATCGTAAAAATAACAATGACATCTATAGATAAATAGCAGTAAAAATTGACAAAATTCTGACAAGTAGATTTAAAGTTATGAGCAGTTACAGATTTTTCAGGTGAGATAACTGATCACAAATTATTACCATTGCCTGATTTTAATGACATCACAGATGAGGAATACCAATTTAAAATTTTTTAAATTTTAAACAGTACTTAAGACCTATTATTTTCCTATTATTTTTAATAAAATACATGTAAGTTAACATTATCTTCACATAAATACATTTATAAATGAGAAGGTATATTTATATCACTGATAAAACAAAGATTGAAATTTATTTTTTTTTAAATTTTTTAAATTGAGGTTTCTGGAGAAATAGACAAAAAAAATCTTCAATTACAATATATCCATAGTTAGCACAACATTTTAAACATCTCTAGTTATATATGAATAAGGGTTTGACAGATATAATGCTGAGATTTGTACAAATTAAAAATTTCCATAAGTTATTTAAATTTCAGTTTTCAATGCTGCAAAAATTATCCAAATAACTCTCCAAATGTTGAATGATTTGCCATAGCATTGTACTTAAAAATTGCAATAAAATATCATGAATTTGTATTATAAGAGATCATTAAAGAATTTTAAAATATTTTATTTCTTTTATGACATCATCCGAACTTGAGAATATTAATGAGATTTTCCAATGTTGTCTCCTCTTAAGTAAACTTAAATCTCTGGATAAGTTATTAAGCAATTTTGATGGAATTTTCACTGTCAATTACATTCTGATGTTCTCTATTTTTATTATATTTATTTCTAAACTTCATTGTGACTTTAATTTTTCACTTCCCCTGTCTGAGCAAGTTACAGGCAGTATGCAATTTCTTCTTTCCCAGCAGGGTATCTGAATGTAGATTTTGCTTGCGCATGAAAAATTAATTTGTCCTTGGTGATGAACAATGGGATTTTTAAAGGCAACTATCCAACAAAATTGGAAATCATTAAATTTGTTAACAGCAAAAGGTTAAAATGCACAGAACTTCTATAGGATTTTAACTTTGCAACTTGCTGACTTTGACAAAGAATAACATCTCTTGAAATTTTCAAATAGACATTTTGGAGTCCTCATATTTAACAAATCATCCAAGTTTTTCAGTGGTTATTCCTATCATTTGATATATTTTATGTCAAAATCCTCGTATTTAACAAATCATCCAAGTTTTTCAGTGGTTATTCTTATAATTTTATATATTTTTATGTCAAAATCCTCGTATTTAATAAATCATCCAAGTTTTTCAGTGGTTATTCTTATCATTTGATATATTTGTATGTCAAAATCCTCATCAAGTTAAAGGTGCCTTTTGAAGGCTTTTGAAAGTTTATAAATTGGCACCATTTTTTACAGTTATGTTGAAAGTTTATAAATTGGCACCATTTTTTACGGTTATGTTGCCACTGAAATCTCACTTGTCAACTTTCAGTCTACAATATCTTCCTTTGAAAAGAGCTCAAGAACAAAGGGACATATTTTGACTTTATTAAGTAAATAAATTCTTTTACACATATACATACAAATGTCGATGATATGTACCTTTTGTAAGGAATATAAATACTTGTATATATATTTGGCCCAGACACATGATGCACAAGACTATGTATAACAGTCCTAATGTATGTCTGTCTGTCTGCATGTAGATCCATCTAGTTGTATTTTTATATTCAAGGAAAATATCTCCAGCTGGCATCATTCAATCAATATCAGTCTTGGCACACATCTATTTAAAGTGTCAAGGCCAAGAACCATATTTTGAGATTTAAGAATCAAATGATCAAAGTTTGAAGACACAGGGCAAGTAGTATAAGGGGGCTGGTCAACATCTTGAAACTTTTGATTTGACTATTTCCTGATTGAAAACTGCCCAGGTTACCATGATCAAGTGGTTAACTTGATAGGGTTTTTGTGACCTTTCTCTTATGTTTCTTTAGATAAATTATGAATACACTTTGGACACAAATCTACAAGGGGAAATGAAGCATTCGGGGACAGAGTCACAAGGGCAAATTCATTTAAGATTTGAGGACCTATGGTCAAAGTTTTTGACTGTGGCTGTAGTTCTTACTTATGTGGATGAACTGTCACAGACTTCAGAGATCACAGGGTCAGCTGTCTAAGTCATCAGTCTTCCTTGCTTACATCTTTTTGAAGCAACCGCAAACTGTTTTTCCATGTAAAAGAATATCGGATGACTCTGCAGATAATTCTTCCATGAAACAAATGGTAATTCCTCAGGTAATAAAATCAAAGGTCAAGGTGTAGATTGTTTGGGATTAACATTTTACAGTTATGTCTTCATACTTTTTCATATGGATTAATTCTCACTGCATTTTGCAAACAATTTTAACAAGGTAAGGATTGTCCTAAAGAATGGAGGGGTCAAAGGTCAAGGTCAGATATGCTTACAATTTATAGAAGTGTTTGTCATTAATGAAGTCTTTCCAAGACTACTGCAACATTTCTCATGGGCAAGACAATCATTTTACACCTTTTGATTTAATGTCCTTCATCACAGAAATCTTTTTCCCTTGTGAGCAATATATATTATAACCAGCACAACATTGCAATCATTGGATACCTTTGTCTTAGAGTGCTATTTAACCAGGTCTTTCTTACAGATGCACGCTTCCTTTTTTAATGTTTTTTTTAATAGCTCCTTTTACTAAAGCTGCATTAAAGTGCAAGTGAGACTGTTATACCCCTGGTGTCATAGTTGTTGTTGTCAGGGTCACCTTTAATATTTAAGTTGTTGAACTTTTGCAGGTACAGTCATTAAACATTATATATGCATGCATCCAGATAACTACTACACCATCATATCAAAGTAGGTCAGTGTGATCAAGTATTATCCTACATACATCTTTGATATTATTGATCATACGGTCACAAAACTTCATAGTGTCCATGCATCCTGAGGAGTATTACAATACCATACCATAGCAGGTCACTGTGAGCTGCTTTTCATGCTTCAGTGATGTACATCTTTTCTGTTGGGTCAATTCCAGTTACTGTTCCATGTACAGTCAAGAAATTTGATGTGTGCAATGCATATATCCTAAGGAATTACACCACTGTACAAAAGCAAATTTATTTACTAAAGTCTAAATCTGTCCTTTAAATAGTCTACATAATCGGCCAACATTAATTAGCATGGGCATTGACAAATACAAGCCCCATATGTCTGCAAACTATACAGAGGGAGCGTTTCTGTCCTTGGACAACTCCATTTCTTGCTTTATTGCAGTGTGGCCCTTTCAGTTTAGTTTTATTCAGTTCAGACCTATTCCTAAGGGACAAATTGGTCTTTATGACCAAACTATCCAAGCCTAGATTGTTTGAGAAACTTCTTTTTGTTGGCAATTTTTATACATCCAAAATTTGACAAAACTGTTAAAACAAAAGTATATGTTGGATGGAGACAGGCAACATGACAGGCATATTTTAGAATTTTTAAAATTTGAAATGCACTTGATATGATATACCCAGAATATAGTTTGAAAAATACTTAATTCATTTGCTCTCCTTTTTAGGTGGATTGCATGTGATGAGGCTTTACCTACTACAGGCCTAATAAACAAACTGATGATGTGGCAATAGACCATCCTGAAAAGAGTGTTTCCGTTTGTAGACTGCCCAGGTTTAGCCTTCATTGACTAAGAGTAGTAACTTTGCAAGACGAAGAAAGGCAAATTGAATTTCACGCAGGAAACCCATGTGTAAAAAATGGTGAAAAAGAACAAGGTTTTGAAAACTCAGATCTTTAAAAAATGTAACCTGTTACCTCATGATGTCATGTTGTATATTCTGTCCAAAGCCGAATTTCAAGGGAAAAATTCTACTTGCAGTTTTTTAGACTTGAGATACCCTATATATGCGATCCAAACATCCAACACCTCCTCAGGGAGAGAGTAAAAATCTATAGCTTCATTGAATACAACCATAGATCAGGGGCTAATATAGCTGTACAGTCAATGAACTCTAAGATATGGAAAAGCAGTCTTCAAACACAGATCTGAAAGATCAGGGTTCACACATTCAGAGGTCACATGACACTAGCCCTCAAGTCACAGAAAGTGAGATACAATCTAGCAAATTATCAGGGTCACAGTCTGACAAAATGTCTCCAAAAGAGCAGAGCCTTTCTACCTTGAAGCTTCCTCCTTGTTGTGTTTGTGCAGGGAAAGCCTCTGGCTTTCACTTTGGTGTCAGCAGCTGCGAAGCCTGCAAGGAATTTTTTAGACGGTATTTGCGGAACAAGAAGGATATCTACAACTGTTCTAAAAATGGACTATGCACTATCACCAACAAGAGTCGTGGGAATTGCTCAGGATGTAGACTTCACAAGTGTTTAGAGGTAGGCATGTCTAAAGATGCCTCAAAGTTGGGTCGCTACACCTTGACAAAAAGAACAAAGATCATTTTAGAAGTTAATAAAATGGAAGACTCGGGGATTGATCCAAACACATTTTGTGTAAAAAAGTCTGAAATTTCACATCCACAAAACAAACAACTTATGCAGCAGTCTGCCTTAGTAAACCAAACTTGTTCATTAAATCATCTAAGCTCAGCAGATGACAGTGCTGACAAAAAAATCAAGAAATATGACCCTAATCAACAAAGCTTAGTAAACTGCAGTATCGACAAAAGTATGAAGAATAATTGTCCATTTGAACAAGACCTTCTGAAGATTTTGGTAGAGGCCATGGAGGATATTTCACCTTTTGGAGGAGAAAAACTGTCCTTGGATGAAATTCAGGAAAAAATCAAACAACATTATGAAACATATAAGCTGAAAGAAAAATTATTTGGTACCTTTAAAAATATTTCACCAGAAGAGTACTACTCTGTACTAAAAAAGCATGGCTTGGATCTTGATGGCCGATGGCAATGTTTACAAGATTGTAAACAATCCCTTCCAAGGCTAATAACAAAGTATGTTCATTTTGCTAAATTAATACCAGGCTTTACAAACCTCCCAGTAGAAGACCAGGCAATATTACTCAAGATCGGACGATATGACTTTTTCAATATTCTGTCACATGAAGGTTACATGGAGGAGTATGAAACATTCCTTTTGAGTACAGGCACTGGATATCACATAGAAGAGGCTGCAGACCAGTTTTTTTCCAGGGAGTATATGATATCTCAGGCTCACATTTCTGTGAAGTGGCAAAGGCTGAAACTCTGTAGAGAAGAGATGGCAATATTACTTGGTGTATCTTTGTTTTTTCCTGACCGTTGTGCTCTGAAGGAGCGGATGCAAGTGGAAAATATTCAGATTCAGTTGCTTTGTATGCTTCAGGAATTCCTAGAAGAAAGATACAAAGAGAAGGGCTTACAGAGGCTGGCTAAAATGATTGGCATGTTTGTATTGAGTAGGGACTGTTCAGAACTATTCTTCAAGGAATACAATGGGCTATGCAAGAACAACATGGTTGTTGAAGAGGTACCCATACTAATGGATTTTCTTCTTGAAGAATGGTAGTTCTACCATAGTTTTACAGGATGGTGTAGAAACTAGCTTATCACTAGAGGGGAGACTGATGTGCCTACTCATTAGCATCACATCTTATGGAATTATAGTCTTGCTTTAAAGATAGAAAGAAAAAAACCCCCCAAATCTTGGAATATTTGTTAACATATCTAGTACATATAATGTAATTGGACCAAATAATTGTAATTATAGCATTTTAAATTTGCATTAGGTATAACGAGATTCCCACTGTTTCTGTTTCCTGTCTAGCAAAACCACAGCCAAAAAAATGGGTTTGGGGGGTGAGAGGAGTAGGTGGGAGACCCTGTTGAACTTAATATTGGATATTGGACCAAAACATTGCAGTTGTAACATTTTGAATTTGCATCAAGTATAATATAATAACAAATACTAACACAAAAGATCCAAATAAAATGACAGTACATAATCCAGTTATATAATGATAATAACCTGCAGTAGCGATAGTTATTGAACATTTGTATTTCACATAATACAGTCTGTAAATAGATGCTTCATATTAGGGAAAGGTTCTAGCTGCAGCTTGGTTATCTTATTGTGGATAGGACTTCCTTCAAGGTCATACAGCATTAAAACTCACTCTAGTCTATGCATCGTCTTCATCCACAAGCCCAGTTTTGTAATGCTATCTGTTTTCATCAAGATAGAAATTGGAATTTGGGAAAAGAATTATTTTTGAACCCAGTATCTTCAGGCAGCAAGCATTAAGTATAAATTTAAATTCAGGACAAATATATATTTCAATCAAAATAGGTTAGAAATAAATAACTTACCTAGAACAGATCTCCAGCAAGATGAAAGAAAGGATTTTTTTATTTAAATATAGTCAAATTTAATACATAACCCCAATGCCTATTCTAGGATGCATGATGCAGGATTTGCACTAATTTCTCAAAAATCATGCTGAAGAATCAACCAAATGTGCGAAAATCACAATCTTTTCAAACCCTACCGATATATATTCATTAAGCCCATCCTATGTATTGTATTTAGAAAATTCTCCTCTTTTTACCTCAACTGGTCATAGACCAGGAGAGCTTATGGGATGGTCTGTTGTCTGTTGTCTTATTAGCACAAGTTTGTTATCACTACTCCTCCTAAACTGCTTGGAGGATTGCCATGAAACTTTACCCACATATTCTTTCCATGGTCTAGTTGGTACTAAATGAAAATGGTGTTGCTCAGACATGTAATATGGCTGCCACAACAGCCATTTTGAAAATCTTGTTATCGCTACTCCTCCTGAATTGATGGACATATCAACATGGAGTTTGCACTGAAAGATTTCTTATGATGCCTTGTTTGTCCTGGATGAAAATGGTGCTGATCCAATGTCAAATATGGCAGCTACAGCAGCCATCTTGAAAATCTTGTTATAACTACTTCTCCTAAAGGGAGAGCAATATTGACATTGGGTTTTCAACAGAAGATTTCTTATGATGTCTAGTTAGTCATAAACAAAAATGGTGCTGATCTGATGTCCAATACAGCCACCACAGCAGCCATCTTGCAAATAGTTATTGCTACTCGTCCTGAATGGATGTTCATATCAACATCAGGTTTTCACTAAAAGACTTCTGCTTGGTTCTAAACAAAAATAGTGCTGATCTGACATCCAATATTGCCATCACAGCAGCCATTGTGAAAATCTTGTTATCACTACTCCTGAACAGAAAGTCATATTGACATGGGGTTTTCACCAGAAGATTTCTTATGATGTCTAGTTAGTCCTAAATGAAAATGGTGCCAGTCTCGTGTCTATTATGTCTGCCAAAGTGGCCATCTTGAAAATCTTGTTATCGCTACTCCTCCTGACCAAAAAGTAATATTGACATGGGGTTTTCACCAGAAGACATTTTATGATGTCTAGTTGGTCCTTAATGAAAATGGTACAGCTTGCACATCCAATATGTCTCCCACAGTGGCCAGCACAAAAATCTTGTTATCACTGATCCTCCTGAATGGATGGTGATATCAACATGGGTTTTTTATTCTAAATGACTTCTTATGATGTCTGGTTGGTCCTAAATGAAAATGGTGCTGCTCAGACATCCATAATGGCCACCACAGTGGCCATCTTTAAAACCTTGTTATCACTACTGAATGAATGGCTCTATCAGCATGGGGTTTTCACTGAAAGACTTTTGATGACGTTTAATTGGTCATAAATGAAAATTGTGCCAGTCTGACTTCCAATATGGCCACCACAATGGCCATCTTGGAAATCTTGTTATTACTATTGTGCTTTCATGGAAAGACTTCTTATGATGTCTAGTTGGTCCTAAGTGGAAATGGTGCCAAAATCTGATATCCTATATGTCCACCGTGGTGACCATCTTGAAAATCTTGTTATTGTTACTCCTCCAAAATGGAAAGTCATATCAACATGGGGCTTCCATCAGAAGACTTCTTATGATGTCTTGTTAGTCCTGAATGAAAATGGTGCCAATTTTACATTCAGTATGTCAATCACAGCAGCTAATTTGAAAATCTTGTTAATGCTGAAGAATATCAGTGATGGTTTCAACACTCAGCAGTTAAATGGAAGAAATGGTCTTATCATGAATTAGTAAAAATCCTTTTCAGGCAGTAGAGCTTCATTCTCCTTGAGGGACTCTTGTTTTCAATTGGAGGGGTTAATTTCCCCTCTAACTTTTCAGTTCTAGAATACACCCTGAAGTTCTGTCATAAGTTGTGCTTTGATTTGAGAGCTTATTAGAACCTAATGCTTAAGTATATGCTTTTGTTAAGGGGAAGGTACTCAGAGGAATCTGTCTAGGTTCTACTGCGGCAACATGTAAAGTCCTTCAGGCGTCTAAAAATTGTGATGGTCTATCTTCAGATGGATAGATGTCATGTGACATTGTACTTCTGTATTCACATACAAATTTGGCTAAAGGAAAAAGATAGTGACAATATTTAATGCAAAGCATGATATAGTCTTCTCATTTGTATGTTACTAAAAGTAGGATGTACCATCTTTTATAGTGTTTCTATATTTGTTTATGAAATATTACACCTACCTAATCGACCCAATTTGAGACCCAAATTAATATTATTAGGGGGTCCTAAGGGGAAATCAGTACTAGATGAATAATCTTTACATGTTTTAGTACAAACCCATCAAAGATGATTAACTCAAATGGCTTACATTGATTATGGATTTATGGTTCTGTAAGAGTTATCCAACATCAGAATCCTTTGTATAGAAAAGCTGATATGGTCTACTGCATTTCTTAAGTCATGCTTTCAAATATAAAGTCAATGAGCTTCTCTTCACCATACTTTTCAGATTCAGCAGTTATGGAAAATAACAACAATCTAATAAAAAAGAGGGATTCTGTTTCACTTGTTGAAATATTTGTGCTATAATATCCTCATATCACTGACTTTAATACATTTCTTGCTCATTTGTGCAAAGTAGCGGAGGGCTACTGTGCTACCATGACAATGACATCCACACAGATAAAAGCATATACATATGTACAGCATCACTAAATCACAACCATTCATTCTTCCTAGGTCCTAGGCCACAGTTTTGAGTGGGTTTCATGACATATACTCCTGGGTAGGTGGCTGAGGGGGCTAAATTTGTGCATACATGTATATTACATGTAGCTGTAGATTCTTGGTCAAGTTTTGACATTTAGCTCAGGTTTTCTGCTTATTCTGTTATTCCTGGAATCATGAAACCAGCTAATTGGATGCATCTTGATGAGTACTACAGTCTTGTCACAAAAATAGGTCACTGTGATCCATATTTCATGCTTCATTGACTTTGGTAAAATTTTGTGTTAGCTTATTTCTCAAGCTCTGTTCATGCTGGAATTATCAAACTAGATGATTGTATGAATCTATATTTGTACTACAAATATGCAGCAAAAGAAGATCACCTATATCTTGCATTTTATTCACTTATGTTAAATGGTTTGCACTCAGCTTATGACCAAATAGTTTTTTTACAACCTATATATATATATATATATATATATATATATATATATATATATATGGCTATACCAGGTTTCATGAAATTTTGTGAGGAGATGCATCTTGATGAGTACTATACTGTCATCACAAAAGAAGGTCATTGTGACCCATATTTCATGCATCACTGACTTTGGTTTATTTTTCAATGTATATTCATGTTAGAATCATAAAAGTAGATTATTTTGTGCTATTAGTACTGCACCCTTCCAACAAAAGTAGGTCATGATGACCTACATTTCACATTTTACTGGTTTAGGTTAGGAACTTGCATTTAGCTGACCAAATAAGTTTTTTTGCAGTTTGCATATATTACTGTTGTATCTAGATTCATGAAATTTGGAGAGGGGATGCATCTTCATGAGTACTATATCCTCATCACAAAAGCAGGTCACTGTGACCTATATTTTGTGCCTCACTGACTTTTGTTAAATTAATGTTTCAAGTTTATTTCTCAATCTATGTTCATGATAGAATCATAAATCTCGATGATTGTATGCATCACTATTAGTATTACACACCTGCATCAATATAAGGTCATTGTAATCTACATTTCATACTTTAATGGCTTTGGTTAAGTATTTGTGTTTATCTCATGCCCAGATAGGTTATATCTAGAATCCTGAAACTTTTGTGAGGGGGTGCATCTTGATGAGTATTACACCATCATCACAAAAGTAAGTCACTGTGACCCATATTTAACACTTCACTGACTTGGATTTAATCTCAAGCAATGTTAATGCCAGAATCATCAAACTAGATGATAGCATGCATCTTTTTTACTATTACATATTTACAACAAAAAGGTCACTGTGACCTACATTTCACATTTTATTGGTTTATGTTAAGATTTTGCATTTAGCTCATGGCCATAGAGGATTTTTTGCATGCTGTAGATACTATTCTATCTTGAATCATGAAACTGGATGAGGGGATGCATCTTGATGAGCACTACTTCTTCATTTCAGTAGTAGGTCATTATGGCCCATATTTTACACTTCACTAACTTGGGTTAAATTTTGTGTTGGATGTTCATTTCTAAACGACTGTTCATACTAGAATCATGAAATTGATAATGATATGCATCTTTTACTTCCACACCCTTAGAACCCAATATCACTGTGACCTACATTTTATGCTTCAGTAACATGGGTTAAATATTGGTGTTTATGACCACATTCATTGTTCCATGCTATATGCATAATAGCCTACTCAAAAGGTTCCTTCTGACCAGTGCAGTTGGAAGTAGGAGTAAATATGTTTATTCAGTGGTAAAATTTTCCATATTAATGACTATACATATATATTCTGATAGTTTTCCCTCTACAGGTTAGCTCAGTATTGTTCATGTGAATGAATATATGAATTACATGAGTGAACTGCATACTGCATGCTCTTTAGTGGCTAATCAAGGTAAATTATTGATGCATGAATTGGCTGTCACTCCAAGGTTACTCAAAGCCTGTGAGTTTCACCAGTACAATCTGGCTTCTTGGGGTGGACAATGATAATAGCTGCTTAATCAGATTTGAAGAACAACAATTTAAAAAACTAATAATACAAAAACAAACATTATTCACTGGTTTTTATTGATCCATTTTGGTATATCTTCATTTCATACAAGTAATGTTCTTTTTTATTGTTTTATGTCTTTTCTGTTCTGTCACAGTAGGTAGGTTGAACGGTATATCAGCACAATACTGGCTATATAGTGCCGCCTAAAAGTGAAAATGTTAACTTTAGAAGATAACAAATTAAAATGTTAGGAGGCAAAAATTACAAGGAAAAACTTTAATTATCAAAGGGGCCAACATTTTGTTATCAAGATTATTTAGTCTGAACTTATCTTCTGCATGATAATTAATGTTTGCAATGGCTGCTTACGCATGAGCTATATAATCATTGATTATACTCAGGTTTGCATCATGGTAGTATAATATTTACTACATTTACTGACATCAACAAATCTGTACTGTTCATTGGATCTACTTAAATGGCTTATACCAGAATTAACATTCCATAACATATTCTACAATTATAAGTAAGTATAACTTTGGTACATTTTCCTATTTTTAAATAAATGATATTAATAAATATGATTATTTGCAAATATGCATGCATGTATGCATAATATTGATTTATTATATCAAAAATCCTGTCTGCAAAACAAATATACTTGGATACCAATGCTTTGAGGTGTACAATAATTTAAATCTACAGGTTGAAGCATAAAATTGTGTGTTTTGGTCAACTCAAAATATTCAACTTAATAATAATAATAATAATAGTTATTATTATTATTATTATTATTGTATTTTTTTTAAGAGGGTAACTCAGTTGGTTCAACAACTATTCTCTCTTGAGGACCTTTGTTATATGCAAAACAAAAATTATTGAGACTAGATGACCCTGAACTCAGCCTATTGTTAAAAAAACTAAAGTCTAGAATGTAAAATGTGAAAACTCAATAAGTACAGCGTATGTATATAGATCATAACCTATAATGGAATGAGCAACATGTATGATTATCATCTATGTAAGTCTTTGACTTAAGAAATATCATTGCTGGGTCAGATTGTGGAAGAGTTGAGGCATTTTTCATAAAATATATCTTTGAAGAGTAATAAATATGTACTAATAATTTCATGTACTGTATTACTTGCTTATAATTCGGTTCAACTGCAAGCAACATAGACCCTGATCTGCTATTGCATAATGCACTGGCAGATCAGGGTCTGTGTTGTTCTTCAACTGATTACTCCTAACAAACTGCATTGACCCAAATCTGCTGGTGCATTCTACAACAGCAGATTTGGGACTCTGCAGTTTGCAGTTGGACCAGACTTATAAGCGAGCATACATGGTTAATCTCTAAAATGTATATAACATGAAATACATTGTTTATACTTGTTTATTTATATAGCACAGGTAATTAAGACAGAATGCATACAAGTTAGTTTCCAGTCGGAGCAACCTCGTTCATTTCTGGGAAGGCAGAGAAAAACTCTGATGTATAAAGCAGATTGATTTTCCCATTTGTGGGTAGGGCGGACAAAATCCCTAAAACACAAAATTCCTGTGCAGCAACATAGTACATAGCCTACAATCTGTTTCCTGAATGTATATGAACTAAATAACAGATCAATGGCTGCATTCAACGGAAACTTTAAGATAATATTACTATGGGTCTAAAGTTTATACATGTATGTACATGTCTCGCCAGCTATAGCAGAAAGCATGTTTCATCATCAGGGCCGTTACATGTTTGCACTGAACGAAATGGCGCTTTAGTCTAGCATCGACTTTGGTGTCCCCCACTTGGAAAAAAATACAGCAAACTGCACAAAACGGCGCCCCTGGCAGTCACCCATATTACCCGCTCCTTACCTTACAACGGCCCTGTTCGTCATTGTGAACAATGTTATATTTTTAATTTAAAGTTTTTGAAAGTCACATTTGTTGCTGCATTTAATTTAAATGTCCATATAATATTAGCATCGGCAAGGATTTTTCTGGACCTGTTCTGGGGCCTAAATTCAGCCCCATTTCCAAATCTAAAGAATGTCTCTATTTCCCAATTTGAGTGTAAAAAATTTCCTGTCATAGCTTTTCAAAAGTTCCAATGCAGTTTGCCTAGAATATTACTATAATGAGTGTAGCAAGAGATCTAAAGAGCCCAAGTAACCTAGGCTATCAAATTATTTAAATGTTCAGGAATCTTTTCTTTCTAACTTTGTGTGAATTAACAGTGTTTGAAAAGAATTGAAAAATTTCCAATTTGACCTTTTTACAAGTAAAACTTAATTTCTTGGACCCTGGGCCCCATTTGAAAATGGTAGAAAAAACCTTGATAGGTCTAAAGAGTATGTGTTGATATGCCATGATGTCCTGTCTCTGCCTGTCACTCCTGCTGTCAAAGCTTTGTTAAAAAATTTTGAAAGTTACATATCTTCAACATCAGTTGCTGTATTCAACTGAAAATTTAGGATAATATTACTATGTGTCTAAAGTTTATATGCTGATATGCGAGGAGTTTCTGTTTTGTCTTGCTTACTTAAGCATTATGGTCAACAATTTTAAAGTTTTGTGTCGAAGTTAATGAAAGAACAATACAGGGGTTATACTTATAAGTATATGGATTCAGGTGAGACACCAGATTTTGCACAACAATTGATTCATCACTTTGACCTGTTTGATTGAGATTTATTTCCCATTTGAAGTTTAATATTAAGGGCAACCATGAGATAAAGAGTGTTTCAAATTGACCCCATTTGAGAAACACCATCATTGTCAACTCATTGGTAGCTTATGATGTCACTCAAATTCTTACTAAGAGAAATATTGTTGGATTGTATAGCATTAAGTTGGAACAACTTGCACTTTTTGAAAGTATTGACCTTTGTTATAAGTTTCATTGAAGAGATTATAGCAAAGTTTCAACCATTAAATATTGACAGAGAAAGGTTTTGTTGTCACAAAAGTTAAAAAGCAAGATTTCCACAAGGAAGATAAAAAAGCAATAGCATGTTAAAGTTTCATTACAACCCATTAGTAAAAGATATGAGTCACACATCTGTAAAGAAATAGTTCTGTGTAGATTATCATGTGGTCAGCCCATTACCTTCCATGTTAAAAAGTAAATAGCTTTATACAATCCAAACATATTGATCTATCTTGTATCATATTTTAATGATCTATATAATCCAAACATATTGATCTATCTTGTATCATATTTTAATGATCTATACAATCCAATCATATTGATCTATCTTGTATCATATTTTAATGATCTATATAATCCAATCATATTGATCTATCTTGTATCATATTTTAATGATCTATATAATCCAATCATATTGATCTATCTTGTATAATATTTTAATGATCTATATAGTCCAAACATATTGATCTATCTTGCATCATATTTTAATGATCTTTTTAATCACAGTATACCATCATTTTTCTGCTTTCAACAGATTCTGCTTGCAGATTTTTCTATGAGAGAATAACTTGTGTTAGTGATAAACTTTTATTCACTTTTTTGTGATGCAGGTAAATATATATGTATATATTCTTTATAATTAGAAGGATATGTTCCTTTGGTGATTAAAAGTTTTATTAACTTACATATCTTTTTGCTTGGAATTTATCTAATTTACTTTGAGCACAATAGTTTTAACAATCAAATATAACTTCTTTATGACTCCTTTTTTCTGACCAAATGAAAGCCAGTTCTTTTGTGTATCAAGACATCTTCCAGATCTGTGAGAACTTGTTAGAAAAAAAACACAGCACTCAGAGTCAGATTAAAATAAAATATTATAAGACCCCAGGTACAATTTAGTTTTTATGCATCATCATTGAGCCAAGTGTATCATACTTGACTCCAGTGACATCTGTCTGACCATCAGATGATCTTTTTTTTTGGGGGGGGGGGGTCTGCACATTAACTTTGGTTCGAGAAAAATCCTTTGACCAAACTTTGTAGATGGCTTGCACTTGGAGTAAGGAACAAGCCTGTCAATGTTTGGGGTCGAGAGTTATAGGTCAGAGAAAGAAGAATATTTGTTTCTGCACAATAACTTTAGATCAATGTACCTTCATCAAAATTTGTGGATTGCTTGCATTTGGGGGTAAGGGAGAAACCAGTTGAATTTGGGATAAAAAGGTCCAAGGCTCATGTTACTGTGACTCAAAGAGAAGAAATTATTTTCACACATCAGCTTGAGTTCTAGACCACTTACATCATCAAACTGTATTGATGGCTTGTGTTTAGGGTAAGATTTTCTATTATTATGTCAAAAAAAAGTTGGAGGGTCATGGTCACTGGGACTCAGAAAGAAAACTTAGTTCTGCACAATAACTTTCGCTACAGAAAGAAAAAAAATTGTGAGTTTGCTTCTTTATTGTGTACCTTGACCAAACTTTGTGGATGGCTTCACTTGGGGGCAAGAAAGAACAATTCAAATTTTAGGTCAAAGGTCAGACACACTGATGCAAATGAGGGAAAATATTAATGTGAAATAATATTAATTGCACAGCACATGATGACGCCAAACTTCCAGGATGGTTTACTGATATGGAAAGAAAATAAGTTACACATGCTGCATTAGCTTACAAGCCAGGTCAAAATGAAACAAAGACAACTCTTAGCTTGGTCAGTGCTGTCATATGATGCAGACCATCATGTACCATTATGGTACTCTGGTTTGTTTTTCTTCAGAAAAAAAACAAAAAAACATTTCATAATGGATAGACAGTTACATGCATACATTAAGACAGACACCCATATATGCATGCCTGCATACAAACATACATGCATGCAGACTACCTCAACAAGGAGTATATCCCAAAGTATATTCATAATTTTAATAGTACACCACATCTGCAATGATGAGCCATTGTTCACAAAAATTAAATGTCATGCCTTCAATAGTTTATAAAATGTTTTATAAAGTTTAAAAACTATCGAAATAGTTTGTGATATCTTATAAACATAATTCAGATAACTCTTAGTCATTGTTAGATCAAATATTATCTTGTTATTTATTACAGATATTTGAATATATTTTTGTAAGTTATCTTTTAAACTGTACAAGATTATTTCTTTACTCTGCAAAATAAAGTATATGATATTTAATATAATTGAGATAGTTTTCAAGAAATATCAGATAACTTTTTTATTTGTTTCATATCAAGTAAAGTTTGAGATATTTTACAGATATTTAAATTCACTGTTAAACTTTGTATGCAAATTGCCCCATGAAATCACTAATGCAGAGAGTGTACACAATGCAAATTGTCCCATTCAATCACTGAGTCGGAGATTGTACACGGTGCAAATTTTCCCATTAAATCACTGACTCAGAGAGTGTACATGATGCAAAGGATGTTTGACTAAAGTTTACAGATGTCAGAGAAAATGAAAAACTTTATTTTCTGCCATATTTTCCCTTATTTTCCTGTCCTTGTTCAGAACCAAATTTCTAAGGTTACAAGGCACATACTGTCATAAATTTGTATACCCTTAACTGGGGCAAACATTTCCTGAAATCTCACCAAATGATAGTTCCATGTATTTAGTCTTTTGTCTGATTTTATTCTTTAAACATGTGTACATATGTTTCAGAATCTTGCTCAGACATACTCTTTTCTAGCTCGGCTTACGTTTCAAAAGTGTACAGACAATAGTTACGCGAGTTTATGGAATCTAGCTATTGCATTTTCTCTCTGACTTCAAATGTTTGTATCCCAGACTGCAAGTTTAGTTTAAACATATTTTATTGTCAAAACATGATACAATGGGATTGGGCACAAGTTCTAACAACTTAAATTAGCCCTCTCCCTACATGATACAAGTATTACAACATATATCAACATGACAACAGTGACTAATAATAAAGAATGGTTGGATAGAGAGAGAGACAGAGAATGGTGGCACAATGATTTAAATAAGTAATTGAAATCATCCAGTATCAGTTATATATTTGCACACATGTTGTATAATTCTATATTTTTCATTTGCATCACCCTTTCCCCAAAGCAGTAAATCTAAGCTAACAGTTGGATATGACACTGATAGTAATTTCCTCATCAACTCAGTTCGTTGCTGACTATACTTGAGACAGTGCATGAAGAAATGCTTAGTGGTTTCTATCCCACCGCAGGAACAAAAAGGGGTGTCAACAAGTTGAACGAGGTAAAGATCAGCTTTTAACGAGCTTACATTGTGTCACAATTTAGTATGGATAATGTTTAGGGCTCGATGTTTAAAACTAGACATATTGTTGGCTTTGATAACTGGGCATAAACGCTTTTTCAAAGCACTGTAAGACGTGCTACATTGTGTATCCTGTTCAAGATTGTTCCACAAGACCACTGTTGAGGGTATAAAAGATAATTTGGTGGAATTTAGCCTGAAATTAAAAGTGGCTATATTATTTGGACGTCGGAGGTTATAATTTCTTTGTTCGGACACAGGGGTTGGTAGTAATTCAAACAGATAGTCCGGCATTTGCCTCGTTTTAATATTGTAAAGCGTTAATAACTTTTGTCTCTTTCGTCTGGACTCCAGACTTTCCCACCCTGTTTCAAAATAGAGAGAATTCCTACTAGAGTATTTTGGAAGTCCTGTAACTATTCTTGCCACTTCAAGCTGTATTTTTTCAATTTTTTCTGAATCGATCAACGAACATCCATCCCAGACCATACTGGCATATTCCAAGATTGGCCTGATATAGGTTATATACAGTTTTGATCAAATTTGCTTACTAAGTTTGTATTTTAGTTTTCTAAGAATAGCTATTCAGGGTGATGCCATTTTTAAAATACTATCAATGTGAGAAGTTCATTTCATACTTTATGAAAGTAGTAATCCAAGATGGCAATGGGAATCCACATACCGAAGATCAGTATTTTCAAAGACAAGTTCAGGAATATCTGTTACTTTCTTGTTCGTAAAAAACATAGCCACTGTTTTTTCTGGGTTAAACTTTAAGAGCCATTGCTTAGATCATTTATGGAGTTTTATTTGATCATTATTCATAACTAGTTCTATTTCAGCACAATTAGGGGATGAATAATGCAGAGATGAGTCATCTGCAAAGAGACAGGTGAGGGAACTCATACCATTGGCAATATCGTTTATGTAGATTAGAAACAGGAGAGGTCCAAGTACGGATCCTTGTGGCACACCAGCATTTATAATTGTTTCTAATGAATAAGCACCATTCAAAATAACCATTTGTTTTCTATTAGATAATTTTCAAACCATTTTAGCAGATTACCCAAGACACCATATTCGTTCAATTTAAATAATAAGCCTCTGTGCCAGACCCGATCAAAAGCTTTTGATAGATCACAAAATATGATACAAGAATTTTGAGTTTGTTCCAATGACATGCATATACTATGATACAGTTCAATAAATTGAAAAACAGTTGAGTGGCCAGGAAGGAATCATGACTGATACTTATAAAAGAGACTGTTTTTATGAAAATAGTTATACACTTGTTTAAAAATGCATCTTTCAAAATTTTTTGCAATGCAGCTAAGTAAAGAGATTGGTCTATAATTGGAAATCGCATGTAAATCACCTTTTTTAGGAATGAGAAGTATATGCGCAAGTTTCCATTTATCTGGGAATTTGTTTTCCTTCAATGATCGATTAAAGATAATTTTTAGCGGTGTGCCAATAGTTTCACAGATGCCTTTAAGCATTTTGTGACTTACACCCTCAGGCCCAGTTGCTTTATTGACAGAAATAGATTTAATAATATCTATAATTTCTTTTTCAGAGATACTCATTTCGTTCAGAGTATCAAAGCATCGTTTTTGAGAGGTAGGAAAGGAAACATTACTATCATCAACAGTTGAAATCGAAGTCAAATACTCATTTAATAAGTTAGCCTTTTCTTTTTCATTATAAATGCAAAAAGAAAACTTATTTCTTATAACTTTGAGTGGTAGGATATAGTTTGAAGGATTTGTTCTCAGAGTCTGAAAGATGTGCATCAATATTATCCATATAATATTGCTCTTTAGCATACTTTTTCATGTTGTTCAATATCCCCACAAAGAGTTAGTAAGAGGAAAATCAATAAGATGAATGGAATATTATTGATCAGTGGCAGTACACCAATTGCGTGTAATTGTTTAAGTAACATATTTCGCGATATATTTCTGGAGTTCATGTTCGTGCATTTATCTCTAATCATGGAACGATTGTTGAATACCCCGATGGAGATTCTGTACAGCAATATGCAGTTATCCATAATCACTAGGAATTTTATGCTGTTGTGACCGTTCTCCGTTGGGGATATTCGCTAATTTTCCAAGATATGGAAAAATCATATATAGAAGTCTGATTGTACAACACTGTGGTACTAACATTGTACCTGGAGGAAGAAAAAAGAATGATAGAGAGAAAAAGATAGACAGAACAATAGATGAAAACATGCTTGCAAGTTTCTTGTGATTGAGATAATTTGCTGGTTAATTTAGGATACAACTAGGGGATGATGCATTGACTTTTAAAGTTGGATTTTAGACTTGGTACATCTATATACTAAATAATTTTCAGTACAGAATGACAAACTAAGGAGTTCAACTTCAAAATGGAATCTTAGTGTAAACTCAGTAAGAACATTACATTTTTATGTTCATGTGCGAACATGTGTATACATATATTTATAATTCTTGCTCATATATGTGTCAACATTTTAGCAGTTGAGTTGAATGCACAGGTATGTCAACAACTGGATGTACAACATTACTCAAGCTTAGATGACATGTGTCAGGCATGTTATTGGTACAGTATGAACAAAACTAAGAGTCGATCATAATGAGTGATATGAGTTAATTGAACTGGCTGCACGTGCAGATCTGGCAAAGCGACGCACACACAAGAAAGACTCAGTGGAGTTTGAATAGGTTGTTCATAAGTTCATAAAGTGTACATAGTCATTGAAAGTGATATTCTACGTGTATTCCAACTACAAAGAGGACATTGCTGACATTTTTCTTGTTTTAACTATTGTATAAGTTAGGAAGATACTCGAATATCTGACTCTGACTTTACATGTAATATCTCACCTCCATCTGATTCCCTGAATAAAATATTCCCATCCCTTGTCCAAAAAGAAAAGATTCTGTTCTTTTTCTTAAGTTCTCTCAGTTTATTTACTAGGTTATACCTGGTCTTGGTTAGATCCTCAGTAATGAAGGTTTCATTTTCATTGTTTTTCAGTTTCTTTTTCTCCTTCAAAATGATACAACACAAATTTCACTATGATTTGTGCCCTACGCGACTTTTTATCAATTGAGCCAAGAATGTGAGACCGGTCGAGACTGCAAGTGTAGGAGTGCATTTTGATTTGGTCCTGTCTGTCCATTCTTCACTGACTCATTAGGACAATTTAAGGAAGAAAACAAGATTTGTGTTTGTAAAAACTGCAGATGAAAAGGTCTTAGTCCCAAAAGTTTTAAAACTTTTTAAAAAATAAATTGCTACAATATCATGAAAATATATTATAATACATATGCATATAAACAAGCTTACCAAATTTCATTTGTCTGCCTTGAGTGTTTTTTGCCAAATTGTGCTAACAAAGTTTGCATAAAAAAAGTTTTAAAACATTTATCAGAAAATTTAACAAATTCCTTTAATGGTCTAAAACTATGAACAGGTCATCTACACAAACTTACGAATGTCTGCCAAATTTCATTTGACCATGTTTATTAGTTTTTAGCAATTGTGCTAACAAGCTTCATGGGACTGACGGAATGACATACCGATGGACGGACTGGAATAAATCAAGATGCCCCTCCTCCCCCCCAACACACACACAAAGGAAGAAGGTCGCAGGGAAAATATATAACTTTTCCATCATGATCTTTGTCTCCGTGAAAAACATTTTTAACAGGCAAAGATTCTAATAAACATGAATATTTGTCATTAGTGTAATATTTTGGTGTTATTGATCTGATCAATGAAAATATATAAATTTTTACGATTCAAAAGCTCGCAGACTGTATCTGATTCAATAGATTCAACATATGTCTGTATAGATCTCTCGCTATTTTTTAGTTGTACTTGATTATTACACTCTGTACAGTTATTGCTCAAAGTGATGACAACTTTGGAGTTGTCTTTCAAACATTCTAAAATTATACTTTATTCATTGTTATTATTAGCAGTCATTCCTCCTCTGTACTTTTTTAAATATACATTTCAAGGTTGCAAAAACCACCAGGATTTAAAACAGTCCTTGTTTCATTCTTTGTCATTTATGTAGTAAACGATAGTGGTTTTCAGTTCATTGGGAAAATTGTAAAACCCAACAAAAAGATTCATTCATTTTTTGCGATGAAATGGATAGTTTACCATTTCTGTTATAACTTGGATTGGCAAAATAGATTTCCTTATTAAATAGAACATCGATTGTAATATACTTTCTATTTATTTTGCCGGAAACAGCACAATAAAGGTATGCTGTTTTCTCAGCAAAACATTTTGTCTAGTAAAAATATAAACAGAGAAGAGGTGAGTTGTTCCTGAGGAAGAACAAACTGCGCCATTAAAGATTTTCTGTTCAGTTTGTAACCGTGACATACACAACATACACCAGAGGTGCAACCTTTCTAGACAACTTTTCCAAAATCTTTCTCTTTCAATTTTTTCTCTTCTATCATAGGTGTTTATATATTTTCTCTGTGTCCAACTTTGAGTCTATTATGTCTTAACTCTTTGTATTTTTTCCCCTGTTACATTTTGTTTGATCTCTTTGTACCTGTTGTACTACTTGATGATCAGAATAAACTCCTCGTGGTTGATGTAAGTCACTGTTCCTATCATGTTGTCGATACTGTTCAACTTAACTAATGGCAAGTGTTATTATTTCATCATGTTTTGAAACTTTGCTAAAGATCAACTTTCTTTGATAGCTTTTGCGGCAAATGCTGTTAATGTTGCACCATACCTACTAAAAGCCAATGGAACACCAGTAGCTATTCCCGCAACACCTAATCCAGCTGGTGTTATACCCATAGTAAGTGAAACTGTTACCATGTTACTTCTACCCAATTCAAAACTTTTTATGCTACTTGGTATTTCTTTCTAACACCACTATAGTGTTCGATCTCTGACCAAATCAATATTTATCTGGTTTATTTTTAAAAATTTTTTGTTGTTGTCTAAAATTAATACTTTTGTTAGTTATGTTTTTCATAGCAATTTTATCTGGTAGTAACCCAAGAGCAATCAGATAATTTGTTGTAAACTGGCTTATTGAAATTCGAATAATAGCTTCACAATCTCTTCAATGTCCATGTACGACGATGGACCAATAGTAAACCTAAATAGCTTTGTAAAAGCATTCTGTAGGCTACAGTAAGAGTAGAATTTAATGTTGCACAGTAAAAAAATTTGTGGAAATTTTGTTTTTGGTCAACATATGTATGCCTTCAGGTAAAAATTAGGCTCTTTATTAACCAACAAAGTATAACCATTTTAGCAATACTAATGTGATTTACGTTTGTGGTTACAGATTTAACAATCTTGTTCGGTAAAAGTGAATAGCACATGGACATTTACCAGACAAAATAAAAACAAAAAGTACATGAAGAAATGGAGAGATGAAAACACAACATGATACGACCTTGAAAATGTCAGGTGTTCTATTAATTGACTTCTACGGAAGGTTCCATCGATGATGATATAGACATTGATCATGTTATTGCATGTTAACTATTTGATTTGTTCAATCCAGATAAGAAAATATAATGTTTCTACTGGTCAAACAATAGATACTAGATACATCAAAGCCAGTGAAGACAAGTCCAAAAAAAAAAAATGCTAAGATTCCATCAAGAAAAAACATAGGACAATACAAGAATAAGTTGAATCGTTCAAGGTGGACAACTTCATCATTGAGGAGATATTGACTAACATTAATTAGTCTGTTTTATTTTGCTTTTGTCAAGTCTGACAGGACTTTAGTTAATTTACTAGATGAAAATGTGAAAATGGAAACTTATTAGATTACAATTCTTTTTCATTTTAATTTTTTTTTTTTTTTTTATAAATGAAAAGTACAAAACGATAGGTTGCTCTCTTCCATTCAGTAGGTTCATAGGCATATTTCTTTCTCATTAAAATAGTTATATAGTCTTATAACCTTCCCGTACCACCAACCAAATGTTTTAACCGGTTAATTTTATATTTTTTTATATTTTATTTTTATTTTTGGTTGTTTTAAAATCAGAGAAATATGTATATGGTTTCCACCCATGACTTTATTTATTATTTCCCTTGATGTATCCTCAATCATGATATGGTTGAATGTCAAAACTATTGCAGATCAAATTAATTTGTTCTAAGTCAATCTTATTGTTGGTCTGATTAAAAGAATCTTCGCCAGTTAAAGGTATTTTATATTCAGATAACAGCTGTGTTATAGGAAAGTAAATGTGAAACCTGGCAATAGATTTAACTAACTCGGGAATGCTTCTGTTTGTTAAATGCCAGTAGGTTTAATTACTTATGCCAGTATTTTAATTGATTACGATACAGTCTCGTGTCACACTGTACTTTGTATCTGTTCAGAGAATCTTCATTATCAAATTTTAAGGTATACTTATCAAAAATGCTTAATGGCTTCTTTGTGAGAAATGTCATCAGTGTACTAACTTTTTATCTCTTCAAATACGTTTGATATTATAACTTGGCTAAGGTGAGTTAACTAATTTATTGTAATATATTCATTGGCATAAAATAAATTAATGTCACACTTTCTTTCCTTATGCATATATACTGATCATCTATTTAATGCTTATGCAAATTCACGTGTAAATTCTTTGTTGATTTATATTTGCTGATCTCTTTTATTATAACACCATTTCAGTCTTTTTGATTGTTCACGCTCTTTACATCCCTGGTATTTTGAAATTCGTTTTTCCATTTCCTTTGTGATTTTTTTTTGTTTTTGTAACATTTAACAACGGATTGCACCTCCGGTGTACATTGCCGCTGGCACAATTGTATCTCGGATATTGATTTTACTGTTTATTTATGTAGTTTAATTTCATTCTCCACCGAAAGTCAAATGAAAGTTCTAAGATTTCTGAGAAAATTGTATCTTCAAAATCTGTATATCTATACATTGTAAAAAGTATTTTATTTCATCCATGTGGTGTAACAACTCTTCCCAAAATCAACTGACTGTAGTTACTATGCTGGTATTTCTTTGTAACACAAGGTTGTTAAAATTACTTAGGATAAATATTTTGTCCAGGAAAAATGCTGTGTGTTTTGTAAATAAAATTTGTAAGAAGTTTTAATGCTCTCGTGATTGCTTCAACATCATAATTTATTTTGTTCGTAATCTTATATAAAAACTCGTAGTCTTTTATATTGTATCTGTTTTTCATCTTGTTTTAGCTATAGTTGGAATCAACTTCGTATGTATGAATGATTTAATTTCATCAGTAATGCCATTGACCACAATGCTAGAACATTGTCTACTTTGTAGTTGTCCTGTCATGTATTTCATGTGTACCATTTTGTTGTTAACCTGTGATATATTTTTGGATGTACATGCACTTTCTTTTTTCCTTCAGATTTTGCAATCAAAACAAATTCACATATTATGCATGTTTATCTCTATCATGCGATAATACGCAGTTCTTCTTTTTTTCTTCTTTTTTTTTCTTCATACCTTTCAAATTCTATAAACTCATTATCTTTATAAATAAAATCCACCCAACCAAAAAAGAAAAAAAAAAAAGAAAGCAAAAACAAACAAATCAAAGATTTCATGTTCGTTGTATTGTTATTCATGTATTGTGCTTCCTCCATTCATATTGATGTCATAATGTTTTCAGCCGATTCCCAGCTGATAAAGGATTTGTCATATCCTTTCTATTTCTTCAGTACATACATTTTACTGCTCATTCGTTTTGTTTTAAAGTCTTTTCAACTGTTGTATATGTCAGCTGTCATCTTGTTTGCCATACATAGTTCAGTCTTATTCGTAAAACAGACCCTCTATATCATCTCTTTTCAAGTCTTCCAGTTTGTTAACAACTTGATCGCCTAAAATTACTTGCTTGATTTAAAATATTTCATTGGCAAAGTTAGGGAGGAAGCCCTTTTCAAAATTGTCTTGTATTTTGAAATTATTACTGTTTCACCTATTTTAAATTTATTTGTTCCAAATGTATCAGTTGTCAAAAATTGAATAGATTTATTCATACTTTAGATATGTTTTCCTCTTTTGTTATGTGAGTTCATCTCAGAATTTGTTTTGGCTTTGTTTTATTTTAAACATCTGCTGAAATCTAGAATCGTCCTAACTTTCCCACTGGACAATTAAAATAATTACATTTATGGTATTAACCTGAAGTTTCCCAGTTCTTGAACAGTTACATAAATTGCCAAAAACAGTCTGAAGTGATATTTCATCCTCATTCTCATAGTGGACATTATATAATTGGGTATGAATTAAACTGTTTACTAATTAATAAACATTTGGTACATGATCATAAGGATAAGAAATATAATGGATCCCAGAACACTTCCCTGGACATTCCCACTAAGTCCCTGCGTCCAGTGCTGTGCCTGTCCCCGCAGACACGCTCGCTGAACATTACGATACAATATTTATTTCGTGTTAGTAAATATTCAAAACAATCGTCTTAATATAGTATGTTTTATGCACGAATAAATATCATAGTAATTCCATAGCACAATGTACATAAAGGAGCGGCAAAATGCCTTCACTTAGTCGAAACTCATAGCATGATAATCTGTGGGGTGATTGGTTGTACCGACTGTTTGCACTAAATTTGATGAAGACTGAATACAAGCTTTCTGATTATATCTTATTCAACCGTCCTAATATGGGCTTAGGAATCCTATTTATTTCACTGACAAGAACCAAAGTGAACACATTTTGGACAGTTGAATAGTTGACTTTAGATTTTTTTAAAAATATAAAAAAATAAGCACAGCAACTAATCCTTGCCATGCAATTCAGTTTATATCTCTAGGTAAGAAACAAGTTACACAAACGTTTACAGAGATGAACATTTATTACACTAAAAGATATTTTCTCCACATACAAAAGATTAAGCATTTTTTTCTTATGAAATTTTAAGATTTCACAGTGATACATTTATAGACATATAAAGAGCACAGTGTGGCATGAGATTTTAGCAGAATGAAATTAACTGGACAATGTGGATGGCAGGAAATGAACGAGGGTTATCTTATTGGCATTTAATAGATTAAATTGTACTAGAGATAGTAAAATTGGTATATAGGTTTCACGTTTAGTTTCAAATTCGAAGATTGTTGACTAAATGAAAAATATCTTTACCTCATGACACTGAATTTAATTCAAGTAACAATGTAATATACATGAAATAATTTGTCCTGATCTGTAATAAGTTTAGCATTCCTCCTAATCATTACTGGGAATACTGGAACGGAAAGAGATGAAATAATTATTCATATTAGTTATTATAGTTCGAAAGCAATAGCTGAAATAAACGAAGAGAATAGTTATGTAATGGGTTAATGTAATAGTAATGTAATGGGTCTTCAACAAGACGTAGAAGTAAAGTGGTTATTCAAGGATGAAAAAGCTATTGTTACAGATCCTGAAGATAAATTAAACAAAGTGTTAGAGTTACTTGTTGATGTTTACCAAAGAACAACTATTTTGTTTCTAATTTATAACTGTAAATTTAGATGATGTAAAAATGAAAGCAACTAACCTAAGCAAAATAGCATTTAGTGGTAGACATTTTGAAATATTTGTAGTGAGTGATCGTGATCAAGTGCAACTTTGTTATAAGGGTTTCGGAGCGAATTCATTTTTATAGCGTTTTACAGTAATGACCAAAAGATAATGGAAACTATCTTCATTGAAAATAATCTGATCACAGATGATGTACAGAGAGAGGTTGTAGAAATTCTCAAACAAAGAAGAGAAAGAAGCTTTTAATGCGTCAGGATTTTTCCCTTTTAATACAAGGTGTGTATACCTCCGGTATACATTGCCGTTAGCATACTTACATGTCTGTAATATATATATATATATATATATATATATATATATATATATATATATATATATATGTATTATTTTTTTAGTTTTTTTATTTTTTTAATTCGTACTCTAAGGAGATTCGAACACAGATCCGCGGGTTACGGCACCCATCGTCTTGCCTGTAAGCACCAACCCCTATACCATCTTGACCATGCACACATCACCAAAAAAATGATTAAAAAGTTCGGTAGTATAGGCATCCGTGCGTATCAGACATACCCGCATGTCAACCCAGTAATTAATTCTCATCTAAGTACACATAAGTCCATCTGGATTCCTACTAATGAAATCAAGGTATATAGAAGTTATTGTAGAGAATTACAAATATACACCAAACAGAGCGGAAAGTGCTATCCCTGGATTCTACAGGAGAATGCTTGATAACATCAACAGAGTTTTAAAATACGAATGAATAATATTATCATACAGGTTAGAGATCATATTGGGGTTGGTGCTTACAGTCAAGGCTATGGGTGCTGTAACCCGCGGATCTGGGTTCGAATCTCCGTAGAGTACGAATTAAAATTCTCTAACCTGCATGATAACATTATTTATTCGTATTTAAAAATTCTGTTCATGTTTTCAAGCATTCACCTGTAGAATCCAGGGATAGCACTTTCCGCTCTGTTTGATCTATATTTATTTGTAATTCTCTCTCTCTCTCTCTCTATATTGTCAACCAAACAGCGCTTGTAGTCACACATCATCTTCGCTAGCCAAGGTTCTGATATGTAGATAGGTTAACATATCAAAATCTTGGCTAGCGAAGATGGTCATACATAGGCAAAGCAGCTTTATTCACTTTGATGCTTTAGATGTCATGGTGGTAGGATCTGAGTAAAGTTATCTCCTGATAATTTACCTTGTGATTATTGAAAAATATTTCTGCATATAAAATTTTCGGTCAAGTTTTATTGCACACTTTTTCGTCATTCCTTTAAAGACTTTCTTTTCGTCTTTGTCTGTTTTACATGAATAAAGTTTAGACCTTCTAAAAATATTGAATAGGTACACCATTTAACTCGTCCTTGAAAAGTCCAGGAACTTTCTTATTCATTTATGATAATCAAGATATGTTTTGAAATTATATGTTCTTTTAAACTAACTAACACTAAGTCATTGTCAATAATTGTTCTACTTGCGAAATGATAAATCTTGATGGCATTGGAAAACATTTATTTTCATCTGCACATATTTTGCATGTTTGCTTTTTCTCTATCAATCTAAAAATATGTTCATCAGTTCCCAGTCTAAAGAGTTTACTGGCATGTATTGGCACATGACCCATTCCTATAGATTGTTAAAATATATGTACATATTGACTTACCTTGACCGTGACATATCGTACTCACCATCATTATTGTCGTACCATCTTTGTCCGAGTAGTATTTATACTAATTCCACCCCCTACTCCACGTTCAATCACCGGGAATACATCATAGTCTGTCAACAGTTCTAACTCAACACTTGATATCTTCAAACTTGCACTATGTGCTAATCCACTAGTACTGTAATAATATGCAGGGTATAGTCTAAAAATATTCATTTTGACATTCCCAAACTCCAAAAATGTCAAACAGCATATGTTTGTTTTCTTTACGAAATAGACCTGCAGATCTCCAAGTGTTTTCAGACTGAAATGTTCCGTGACGACATGTGCATACTGGTAATCATCAGCTGATATGTTTGAATCATTCAGTGATAAGTACAACTTTTATATTAGCGATATAGCTGTTTCATTAAATCTTTGAAAGCTAACCATGTATACATACAGGTAAATGTCTTTCCTAAAATGTTTAGACTCTATATATGTAACTGTTTCAGGGTCTCAGTAAATTTGCCATCGTTAACATTGTTTGCTGTTTGCTCCATTGATTGTCCCATGAATCCAAAGCTGTCTAAAAACCAGATTCTCCTTTCAACTATTATTTATTTTTCATCTTTTAATGTGACTGTCAACTATGAAGTCCTTGCAAAATAATATATATTTCTCGTAGTTTTTCGGTATGATTTTTACTTCTTCAACTGGATCGTGTTTAACCAATGCCTTGATGAATAGGTGACTGTCATAGCCTGGAGAGTTGCTAATGAACAACGGTATGCATTAGGGGTATTTGTAACTCGGATTGCATTCGTCTAGAGTTCTATTTTCAGTTATTGTATCTATGGTACATGCTGCCTTTGACACGAATTCTTTCTCACAGATATGACATACATTTATTTATTGAGTTAAAATGTCTTTCATCTTCCTCTGTGAACACCGTAGGTTTTACATTTTGCGATTTATTCTTTGTAAATTAGTTTTGCAGACTTACCCAACGCATCGTAAAATACTTGAAAACAAGTTGCTAGTCTGTAAACAAATGGTTTATATACATTGTGGATTGATACAAACAGAACTCTGAGGGAATGTGTTTGACTGTTTTGATTGTGCTAGAAGCACACGTTGCCTTTGCAATGATTTCCAAGACTGTATATTAAATTGTGTGCCAATTTCGCTTTTCACAGGTACAATTATACTTTCAACATCACAAAAATTAACTTTATTCCAACATTGTGATACCTTCCATCTATTTACCAATTAGGACCACCATATTGAAAAATAATTAATATATCAACATATTTTTCTCTTTCTGTTTTATATATTCTAGCCGGTTTGTTATAATATGGTTCAACTATGTACAAACATTTACAGATATATCGAATTATTTGCAAATTTTCAAATGTTTTATATTTTAAACGTACATCTATCATGCCGTTGACTGTATCTGTCTTTATTGTGTTTTGATGGTCTATGTACATGAATATGTGTCATGTTTGACGTCGATTCCACAGCATAAAAGAAACATCTGTCGTCTTTATTTTCATACGTTGATACTAGTTTTATGGTTTTTAATCCATTCAACCAGATCTAGATGTGAGCTTTCTCTGAATGGTTCATACCTATCTATGTACAGTGTTAGATATTATTTACTGCCAAACATCCATCTTGTACTTTCCCTTATTTCCTGTCCAAATTTGATTTGTAAAAGCTCAAATAAACGTTAAATGCTCAATTTCGTCTCTGTTTATTATATTAATTGGTCTGATTCTGAGGTAAGAACTTTATGTACTCAACATTTTCTTTCTTCTTGAATAGGTCTCTTTCTAAGTCTGATCATTAAGTCTAATCGAGCTTTCGCTGAACCAAATTGTTGAATGTTTCGAATTATAATCTTCTTCAAATATGGCTTAATGTCATATAAGATTCATGGAAATTTTGATCGTCGTCACCGTAAAATAATTAAGGTTCCTTTTAATTAATGTCTAAACCTTTTCTGTATGATTCTGTGTAAATTTTGTTCATTCATTCTCTTTAAAAGAGTCTGTAACTGTTTATTACTTTATTGATAATGGCCATATCAAGTATCAAAGTGTTCATTTTTTATTTATTTAAGAAAAAATATTTGAATATATATTTAGCTATTTTGAATGTGTATAAGTTTTAGTGTTAAACATCGTTTATTGAGAACATATAGGTAGGTCATAGTTTATTTTGTATGTATGTATATATATATATATATATATATATATATATATATATATATATATATATATATATATATATATATATGTGTGTGTGTGTGTGTGTGTGTGTGTGTGATCGCCAATTTTGTACATATACGCATTAGTTTATTGTGTAAATAAACGTCCTCGTTAAATATGAGCAGAAATCATGGACATGTGCCAACGGTCTACTGAATCCAAAAATACGTCGATGTCGAGTTCTTTTTATTGAGAAAAGATTGTTTTATCTCTGCCGCGTTTTGACAACAGACGTTTCGATCTGTTTTACTATATGCTTAACGTTTACGCAACGTTGCCTTGCTTCTTTGAGCATGAACGCTATGTAATATTTATTTACCTATAAACCATAGCAGACGACAATATATAACCCGTACTCCAGTCTGAGTGGTCTATTAATGTATAAATTTAGATTTGTAATGTTCTCGTATCCATGTATAAAATAGTGATACACAAAAATAAATGACTGGTCCCTGTATAAAATAGTGATGCACAAAAATATATGACTGGTCGCTGTATAAAATAGTGATACACAAAAAGATACGACTGGTCCCTGTATAAAATAGTGATACACAAAACTATATAACTGGTCCCGAAAGCTTAAAATGCATACTACTCTTTAGAATTCTATCAGATTCTTGAACATATATGAATAAATAGAGATAAACAGTTTTATTTTTCTTCAAATATTTATTAAATATTATGATTGATGAATTATCGAAGATTATAAATAATCTTAGACTTAGTACTTTTTAGGTATGTCTGCCAGTATCCAAATGGTAAATCCAATCTATATTTGTTTCTGTAAAATACGTACCATTTCAAAATTAATGTTGAGTTATATCTGTTTGTACAATTATTATACAATGTTTTCAATATTGTCATAATGCATCAAATTACAATTAAAATAATAAATAGTATTAATATTTCAATATTGTTTAATAATATGATACTTGAATACCTGACAAAAGATAACTATAGAAAGTAATATACATTTTTACGTTGTACAATACTTTTGTATTTATAGTATTGTCAGTATTATGTATATCCTTAATAAAATAATATATATTCAGTTCCAGTATAATGGGTTAGGTAAATTTCTGTATATATAAACCACTATGGAAATAAGAACTGACCAAATATTAGGAACTTATTAATGAATTTCATATATAATCTTAGAATTTAGACCTATTGGATAGATAGTATCCAGACTATCCATATGTTTCTTTTAACAGGCGTTCCATTTTCAAATTAACAATATCAACTGGTTTAAATGAAACATCTTGTAAATTATGGAAGCTGCCATTAAAGTGTTAGCGACATGAGATGACAAAGATGAATCTATACAGTTATTTATGTCAAATCTGTGAATACTCTCATTGGTCACCGCGCAGTTACAAAACAGTTTTCAAACATTTCAAGCTAATCAAGCTCTTCATCAGGGAATCAACAATTTACAGAATAAAAACAAACACTAAACACAAAAACTGAAGGAAAACAGAAATTGATTTTCGAAAGATAGGGGAAATCTACCCGCAAAATAGAGTTAAGTAGTGAAATATAGTGAGATGAAAATCAGTATCAAAATGTACATATATATATATATATATATATATATATATATATATATTGACTTTCTATTTCATCTATTTTTATTCAAGGAATAGTTTGTCTACGTATTTACAATGTGACTCATTGCATACAGGAGAATGGCAAAAAATACGTTAGTCAAAGTGGTCAAAACTGCTTGATACTATCTATCCGGATTGAACGTAGCAGCGGCTAACTATTCGGTGTGAACAGACAGCATTTTGGCGACTGTCGCAGCCCACCTGACACGCTTGAGAGAGAGAGAGAGAGAGAGAGAGAGAGATTGAAAAGTCTGTCTGTATGTAAATTGGCTGGTGCTGTTAATTAACCACCACATCGGAACATACTATTTGCTTCGTAATACGATTTAAACTAGATGGAGCAAGCCGCACCTATGCCTGGGCACTAAACTTCACAAATGCTTTGTATTTACTGTAAATAGTTTCTGAAATAGACTATATAGATTACGAGCGCCATCATCGGGGTAATAAAGTACTGTTTTGTCCATGCGGGGCAAATTACAATGCTACGCTCAATCCGAATCCATCGTAAACTCACGAAACTGCCATTGTTCCAATTAATTCGCAGATTTTCCACGAAAAGTTCAAAATTTGCGAATTGTTTTAGTGTTATTGGCCTGTTCAACGAAAAATCACGATAGAACCAATGTTCGGCTGAAATTTGTACAAAGAATCTTATAGTTGACGAATTAGCGTCTACCACGCACAGTGAAGATACCGAGTGTATATGAGAATATCTATTTTAAATGCATACTTGGTCTCAGTTATATAAGTAGGAATTCATCTATGCAAGTAACGAGAATGAAATTCAATGCACTATTTTAAATGATGCCTTTTTGTCAGTTTACAGGACCTATGTAATTGTATTGTACAGATAGCATCGTCACAGAGGCATACAGATGTATTTCATGACTCTGAAATTACGTAGACACTGGTGGCTGATGAAAATTTGTAAATATCTGTGAATACCTCAATTTACTGTCATTGTGGAATGATCATGAAAAGGAGAGATCACGGAATAGTTTAAGTCATCCTCCCATAGAAAAAACTGCTTTTTGTTTTGTAAAAAGTACAAAGCTATTGCAATAAATGCCTGAACTCTTTAAAACGGAAGTACAATGCAAACTATTCTAATATTTATTTATGGATGGAATGTGTAGTTTCAACACTGATATAGGCTGTAGACCAACGGTCAAATCTTTAATAGCAGATTCGTTGAAAATCTTATCCATAAAAGAAAAAATTACAGGACCCAAATAGGAGCCCAGTGATAAAAATATAAAAAGTTAATAAAACCATTTTCAAGTCCCGAATATGAAGGATTATGCATTGAAAATATAATCTACTAGATTACAAGTGAAGTTATTCAACCACCAAAGCCTGCCTCAGAGATCATCATTGATCGGTCTCACCATATTGACAACAATATGGCAGAAAGGCCCCATACAAAATGTGGACGGAAAACAGAACACTCCGGTTTTCAACTGAAGTTTCCTCCATGCTGTGTATGTGGAGGAAAGGCGTCCGGTCTCCATTATTGAGTAAATAGCTGTGATGCTTGGATTTTTCAGGCGATATTTGGTTCGGAAGGAGAATTATGTTTGTTCTAAGGATGGAAAGTGTATCATTACAAGCATGAGCCGTGGAAATTGTTCAGGATGCCGACTAAAAAAATGTATAGAATTAGGGATGTCAAAAATTGCCTCACGGTTGGGGCGCTATACATTGTCACAGAGAACTAAGACAATTATCGAAGTGAAAAAATTGAGTGAGCATGTTGAAAATGCCAATGGCGATAGGCTTTCATTCAGTGCTCAGTTGTAACAAACAACGTTTGTGGCCCATAAGGTTAACAGATTTGGTTCTACAGAACATGCAAGGTCAGTGAGTGATAACGGTTACTACAGTCGAGTGGTAGAGAGTTTTACTTCCATAAACACAGACTTTCTACAGTCACTAATACTTGGAGTGGAAGACATTCGACCGTTGGTAGAAAGACTTTCCTTGGATGAAATGAGGAGACAAATGCAAACCCAACATGAAAAGTACAGCCTGAAGACACATATATTTGGCACCTTCAAAGCCATCCCTGCCGACGAATATTGCTCAGTTTTGAAGAATCATGGTATTGATCTAGATGGAAGATGGAAGGTGCTGAAAGAATCTAATACACAACTGGAAGTTATTATATAACGCTATGTCAATTTCGCCAAACTCTTACCAGGATTTACCGAGTTATGTCTGGAGGATCAGTCACTACTTCTAAAGGTAGGACGGTGTGACTTTTTTAATATTTTGATGCACGAAGGTTACATTGAGGAGCATAACACGTTTCTGGCACATACAGGTACGGCCTTCCACCTGGAAGAAGCAGCGGACAAGTTCTTCTCACGAGAACTGCTCGCGTCCATGCTTACAATTTACAGCAGTGGCAAAAATTGGAACTGACCAAAGAGGAGATGGTTCTTTTGATAAGCGTGGCTTTAACGTTTCCAGATCGGTGTAAGCTGATGGATAGGAACAGGGTGGAGGATATTCAGATGCGGATGTTGGAGATGCTTCAGGTAGTCCTGATAGAAAGGTACAAGGAAAATGGCCTGAAGAGAATGGCCAAGATCATGAACATCTTCATCTCGCTCAGGGACATATCAGAGCAGTATTACAAGGAGTATAAATTGTTGTGTAAGAATGACTTGATCATTGAGGAAGTGCCAATGGTGACGGAATTCTTCATTGAAGATTGGTAGTTTAAAAAAATTCTTTTCCATAAACAAGAGTATTAATTAGTACTTACAATATATTTCTTCTTACACGTGAGAACGAGGACATAGAGGATTGCTAAATGATTGGCCAGTAGTTCAAAGACTATTTTAGGAATATTTTCAGAAAGATTGATTGTTTACATCTCTGCTGTTTATAATCAAGGTGGTTTTGAGGACAGGGTCAAATTTATTAGACTGAATTGGTATGGATTGAATGATTTGACTTAAGGTGGTGCCGATGATAATGGGGTTATTGTTACAACTGTCGTCCTATATACCAGTCGATCCCTAAACAATGACTTCTTGTAAAATCTTATCTCATAAAACAGGACAGAAGTCTTCCTTGAAGTTCTGCAGGTTAAATATAACTTTGAAAAAGAAATGGAATTTCAAAAGATTCGAGTAAGGTCTAGAGTACATGTTCATGATCATCATGCATGTGTCAAGGGCCAGTTTCTTGAATATCAGTATTCTCCTCGCATGCCCAAATTTGCTGTTGTTGTTGTTTAACAATAATTATAATAAGGATCGAAAACTTGTGCAATTTAAGAATGCATATAGATTTATTTTGGAGGAGAGCAGGCCCGCCGACAGAAATTCAGGGCCCCTAGGCAGAGTAGTCATGGGCCCCAAAACTAGTTAAATTTGTTGTATATAAAAACCTGTAGTAATCTACCATAACTGAGACTCTTGCAAGGAACACATTTTAATATTTACTGCAAATATTTATTTTATGTTTTACAACTGAGTTGATGGCGGGCCCCTAGAAATCGCAAGGCCCCTGCGCATTGATCCACTACCCACCCCCACCCCCACCCCTTGGCTGGCATAGAGGAGATAATATGAGGAAAATATTTACCAGGCAGGAAATAATCGAATAATATCAAAAGTCAATGGCATGGTAAGCAACACAGACTTGATATTCTTTTAAGATTAAATCCGTATTGCTAGTGTTCAATGCAAAGGTATGGGGGAAACTACTTACAGCACACTAGCAAAACATATTTTTCTGTTATATAATTAATCGTTTTGAAATCTTCGAAGCTGTCTACTTATAATTAAATGTCAATAAATAAGGCAATTTAAGAATACACATATATTAATTTAGCGGATAATATACAAGGAAAATATTTGCAAGACCCTGAAATAATCGAATATCAAAAGTCAATAGCACAGGAAGCCATGCAGACTTATAATATTCCTTGAACACGAGCCATGAAACTGAAGTTCCGCCATCATGAAAGTAATATTATAAATATGATTGTCAATAGATAAAAATCAGCTAATTTGCAATAAGCATTCCACAGAATGTTGTGTCTCGCTTGTTCTGCAGGGGCATATTCCAAAGTCCCTTCAACGTAAATGTAGGCATCGATGACATAACTTGCTTGTTATGAGCAGTACCTACCATGATGCATACGTTCAATAAGTTACATGACTGTACATGAAACAGTGTAAGAGAAACGAGCTGAATACAACAACAACAAATCTTGACTCCTACGTAAAACAATAACGACAATGCCATCGGAAATGTGAAATCTCGCCTAGCCTATGCTAGACAGGCGAGATAAAAATGGACAAATGTACACAAAGCAAACATTTATTAAGTTAAGGTGTAAGCTAAAATGGAGAAACTTCACGAATCTAGGATTTTCAAAATTCGGGTACGTTTTGACAAATCCTGATTATTGCAGACTATATACTACTGCACTCAGCTTCAAAATGCCCTATCTGAAATGTACAAATAAATATGTGCAGCAGTTTGAGTGACACAAAATTTACATGCAGAGGAAAATTGTAAAAATGAACAAACTACTTGAAATCAGCTACAATATTATTGACTAAAACCCTTTTTTCTTCCATGTTTAGGTGTAAACTACCATAGTTGTTTGTGCACAATTTGATCTAAGTTCATTGCTTCTGAAAAAAACTTTGTGTGTTTAAACTGAACTGTCCTGTCTTTACAAAGTGAGAATAGCTTCTTATTTATTATTTTGACTTTATCACCAGTAATAGCCAAGTCTACAGTAAGAGGTAAAATAGAGGACGGAAGAATGTTTGCCTTAGACATTTATCTGATCAAAATGATTAAATTGTTATAACCACTGAAAAAGACTTGAGCTTGGATTTTGTGACACCAGGCTTGTAATGATGTGTAAATTGATCCCAGGCATATATTTTCCAGTGGAGTCAGAAATTATTGTCACTCAAATGGTTTGGTCAGTTAGTAAAACATTTTAAGAACTTCTCATCTTATTCTATCTCAAACTAAACGTTTCTAATTGAATTCGAAAGTTAAATAATGTTTATATGCCTCAGTTCTCCAATCTCCATGTCGCTGAATGAGCGCTAAATGGACTTAAATGTCCAGGAGCATCCCCCACCTTCTCCGGAAACTATGTGATGAGAAAAGGTCTGGATTACATCCGGTTTGTAGAATCATCAATTTTATATCAGTAATTTGTGTTAATTTGTGTCCTGAATCCAATAAACAAAATGCTATAGAAGAGTTATTAGCCTTGATAGTTGAGATCGTATTTTGGTAGGATGTCACAGGACACAGACATGAACCTGGATTGGATAGAAATGGAATCTTTGAACATCGTTTGACCAAACTGATTTGTTTTGGGCCATTTAATAAATCATCAGACAGATAAAAAAAAACAAATCCCTGCGAATTGGAAATATCAAAGAAGCTGTAAATTTCAAACAACTGAGGTGTGATTGCTAAGACTTTATGAGGAGTATGTGAATGACTCCTATAAAGTCCCTTCAAACGCAGCCCAAGTTGCAGGGAATGCGAATAATGAATTCAAAATCTAAAAGTAAATGTAACAGTTTAACACTCGAAATATATTTTCTGATTGAATGAGAAGATTCAAGTGAGCGGCTAAGAAATTGAGCATATGAACATATGGTATTTAAGTCAACTGGTAAAGGGTCAAATGAAAATATTTACAAATCAAAAAAAAAAAATCCATTGGATTAAGTGATACTGAATTTTCAATTTAGCAAATGCAGTTTTTAATTATTGTTTGACATCTCTCTGCAAAATTTGAAGCTGACATTCTGTAATTAAGGAAATTTGAAATTGTAGTCAGAATGATGCTAGACAATAAGTGTTGTTATGACATCCTACCTGCATGAGGAAAATGTTGAAAAACCACTGCTGCCTAAAATGGATCAACCACTTAAGCCCTCTTTAGGCATTCAGAAGAATCCAACATAGCCGTGTGTAACCTATCAAAAATTACTTGCCATGCAGCAGTGGATAGACAACTCTTCCACATGAAATAGGACTCAAATCCATGGTAGAGCTAGTTTTATGGAATGATTTTAAAAAAAAAAAAAAAACATGTCGTGTAAGGGCATTTATTATAATGCCTAAAAAGCAATAAATAACATTTTGCACAAATTTTTAAACTTAATGTGTAGTAGTTATCCCTGGATAAATCAATGTGTAAGACATGTAAAAATCCTGACCCCATATTTTTTAAATTGACACACAGATGGTGCAGAAAACCAGACCACAAACGTGACAGACTTACTCGCAAGAGTCAGACTGGCAAGTTCTCCCCATCCGAAACCATGGAGATGAAGCCCAGAAAGTGCCTAAGCAGCTGAGGAGACATATGAAATGTCCCAAAAAGCAAAACATATTTATAAAATATGCTTCTGAAAGCAGACACCAGAAGAAGCAGTAACATCAACATTGGCAAGAATGAAAGAAATTTGTAATGTATGGAAGGAACATAATATTCTTATCTGCATTTGAGATGTGGCATGCTGTTAGTTTCCGAGATTTAGTGCTTGGTACGATTCAGAATCCATCGGGACCATACTATAGATTGACCGCCTAAGACAGCCCAATCCTGCGTGAACACTACATGGGCACACGAATGTAACGGGTATATGCATGACTCTCACCCGCCCATAGCCTTAATCTGCGATTCTGAAAGATGAGAGGAGTGAGCAGTTGTGGCTGCTCCAATCCTGAAGCTATGTGAAGCGTACATTCGTGGATTTAAGCCAATGAATTTTACATCATTTTGGAGTGCCGTACAAAAATAAAAATTCCCCGAGATAGGTTGTACTCCATCAAAGGTAAATAAAGGGCCATCGGCACAGCCTCTTAAATGGATGTAATGTATCAAATGCCTTACAGGACACAAATAATTGGTTAGTTGCTTCAAAATTCGCAGATGACCGGGGCAACCCAAAATGCTGTATTTGAAATTGTGTATAGTCAAAATGACTTTATCCCAACCAACGCGCAAATTCTGCATCTGAATGACATTCGATTGATTTCTATTGTTGCGAGACGTCATCTCTCCTACTCTAAGAAAAACAAAGGCAAGGGAAAACATTGACCTTATAACATTTTATCATACATGCTATCAGCAATTGGATCAACAACCAGAAACAATTGTTCAAAAATGGAAGGCGTAATGGGCAGACCCATGTCTGATGAGCTTGTTAGACGCCGCGCACCAACGACAATTTTAGTGATGAGAAAGTGTTTTGTCGGATCAAGCCAACCCTGCAGCTGGTGAAGGTATGAAAGACCAGCAAGGTATGTAGAAATAGTACTTCCACTCTTGCCGGACCGAAATTGTAATGAAAGCTATTAACTGTTGTAGTCAAATCGGAGCACGTAATTTGTGACCGGATTTTTCTGAGCCAAGTTGAAAGCTTTGACCTCATTGCTGTAAGTGTCCTTTGTGCTTCTGGGGCGAAAGCAGCATCAATCAACTTTGCATGTGAAGATGTGGAGGGAGTAAAGTGGGTTCGGGTTCCATATGTGGCACCAACTGCCTGAACTTTGTGATCTGAAAATGGGAGAGAAGATCCGTTAAGTTATTCAGTTTCCCCAGAATGTGTTCCGCTCTAAGATAGTGTACTTCATGGAAGCCAGCACATAACGATTTACAAGACACGTGATTGACACATCTTTGGAAGTGACATTATTTAATATGTAAACCACTGCCGAAATTAAGTACCAAACACCTGTTTCGCAATGCATCCCCCCACATTTCAATAGAAAGAACCATTGGGAAAAGTTCTTTCATAGTTATATTATGGTTTTGCATATTCGTGTCCCATGCTCCAAAAAACCACCTGACACCAAACACCGCCCCAAATCCAAGAGTAGCTGATGCATCAGTGAAGAGATGTAATTCTGAAGATGTTAACCATCTATCGTCTAAAAAGAAGGCACGGCCATTGGAATGATGAAGGAATAATTGTCAAGCTTGGAGATCAGAATGTGATTCCTTGGTGAAACGAATGCGATGGTGGGGTTTTGTCAAGTTACGGGCGAGATTGATGAGACAGCGTAGAAAAGCTCGTCTCGGGTCAACCAATTCAGAAGGCTAATTAGTTACTGCAATTCCCGCAAGGTAATTTTTTTTTACGTGTAGCGTAAAGCCAAAGGAACTTGGGCATTTTGTCGAGTTTATCCTGTTGGAGATGAGCTTCAAATGTTATCGAATCCAATTCAATACCAAGAAAAACCATGCGATACCCAAAAACCTCAAAAGGAATGGCCCTGACCCAAGTGACTGGGGGTTGCGGATATTGTGGCCTGAACCCAATATTGATAGTGCAACTGTTCCCAGGGAATGCCCCTAGCTTCCCTGGCATGTCGCACCTGTTGGTCATATATATACAAACTCAAACCCAACCTCCTAGCTGCCAAGTCATGCACAATTTCCCCATGTTTAATAACCTGTGCCACCAACCGTGAAATTTTTTGGCATAAATTGCCACAAAACGCAAAAGGGCTGCGGTCCAACTTTCAATGTTCACATTTTGGGGGTCACAGTGTCCCTAACCACCAAGAGTTTGGCAGTGAGGTTAATTTGGAGTTTAAACTCCTGATTGTCAGGCGACTGTATCATATAGAGTAGTAAAGTTGCCAAGTCAATATATTTGTCCTTCCAAATTTTATTTTTTAATTTGGCAGGAACCTGGATGAGATTGGTGTCGACAACAAGGAGGCTGGCCCCTGTTCACTCAGAATCACCTTCTTCATCCAACGAGTCTGTCAATGGCCGCTTCCTCGATATTGATGCCATCACCGCCTTGGTAATATGGGCCACCTGCCGGTTTTCATCCACAGCCTGCTGTGCGGGTCCAACACTCTCTTTCTGGGAGGGGCCTGGCCTGGGTGATTATGCCGACACCTCAGGAAGTATACTGTGATTCCGCAGCCCACTCTCTCCAGGGATTATAAATTCCGCTACTGCAGCTGGAGGCCGTATTCTTCAATGAGGGTGGGCCCTGGCTTTCCCTGAACAGGCCGAACTGGAACTAGCCTTTGGCATTTGCAACTTTACATTTTGGAAGAAAAAGAGCAGTATGCAAACTCCTCTAGAGATGCACTATAATGAAAACCAGGAAAAAATTTTAAAAGATAAAAAAATTAAATAAAGCGAATTGTTACTTGAAGGTGGACTATGTGATACAATGCTGTGAAAATGACAATTATTTTGCTCAATTAAATGCTGACGATATTATCGTAGTAAAACACGTATGAAAATGAAAAGAATGGCCACAATATAAGCAAGACTCTTTCCCTGTGAAGGAAGATTTTTAGCAACCTTTGAAAGATGAATTTCCCTTTTCTTTTTTTTTTTCTTCCTTTTTTTGTTGCACACTGACTGTCATGTTTACCCTGGTTGGACAGTATGGAGTGTAATAATGTGACAGCAACAATGTGGTTGAGAAACTTTGAAAGTGCAAACTGAACAGTCTTGTTCAGCAATAAAGCAAATGTGTATACTAACAAACAACCCTGGATTCTATCAGTGCAAACAAGGATCATAATATGTTTAACCGATGCTCGTGTTCAGCAATAAGGCAACATGTATGCAACAATTACGTGCAAAGACCCTGGACTCTATCGAGGTCAGCATGGATCATTTACACATTTTCATGTCATTGTTAACTTGAAAAGCCAATGTAATGTTTATGTGTACAGCCAATGTTGCAATATCACCATCAAGAAAAAAAATCGAGTTTTTGAAAACTATTAGCATGCATGTCTAACAGAGAAGACAAGACACTGCAAAAGCAATCATCATTGAACCAATTACTAACTATCAGTGGTAAGATTTTTTTTTCAGACTGACAAGAAGACCCAGCATGCTATTAAAGTATTTAACATATCCCTGCCTATTTAAATGCACTCTGTCTGATAAGAACACTGACACATCACTCATGGGGGGCCAGAATTCCCCATGCTTGTAAAAAACTGCATTTTCCATATGTGCACAATAATTATTCAGGTGCTGGTTTAGCTCATCCACGCGTGTGTTGAACCACTCCATGTTGATAGCATAACATATTTTTCGAGAAGTGGGTCATCTGTGCAAAATTTGCAGCACTGCAACCCTATCAACATCGAAATTATACCGAAGTTGCAATGATCTATTCTAACAAAATTGTTGACTTGTCAATAATGAATTGACCAATCAAAATAAAATTACTCTGACCCCAGCACCCCCTGTGAAGAATTCTACTGCCTTAAATCCCCACTTATGACCCCATGTCAAACTGTATATTATACATGAATATAGATGTCATAAATTTATTTATGCTGATGCATAAATCCACTTAAGTGGATAATAATCAATTGAAGGACCACAAACTGACTTTAGAGCTGATGAAAACTATAATTAGATCCAAATCCATGAACATTTCTTCTATATGATTAGTGAAGTTCTGTGCATGCATATAACATAAATACTCAGAGAACAACACAAATTTTCCTATTACCATTCCCGTGAGAAAGAACAAAGTTCTTTTGGCATAATAAATTCTTTCATGAACAAATTTCTGTTCAATTCAAAGAAAGTATCTCTATAACATTCACTAATGTGCCATCTTGATAATAAATCTGGAAAATGATTGTCTATCCTAGATATGTGGCTGGCTCTAATTTGGAAGTCGCAGAGGGCAGCAATGTAACAAATTTCTCTCAAGCAAAATTGGTGGAATGAATTACATGAAAATCCAGAACTGAACACTCAACCAGAGGACGTATTATCACAGTTTATTGGTATTCTTTTACATTTAAGCAACTAAGTGCAGAGTTTTAGGGTAGCAACTATAGTTAAAATTTGAAATGAATTGATATGCAGTCATAGTGACTATACAAAAACAGGATATTTACAATGCTATATCCCATGAAATCAGGCTCTACCTCCTACATAACAGGCATCACAAGCTACGACAGCATCAGGGTCAGACCACTCTTCAATCTTCATCATAGATATAGCATTATATTGAGAAAGAAACCATTCTACCATAGAAGGTTTTTTTATTTTTGCTTCTGCTAGGATAATATGTCAAACTGATCCATGATGGTACACTGTCCAAGTGAGTTGAGTAATCTACAGATATATACTTGGCCAGGTTGCACGCATTCAGCTGAAAAATAACATTTTCCTATCAAGGACTGTGATTCTTTGACAGTAGCATATTCCATTGAGAACCAGATTGAGACTAATAATGGCATTTATTCCATTCGTTACTTTCTAATGGGATTCTTCCAGTCCACAACTCTGAATGACATTACTTAATTGAGTATAGGATTTTAATGCTTTATTTTTGTCAGGAGTTTCAGCACCAGCAAGTCATCCAAATAATTCTTTACAAGAATGCTCAAAATTTTATAAATAAAGGCAATTGCATTGGTGATCTGTTGACACATATGAGATGCTGAAACTGAGTACCAGCCTCTGTTGATGTAACTAAATTTTTCTTGGATTTTGCATGGGTACCATAATTCTCCCATGTTAAGCCCATGCTTGGTGATAAGTCTATCACCCTTATTTACAGATTTTGATGACAAATTTTTATTTAAACATGCAAATTCCAGGAATTGTTGTCCCCATTTTTTAATTGGAAATAGGGAAGTGTAGTTTTGTATATGAAGGGGATTGGTGGTGATTGTGATATAGTAAAATCCAAGTTAGCTTAGGTTTCATTGACATTAAACTGAATTCTAAATTCAGTTAGAACCTGGAAATACTTATGAGAGTTATTAAGAAATGAAAAGGGGCTATCTGACTTGCAGGGGCCATAACTCCACTAATTGATGATGTAAAACACTGACAATTGAACTCAGGGGTGCTCTGATCAATATAAAGCTGCATACAAAATTTGTTTCAAATAAATGAGCATAAGAGTTTCTGTGCTGAAAACAATGTTTATGGGTCTAAAATTCAGCAGCCATAACTCTTTTAAATGATGACAAAATTTCCACTGAGGTTATATCAACATAAAGCTGCATAGAACATTTTGTTGAAGTTTAATAATAATTAAAGGAGTTATTGTGGAAAAGCGAGTTCCAACAATCAGGAGCCATAATTCCACTAAATAATGATGCAGAGTGCTGAAAATCAAACTTAGACAAGGTGTCATTAATATGAAGATTTGCATCAAATGTATTGTGCAGAAATGAAAGTAGGTAAGTTCAACAATTGGGGGTCATAACTTCACTAAAAGATGATGTAGCATGCTGAAAATTTAACTCAGCAAAACTGAAATTCAAACTCAGCTGAGGTCTTACCAATATCAAGCTGCCAACTAAATTTGTTTGAAATCCAACAATAAGTAAGGAAGTTATTGTGCAGAAAAGAAAGTGGATGGGTCTAATAATATGGGGCCACAGTTCTGCTAAATGCTGACAATCAAACTCAGCTGAAGTCTCATCAACATCATGCTGCCTATGAAATTTGGTTTAAATCCAAAAATAATTATTGTGCATAAATGAAAGTGAATAGGCCGACAACAAGGGACTATATATAACTCCACTAAATAATGACATACAATGCTTATAATAAAACGAAAATAAGATCCCATCAACATCAAACTATCTACCAAATTTATTTGAAATCTAAATATAAATAAAGGTGTTTTTGTGCAGAAATGAAAGTAGGTGGTTCTGTACAAGAGCAATGAAAGTGGATGGGTCTGACAATCAGGTGCTATAATTCTACTAAATGGTGATATAGAACAATGAGAACCAAACTCAGCTAAGGGTCTGATTAGTATCAACCTGCCAACTAAATCTGGTTTAAACCCAATAATAATTAATGGAGTTATTGTGCAGAAACAAAATGGGTTGGTCTGATATTCAGGGGTTATACCACCACTAAATGTCGATATAGAATCCTGAACTCAGTCAAGACCTCATCAATATAAAGCTAGATACCAAATTTAGTTGAAATGCTATAATAATAATGTGAGTTACTATGTGGAAATGAAAGTGGAATGGATGACAGAAGAATGGACAGATGGACCAACAGAAAAGCACAATTTAATATCTCCCTATTTCTATGAAAAGCAGTAGACAAAAAAAATTTCACATAATAAAAGCCCACTCCATCTTCTAAAAAAATGTACATGACTGTATTCCAGAGCTTATCATAGAAAAGGTACTGTAACCTATTAACTTTCCACCTCTATGGTCCCCAGTTTGATTTCACATTTCCATCTGTGCATGGATAAGTGGTTACCCATCCAAGGCTGTTGATGTACCCTTGGTTCTCTTGCTTCCCCACCTCATGCTGATATGCAGGTTATTCAAGATTACATTAAATAGTTGCAGCAAGTATTATGTAAAGAAATGGATGAATGCTGGGAGTGTATTAGCAGACAAATATGTGTGCACTACTTAATGCAGATAAATAAATAATAACATAAGACATTTCTAAACTTCAATTATTTTATAATTCATCATTTTCAAATACTACAGTACAAATAAAGTACAACTGTGAAACAAGTGCAACATCTTGGGTATATGTTATAACAAGAGGTCCAAGTGGGCATGAGATCACTCACCTGGATGACATCTGCCTAAAAGCCAAATGGAAGAGTAGTTGGTCAAGAAATCTGTGTCAGAATTATTCTTTATGCAGAAATTCCTTCCAAATGTTATTGATTGCATGTGTTACTAGGTTTCTCTATTTTGGAATATTTTCATCCATATTTAATGACACAAAAGCATCATTTGTCCAATATTGAAAGGCCTCTATGCCAGGACCCTTTCTTTCAAAGTTGGTCAAATTCTTTTGAGTGGTCTTTGAGATAAAGTAGTGCAAATGTTTTTATATTTTTAGTAACAGTGGCCATATCTGATGTTGAATCAGTCATTTGTATCAATTTGAAGGGCTTTCAAGCGAGGATGCTTTCTGTCAAATTTGATCAAAACTGAAAGGCCTTTATGCCAGGATGCTGAGAAATGTAATCAAATTCTGTTAAGTGATTTTTGAGAAGGCATTTTAAGGTTTTTCTTTTATTAGTAATGGCATCCATATTTGATGGTAGATTGGCATCATTTGTACAAACTTGAAAGCATTCTATACCAGGATACTTTCAGTTACATTTGGTCAAATTCTGTTGAGAGAATATTTAGAAGTGTCTTCTTTATTTAGTAATGGGAACAATATTTGATGGCAGATCAGCATCATTTGTATAAAGGCTTATATGCCAGGATGCTTTCTGTCAAATTTGGTAAAATTCAGTGACACAGTTTATGAGAAGATATCATTTAAAGGTTTTTCTATTTTAGTAACAGAGGCCACATTTGATTGCATCATTTTAACAAATTTGAAAGACCTCCATGCTAGGATCCTTTCTGTCAAATTTGGTCAGGTTCTGTTGAGTAGTTTCTTAAAGGTTTTTCTATTGTTACTAATGGCAGCCATATTGGATGACTAATTGGCATCAACTTAACAAATTTAAAAGGCCTTGATACCAGAATGCTCCCTGTAAAATCGTGTGCAAATTTGTCAAGCATTTTTGTTTAAGAACTTTAAATAACAATTGTGAACAGATGATGCACAACAGATGAAGAACTATACCATAAACTCACTAGGCTTTATGGCCAAGTGAGCTAAAACTCCACAAAGTGCAGTAGAGGAGATAAAAACCAATATTATAAGTGACTCTCCCTCATAAAAGATGCATGTTGTATCCACATTTTTATTTTTTACATGAATTTAAAGATGGTTGAGCTGGGACCAGAAAAATTCAACATAATGTCAGGGGCTATATTATACAGGGTATGTTATAACTGATGTTGACTGTATTCTGAGCTAAGGATTTAGACTGTATTCATAGTATTAAATGGTGTATTAGGAAATGAAATTGGTAACAGAAGGATGGTTGGGCAGACATTATAACATAATATGCTCTTGAGTCGAATAAATAAAAATTCATCTCTTGTCTAAATATGACAGTAAGCAGCTAAACTATTTATAAGTGTGCATATGTGCATATAATCTAAATGACATAACAGAATTTGCAGAATTTACTTTAAAGTTTACTTTCGTAGAAAATGAATGCACTTTATTATCAATATGACAAGAAAGTAATAGAAAAATATATTTTTTACAATTCCATCTTCATTAGGCAGCACTCTCCCTCTCTCTCTCTCTCTTTCACACACAGATAAACATATAAATAAATATGGAGTACAAAACAAAACATACCAATACTGCTCCTTGAGGTACATACATTTTGGTCCCTTGGCTATTCAAATATGCAAACAAACTAAGGATTCCTTTCTAAAAAATTTTAATACCAGTTATGCAATTCGTACCACAACTTAATTTTATGAAAGATCTTACCCAAAACATTTTACGTGCTGGGTAAAGAAAACTGAATAGATGTAAAATGAAAAATCAATAATTTGGGCTTATTAGTAAACATCCGATTTTCCAAATACAGTCAACTCTTGGTTATAGCAACAAATCTGTTGTTGTAAAAGTCATGTATTTCATTTAGAGGAGGTTATCAACCTTCAACCTTGTCTTATAATGGTAAAAACAGCACATATAATTGAAAAGAATGAGTCTGAAATATAAATCTATACTTAATACTTCAACCTTGTCTTACAACGGTCGAAACAGCACATATAATTGAAAAGAACGAGTCTGAAATATAAATCTATACTTAATACTTCAACCATGTCTTATTGTGGTCAAAGCAGCATACATAAATGTGAAGAATGAGTCAGAACTATAAATCTATAGTTTATACCTGAACCTTGTAGTACTTATATTTTTAATTTCATACTTCAAATTGAGGGTTGAATCTTGTCAAAAATACAGTTCAATAAGTGTCTCATTCTAGTCTTCATCCACCTTTGATTACTTAACCATTTAATCTTATGTGGTTGATCTGGCATCTGATACAGATGTTCAATCCATATTTCCATATCACATTCACAATGGAGCTGTTTAGGTGCTTTCACTGATGTCAGTGCATCAATATTCTTAGATGTACTGAACTGAACTTTTATGAAATATTTTTGATGTGTAAGAGATGGAGTATGTAATAAATACAAAACTGCATTCATGTTCTGTTCTGAGTTGAAGAAAATTACTTATTTGATATGGCATATTAATATGTCTCATCCTGACAGCCTTGACATATCCCTATGCCATATCAAACTCACTGACTCAGAACAAAACTTGTTTGTAGTTCTGTGTATTTATCTAATGAAGAAAACAATAGTGACTGTCTTGGGGAAGATATTGAAGAGAAATATATATATATATATACAAAAATCACACCTGCTGCCCCTCCCCTAGCTTTGTGCATGGAATATGCTGATGTTTAAGCTGATCAAACAATTAGGTGATTGGTATATAGAAAATTAATGCCACTTATTTATACATGTCACCCAACTGCAAGCAGCATGTACCCAGACTTGCCATCACATAATGCACTAAATCAAAAGTGGAAATGGATAGACCCTGATTCACCAGTACATTATGTGAAGGCAGATATGGCTCTACCGTGTTCATATGTAGCTGTATGTTAGACACAAGAATATAGGTACAGGAACACATATCACCAAACAGGCATCTCACTTATAACAAAAGCACATGATACGCCCATCTTGTGAGCTTTTCCCTGCTAGTGACCTTTACCTTTGAGCAAGGAACTTGACTATTTTATGATAAGGTGTAGAACTGGGCAAAGTTTCATCAAAATACCTGTCTGAATTAAAAATTGACAGCCTTGATAAGGAAACAGGCTGCTGGTTTACATTATTCCTTGTTGTGACTTTGACACTAAGGCAGGGGGGTATATGACTGTGAATATGCAAGATATTTTCAACATACACAAAAGGTTATAGTTTCATTAAAGTATCTTCAATTGTTCAAAAGGTATACCCATCAATGGACAGAGACCACTGATTTATATTTTCCCTTGCTGTAACCTTGACCATGAGACAGGAGGTATGGCTATGATATGTAATACACTGTCTGGTCATGATGTATAACTAATTAAAACTTTATCAAAATATCTTTAGTGGTTCAAATGTTATACTCCAGAAAAGAATAAAAGTCAAAGTTACATTTTCCATTGCCATGACATTGACCTCGAGGGATAAGACATGGTTATGGTAGATGAAACAACATCTAGTCATGATATATACTTGGGCAAAGTTTCATTAAAATATTTTCAGTGGTTCCAAGGTTATACCCTGGACAAGAATGCAAGTCACAGAATTACATTTTCCCTTGCAATGACTTTGATAATGAGGCAGGGGAGGCATGGCTACAGAATGTGACATACTGTCTACTCATGATATACACCTTGGCAAAGTTTCATGAAAATCCCTCCAGCCATTACAAAGTTATGGTCTAGACATGCAATGTTAACAGATGGATTGACGACACAACATAATATGCCAATTTAAAATGTGGTTGTAAAAAGTTATGTGAGACCTCCAGCTGAATGACTGGATTGCATATTAACTTCTACTTAAACCATAATAATATATAACATTATTATATGTACACAGAAGCAAAGATTCCTTTCAAATTAAAACAATTTTGGAATCTAGCAAAGATCACTTACTTGCAACCTAAATAACTATTGTCTTTTGACTCCAGACAACAGATGTCATGATGAAGTTTATACTGCATGATGAAGTATGAACTGATATACTGACTATTCTCAAGACAACAGGTGTCACCATGAATTTATACTGCATGATGAAGTATGAACTGATATACTGACTATTCTCAAGACAACAGGTGTTGCCATGAAGGTTATACTGCATGATGAAGTATGAACTGATATACTGACTATTCTCAAGACAACAGGTGTCACAATGAAGGTTATACTGCATGATGAAGTATGAACTGATATACTGACTATTCTCAAGACAACAGGTGTCACCATGAAGGTTATACTGCATGATGAAGTATGAACTGATATACTGACTATACTCAAGACAACAGTTGTCACCATGAAGGTTATACTGCATGATGAAGTATAAACTGATATACTGACTACTCTCAAGACAACAGTTGTCACCATGAAGGTTATACTGCATGATGAAGTATGAACTGATATACTGACTATTCTCAAGACAACAGTTGTCGCCATGAAGGTTATACTGCATGATGAAGTATGAACTGTTATACTGACTATACTCAAAACAGTTGTTGCCATGAAGGTTATACTGCATGATGAAGTATGAACTGATATACTGACTATTCTCAAGACAACAGTTGTGCCATGAAGGTTATACTGCATGATGAAATATGAACTGTTATACTGACTATACTCAAAACAACAGTTGTTGCCACGAAGGTTATACTGCATGATGAAGTATGAACTGATATACTGACTATTCTCAAGACAAAAGTTGTCGCCATGAAGGTTATACTGCATGATGAAGTTTTAACTTATATACTGACTATTCTCAAGACAACAGGTGTCACGATGAAGGTTATACTGCATGATGAAGTATGAACTGGTATATTGACTATACTCAAGACAACAGTTGTTGCCATGAAGGTTATACTGCATGATGAAGTATGAACTGTTATACTGACTATACTCAAGACAACAGTTGTTGCCATGAAGGTTATACTGCATGATGAAGTATGAACTGTTATACTGACTATACTCAAGACAACAGTTGTTGCCATGAAGGTTATACTGCATGATGAAGTATGAACTGATATACTGACTATTCTCAAGACAACAGTTGTTGCCATGAAGGTTATACTGCATGATGAAGCAAGAAATGACATACTGACTATACTCAAGATACAACAGTGATTTACATATGGTTTGCAACTTGACTGTTAATGGTCCATTAGGATACTAAATAAGCATTAACTGACTAACAGCACTGTTGACATGGTAACTGTAAACAATGATTGGAAAAATGTTAGCCTGTTGTAAATTTACAAGCAGATGAGTATTCTACCTTGTCACATAATCAAATTCAAAGTATAACATTCAATGGTTTAGAAAACACAAAAAATTAATGACTTGTTTGTGTATCCTGCAGCTTTCAAGCTGATACTTTTCCAAATGTATGCAAAAGAACTGAGGGGTTTTCAGGTGCCACAGCTGAAGTCAAACCTTTTAAAACAATCATCATTCCCCTTTCTCTTGCTATAGTCTCTAAAATTGTGGTGGAATCTTCTGATATTTTTAAGTCATAAATATCTAAATGTTTTAACTTCTCACACTTCAGTACCATATTCACCAAACTGTTATCTGAAAATCCTTTAATCCAACTGAGATTGAGTTGTTTTAACTTTTTGGCATATCGAGAAATGGAGTCAAGTCCCTTGTCTGTTAGATGTTTACATGCTGCAAGATTTAAGGTTTCCAATTCTGGTAATTTCTGAAAGAAAAAAAAATACAACATTCCATCTTATTTGTATATCATGTGCTAATGGTATAAAAACTTCTTGATGTTAATGATTACAAATTATTATTAAAAAAATGTGTAAGTTTTAATGGCACTTTTAACACATTATTGGCTATATCATGCCAAGGAAATGGAAGCTAAGTGTCTTCCCCAAGGACACGTGGAGGCAGCCAACCCAGACTGGCCTGGGTGGATATCGAACCTGCAACCCTTGGATTACAAGTCTGATGCTCAACCAACTGAGCTACCATGGCTCCACTAATGATTTTAAACATTAAAATCTTAGAAATAACAGATTATTGGAAATGTACATAGAAAAGGTTCTTCTGACTTTCTAATACAGTACACATAATAACAGAAGAACAAAGACAGTTGCCTGTTTTGACTAATTGCTTTGCTTCATACCTCAGCTTCAAATGACATAGTCTTTTTTACATCCACACATAAAGAATATCGGCATTTATAGATTTAGAATAACAGCATGAAACAGACTTTCCTATATGACAAAAGAAAGATGAGAAATAAATGTATTTTCAAAATTGATAAGTATACTAGAAACATACTTTTTGCAGAGTTAATAATGTCAACATGAAGTAAATCGATAAATCCAGACCAGGCTTTGCCTTATAAAATTTTAAAGTCAAAGACTGAACAGGCTAAAAACTTTGGAGTAAAATATACCTTCTTACTTTTTATGACAATTTTTATCTTTTCTTACTTTCAAATATTTAAACAATATTGTAAAGCTTTAGCTCGAGTTAAAGCATAATTTAAAATACTGTGAATTTATGATTTTGCATGGAGTACCAAGTTTCGTGGATTTAGTGGAGTACCAGGTTTCATGGATTTAGTGGAGTACTAGGTTTCATGGATTTAGTAGAGTATCAGGTTTCATGGATTTAGTGGAGTACCAGGTTTTGTGGATTTTGTGGAGTACTAGGTTTTGTGGATTTCATGGGGTACCAGGTTTTGTGGATTTCATGGGGTACCAGTTTTGGTGGATTTTGTGTTTGCTCACATTCACAAATATCAGAACCAAACAGTTACTCTTCTATGGAACAACGATGATATTTGTCCCAAACAAGGAAATAAAGTACTGACAAAAAAATAATACAAAAGAAAATAAACAAATTCACAGTACCTAATTTAGTTTTTATGTCTTGGACTAGGTCTTGGGAGTCGAAAAACTGTATTAATGCTAGGCCAGAGATTTTTTTTACACATAGCCATTTGAATTCACCCACATATAATGCAAACCAAACTGCAAACAGCTTTGACTCAGATCTGCCATTTCATGATGCATTGGAAGATTTGGGTCTATGCTGTTTTTTTTATGATCCTAAGAAGAAAAATGGCGTAATCCTAATCATGGCTTTTCTACTTAAATCCACCTCAGAAATACACTGATGGAGTGATACAGCATGAAAATGGGGAAATCACCAGAAAATGGTTGAGAACTGAGTCACACAATGAAATATGCTAGACAAAAAAAAAAACATGTCAAAAGCATTCAAATACCTTCATGGAATTATTTGGACAAGTTCAGTAAAATAAAATTCACTAAGAAGCTCATACTTGATAAAAGAAACTTGGGAATGTTTTGGCCCAAGAAAAATTATCTAAATCAACAAGTTGCTGAAATGAACACTATGATAGTTTGCGACATGCACAAGATGTTTTCTCATAAACAAGCTACATGTATCTGCAATGACAGCTGCTGTAGTATTTCCATGTTGTTTTTACAATCATTGGTGCAAACCATGATCTGCATGTGCTTTATACAACCACAGATCAAGGACTTCACTGTTTGCAATTGGGTTTGCTTTATACATGGAAAAATATGGTGGCCATATTCCACCAGAATGCCAGAATATGGTTAAGTGGCACTCATTCATATACTCCATCAACAATGTTTAGAATTGAAAATTCCCTTAGATTTTCTTAAAAAGGTTAACATTGTCTGAAACTGTGAGCAGCCTTGCACATACCCTAACAATCTGCTCCAGTAGACTATCAGTGACTATGTATCCACAATCCTTGAGACTGATGACCCTTAAATGTGGGCACTGTGTCCAGATCAACTTGAAAATGTTCTCTGTCAAGATTATGCCCTCCAGGTCAAGGTGTTCCAGGGCAGGTACTAACAGTTGACCAAAAATACGCTTATTCAACTTCTTTTTCCTCTTCAAGCGGTGAATCATTGCACTGGAAATTAATAATTATATTAAGAAAATGCATTTAAGGTTCAGAAAAATATTAATATAAGAGTTTTTTTTGTCATGTGGCAAAATTTATTTCCCATTGTTTTCAGCATATCTAATGCATATTTTTCCTATTAAACGACACTAAGCTTAGTTTTTGCCTTCATATATGAAAGTAATTCTCTGTTGACAGATAATTTTATGTAAGACTTTATTTATAACAAATGTGAATTTAGCCAATATTTGGACAAGGCAAGTTACTAATTCAACTTTAAATGATTATATAATATATGTATCTTTTACTACAGTACTACTAATGAAATTCTGTTTCCAAAAATATTTGTAACACTTCCCTTGGGGTTTGTTAGATATCCATTGAACTATGTACTGAAAAGTGATTCACTTTTGATGTCATGCTTAGCTGAATATGGTTAGTCAAAGTTTTAATTCTGAACTGCTTCTGTAGAACTCATAATCTCTCCCCAATATTAAAAGCTGATGATTTCAATACAATGAAAACAAGAGTGTTATTAATGATACATTATGCGTAATCTTGTGTTTATAATAAAAGAGAATATTGGCATTAGAAGAATATCATGCAGAAATCATATTCCTTCTTGCTGGTGTATGTGACCTTGACCTTTGAACCTATCTTACTTTCCTCGTCACTGATGAAAGTGCATGAAGGTATGTAGAGTTGACTCAGCTTATTTACAGAATAAATGTCATCATTGGGTCAAAGCAACCTTGACCCTGTCTTTTAATCCTCAAAATAATTGGTTCCTTCCTATCCCAAAAGGCTGTGTGATACTCAAGTTATCATGCCAACTGAACTTCATCACTGGGTTAAAGCAACCTGGACCCTGTCTTTAAATCCTCAAAGTACTAGGTTCCTTCCCAGCCCAAAAGGCAAAATACCTGGCAGAATAGTCATAAAGTTTGATGAAAGAAGATGGTGTGAGACTTAAGTTATCATGTAGAAACCATTTATCCTTATCTTTGTCTTTATGATCTTGACCTTTCAGCTTTTGATCCCAACATCAATAGCTTATTTCCTTGATATATCAGCAAGCCATTCATACATTTCGTACACAGGTGCAGTTTGTAATTCAAGTTATTTTAGAGAGATCACATACATGTGAACCTCCTGGATGGGAGGTTTTTTCTCCCGAGTTTAGGGGTGTCTCCTGTCCCTCCCATCACTCGCTGAAATCCCCCACGAACGCAAAATTATTATTGAAAATTTAATTTTTCTTTTTCTCTTTACATTCTGGCTCTAGTGTTGTATATTTATGGTAATACAACCTAAGATCACATAACTGAACTGGCTTAAGCAGGGCAAGTCAATGTACTTGCCAATTTCATCCTTAGATCCTGTCGGCATGGTCAAATGGCTTCATTTGAAGTTTGTTGAGGTGGATTATGCTATGTGTGAGTAGAAGTAATTTGGAAAGGATTAAAGACATTATTTGATTATGGCTGGGTTACTGAAAAGCTCAATCAGCATGAAACAATAAACATTACTTTGATTCTGTCCGCAAGGTATGTTCTGCTTCGGTGCTTAAAGTGTCAAGATGAATTGAAGTCTATACTATGTATGATAAAAAGTAATTTGGACAGGATTAAAGATGTTAATTGATTATGGTTGGATTACTCAAGGGCTCAAGTGGCATAAAACTAGCTCGGTTTGACTTCGGTGTTTAAAGTTTGTTGAGATGTCTAAGTGTGCATTATCTCCTAATGCCAAAACACCAAAATCCAAGCAAGGAAAATATCACACGAAACTCAGTGATGGATGGAAATGGGAATTTCAGTGATTGCAATCGAGTTCAATGGGACATGAATATGCAGTTTGCTCTACATGTAAAGCTGATTTTAAAGTCTGTTACAGTAGCAAGAATGACATCACGCATCATGCAGAAAGCCCATAAAGGGGATAATAAAATGCTGACAGTCTTAGTTCATGTTTTCGACAAGGATGTAAACAGGATATCGACAAGATTCCTTGGAATACCAACCTGTAACATTGGATCAGCAGAACTCATCTTTGCATGCTTGGATAAAATATTCACGTAATTATTACTAAAGTTTAACTATTTTATTGTTCATAAGAAATCATAATCACAATTGTATAATAATAATAATAATAATAATAATAATATGAATAATAAGAATAATAATATGAATAATAATAATATGAATAATATGGAAACAGTACAAGAATTAATCCATAATGCCTGGGATGAATGAGATCTTTGTCTTCGTCTATAATTCTAGTAAGTGATAATCATTTTCCACATTTGATTGTTATTGTTAAATAATGGTGATAGTGATGATAATGATGACAACAAAGGCGTCTGCAAATTAAGCTTAAAGTCACAAAGGGTGTGATAGTCTAATCATTAATGTATGCATCAGCGCTTCATGTGGATAATCTTACTGACATTAAAACAACATCAGATGCTTGGAAGTGCAATAAATTCTCACTAATCCAATTAGGTAGGTTGTCTTATCACCAATGATCAATACAGATAATTATCAGCTATTGATATGTGAACAATGCAAAAATATTATAGGTCTGCACTGATAATTGGAAATTGAAAACAGTGATTGGTACCTGTAAAAGGAAAATTTCGCTATAACTTATGAAACCACTGCAACAGATTCTATAATATTTCAGAGAGAGAAATCTCCCTTGGGCCAACTGCCTTGGATATGCAAGTGGAAGATGAAATTCAGGACCACATTCTGACTCCCAAAGAAGACCTTCCCAAATTTGACAGAGACAGTAAATCTCTTGAGCAGTTTTGGCAGACAGTTGGCAATCTCACTCTACCCACTGGCAGGAAACAATTTAAACTTCTTGGTGAACTCAGTAGAGCTGTATTGACATTGCCACATTCCAATGCAGACACTGAAAGGATATTTTCCATTCTGAGGAAAATTCAGGCTGACTCTGGAGGAAATCTGGATCCAGTGACAGTACATAATCTTTTAAGTTTTAAGATGAACAATGATAAGGACTGCCACCAATATAATCCAGGCAAATGATCTTCTAAGAAATGCTAAAATTGCTTGTGTTACATATATGGAGAGTGTGAAAGGCAACAAGTTAATGGAAAAGAACTGAATTGCATATTTTAATATTAAAAATATATTAAATTTGTTCAATAGTAGTAATTTTTGCCCATTTGCATGCTAAAAATTGAATCGATGAAAAACCTCCCTCAAAACCCCTGACCAAATTTTGCAAATCTCCCTCTTTGTTCAAAGCTGAACCCTCATTTTTATCACATGTATGAGATCATGTCCCTTCAATGTTTCACACTGACCCTGATGTCACTTCTGACCCCCAAATCACAAGGTTTCTTCCATGCCCCAAAATGCAAGCCATACTTGAAGCATGAGCATATATTGACTAAAACTAACACATGACTATCACATTCTTACCTCCCTTTTACCACTACTCTCCACTTCTCATGAGATAATGCATGGTTTGACAGTGAGGGGGCACTGTTCCAGTGAATAATGTTGAGTGAATGAGTGAAATGAATGAATAAATGAATGAATAAGTGTTTCATATGAAAAAACGATTTTTTTAGACAATAAACTTGCAAACAAATAGAGATAGGTACAGTACTGAAAGCAGTTGAAGAGAATGATAATTTTATCTGCAATGTTGCTATCAAAATGATAGATTTATTTGATCACCTTAAACAAATAAAAGACTTGTATGCTTTTAAATACATAGTTTGAACTAAATGTCAGTCATATAACATTTGAAAAATCATCAACAATTCATCTGAATTATTGATATAACTTCATGTAAAGAAAAGTTAAAATGAATGTTGCTTTCATTATTGTCACTATTATTTCATGTAAAACATACTTGCCAGAAATGTTTGACCATATATCCTTCCAACGTTTTACAACAAACACTTGATCAGTTAAGTGAGTCAAGTGATTATAAATTTCATTAGAATAATAATCTTCATAGAGAACAATGGATTTAATATTTATCCTTAAAAGTAAAATAAAATATAAGAACTAGAATGAATTTGTCAAAACACTGTGTAGCCTCCTAAACAATTTTGACTACCTCCAAAAATTGTAGCATTCTCCTTGAGAAATTATCTTCAGTTATGAAAAGCAATTCTCATATGTTTCTTATATGTAAGACAAATCTTATCGTATTCTCATTGATGAATTATAAGACCTGGTTGGCCAGGATAGACATAGTCTATTGGACATAGAGTGAGAAAGTATTATGTGGAAAATTATTTAAAAAACAGTCAGAGAACCTATAATTCCCATGAGCATATTTTCAAATAACATTCAGCAAATTTTCCATGATGGCTGTATCAAATTAATTATTACCCTGTGCCTTAAGATTTTTCTGATGACTTATTTTTCTATATAACCATTATTTTAGATTGTCACTAATAATCTAATTATTTCAGTTTGTGATTTCGCCAGTCTGTCTTATAATCAAAGGGAATGCACCAAGAAATGGTCAGATGTAGATGCTCATAATGGGTAAGTATAGAGCAGTAAAGAATGAACGAATGAATGAATGAATGAACAAATTTACAAATAAACAATGAATGTATGAAAAGCGAGACAAATAGGAGAATTATGAAATATATACATTTACAAATGAATGAGAGTAAAGAATAAATAAATGACCATTAAAGAGTTTAAGATTATAAGATCAAATAGAAAACTTATTTATTTTCACAAAATGACACTTCATTTTGCAAATGGACATTTTAACTATAGTGAAACCAGGAAGACAAATACAACTGCAAGGTGTAAATAATGAACATTAATGGATGTTACTTTTGAATGGGGGTTTTATTTAGTGTTTTTCATTAGACTCAGCAATAACACAGTTTTTTTCTTAGCAGGTTTCACTCTGGTGCATGCAATACAAATTTTCAATGTAGCTGATAAGTCCCTAATCTCCCTTAATCAGAGGATTTAGAGACAATAAAAGAAGTCTTTATTTTCATTAATCTACTACATTTCATGTCTATTTTATTTTAGTGTGTTCTTTGCACACATTGATATAAGCAGAACAACATAATTAAAATTAGACCTTAGACAATTCTCAGAGGACACAATAGCTGTCTTGGTTACATATACCTTAGACAATTCTCAGATGACAGAATATCTGTCTTGGTTACATATACCTTAGACAATTCTCAGATGACAGAATAGCTGTCTTGGTTACATATATCTTAGACAATTCTCAGATGACATAATAGCTGTCTTGGTTACATATACCTTAGACAATTCTCAGATGACATAATAGCTATCTTGGTTACATATACCTTAGACAATAGCTGTCTTGGTTACATATACCTTAGACAATTCTCAGATGACATAATAGCTGTCTTGGTTACATATACCTTAGACAATAGCTGTCTTGGTTACATATACCTTAGACAATTCTCAGATGATATAATAGCTGTCTTGGTTAGATATATCTTAGACAATTCTCAGATGATATAATAGCTGTCTTGGTTACATATATCTTAGACAATAGCTGTCTTGGTTACATATATACCTTAGACAATAACTGTCTTGGTTACATATATCTTAGACAATTCTCAGATGATATAATAGCTGTCTTGGTTACATATACCTTAGACAATAGCTGTCTTGGTTACATATACCTTAGACAATTCTCAGATGATATAATAGCTGTCTTGGTTACATATATCTTCAGTAAATCAAAATTTGTTTATCTGGGATAAATTTCGGATCCACACAACCTATTATACTGTTTGTATGAAGTAAAAAGTATTAATGTTTAATACATAAGTTCAGGATGTTACAGAATATGACTGTTCTTTACTAGCAATTTCTCAATAACCCTCAAAAGTGAAATCTTGCAAGTTTTTGCAGTATTTACTGTCACTTTAAGAATCCTGGGCATTCACACAGTCAATGTGAAAGTCATCTATTAAAAGATGTTGTGTGTATAACATCTTAATACTTCTATAAACTTTGAATTTGCAGACATTTTCATCCATTTCTATGAATTTTAGCATATCTACTAAATTTCTTCTGTTGTGATTAATTTTCGTTTTCAGGTTTTGCATAATTTCTTCCCAATTTAAATTTAAAATGAACATTATTTAATTACCTAGCACTACATAACAAAGACAATCCCTAAACAAAGGTCTACTTCTATAAATGAAAAAATTGAGAGAAAATGTTCCTGAGGTGAACAAACTATACATATGGGAACAGTCAAGCATGTTTAAATTATGGGAGGGGAAAGTTGTAATATGGCATCTTCCATGGCATGCATGGCATACTTCATTTTCTCACAGATAAAAATGGTTTCTTACTAAATTCTCTTTTAGATTTGCAATTTAACACATGTTTGACAAAAAAAGCAATAAATTATTATCCAATATATGTATATAAATATTGGATAATAATTTATTGCTTTTTTTTGTCAACCATCTGTTAAATTCAATAACTTGCATTAATTAAAACTAGTTCATAGAAAGAACAGCCTTGCAAATGGCAGCCATATTTGAGATCATATCTGCACTATGTTCCTTCAGGACCAACTAGATATCATAATTAGTCTTCTGGTGAAAACCCCATGTTAATATGAGTTTCCATTCAGGAGGAAATGCAATAACAAGATTTTCAAGATGGTTGCCATTTTGGCAATAGTGGATTTCCGATTGGCATCATTTTCATTTAGTACCAACTAGACATTATAAGAAGTCTTCTGGTGAAAACTCAATGTTGCTATGACTTTCCATCAAGGAGGAGTAGCAGTAAGGTTTTCAAGATAGCCACTATGGTGGCTATATTGGATATCAGATCGCCATAATTTTTATTTAAGACCAACAAGACATCATAAGAAATCTTCTGGGGGAAAATCCCATGCTGATATGACTTTCCATCCAGGATGAGTAGTAATAACAAGATTTTCATGATGGCTGCTGTGTTGGCCATACTGGATGTCTGGGCGGCACCATTTTCATTTAGAATCAACTAGACATCATAAGAAGTCTTCAGGTGAAGACTCCATGTTGATATGACTTTCTGTTCAAGAGGAATAACAGTTAAAAGATTTTCAAGATAGCTGCTGTGGAGCCCATACCATAATGACCATAAGTCTTGGGACACTATAAGCCTTGGGTCACCCTTAATTATTGTTAAAAATAATTTTGTATGACCTATAAAAGTTGGGACATGAAATGATAGCAATTTTTTCATGTACTATAAGTCTTGGAACACCTTAGACATTTTTTTATTCTGATTGCTCAGCATATTTTATCAATCATAATGTTATTTATTTTAAAAAAAGACTGCAGTTGTTAAGGGACTATCAGTATGAATTATTAGATGGAAATGTTATAAATGACTATAATTTGTTTCAAAACTAAAAAAAATATATTTAATTTTCCTCTGTTTTCTTATAATTTCTACCTATTTCAAATATGTATAATTTCATCAGATGATGACAAGCATTGAAGATCAGCACAATGTTGTAACCATATTAACAGTAACTTCTCCCGTTTTTGCTCAAGTTTACTATTGTCAGTTTATGCATTATTGCATTAAAATTGTCAAAAGTCACCAGTAAATACATTTTTGACTTGAAAATTTAAATACCTGACTCAATAAAATGTGGTACCAGTATTAAAATAATGAAAATTGTGTTTGGTTAATCACACACATTTATAGTGACCTTGTTTACATCATGGCATCACCGCATGTACATTGAAGATTTTAACTTGCGCTGAATGAAGTACATCTCTTGGTTTCATATCATAGGCACCACTGCACTAAACTTCAATAATGTTTTCAAAAATATGATAAAGAAGTCTCAGAAATAATGCTTTGAAAATAATTTCAATAATAACATAGTGGTAGTTTGCTTTTGATGTAAGAGACCTTAAAATAAATACATGTTTACTCAGCTACAGTAATCGTGCTAATATTTTGTAGTAAAAGGCCATAAATGGATTAATGTTGTAGAACAAAGGGGTACCAGCATTGCCTTCAGACAAAAATCCCACTTTATTCAGGGTTTAAACAATTAACTGGCCTGGATTTCTGTTGGAAAACAAAAGACGAATCCACCAATTATAATCAAAAGGAGCTGCTGAAACAACCAGCATGCTAAAATCAAAAGTGGAATGAAAACAAAACTAAAATTGATCGATGATGATCTATACAGTCTATATTCAGAATTTTAACCTATATTATGGTCATTCTTTAATGAATATATGAGTTATGTGAATATATGCTGGTTATGTGCCTAATATAAATATTTATTAAACACTTGTCTTTTCATATAGATTACATCACTTTGTAGGATTGCTTACATCACTGAAAAACGGTAAATCTTGAGTGCGTGAAACAAAGTCAATAAAACAGCAATGGACACATAGCTAAAATGTGATCTGGAAGAAAAAGACTTGGAAAAACGACGAATAAAGGAAAATCTGCATCTAGCAATAAATAAGTATATAAGTGACACTGTGTAAGTATTGAAGACTATAAGGCAGGTCTCCCAGTAAACTCTAAGCAGCTTGTGAATTATAGTCTTTAGTTACCTTTTTTTCATTTTGTGTTTGTGAAATCAGAAAATATGCACATGCAAAATAATAACATAAAAACAATCATAGTAGTTTATAACAGTTTATTGACATGGTAACTGAACAAGAGCTGTCACTGCTGTGGCATGCATGGTGATCTTGCCAATTTTGTCTTTACATTTCTGTGTCAATAAGTGTTGGGACACTGAAAATGTTAAATTTTTTACGTGCATACAAGTCTTGACACACAAAAAATAATAAATAATTTTTCCTGTCCCAAGACTTACCATCATTACGGTATTGGATACCTGAGCAACACCATTTTCATTTAGAACCAACTAGACCTTAGGATGAATGTGTGTGTAAAGTTTCATGGCAATCTTCTAAGTAGTTTAGGAGTAAGCGATTACCATAAGCTCTTCTGGTCTGTGACCAGTACAGCTAAAAAATTTGAGAATTTTCAGCTGGGCATCCCTGTAACTTTCAAAATGTAAATATGATTACCTGATCAAGTACTCATCTGGAAAATTCTGCAGGTCATACATTTCAATATTGGTGGTCACAAACTCAAGGGAAGTCTCAAGTAGGGTTGGTACATTCGTTGCTTCATGACAAGGGTTCTGTAAATACAAATGTTTCCTAACAGCAAACATGTCTTTTGCTGCAGATATGGTTTTAAAGGCCATTAAAAGCTTTCAAAACTGAATGCATATGTATGCATACCAGCCTTGTTATAGCAAACAATCAAATCTAGATAGTTGCTTTATACAACAAAGAAACCAATTTGAACATTACATTGATTTCAGATAAAATGTTTTTATACATTATAATTGTTCAATAATAAAAAGAGAAAAATTTGATATAACGATTGGGGACAATTTTTATTTATTTTTTCCCTCGTTTCTTCTTATGGACTTTTTATTACATAATGGAAATATCAATGTGTCATTAAAACTAAAAAAGAATGAGTCACAGAAATATAGTTTGCATTGCACATATTATACAAGAATTTTTTTATTTTTTTTTTTAAAAAGAAACATGGGCTTCTAGAAAATCATAAAATTTACAATGGAATCCATTTATGTTATATGTCCAATTATGGCTCGATGGCCCTTAAGGTAGAAAACAGTGATTACAAGGGGGATAATTATGAATAAAAGTCCCTTGAAGGAAAAAGAATTTCCAGAAATTCAAAATAAGACCATTTTTTCTTTTTAACAGCGGGGTGTTGAAATCATTTCTGATATTCTTGAGCAATAAGATTTTCAAATTAGCCTTTGTGGCAGCTATATTGGATGTAAGATCAGTACCATTTTCATTTAGGACAAACTAGACACCATTAGAAGACTTTTGGTAAACTCCATACCAATATGGCCATCTATTCAAGAGAATTGGTGACAAGATTTTCAATGTGTTCATTGTGGCAGCCATATTGGATGTCTGCAGGGCACCAGTTTCATTTAGGACCAACCATAAGAAGCCTTTTGGTGAAAATCCTATGTCAATTCTGGAGATGTAGCAACAGCAAAATTTTCATGGTGGCCATATTGGGTGTCAGGTCAGCATCCATTTCATTCAGGACCAACTAGACATCATAAGAAGTCTTCTGGTGAAAACCCCATGTTGATATGACTTTCCATTTGATAGGAATAGCAAGATTTTCAACATGGCTGCTAGGTGTCTATACTGGATGTCAGTTCAACACCATTTGAATTTAGTACCAACTAGACATCATAAGAAGTCTTCTGCTGAAAACCCAATGTCAATATGATTTTGCATCTAGGAAGAGCAGCTATAAGTTTTTTTCATGATGGCTACTGTGGTGGCCATGTTGGATATCAGATCAGCATAATTTTTATTTGAGACCAGCTAAATGCCATAAGAAGTCTTCTAGTAAAAACCCCATGCTGATATGACTTTCCGTTCAGGAGTAGCGACAACAAGATTTTCAAAATGGCTACTGTGGTGGCCATGTTGGATGTCAGATCAGCACCATTTTTATTTATAGGACCAACTAACTTCATAAGAAGTCCTTAAGTGAAAACCCCATGTTGGTATGACCATCCATTCAGAAGGAAGAATGATAACAAGATTTTCAAAATGGCTGCTGCAATGGCCATACTGGATGTCTAAGCAGCACCATTTTCATTTAGGACCAACTAAACCTTGGGATGAATGTGTGTGTAAAGTTTCATGGCAATCCTCCAAGTAGTTAAGGAGAGTGGTGATAACAAACTTGTGCTAACAGATGAACAGATTTCTGATAACAGACAAACAGGCCATCCCTATAAGCTCTTTTGGTCTATGACACGTAGAGCTAAAAACTAGAAATGTGTCCATACACTATGGATGCCCCCACCAATATGATGCAATTAAAGGGTAAATGTCAAAGTGAAACATGGGTCAAAACTCTAACATTTTGTGAGAAAACAGTAACAAGTGACCAAAGTGGGCCTGATATCATTCACCTTGATTACATAACTTAACAACTGGCCATTTCACTAAGCAGGCTTATGTAATACTGTAAGAACATAACCCTACATAAACTATCTCCAAAACTTTATACCATGTTAATTTTATGTATAGTCTGATAAAACTTATTTCCAAAGATAATTTACCTTAAATCTGACTAAAATCAGGTCAGAAACACCATCTCTTGAGTGGCAAGAAGTCAGTCTGCACGTATCTAACTTATAACAAAACTCTGATCAGAAATAGTCTTTAAAGTATTGACAAAACTCTGCCAATAAAATGCTAGATCATCTCATTAATATGCATAGATCTCACTCATAAGTGCACCCATCTAAAGATCTCGATGATTTAAGTTCATTTACCAAGTTTACTCGTAACAGAATGAGAAATATAGTATCTAGAGGGGTAACAAGCTAAGCCAATCATATGCAAGATCACCTCATATGCATGGATCTCGCTCATTATTTAATAGATGCAAAATCTTGATCATTTAAGTCTATATTCCAAGTCTGATCAAAATTGAATCAGAAATATAGCCTACAGAGGGGTAACAAGCTCAGCCAATCAGATGCAAGATCACGTCATTAATATGCATAAACCTCACTCATTGTATCATTCCTTCAGGAATTTGATGTTACAGGCACATATTTCAAGTTTGATCCAAATCAGAACAGAAATATGGTGTCCAGAGTGGAAACAAGCTCAGACAATCAGTTGCAAGATTGATCCAAATCAGATCAGAAAAATGGCTTCAAGGGTGGTAACAAGCTCAGTCATCAGATACTATCACCTCATTAATATGCATGAATCTCATTTATTATCAAACTCATGCATGATCTTGATGATATAAGCCTATATTCCAAGTCTGATCAAAATCAGATCAGAAATATGGCTTCCAGAGAGGTAACAAGCTCAGCCAATCAGATGGAAGATCACCTCATTAATATCCATGGATCTCATATATCAACAAACTTGTATGAGATCTTGATGATATAAACCTATATTCCAAGTTTCATCAAAGTCAGATCAGAAACATGGCCTCCAGAGAGGTAACAAGCAATTGTTGATGGATGAATGACAAACAGATGATGGATGCAGAGTTTACAGCCATGTGAGATAAAATCAAACTTGACTTAGGTCTTCATAATATACAACCTCATACCAAATTCAGTGAAGTCCTTCAAAAGTTATTGAGCAGATACTAAACAGTAGAGTTCTGATTCAAACAGGGACCATAACTATAACTCCATACTATTTTGCTGAAAAATGGTGAAAATCAAACATAGCTTAGGTCTTCTTGAATGTAAAGCCCAGACCAAATTTGATTTCAATCCATTAAGTCCTCCAAAAGTTACTGAGCAGAAACAAAATTGAAGTGCAAAGTTCTAGGTCAAACAGGGGCCATAATTTCATAAATTCTGCCCAAAAAAAGTAAAAATTCAATTTGACAAAGGTAATCTTTATGTAAAGCATTATACCAAATTTTATTTCAATTCACGAGGTTCTTCAAAAGTTACTGATTGGAAATGAAATTGAAAGGCAAAGTTCTAAGTCAAACAGGGGCCCCAACTCTGTACCATATACTCAGAAAATGGTGAGAATTAAACCTAACCTAGGTCTTCTTAATGTAAAGCTTCATACCAAATTTTATTTTAATCCATTATGTCCTTCATGAGTTACTGAGTAGGTCTTCTTAATGTAAAGCTTCATACCAAATTTTATTTTAATCAAGTATGTCCTTCATGAGTTACTGAGTAGGTCTTCTTAATGTAAAGCTTCATACCAAATTTTATTTTAATCAAGTATGTCCTTCATGAGTTACTGAGTAGGTCTTCTTAATGTAAAGCTTCATACCAAATTTTATTTTAATCCATTATGTCCTTCATGAGTTGCTGAGCAGAAATGAAATTGAAGGCCAAAGTTCCAATATAAACTTGGACCATAACTCTGTAATATTTGCCAGAAAAAGGTAAAAATGGAACTTGACCTAGGTTTTCTTAATGGAAAGCTTCATACCAAATTGTATTTCAATCCACTTAGTCCGTCAAAATTTACTGAGCGGAAACAAAATTTGTGATGGGTTGGGACGTGATTTGACATGACATGACTGACAGCAACACTATCTGCTTCCTCCATAGATATGGCAGGGGCATAGAAAGTATCATTCTTCTGCCAACCATTAAAGGGTAGGGTGAGGGGGGGGGATAATTCTACTAATTCCTTATCAAGGACAACAATTTTTTTAATCCAGTTATTATAGAACATGCGAAGAGACTGAAACAAATATACTTTTTTCAGCACAGGAGAGCCAAAATTTAAGAACAAAAACTACCGTTGAACAATGACAACAACTCTAGAGATAAAACATTCAGTGACTTACCCTTTCAAACATTCTATAGTAAGCTGCACGAATGTAAGTCCTCCCATCCTTTTCCATTTCTTCAAACCTTTTTGTACCTCGACTGGATAGGGAGGTTTTTATCTCATTCAAGACCTCCTCTTCATAGTTCCACCTCATCAGGTGTAACTTCAGTGCATCATCTAGAGCAACATATCCTACAAAAGAAAAGGGTTTCTGTATAACACAACATTTTGATGAGCATAAGTTTTTGCAAATTTAAGATGATGGCTAAATTTACTAAAATTTAAAACTTTATTTGCATTATAGAAAGATATTTATGTATACACATGTGATGCAAATAAGCACGATGACAAAATTGCATGTTGGTAATATAAAGAGTTAACTGAAACTGCAAAAAGAAATTATATGATGCTGAAATAATATATTTTACAGTATATCTAATTTTTATGGAGAATGTTACAAGAAGATTTTTGTTTCTTTTACTGAAGATACTGCAAAATGGATATTTTTAGGGATGCTTGAATTAATAAAATTTATTAAAATTTTCATCAGGCAAAAACAATCCATCATCAATTCTAAATGATTCAGACTAACTAGGCTGATTAGTAAGTGGCCTCATATACCAAAATCACTAAACTCCTCCCCCCTTACTCTGACACACGTCCTTGAATGTCACTTAGATTCACCTCATAGAGGATGGAATCCAATCAAAACATTGCCACGAGGTACTGGATGCCAGATGAGCTCCCAAATGTAACCGGATGGGATACAATGAACTGTTGTGGTCAGGGATTGAATATGGTTTGTGGCACCAAAACCTATGACCTAGACAGATTTATTTCTGCTCCCATTAAGGCACAAGTTTGATTTTTAGCTTAGATCTGGACAGAGATGGACAACTCCAAACAATGGGATCAAAGCCAGACAACTAATAAAGATAGTTTGTTATTTATTTTGAATGTATCAAACTGCAGTGCCATTTATTTGGAATGTATCAAACTGCAGATTCAAAACATGTGAACGCTATGTTATGCCTAGATTGTAACAATATAGATGTGAACCCTGGGCATAAATATCATGAGAAAAAAATGAAAAACAAGTCCTATGTCGCACCCCATGAAAAAATATTGCAAACCCAGTCGCCTAATCTATCTCAAACTTGAAGTGTATATGAGACATACGGAAAAGTGGTATAAAAACCACCAGAACAAATAATTAAAACTGTTTCCAAACTAGAATCCTAAGGAAGAAAGTCAAAGCCATCCCCACCACCATTTTGTGTCAAGGCCTAAAAATAGGGCTAGGGCTGCTCCATTAAAGAAAGATTAGCCTTCAGTAACCAAGCTATCCAAACTGACTGCTGGTTCACACACCTCCTGCACAAGCCAAAGGAAAGCGGCTTACAAAATGAAGGGGAATTACGAATCAAAAGGAAGTAGAGCTTCCTATCCATCACACAGAACCAAATATCAATAGTGTCCAACAAATGGTTTTGAAATTCAGACATTATAAATGAAGTTATAAAAATGAATGCATGTTAAAAAAGTGAAAGACTGTATATTTCAGGATAATGGGGTACCATAAATTTTTCATTTTCAGTCCAGTCCCGGTTAAATTTGTTCTGGTTTATATCTTTTTTACATCTATTATCTGAACATAGATTATTTGAGTACACCCCCTTAATCGAGGTAATTTAGCAGTCTGACATCCTCTAATCCTATTTGAAATAGTGATGCATTATATGAAGTGTGAAAACCGTCATGAGCGGCATGTTTGATTTCTTGAATTGTGACACCTGTCGGTTTAAACTGTGAGTTCTGATTAATTTAAAAGCGGGTTATGTTTTTTGTTTGTCGCCAATCCAATAACTGACTCACCGTTTGATAACCCCATTATTAATTCAATTAATGGCAGTAATTTTATGTAAAGTTGGTTTGATTAAAGAAAGTTGGAAAATCATATAAACCATTTGAAAGCTACATTCAACCATACATGTATTTTTCAACCAGACCAAAGCAGTCACGATTGAGAATGTTTTAGATGCATGCGACATTCTCTGCTCATACTTGGAATAACAGGGAAGACACCAGCGAGCTCTTAGCAGAACTTAGCAAAATTAGTGATTATGCAATCAAAGAGGATTTCAATAGAAAATGTGCAAAACAAACTGTGCTTACAAGTTTCTTTAAGTGTGTTGTTTAAAAATGAAAAAAACAGTTGAAGAGAAGTGAATATCACGTGAAAAACTAATTTATCAAATGATCCATTGACTCATCAGATCTAAAATTTGTTCGATGTTGATCATTTTCATGCATATTGAAACGATGATGACAACGATAATTTGGTCTTTATTGTATGCCATGCAGATTATTATAATGATGACAACGATAGTTTTCATTATTGTTTGTTTTTGTCTTTGTGTTATGCTGTGCCAATGAAATGGCTTCCTAGATACGTAGTGAGGAAACAGAATACAAGAATAACTGAAATAGTACTTTGTTTTATTTCTGTGGATTGATGTACACTTGCACCTTTATGACCTTTGGTTGTTCGAACCCCAGTATTATCTGAAGTTTTCTTCTAGTCCCACAGACTTTGGATAATCATACAGCTGACCTCTACTTCTTGCTTAAAATAGGTGTGGTTGTGTTACATGATATGTACTGTTCTTAACAGTGTGAATAGTACCAGTCTCAGCAGAACTGAAAGTAAGTAGTGTATAATACTAACTGAAGACTGGCACACAGTACGGTTGTGAAATATGCATCTTTAATTGCTAACCCTCTGTATCAGCTACACTGTTACTTTGAACTCAGAGGTTCAGTAACTAATGTATATGTATCCACTGAAGTCTGCAATACAGCAAGGTTGCAACATATGCATCTTTAGTTGTCAGTACTCTGTGTCAACCACACTGGTACTTTGAGGTCAAAGGTTCAGTACAAATGAACTTTCAGCAAGACACTGGCAGTGATCAAAGGATTGTTAGTGGTAGTAGATAGACTGGCTAGGAATAGAAGTATTTTTATGGACAATTTCCTAAGATATACCTCAATAAATGACTAACACCTTAGATTCAGTTATTCCCTTTCCAGTGTCTACACAAGGTGCACATGGTAATGGTGAATAGACAGGAAATGACATGCAAGTCAACATTGATTTCTTTACTGGATATTGTAAAACAATTAAAAGGCACAATTAACTGGCTCTGGTGGCAGAAATAGGTTGCATTTCAGAACAGTTGGGACTGCAGGGGTTTATTTATTGGGGGCATATACCTGGTAGGTACAAGAAAGGGTTCCTAGGCCATCCAGAAGCAGAATTCTGGATGTCCCAGAGAAGAAGTTGGCAGTATAATATGCCATAACATTCATTATTGGAAACCCCGAGAATATCGTTTGCTAGGTGAGTAAATTTATCCTGAGTAATCAAATCGCATGACATTTGATAACTGTTATTGCTGTAACAATACTAATCTTGACTCGAAAGATAAACCAGGATTGGAACAACATGTTTAACTTTTATATCGGATGTGCTGATATAACCATCAATTAAGGAGTAGCGATAACAAGATTTTCTACTGTGGTGGCCATATTGGATCTTGGGATGAATGTGTGTGTAAAGTTTCATGGCAATCCTCCATGTAGTTTAGGAGTAGAAAGAATAAACCAATGCTAACGGACAGATGGACGAAAGTCAAGAGACAACAGGCCATCACATAAGCTCTTCTGATATATGACCAGTAGAGCTAAAAACAGGAGTGAAAGGTAAGGGTGCAATGAGTGCCCAGATCTGAAAGCATGCAAAATTATAGTTTTTACATCTGATGTCCAGAAAGTAAGTTAACATTAAAAGACATTACTACAAGTTGAGATAAGCAGTGCGAATTGTGACATCACGCTAAGAATGGTAACTCTACTAGTAATTACTGAAACTCAGTTATGTTTTCCTCATGGGGTAGGCAGTCGCTTTTTAAAATTGTACTAAAACTACTATTTTATGTCTAAAAACAAATTACCAATTGGGAGTGTTTAATAAAATACTTTTAATGGCATTTTATTGCAAATTTTACTTCCTATTTTTGACAAAGTTGACCTTTAAGGTTTTTATTTTTTTGTAACTGTGGCCATATTTGATGGCGAAATGGCATCGTTTAAACACAATTGAAAACTCTTCAGGCCAACAAGCTCTTTGTTGAGTGATTTTTGAGAATAAAAAGTCCAAAGGTTTTTCTATTTTTTGTAAAAGTTGCCATAGTCAAGTGGTTTTTGAGACAATGTAGTTTAAAGGTTTTCTTGCATTTGTAGTAAAAGCTGCCATAGCTGGCAAAAAAACATTTGTAAAATTGTGCAGGGCTATAATGTAAACAAGCTGTTAAGTAATTATTTAGCCCTGGATAAAAAAGGACATTATTATTATTAAAGCCCTTCATACTAGGATGCTTTCTGTCAAATTTGGTCAAATTGTGTCCAGCGATTTTGAGAAGAAGTCACTTAAAGGTTTTTCTATTTTTTAGTAGCAGTGGCCATACTTGATTGCGGATACACATCATTTATATCAATTTTAAAGTCCTTCATGTCAGTGGTTTTTGAGAAGAACTTGTTTAAAGATTTTTCTCTTTTTAGTAATGGTGGCCATATTTGATGGCAGATCAGCATCATTTGCAGACACTTGAAAGCCCTTCATGTCACGATGATCTCTGCCAAGTTTGGTTGAAATTTATCAAGTGGTTTTTGATAGGAAGTTGAAAAAGCAAAATCTGATGGACACACAACAGACGCTGGGCAATACCATAAGCTCGCTTGGTCTGATGGCCAGGTTAGCTAACAAGAAACTGATTTCATACCACCATCATAAACTTTGAGTCCTTCCTTCATGGCTCCATATCGAAGAAGATAACAGAGACGCTTTCGTAACCGTTCTTGGTTCCTTTCTGCTTCCCCCCTTTGTCTTGAAGTCTGTTCAATCTTGGACTTCATTTTCCTACTAGTTTCAGGGACTAAAACATCATTATAATAAAATAAAAAAATCATACAAAAACAATATAGTGTTGTATATATTACATATTTCTTACACCTACTACATATACAAATAAAAGTTGCTAAATTTATCCAGTTCATCTGTAAATGTATTTCATCACTGGAGAATCAAACATAGCATCTAAGACAGAAAAACTAAGTTATTGTATGACAGCTGATTTCTCATCTGATCTTTCCCTGTGTTCTAAAATCTCGTAACCAATGGCTAGACCATGCTGTGAGTTCAACAGGTATTCCACGGATGGGTTTTACCAAGAGCAATGCTGGTTAAAGATATCAGATGCTGACTCCAGTCTCTGGATGAATAGAGGAGGAGGCCCATGAGAGGAAATTGGCCAAGTATCAGCCACTCATCCATGAGTGCCAACAGAATGGATGGAAGACCTGGAATCTACCAGTGGAAATAGGATGCTGTGGCTTTGCAACACAGACCTTTTGGCGTGCCTTGGGAGTCATTAGGATTACAGGACCTAGTCACAGGAATTTAGTCACAATGGTTGGCAAACAGGCAGAGGAAGCACTACATTGGATTTGGCAGATGAGAGAAGAGCGATGGAAAAGCTAATCAGCTCCGGGCTGAGTCTTATCAACTCAGTTGGTGCACACCTGGAGAGTGCTGTGGGTCAGTGCCGAAACGCTCTAGGGACGGGGATCCCTACCTGATGATGGAACCGGTTGCAGTGCAGAACTGTATTCATATATTGCCATATCTGGAGACCCCAGTGACTAATGGGAAAGACTAATTGGCAACTGTGAACAGAATGGTGACAGCAAGGAGAGACTGCCGACAATCGGGAAAGTCCGGTGAACAGGTGTATGATGGACTAGCAAGCCAGAGTAACAACTCCTGTAAAGGAGAAACCTACAACTTTTCTATAGATAGATATGTTGTGAGATACCCCCCAAGGTCGTGCGAGAGCAGGGGAGGATGATTGACCAAACAGCCAGACCACAGATACAAACATACCTGATCAATGGGCAACGAACCAGAAAACAGACACATCTAGAGTCTGCAGTTAAAACATGTAAAAACGAGAGGGGGCTTAAAATTCACCATACCAAGATGGGCTGTCTACCAATCCTGAATCTAGTACAGCAATGAGCTGGAGAATATAGATGCTTCAGTGAATTTGATCAGGAGACAGGAGTTGGATACTCAAGGAAGGGCTACAATGGTAAATGAGAGTGTTAGTCAACAGAAACTAAGAGTGGAATGGCCTGTGAGTTCCAACAAAACAGCATGGAGACTGTCTGATGAGGATCTAGACCAACTATTGGAAGTAACATGGGCAGGAAGTGTTGACAGAAAGGTGGAAGCCATGGCCACCATCATGTACAGTATGGGAAAAGATCGGTTTGGAATGAAGAAAAGAAGCAGAGAAAATACGTTGCTAAAAGAAAACCATAGACTTCAGGAGATTGCAAACATCAGGGCAGAGCTGCAGAGGCTCACAAAAAGGTATCGCAATGCAGTGGATGAAGAGAAAAAGGGGCTGAGTGACCTCAACAATAACCTATGTGAAAGGCTGAAGACACTGAGAAAAGCAGAGAACATCTGAAAGAACAGAATAGAGCCTATGCAGAAGAGAGCACACTCTGCTGCCAATCTGTTTGGCCTCGTAAAAAAGCTGCTATGAGACAGAAGATCAGGGAGAATTGAATGTTCGAAGGAGGAGGTAGATGAATACTTGAGAAAAACCCACAGTATCCAGATAGAGAGAAAGACCTCAGAGATCAGCCCAAACTTATAAACCCAGAAGATCCAGCAGCTCCAATTGACAGTTCAGAACCAAGACTGGAAGAAGTGAAGGACATTATAAAAGATGCAATGGCAGCATCAGTTCCTGAACCAAATAGTGTTCCTTACAAGGTTTACAAATACTGTCCAAAGCTAACCAGAAGACTTTGGAAGCTAATAAATGTCATATGGAGAAGAGGCAAGTTGACAGAGAATTGGCTTCTTGCAGAGGGCTGCTTTATTCCGAAGGAAGAGAATTCGTTAGGAATCAAGCAATTCAGGACAATATCTCTTCTAAACGTAGAAGGGAAGATATGCGTAGCCATTCTTGCCCGACGTCTGTTGAAATACATGCTGGCGAATAATTGCATCAATTCCTCAGTTCAGAAAGGTGGAGTTCCAGGAGTACCTGGTTGCCTTGATCACACAAGTGTCTTAACTTAAGATCATCCAGGATGCCAAGGAAAACAAAGGCAATCTGACAGTGTTGTGGTTAGACCTCACCAATGCATTTGGCAGCATTCCACACAAACTGATGAACCTGACTCTAGAGAAGTATCATGTACCAGAGAAGTTCAGGGACATGCTTCAACACTACCTCAATATATTCAAAATGCGCTTCACCATGTCAGACTACACAACAGCATGGCAGAGATTAGAAGTTGGCATCATAACTGGATGTACCATTTAGGTAGTACTATTTTCAGCTTCAACGAATCTCCTTGTGAAATCAGTAGAGCAGATGAGCCGAGGATCAATTCTCGAGTTCGGCTGCCACCTACAAGGGCTTTCATGGATAATATGACAATTACATCTAAGTCAGTACTAGAAGGCAGGTGGATGTCAGAAGATCAACTGGGCCAGGATGAAGCTGAAGTCATCTAAGTCAAGAAGTCTGGTCCTGAAGAAAGGGAAGGTGCAAGATAAATACAGGTTATAAAATAGGAGAGGAATTTATATCAACACTGTGTAAGCAACCAGTTAAGAGCCTCAGCAAGTGGTTTAAGGACTCCATGAATGACAGTGAGAGTGTGGCAGACATGAAGCAACAAACCAAAGACTGGATGGAATCCATAGACAAAAGTGGGCTACCTGGGAAGTACAAGGCCTGGTGTTACCAGCATGGTATTCTACCAAGAATCCTTTGGCCACTTCTAGTATAACATGTCCCATTGACGGCCGTAGAAGCAGTTGAATGTTCAATACATATCTGCGATGATTGATGCGAGTGTCAAGGAGCTTCATTAGTATCGGCTTGTACAGTATCATCAGCAAGCTTCAGTTACCACTATCATCAGTGACAGAGGAGTTCAAGGTGACCAAGGCCAGGCAGGTGATGATGTTGAAAGACAGTGCAGATGAGAAGGTGAGAGAAGCAGCAGTGGAGGTACGGACAGGTAGAAAGTGGGTAGCAGTAAAGGCAGTTGAAGAGGCAGAATCCAGACTGAAACACAGTGACATGTAGGCACAGTAACAACAGGAAGGTTGAGACTGGGAAGTCTGAAAAGACCTACATGGCAAGCAGCAAGCACCAAAGAAAAGTGTGCCATGGTCCAGAAAGAAGTACGTCTTGCAGAAGAGGATGACAGGCAAGTTAAAACATCTTATTACCAATTTCATGTCTTCACCTAAATTTTGAAGGCATTACGGAGTTATCTTCAAAACAAAAGAAGCAGTGCAATTTCCTTGTGCAAGGAAAATCTTATCTAGAACAAGTCCTAGTGTGGGAGCATACATGAATAACAGCCAAATCCTTCACACTGTACTTCCTGCAGATGCAAAACAACTGCCGCAGCCACAGTGCCACAGGCACTTGTTTCTGTCAGTGAAAAAGGAAATTATTGACAACACCCACTCCCCTTCTACAAATTGACAAGGTGGCTATAACTCGTATGGTTTGGAATCTGCACCCTTACTGATTCCGTGCTACAATTTTTTTTATATTATCCCATCGGCACTTTCGGTCGCTGATTACATATATCAAAGTAAAAGGAGAAACTTATTCCCCATGTACGATTTAGGTATTTTACAGATCATTTAATAGTCACTTTTGTGTGAAGTTTCTATGTTGCTTTGCATCTATTTGGATAGAGTTTGGATTCCAATATTTCTGGTATGTCACGCAGCGAACACGCTACAGTTAGTTATTATTGGGTTATTGTTTTACCCTGGACAAGAGCAAACAATAACTACTAATCAGAACTGCATGTAACATATTTCACTGCGTGACACACTGGAAGTGTAGCCTTCAATATGATCCAAGTAAAAAAGATGCGATGTAACAGATAAATTTCGTGTAAAAGTGGTTATTAAATGATCAGTAAAGTACTTAAATCATACATGGGGAACAAATCTGCAAAGTCTTCTTTCCGTTGATATATGTTATCAGTGGCTGAAGATGCAGAAGGAATAAACTAATTAGCATGGAATTGGGGCGGGGGAAGGGGGTAGATTTTGAACCACGTGAGTTAGGCACCTTGTGTTCATTTGTAGAAGGCGAGTGGGTATTGTCGATAGTTCTTATTTTTTACTGACAGAAATTAATGCATGTACTTGCCACAGCTGTCTCAGATGAATTCTCAATTTAAAGAATGAAAAAGCAAATGACTAATAATTATTCACGACTGCTGAAGATTAAAGTAACTTGTATAGAGTAAGTATCGTTTTGTATCGATTCTTCCCCTCTTGTATCGATATGGGTATCGATATAGAAAAAGTACATCGTTTCACCCTTAGATATCAGCAACACCAACTTCAGACCTGATATTGTTCTGTGGTCAGGAGGCATCAAACAGATGATTTTGTTGGAACTGACAGTGCCATGGGAAACTAGAATGGAGGAGGTCCATCAGAGGAAATTGGCCAAGTATCAGCCACTCATCTATTAGTGTCAGCAGAATGGATGGAAGGCCTGGAATCTACCGATGAAAATAGGATGTCGTGGCTTTGCAGCACAGACCTTTTGGTGTGCCTTGTGAGTCATATGGATTACAGGACCTAGTCGTAGGAATTTAGTCACCAAGGTTGGCAAACAGGCTGAGGAATCCTCACATTGGATTTGGCGGATGAGAGAGGAGCGATGGCAAAGCTAATCAGTTCCGAGTTGAGTCTGATCAACTCAGTTGGTGCACCCCTGGAGAGTATTGTGGGGCAGCATCAAAATGCTCTAGGAAAGGGGATCCCCACCTGATGATGGAACCGGTTGCAGTGCAGAACTGTATTCATATATATTGTATTGCAATGAGAGAGAGATTAAGAGTATATTTTTGAAATTTAAAAGTGAATAATTTAGCAAATAAAACTGAAAGCTAGAAATTGAAAGTTGCTCATATATATTGTGTCATCCTGTATATGAACAATTAAAGCAAACATGAAATTGTGGAAAAACCAAAATGAACCCTCCACGAGGAAAAATCTAAATTACAATTATAGAGAGAGTAAACAGACTTTGAAAATCGATTCAGTGAATAAATTGAAATGAAATACAATGAAAATTAATTGTATTTATGAAGAATGAATGAAAACATCAAATTACAAAAAGACAAAAATTAATCAACACAAGGAAAAAAAGAACAACCTAACCTTCTTAATCATTGCTCCATGAATGAAATCCTGAAATATACTTTCCTTGTAGCATAATCTTCCTTATTCAGTTTGACATATTCTGGTAATATTTAGCAGGTATAAATTCTGCATAATTCATTTTAACACAATACTAATATGTCCTATAAATAAAGCACGGTAATATTTCCAAGAAATTTATACTGGACTGTAAAAAAAAGCTTTGAATTGAAGTAAAATTTTCTTCAGCAGATGAAATAATGGCAGCTTTCCTTCAGTAGTGTAAAGTTATCAAGAAGCATTCAGATTTATGTGTCAAACTGTGAAAACTCTTCCTTAGATACAGTGTGCATTTTCATTCAAGAAGATCCTTAACTATAGATAATATCTTCACTTCCCACTCTGCCTTCAAAATGGTCTCAAATGTTTGACAAAATGATGTAGAATAGTTTCATTTAAATAACAACAATGCACTGTCAAATGTACATGTACAAATGACAATGCTGATGATTTGGAATTGACACAAGTATAATCACGTGAGCAATCAAAAATGATTGACTATATTGATCTTAACTGATGATGCAACATTGCACAAAATAAATAAACAAGCCAGGGTATTGGGAAAGAGGAGCATAAGGGAAACATATGTGACCTGGTTGACCATGATGCAGAAGTTAGAAAGATAGCTGCGGTTATACAATAAGTCCATTAGACAATATCTTCTTGTGTGATGACAGTTATCATAGGGTAGGGGATTCAAAAAGTATTGGCAGAGAAAACACCCCCTCTATTTTGTCTTCCAATGCCCTTTTTGTCTGAGGCCCACAACCATTAATTTATACTGGTATCCCACTTAAATATATTATCTAATACATATTACATGTACTAAATTACAAGTCAGAATGTTTCCTTTTTCCCTTCAATTAGATCTTTCATGCATACATAAAATGATCACATCTAGGTGGCAGAAATAGAGCATTAGTGCAGACATGGGAAATATTTGCTCAAATTTAACAAAACTAATAATATTTTCCAATTCTCTAATGGGTTGAAAGAAAGAAAGAAAGCAAAAACACCCTTATTTGGTAATTTGATAAGAAATATGTGAAATTTTTCCCCATTTTGAAATTTTTAACTATATCATAGTGCCTTCACTGCCCTTGTATCTTTCATCACCCAGTGTTGTAACACATTGATGTCATCTAAAGTGTATGCTAATGTGGTCATGTCGGCGCATTTACTCATCTTACCGATAAATTAAATATTAATTGTTGTTCTAAAGTTTAATACTAATATAGTTTAACCAAAGTTTGTTCAATCCTTATTATTTAATGCTCTGCACTTTAACTGTCATCAAGAAACTTCCAGATGAAAATTATTGATCGCTATGAACTTTTACAATAGTGGCCAGGTAATAACTTGGGTCAAGAAAAGAGCATGTCGGGTCTAATCGTAACAATATAGGGTAGTATGAATTTTTGTTTTTCAATATGCATAGCTTTCATTGTGACATCACACCATGCGCCATTCAATCCAGTTTGTACTAGATCACACCTTTAGGTTGACCTCGTCCAAAAATGTCCACGTACTTTAACACTGATTTTTGCCGTATGTGTTTCCTGGGGCATGTAAATAATGACCTTCCAAAGGAATATGGATGTATGAGGATCCAAATAAAGTGATTTCGCCATTTAAAGGTATGTGTAATCAAATTCTAAAAAATGACACCCATTACTGAAATAGTCGGTACTGAATGCAAACATGACCTGTATGACTTGTACTAGTCATTAAAGCCTTCATTTGCTGATTAGTTGCTGCTCAATTTATTTTTAGCAACATTAGAAACTTTGGCAACAGTTTCATATTTAATACAATTATTTAATATATGTTAACCGCTAAGTTGTTGGTATCAACAGTTTGTCCTTGCCTCATTTCAACTGATCATTAACTATATAAATTCCAACTTTCAAAAAACAGTTTGCTATTTAAGCACAATATACAAGAGACTATATTTCTTTACGAAACACGTTTTCCAAACTGTCTTATGACATGAGCAGCCGCCCTAACACAACTTATTTGACAATCTGGATTTTTCTTATCAATACAAACTAGCTGTATGATATGTCAGATAGAAATTGCCTTTCGTTACGACACCGATCCTATGCTGACACAGCTCGAATTGGTTGTGCAATACTTGTACAATACTCAGCTATTAGTAGTAGATCTTATTAAATATCCATAACATAATATAACTTTTACCTTCCATTTATCAAACATTTAGACGGATCTACGTATTTGGAATGAAGTGTCGTCCTGATATTTTAATGATTCCAGTGCTGCTAACCGACTTGTCACTTGTCATGTGTAAAGGAAGTAAACAAAAACAAAGTGGGTAAAGGATAAAAAGCGTAAATAAGATTTTGCTACAGAACTTGAAACCGGAAACTGATAGCTGTAAGGGACATCTACCGCGCCAAATAATAATAATAATAATAATACTTTCACAAAATTCATTATTCTTGAATAGTATCATTATACAGTTCTTATGATTTGTTTCTTGTCAATAAACATTTCATTTGCGTGGCTAAAATCTTTGCAGTTGTCTTGCCAAATTTGCTAAAATTGTATGCTCATACAAAAATAACAATGATAACAACAACAATGACACCACGATCTATAACAACAATAGTCCGAGTTTCCTCTGACCCGTCAGAGGAAACTCGGACTATAACAACAACAAAATATCATCACCATATCTACATCATCATCACCATCCCCCCTTTGCGGGCTCATGGACATGTCCTCCAGCATGTTGTAAGAGGTGACTAATGGAGGCAGAGATGCGGTGTCTCATTGATAAGCAAGGGTGTGTTCCAATCCGGGCCTTCCAATCCCACCATCGGTTTGGTTTTATGGTTTTAACGCCATTTTTCAGCACATGATAGGCTATACATGGCGGCCAGTATATCTGGTGGAGGAAGAACACGGGAAAATCCAGGGAAGAACCGCCGACCCACGGGAAGCTATTGGCAAGCTTTCTCACATAACCACATTGGCCGAGCCCAAGACTCGAACCCACGCGGACAGAGGTGAGATGGCAGTGATCGGTAAAGGCGAGCGCCTTAGATCACTCGACCCACGGGAAGCTACTGGCAAGCTTTCTCACATAACCACATTGGCCGAGCCCAAGACTCGAACACACGCGGACAGAGGTGAGATGGCAGTGATCGGTAAAGGCGAGCGCCTTAGATCACTCAGCCACCCCCCCCCACCCCCCCATCGGATAAAACCAGGTCGGCTACTGTGGTGTGTCCTTGGACAAAGCAGTTTACTCAAATTGCCTCAGTACTAAATAACCTACTTGTGTTGTTGTACCATACAACACCAAACCAAAAATATTATTGTGTTTGGTGAATTATATAATTCCTCAACAAACAAAAATAAAAAGGAATAAGAATGATAAAGTTACAACATCAACAACTACTACTACAATAATTGCCATCATCATGATCATTAGTAAATGTAAAATAAGTGATTGACATCAGTCCATATCCTGTTGCTGGTCCCAAACTCAAAAGGGGCCTTAAAACTTTTGTTTTTCGACCAGTCAGCAGCACCACCACCAGCACCCCAAAGGGGGAAGGGGCTGGTCCAAAACGCTTTTAACAAGCCGGCTGACTCAAACTGCGAGTTTACAATGAAGTCATGTAACTCACTCGCTATGACTTACCTTATTGTAATTAGCCTTTCCATTTTTTTCTACATAAAATGTCACTTGTTGTAAATATGGTCACAGTTGTGACAAAATTACTGAAATTGTGCCCTAATAAAACTCTCTCACGGAGACTGGAAAGACTAAAGACACAATATATAACGCAGAATGTTCTAATCTTACTGATTATACATTGGTCGGAAGTTTAATCACCTAGGCATGATGTTTACCCGCCTACGCATGTATTAATTTCAGATGAAGTAGTAGTAAAGTGAGAGTTGGGTATACCTACCCGCCCCCCCCCCCCCTTGAGCCAGCGCAGACTATGGAGAAACTAGATAATTAGTTGGTTTGCACTGAGCAGCGCGCACTTTTTTTTTTTTAGAAATATATGCAAAAGGACATAACTGATCGTTCAGCCATGGCGTATAGGGGTAAAAACACGTGCGCTTGGTTAAAGCTGGGGAAAAGAGAGCTATACGGAAATGCTGTTTGGGAATGTGCTGCGGTATCCATGCCGCGCATAGCAGAAATGGATGTGATCTTGCAGTACTGCAAATGTGGAGTTGGTGCTGGCGCCGACCACCGGATCTGCTCGCGCTGCGGGGGAAACACCAAGGCGTGAAACTGAAACGAGTAGAAAACATGGCAAGGAGACAATTCGATAAGTTTCTTTGTGAGCTGCAGGTGGTCCAAACAATGCATTTAGAGACTGCGAATGATCAACTATAAGCTATGGCTACGACATCTCTTCTAAGATCTAGATTCAGACGAAGGCTGGACGCACGGACTCCCAATCCAGTTCTAGCTACGTTGCAACCAGCTCCCCAGCCGTGATACTTTGACGACGCGATAGACGAGCTGCTTAAGGAACAGCAGTCACGCCCAAGAGGAAGACGACCACCTGGCGCTCTTAGGGTTCAGCCTCCTGTTCCAGCTCTACAAGTCTTTGTAGAGCGGCTGGGAAGAGTCGACTCGATTGTGAAAGACTACCGCGCCACCGTACATGAGGGGCACAGGCTCGAATCAGACGCTTTAGTATTTCTTAATGCCACGGCGCCTAGTACGCAGGACGTCATCGGGCAGGGAGCTTAGGGAACTTGGTGGCCTGAAGTTTAGCCTCGTATTGACGGCACAGCTGGATAAAGCAGAAACCAGGCCAGCAAAACGTCTACGATGAAGAAGACGGGATCGACAGAATTAATGTCACGGCTTATATTAGGTGCGACTCCACCGTGGTCATGCGAACTGATGAAGTCGAGCAAATGGTTGCCCAAGGCAACGCCACAATTCAACGGCGCATCGAAGAGTACATGCGTGAGGGATGCTGGTGGCATTTCGTAAGCTATGTGGAACTAGATTTTGGTTTGTTGCAGTACCGCCTATTTCGAGGACGGCTCTACATTCCATCGCCAAAGTGGATTCCGCCGCGATCCGTCGGCAATGTAAAAAACAACGACGACCACTGTTTTGAGTGTTCCGTCTTGTCTGCTATGTACCGACTAATGATCACGTTGATCGACTATTCAATTACCGCTAGCACATGGGCGAGCTCGACTTTGCTGGCATCGACTTTATTGTGATGGTGAGAAACCTAGCCAAGTTTGACTGTTGCAACTCAGAAGCCGCGGTTAGCCCCTTTGGCTGGGTAAATGGTCTCTACCCACTACGCATCAGAGAAGAAGTTGGGGCACAAACTGTGGACCTGTTGAGGGTAAAAGAGCCACTATGTCTGAATAAAAAAAAATAAGCCGCTTGGTATACAAGCAAAGTGAATGCAGGAATAAGAAGCAGGTCTGCCGCCAGTGCCTACATGTCTTCAGTCAAGGCCCAGCAGGTAACCCGGATAAAAACAACACGCAGAAAATTGGTGACCAGCTCCCATGTAGCTTCTGCTACAATATCATCCGCTGCGACGGATTTCCAATGAGCCAGTGTTATACCTGTGCAAGGAGGCTGTCGCCACTTTCATCCAGAGCCTCGAGCGTGAGTTACTGGAGATCCGGGAGGTGTTTCAAAATCTGGCATAGATTATTATGAATGGAGACAACCGCAAGGCTTTCTAGGAATCAGCAGACTGTTACATCTGTGGCAAGGCTCTTGGTAACGACAGGGTGAGAGACCACTGCGATATTACCGGCAAGAACCGCTGAGCCTCCTACAAAGCATGTAACCTCAAGCTGCGCATCTACCCTGAAAAAAAAAAAAAAAAAAAACGAAGGTGCCAGTTGTGATTCATAACCTGCGCGGCTAAGATGGTCACCTTACCATAGAGGCCCTCAGAACATCCACGCATCTACCTTGCAAAAAAAACAAAAAAAAAAAACGAAGGTGCCAGTTGTGATTCATAACCTGTGCAGCTAAGATGGTCGCCTTACCATGGAGGACCTCAGAACATCCATGACGGCGATCATCAGCGCCATTCCAAACAACATGGAAAGGTACATGGCGTTCTCACTAGGGCAGTTGCAGTTTGTTGACAGCGTCCAGCTTATGAACATCAACCTCGAAAAGTTGGCTGAAAATATGCCTAAGGATGCGTTTAACATCACGACACAGAGCACGATGTTGACCTTCTGACTTAGAAAGGTGTTTACCCATATGAATACATGAGCTGATGGGAACGATTCGAAGATATCGAGCTTCTGACAATATAGGCCTCTTACAGTCAGCTCCTCCAAAAAAGCATAAAGACAAACACTATCTGCATGTGCAGAGCATGTGGAAGGCTTTCTAATGCCAGAACCTGGGGAACTATCATGATCTCTAGCTAAAGAGCGATGTGCTCCTGCTGGCGAGCGTGTTTGAGGCATTCTGCGGCACCTTGCTAAAAAAATTACGAACTCGACCCGGCCCGTTACTACAGCTCGCCAGGAATGAGCTGGGATACTCTTCTGAAGCACGCAGGCGCAAGCTAGAGTTGCTAATAGACATTGACATGCAACTATTCATCGATTCTCTCTTGGCCGTTGCACTAAATGGATACATCCTTGAGGTTGACTTAGAGTACCACAGAGAGCTCCATGACGCACACAGTGACTACCCGCTGACTCTAGAGGCTCTATGTGTTGAGGAGAGCTATCTGAGCGAGTATCAGAGCAATTTAGTGTGCCGGCTGGGGAACAGATTTCCTGATTGCACAAAGCTAGTTCCAAGCCTGCTAACAAAAGAGTGCTATGTGGTTCACTACCGAAACCTTCAGCTCTACACTGGCATTGGGATGCGAGTCACCAAGGTCCAGCAGACAAAGGAGTTTGACCAAAGCACGTGGATGGTGTCATACATCCAACTCAACACAGATCTTCTGGCTAAGGCTACAACGCAGTTTGAAAAGAACTTGTTGAAGCTCATGAACAACTCTGTCTTCGGGAAACCAAATTTTGAGGAAGCGAATCCGGGTCAACATTGCGAGTCCAGAGGGCGAGGGGGACAAGCTCCTCTGCCTGATTGCCGACCCTGCATTCCAAACACGGTAAATCTTTGAAGGCAACCTTGCTGCCATCCATTCATTCAACGAAGGCCAACCTTAAGTTCAGCTTCCCAATCTACACAATGACAGTCCTCGACCTCAGCAAACACCTGATATACAACTTCTACTGCAATCGCATAAAAACTCGCTACAAAGACAAGGCAACCCAAAGGCAGCCTGGAGATACAGGCCTGTACCTGGATAAGGCTACCTAGATAATAGAAAACCTGCCGACAAAAATTTATGTAGATCTGAAAGGCCAAGGCAGCCATAGAATATGCCCTGAACTATGACCTACCTATACCTAAAGGTTCTCACAAAGCATAAAGAGTTCCACCACCAGATGGCAACCATGCAAAGCGACCACCACAAAATGGGGGTGCACTGCAGTAAAATAAGCCTCTTGCTGCTGGACACCAGAAAGTGGATTGTGCAGGACAGAGTCACGCAATAGGCATACCACCACTACCGAATGGCACAAGAACATGAAACCTAGACGGAGGAAGACCTCAATGAACTCTTCGGCCTGGGTCATGTATAAGAATGCCTTTAGGTGGTAGTTGAGTACTTTCAGTCACAATCTGTAGTACCTCAAGAAGCTTATATGTGGTGAACCAATACTTGAAAGATGGTATATAGATGACTGGCCTGGGATGTCAAACCTGTCAGCCCGAGTGAACACCTTGAGTGACTACACAGGGTCGGTTGTGCAGCGTTGTCCACCCTTCAGCTCTCCTGGTGCATATTGGTACCACAGCAAGGTATTTGAGGACAGACGTTCTTTCAGGCTGATTTTACGCATCACAGATGACACAGATGTAGCTGCAGTTTTATGAATGGCATCAATTGGTCTCTTGACTCTGAGCCATGTTTTCTCACCATTTAGGGCCACCACAATGGCAAGCAGTCGCTGAACCTACTCAGTGCTATGCTTTGCAGTCTTGCTCTTGGAAAGCAACATCTCCTGGGCGTATGGTTACCCAAACAGTCGCTCATCTAGAGTACGCTTGAACCTCTCCACAATGCCCTGCACACAGTGGATGCTGGCCTCGCCCCGACTCACATGCACCCATACTTGGCCAAGAGCTGCAATACGGCACTCATAACCTAATGGCTATGATCAACCTGCAGCAGTTTTGACCACTTTAGAGGCACTCGCTTGTAGGTACGTGCCAAAGCAATGGTGACTTTGGAAACCTTCTTTGTGGTCAAGGGCTTGGCCTCCTTGTAAGGACTGGTGACATCAACCACAGTCAGCATGTACCTGTATGTGTATTGCCCAACCTTGTTATGTGACAGAAACAAAAGATCAGCCTGGTGCACCTTGTTTGCAGCTCAAACATAAAAATATGGTCTAAGGATTTTGCATGGTGCAGAAAGGCAAATCTGTCATGTGGCCTGCCTCCTGAGCCATTCCTTGGCAACATCTTGTGAGACTTTGGTGCCCTCTAACTTAAAAAATTATATTTGAAATATTTAAATATGCATATATCAGTATGCAGTTTTCCCAGCCAGCTGTATTGGGATACTATCAACTTATGGCATGCTGCTTTTTTTTTTAGCACATTGTACAATGTATCAAGAGACTTTCATACTCAACCACAGTTCAGTGGTAGGTGCTTTGAGGTAAACATTAAACTGTCATTGTCTTATTAGTTAAAGGAAAAAAGTAAACACATTAGTTACATTGAATATGTAAAATCATTTAGTAGGTACAACTAACACCTATGTCTCACCTCATGTTCCTCTTCAGCAGAGGAGATAGGCATCGGGATTCAATCCAATAGACAAGTGCAAGCCATCCACAAAGTCTGGTCAAGGAACTTACTCCAGAAATAAAAGTTATTTTTCAAAACCAATTTTTTTCTGAGCATTATAGACATTTAGCTTTGATTTTTTGACCCCTGAATCAATAGGTCTTTTCCATACCTTAAATGTGATCCCTCTAAAAACTTTGGTCAAGGTATGTGGTCTAGAACTCAAGTTATTATGCAAAAACCATTTTTCTTCTTTCAGTCAGTGACCTTGATATTTGACCCTTTCACCTCAAAATCAGTAAGGTTCTGTCTTACCCAACATGCAAGTCATCCACAAACTTTGGTGAAGGTACATGGTGGGCATATCAAAAGAAAAGTGATTATGCAATTTTATTAGTTTCAATAACAGTCTTGAGAAAGAATATTATAAATGTATGTACACTAACTGTTGCTGTTAAATAACCACAGTGTGGGAACACTGCCAACATCAGAGTATAATTTTGACTGAAATCAGAAGATACTGTACACAGTATGACCCTGTAATAGAAGGCAAACCTGAATGCAATTTAGTTATTGCAGCTCGTTCCCACAACAAAGTACATGTATATATGGTGAGTGAACAGTTTTCAGTCATGTGGCAGAGACCAATAGTCATTCTCAACTGGTACTGTCCATAACATAATAATAGCACAGAGAGGTTAGTGTGACACACAGTCTGGTTACTTGGCCCTCCTATGACTAGTTTATCTGTTGCATAGATGAGAAATAAGTAAAACAACAAGAGGTCCTAACATCGATTAACTGGCTGACACCTGCCCAATAGCCAAATATAAGAGCAGATGACCAAGCTAGCTGTTCATTAGGATGCTTTCTTTATATGGTGTTGATTGCATATGTTATGAACACAACTGTTTCAAGGTTTATCTGTATTTTGCATCTTTTTCCTTATATAACAGCAGATCAGCATCATTTGTCCAATGCTGAAAGGCCTTTATGTTTTATGTCAAAATACTTTCTGTTAAAGTTGAGTGGATTTTGAGAAGCAAATAATGGTTTTCAATTTTAAGTAACAGCAGCCATTTTTGATGGCAGATTGGCATCATTTGTATAAAACTGAAAGCCCCTTTTGCCTGGACACTTTCTGTCAAATTTGGTCAAATTCTGTTGAGCAGTTTTTGAGAATTCAATCAGATGCTTTTCTGTTTTTAGTAATGGCAGCCATATTTAATGGTGGATCTGTATCATTTGTTCAAATCTTAAAGCCCTTTATACCGGGATGCCTTGTGTCAAATTTGGTCAAATTCTGTTGAGTTTTTTATTATAAAAATGGATGCTATCTGTCAAATGGTCATATTCTGTTGAGTGGTTTTTGAGAAGCTGTTCAATGGTTTTTATATTTTTAGAAATGGTGGCCATATTTTACAGTGGATCAACATAATTTGTATAGAACTGAAATCCTCTTTTGCACTGATGTTTTCTGTCAGATTTGGTCAAATTTGTTCAGCAGTTTTTAAAAAGAAATTGTTTAAAGTTTTTTTCAAATTTTGGTCATATTTGATGGCAGAACAGTATTATTTGCACACATTTTAAAGCTCTTGATGCCAGGATGCCCTCTGCCAAATTTGTCAAAATTGGTCAAGTGGTTTTTGAGAAGTTTAAAATAGTAATTGTTCATGCACGATGAACAACATCTGACAGATGCATGGCCATATGATAAGCTCTCTTGGTTTTATGGCCAGGTGAGGTAAAAACTTGGTGGCATGGTAAAAAGGTTGTGTTGTTTGTATTAATAATGTCTAATTTCAAACAGCGAATGTCATGTGCAGTAAGCATTCAAATAAGGATAAAGTTGTGTTTGGAAGGAACTACATGGGAACATATGTACCATATTGATCGATACTTGATCTGTGCTGACACTAAACTGATAAATTGCTGAAAAGTGGACAGATGAATAGTGAATCTTGACTAAACCTGCCCTAAACCTGCCCTGAATATTCTGGCAAATGTTTGCACATGGCAAACAGTCACAGGAGAATGACATTAGATACTTTTATTGCTAAATGCCACCATGAAAATGATGCATCATCTCTGACAAGAGAATGGGGAATGAAGGTTTATAGCTGCTCCTTGGATTGGTCTTTTCCAGTTACTAACTGTAGGTACTATTTTAGACCTCTCGGTGGAGAGGAATCCCATGTACATGTAATTTCCATTCCCATTTCTCTTGTCTGAGATGATGCACCATTTTCACAGTAGCATTTAGCCACAAAGTTTGGTCCAAGTATGTGATGTAGAACTAATGTTGTTGTGCAGAAACCATTTTTCTTTTATCAGTCAGAGACCTTGATTTTTGATCTTTTGACCCTAAAATTCATATGCTTCTTCCATACCCCAAGTGCAAGCCATCCACAAAGTTTGGTAACTGTAAATGATGGAGAACTTAAGTTACTGTGGAGAAACAATTTTTCTTATTTCTTTCATTGTAACCTTGACCTTTGACCTTTTGATCTAAAAATATATAAGGTACTTCCTTACTGCAAGTACAAGCCATCCACAAGGTTTGGCAACAGCAGATGGTGGACAACTTGTGTTATTGTGTGGAAACACAATATGTTAACACACAAGTGGATGCAGATCATAACATAATACATGCTGACTTATGACAGGCATATCAAATTATCAAAAAACACTGTAAGGGTGAATAATCTGCTGATATTACTCTACCAAAGGGAAGCAAAGATAGCACCTGTCCATCATTGTCTTTATTATAACTGGGTACAATCCAGAAAAATTTTTAAACACTATCTAACATCAAACTCCCATGAAAACTGTGTGTGATTGTTATATTTACAGGATAAGTAATCACAGTAAGTAATTTTCAACAAGAACTATAGTATTCGCCTACCCCTCCCCACCCCCACGACAGTTTATACCACCGTTCCTATTTTAAAAATGAAAAGCCTCAAGGACATAAAACTGCACAAAACTTAGTCATTTCATTTATTAATTTATCATTTATAACCTGATTGTCACCAGGAAGTCTCTAATACTGTCATCTTGTTTGCATTTCAAACCAAATGGGAGTTTCTTTACAAAAATGGTGGGGATATTTGCATGGGAAATTTAATTTTTTCAGACAACAGAAATGATAAATTAATGAATGAAATTACTAAGTTTGTGCATTTTTAATATCCTTAATGCCTTTTGTTTTTGAAATTGATAGGGGGCTACAAAAAATGCCAGGGGGGTATGTAAATACTATGCACACAAAAAACACTCCAGAATATTTGAGGTGGGTATCACCAGTCAAGTTGTATTACGATACATATTGCAATAATTGTCTTCAATACGATATGTATCAAGATAGTATCAAAGATATAAATAACTGAAAAATATACAAGTGAATCCATGTTTGAAAAACAAACATCATTTGTATCCTTGTATAAACCAATTCCTGGAACAAATGAAAAATCTTTTCTTCTTCTTTCTGTCTTTCTTTTAAATGTTCTCTAAACATGGATCAGATGATTTAAAACACATTTATTATCATATTCTGTTGAATAGATGCACACAGCCCATGATATTAGGTGAGGAGGGAGCCTCTATTTAAGACCCCAACAGCTAAAGTGTCTTGGTCTCTCAGAGTGCACTTTCAGTATACATTTATGTACTTTACAGTTTTTAGTTGCTAATGTGGTCCACTCAAGATAAAACAGAAACATCAAACAGGTTCTGGAAACTAAACACAGCATGTGCTGATGTCATTTTCTTGCTGAAATAAACATGTGTATTGAGTAGAATTGTAACGGGCCAAGTTGGAATGGTACCTGCAACGTCATGATTTGTTTTATTTTGAATTTGTCCACCCTTAGGTATCTTGTATGTAAAATTGGGCAGTTAATGGATGTAAAGTATGCTTTCTTGATTGAATTCCTTTATTGGATATATCCAGGTTAAAGGTAGACACTTGCTTATATTTAAAGGTGTGTGTGTGTGTGCTTATATAAGCAGAATATGGTACGCACTTTTCACAGAAGGTAGATTAATAATCAATCTATGGTATGGGGTAAATGTACAAATGCAAAACAATACTCAGACAGAACAAATATTTATCAGAATGAATCAATGTCAAGAAAAGGTATTATTTTTAAAGTACTTTCAAGGATTAATAATTGCTAGACTAAATATCTCTGAATTAAAATAGAGTATGTACTTAATTGGGTAGATATAGTAGGTACAAGGAGACAGTTTGTATACATGTCATAAGCGTCCTTTTCTTATATTTCATTCAAAGGGATAGAGAGATGACAAGAAAATGTTTATTTCTGGACAGTTTATATCATTTAGTTTATGTTTCACTATTGTCCTATATCAATAGTTTGAGTCTTTATCATGATGCACTATTGGCAGAGATCAATAGTTTGAGTCTTTATCATGATAAACTATTGCCAGAGATCAATAGTTTGAGTCTTTATCATGATACACTATTGTCAGAGATCAATAGTTTGAGTCTTTATCATGATACACTATTGTTCTATATCAATAGTTTGAGTCTTTATCATGATACACTATTGCCAGAGATCAATAGTTTGAGTCTTTATCATAATACACTATTGCCAGAGATCAATAGTTTGAATCTTCATCATGATACACTATTGCCAGAGATCAATAGTTTGAGTCTTTATCATGATACATTATTGTCAGAGATCAATAGCTTGAGTCTTTATCACGATACACTATTGCCAGAGATCAATAGCTTGAGTCTTTATCACGATACACTATTGCCAGAGATCAATAGTTTGAGTCTTTATCATGATACACTATTGTCCTGTATTAATAGTTTGAGTCTTTATCATGATGCACTATTGCCAGAGATCAATAGTTTGTGTCTTTATCATGATACACTTTTGTCCTGTATCAATAGTTTGAGTTTTTATCATGATACACTATTGTCCTGATCAATAGTTTGAGTCTTTATCATGATACACTATTGTCAGAGATCAATAGTTTGAGTCTTTATCATGACACACTATTGCCAGAGATCAATAGTTTGAGTCTTTATCATAATATGCTATTGCCAGAGATCAATAATTTGAGTTTTTATCATGATACACTATTGTCCTGTATCAATAGTTTGAGTCTTTATCATGATACACTATTGCCAGAGATCAATAGTTTGAGTCTTTATTATGATACACTATTGCCAGAGATCATTAGTGTGAGTCTTTATCATGATACACTATTGTCATGTATCAATAGTTTGAGTCTTTATCATGATACACTATTGTCCTGTATCAATAGTTTGAGTTTTTATCATGATACACTATTGTCCTGTATCAATAGTTTGAGTCTTTATCACGATACACTATTGTCCTGTATCATTAGTTTGAGTCTTTATCATGATACACTATTGTCCTGTATCAATAGTTTGAGTCTTTATCATGACACACTATTGCCAGAGATCAATAGTTTGAGTCTTTATCATGATACACTATTGCCAGAGTAAAGACTGAGATTCATTGATACATTGATGATATCTACCTCTACAGAGTATCAGCCTCCAAGCATTGTTAACATAAGAATTAGGTCACTAAAGTCTTAAATATACTCTGTTCAGGACAAGTTACAAAACATGTGACTTGACCTTGTGACCTTGTATTGTAATATGCCTTATTTCAGTTATCACATACTCATACCCCTCAACAACAAAAGCACACATTTGTCTACTTTTGGCCAAAACATCAATGCCATGTCCATCTTGCCATACTGTCATCTGCAACTCATGTGAAACTGCCCTGGAGTTGGTATAAGTAAAACAAAAGCTGTGCTCATGCAGCAAATGAATTTCCCATTATTGAGTACAGCTTACATCATAAAAATGCACACGTCAAACCAGCCTAATCCTGCCTCATCATGTAGGAATGATGGATTTGTCATTGAGTATTCTGACTTGTTGTCACATCCATGATAAATATTTGGTCCCTGTCATGATCAGATTACATACGTTCCAAAGTAAAGCGCATGAGCCAAGAACTAAAATGATGTGAAATAATTTATGCAGCAATTATAAAACAAAACTGGAATCCATGACCATACCAGCATTAATACTGTGTATTAGTAAACATTATCTTAAAATTCGTTCACCTGAAATTATACGTGTCAAAATATATTCTTGTTATATTAATATAACCCTTTTGGCCAGACTATTTCTTTAATATGCCACATATAACAGAAACAATTTACAATTAAAGTTGAGACATGAGATTTTATCACAGAAAATACACTAAAACCTGCCTTCGTGGATACCTCCATCTATTGGACACTTGAGCATCAAGAACAACATTTATGGACCCCTTCTCTTAAGTTCACCTGTATATCAAGGATACTTATCCATATAGAACAAAATTGTGTGGTCCCTTGATTGTCCTTTATTGACAGGGTTCACTGAAGTTTAAGATGAGACAGGACTACTCTGTATGCAGTTTGACTGGAGATCTAAATAATCAAACACAGAATATTCTTTTAATGCATTAAATACATAGTTGTGGAATCTCTTGTTAAATCTTCTTTGAGATATTTAACATCCTACCTACAATAGTCGTACAATCAAATAAAGGCTGATTCTATCAACACAATTCTTGATTTAAAAAATACACTTTCTATCACAGTCCTATAAGAGGTGCAATCCATTGTAACTTCTGCTTTCAGTTTCCCACTCCAGTTATTACTTAAAATAAATATTCCATTGTATTTGAATATTTCAGCTATTTTTTTAATAAAGTTTTAAATGCCCAGTCACTTGATCTACCAGAGATGAAGGACCTGTAAAAAAGAAAAATATAAAGGTTTTGATCGGGAAATAAACAATTTAAAAAAATTTCAAACATGCTATAAATTAAGTAATCAAAATTACCAACATGCCATGTATTAATTGATCAAAATTACGAACATGTTATGTATTAAGTGATCAAAATTACCAACATGCCATGTGTTAAGTGATCAAAATTAGCAACATGCTATGTATTAAAAAGTGATCAAAATTACCAACATGCCACATGTTAAGATATCAAAATTACTAATATGCTATGTAATACGTGATCAAAATTAGCAACATGATATGCATTAAGTGATCAAAATAAACAATATACCATATAATAATTAATTAAAATTACCAATATGCTATGTATTAAGCAATCAAATTACCACAATGCTTTGTATTAAGTTATAAAATGTGCAAACATGCTATGTATTAAGAGCTCAAAATTACCAACATGATATGTATTAAGTGATCACAATTACCACCATACCATATAATAAATTATCAAAATTACCAATGTGGTATGTAATAAGTGATCAAAATTACCAATATGGTATGTAATCAGTGATACATAGTTTGTAATAAGTGATAAAAATTACCAACATGCTATGAAGAGTGACCAAAATTAGGAACATGCTATGAATTAAGTGATCAAAATTACAAACATGATACATACTAAGTGATCAAAATTATAAACATGATATATACTAAGTGATCAAAATTACCAACATGCTATGTAATAAGTGATCAAAAAGTATCATATTTATCCATGTGGTAATGAACATCAAACTGCTAAAAGCATAGATCCAGATCTGTCCATTATGCAATGCACCAGCAGATCCTCATTTACTGTATTTTCACGCATATATCCTGCAGGTTATACAGGATTTTACATACCCCACACCCTCCATGCGGGTTATACAGGATTTTACATACCCCACACCCTCCATGTGGGTTATACAGGATTTTACATACCCCACATGCTCCATGCAGGTTATACAGGATTTTACATACCCCACACCCTCCATGCGGGTTATACAGGATTTTACATACCCCACACCCTCCATGCGGGTTATACAGGATTTTACATACCCCACACCCTCCATGCAGGTTATACAGGATTTTACATACCCCACACCCTCCATGCAGGTTATACAGGATTTTACATACCCCACACCCTCCATGCGGGTTATACAGGATTTTATATACCCACACCCTCCATGCGGGTTATACAGGATTTTACATACCCCACACCCTCCATGCGGGTAATACAGGATTTTACATACCCCACACCTTCCATGCGAGTAATACAGGATTTTACATATCCCACACCTTCCATGCGGGTTATCTCAGTGGCTATATCAGTTCTTTTTCACACAGCCAGTAGTCAACAGCTTATTTTGAAATTTATACAGATATAATTTTTAATAATTGTGTGATAATGATTTTTAAAAGTTTGTTTATGTTAAACAGAACAACAACATAAGACTAGCATGAAAAAATGGATGCCAGGAAGTTAATTTTAGTGACACCTATTGAAATACAAACAAATTGCAATGGTCTTTTAAGGGAATAGATCAATGCAAGAGCTTCTATAAGGCTGTGTTTTCACATAATTAAAAGTAAAACCAGTTAAAATACAAAATGAAAAGAATTGATGGTGTGAAAGTGTTCTTGCCACCCCTGATCCATTCGTCCCATTCCTTGCAGAATAACAGCATGGCCACCAGTAACATTAACTGTTGCTTGCACCATTGGCTCTTTACTCTTTGTGTGCAGCCATGGCATCAAAAACCAATAGCGACTTTGGTGGAAAAAAAATACCTGGATGCGTTCTGTAGCATTTATCTATCCAGATCTTCATCACATCTGTATTCATCCATCCCATTTTGTTGCAGTGGACGACAACACCAGCTGGTATGTGGTCGGTTCATGTGAGATTATGTTAGGGTTTGTGTGTATAAGCATGGGTGGGGTATACTAAATATTTTTTAGTGAATTTCTGCAGGGTATATGTGTGGGTGGGTTATACGCATGGGCAGGTATCAGCGTGAAAATACGGTACATCCACAGTGCTAACCTTGATCTGCTGGCACATTTCATGACACAATCCTTGTTGGATGTGTATTATACTTGAGCAAATAACATGTACAGATTTTAGATCTTGTCTCTAATTGGTGTGCTATGACAATAACAGATTTTAGATCTTATCTCTGATTGGTATGCCATGATAATAACAGATTTAGATCTTATCTCTGATTGGTATGCCATGATAATAACAGATTTTAAATCTTATCTCTGATTGGTATGCCATGATAATAACAGATTTTAAATCTTATCTCTGATTGGTATGCCATGATAATAACAGATTTTAGACATCTCTGATTGGTATGCCATGATAATAACAGATTTTAGACCTTATCTCTGATTGGGATGCCATGATAATAACAGATTTTAGATCTTATCTCTGATTGGTGTGCCTTGATAATAACAGATTTTAGACCTTATCTCTGATTGGTATGCCATGATAATAACAGATTTTAGATCTTATCTCTGATTGGGATGCCATGATAATAACAGATTTTAGATCTTATCTCTGATTGGTGTGCCTTGATAATAACAGATTTTAAATCTTATCTCTGATTGGGATGCCATGATAATAACAGAGTTTAGATCTTATCTCTGATTGGTATGCCATGATAATAACAGATCTTATCTCTGATTGGTGTGCCTTGATAATAACAGATTTTGGATCTTATCTCTGATTGGTATGCCATGATAATAACAGATTTTAGATCTTATCTCTGATTGGTATGCCATGATAATAACATATTTTAGATCTTATCTCTGATTGGTATGCCACGATAATAACAGATCTTATATCTGAATGGTGTGCCTTGATAATAACAGATTTTGAATCTAATCTCTGAATGGTGTGTCTTGATAATAACAGATTTTAAATCTTATCTCTGATTGGTATGCCTTGATAATAACAGATTTTAGATTTTATCTCTGATTTGTATGCCTGATAATAACAGATTTTGGATCTTATCTCTGAATGGTGTGTCTTGATAATAACAGATTTTGGATCTTATCTCTGAATGGTGTGTCTTGATAATAACAGATTTTAAATCTTATCTCTGATTGGTATGCCATGATAATAACAGATTTTAGATCTTATATCTGATTGGTATGCCATGATAATAACAGATTTTAGATCTTATCTCTGATTGGTATGCCATGATAATAACAGATTTTAGATCTTATGACTCGTGTGCAATGATAATAACAATGTTCTTTGTTTCTGATATTACCTGTAATTATTTTAAACTTGTTGGCTGATTGATGGTATCCATCTAATCAATTAATTGATCAATCAGTCAACAGATAGATAGATAGATAGACAGATAGATAGATAAATAGATAAAGATCGATAGATATATAGATAGATGACTGGATGGATATTAGGTATATAAAAAGATGAATGGATGGATATAAGGTATATAGATAAATATATGATAATAACATGATAATAACAGATCTTATCTCTGATTGGTGTGCCTTGATAATAACAGATTTTGGATCTTATCTCTGATTGGTATGCCATGATAATAACAGATTTTAGATCTTATCTCTGATTGGTATGCCATGATAATAACATATTTTAGATCTTATCTCTGATTGGTATGCCACGATAATAACAGATCTTATATCTGAATGGTGTGCCTTGATAATAACAGATTTTGAATCTAATCTCTGAATGGTGTGTCTTGATAATAACAGATTTTAAATCTTATCTCTGATTGGTATGCCTTGATAATAACAGATTTTAGATTTTATCTCTGATTTGTATGCCTGATAATAACAGATTTTGGATCTTATCTCTGAATGGTGTGTCTTGATAATAACAGATTTTGGATCTTATCTCTGAATGGTGTGTCTTGATAATAACAGATTTTAGATCTTATATCTGATTGGTATGCCATGATAATAACAGATTTTATATCTTATCTCTGATTGGTATGCCATGATAATAACAGATTTTAGATCTTATGACTCGTGTGCAATGATAATAACAATGTTCTTTGTTTCTGATATTACCTGTAATTATTTTAAACTTGTTGGCTGATTGATGGTATCCATCTAATCAATTAATTGATCAATCAGTCAACAGATAGATAGATAGATAGACAGATAGATAGATAAATAGATAAAGATCGATAGATATATAGATAGATGACTGGATGGATATTAGGTATATAAAAAGATGAATGGATGGATATAAGGTATATAGATAAATATATACTGCAGACAGATTGATAGACAGATAGACACACAGACAGACATGCACAGACCTGGACCCACTCCTAATACTGTCCTGGATCCAGCAGCTATCTGTGTTCTTCCTGCATCCCTAATCAAACTTGTTGTCAATCCTAAAGATATTGCCCTATTTGCCAACTCAATTCTGAAATGAAGAGAAGAAAAGTTGAAACGTTTGCTTTATAATTTTTATAAGGTTATAAAAAGTAGTTTATCTGACAGACTATTCTGTTTGAAGTCTCGTGTGCACACTACATGAGAAAATATGGTATTTATCTATGCTTTCAATCCTTCAGACACTTTGGAACTCTTTGCTAATGTATCACAGATGATATGTCCAAACATAAAGAGTGAATTAATGACAGACCTTATCACACAGCAATCATTGCTCATAATACCAGATAGTTCCAATTTTTGTTTCATTTTTGAAAATTAAAATGCAAATTAGTAAAAAGACAAAAATTTATCAAAATATGAGTATTTATTATATATTTCATAATGAGATATATATCAGTGGGAGAAAAATTATATCATCACAGTGGCAATTACACTTTTATTGCAATAGTGGCAATATCACTTTTGGAAAAATGTTCTTTTCCCATTTAGGATATATATCTGCTCTTTTGTATGTTATTTAAACCAGTATTTCCATATTTATGCCTATTTCATTTTTCTTCTTCTTCTGCTCCTTCTCTCTCTCCCTCCCTTATGTTCTCTCTCTCCCCCCATCAGGATGAACAGATCTCAAAATATGTCAAGATTGTAGACACTCTGGTATACATTTTTGTAATCAAGGAGCTGCCATCAAGAAATGCCTATAAATGAACTATAAACAACAAAAAGTAGGCTTCAAGTATTAACTTTTTTTAAAATTAGTTTTCCACATGAATCATGCAAATTGTCAGTGACCTGTTGCTATTCAATATTCTGGGTCACCCGTAGAGTATCATATACCTGTTACACCCATAGAGTATCATATACCTGTTACACCCATAGAGTATCATATACCTGTTACACTTTATTACAAACCCATAGAGTATCATATACCTGTTACACCCATAGAGTATCATATACCTGTTACACCCATAGAGTATCATATACCTGTTACACCCATAGAGTATCATATACCTGTTACACTCTATTACAAACCCATAGAGTATCATATACCTGTTACACCCATAGAGTATCATATACCTGTTACACCCATAGAGTATCATATACCTGTTACACCATTAGAGTATCATATACCTGTTACACTCTATTACAAACGGCACACATTTTTAGGAAGAACTCTTGATTAAATACAGTAATAAAATTGTTTAAGTAGTGATTTTAACTCTCATCACAATCATAATCATGTTTGCAAACAATGGGAAAATTGGGCACTTATGAGTGTTGATTGCAAACTGAAATTAAGTGACATTCGAAATTTGGGTGAAGCATGTTACTGAACTAGACTACAAATTTTCCAAGGCCACAGAAAAATTAATGTTTTAATGCTGAAATAAACAAAATAAAAGGTGTTGGGTATTATGTAATTATGGGCACTTTGAATGCCTGTCAGTTCTTCAGGTCTGATGTTCACAACCTGGCTGATGGTCACTATATATCATGTACAATTTCATATGGTCATAAATTCAAAATATTTCAGTTGTTTCTGTTAACATTTTAGTATATACTCAAAATAAATACTAATTTATATGGCAGTAATTCTTAGAAGAAAATATTTCAATTTGATACAAAGTAGGTGTTACATACTTATCTTTCTTTGGCGATCGGTCAATTTGTGATTGAAAACTATGATTCACAAAATTTCAGCATAAATACAAGAGGGTTAATGGCAGTGATTTTAGATGGCATATCACCACCACATAGGAATACCATTTCATGTATGAACATATAGATATAATCATACAATGACTCCTAGCTTTATATTTCTTCAAAATGTGTGCATGTACTATATTACTTCCTGTACACAGTACACTCAAATGTGAACAGGCAAGACCCAGATCTGCCATCATATAATGCACAGTGGCAGGTCAGGGTCTACTTACAATTTCAAGCAAAGAGAAAAGATCCTGATCTGTCAGTGCATTTTATCCTGATCTGTCAGTGCATTATTTGATTGGAGATTTGGGTCTAAATTGTTTACAGATGCTCTGAGCATGTTATATGTAGGAGTAAATACAGCAATCAATTAGTAACTTACAGAGACTCCTCACTGTCTGTCTTCACCACAACTTTAGGCTGACCACACATTCTCCACTGCTGAAGGAGCATGGGATTTGTATGGGATAATTTATCCAGACAACCAACAGCTGCATGACAACACTGTAACAGACGATTTTTTACATTTATACATGTATACATGACAACACTGTAACAAACAAGTTCCACATTGATACATGTAGAACTGACAACACTGTAACAGGCAACTTCCATATTTATACATGTATATTGTGCATCCAGCTGTGACACATGATAGACCCAGATCTGCTGTTGTATGACATACCTGTAGACCAGGGTCTAAAGAATTCATTATACCTATGATATAAATCAGTGTAAACCCTAATCTGCTGGTACACTACGTTATAGCAGATTTGGATCAGTACTAATTGCAGCTGAGTATGTGCTAAACACCAATAAATATATTAAGAACAAGCAAATTCAGTGAATTTTTGTCCTCAGGCTCCACCTACAGTGGTAAGGTTGCAAAATTTCACAATAATCACACCTAACTGTGACCTTTAAGACAAAGCTATATAGTTACCAGGCAGACATGGAAACTAAGTTTCATGGCCTTACCTCAAAGGGCATTAGAGTAAAAGTGAAGAAAATGAGTTTGTAAAACAAACCCTGATAAGTGACCTTGACTTTAAAGATAAAACCCTGATTGTGATTCAGCGATGCCATCAAATTCTGAAGCATAAGTGTACCATGGTTCATCACTGTACCTCAAACAGCTTTGATAATTTAAAGCAGAATGCAGCACATTTTCGAGTGACAATACATAAATACACTAAGTTTTATCCATTTATCATAAACTACTTTTAAGTTAGAAAGCAGAAGGAAAATGTCACTGTAATCTAGAATACTGATATGTGCCCTTAACTTTGAAGATAAGACCCCTTTAACTTTGAACTTGAATATATAATGATGTATAATAATGCCATCTTCATTAAGGACCAACCAGACATCATAAAATCTCTTGGGTGAAACACTTTGCTGATATGACCATCCATTCAGGAGGATGGCCATAACAGCAGACATATTGGATGTAGGATCAGCACCATTTTCACCTAGGATCAACTAGAGAATAAAAGAATTCTTTTAGTGAAAACCCCATGTTCATGTGCCCATCAATTCAGGAGTAGCTGCAACAAGATTTTTCAAGATGGCCACTGTGGTGGCCATATTGGATGTTCAAATGGCACCATTATCACTTAGGACCAATCAGATCTTCGAATGAAGTTTCATGGCAATCCTCCAAGTAGTTTAGGAGAAGTAGCAATAACAAACTTTTGTCAGCAGACAGATGGATGACAGACATCAGGCCACCCTATAAGCTCTGCTTAAAGGTTTAGGAAATTACAGTCATTGCTATCTTTGTTGCCCACAACAGAACTTCTTTTTATTAAGCACAATGCAATGAGACATGAAACAAGAGTCCCTCAAAGAGACTGATGCTCTACTGGCCAAAAATAATTTCCAGGAATCCAAAATAAGACCATTTCTTCTTTTTAACTGCTGAGTGTTGAAACCATGTCTGATATTCTAGAGCAATGACAAGATTCTCAAATTGGCTGCTGTGTTGGCCATATTGGATGTCCAAGTGGCACCATTTTTCTTCAGGACCAACCAGACATCATTAGAAGTCTTAAACACCATTTCAATATGACCATCCATTCTGGTGGAGTAGCGATAATAAAATTTTAAAGATGGCCATTGTGGCAGCCATATTGGTTGTAAGATTGGCACCATTTTTATTTAGGGCCAAGAAGATACCATATGAAGTCTTTTGGTGAAAACCACATGGCGATGTGGCCATCCATTCAGGAGGAATAGCAATAACAAGATGTTCAAGGTAGAAAACCATGGCACCCATACTGGATGTCAAATTAGCATTATTTTAATTTAGGACCAACCAGACTCCACAAGAAGTTTTCTGGTGAAAGCCCCATGTAAATATGACTTTCCATTTATGAGAAGTAGCGAAAACAAGATTTTCAAGTTGACTGCCATGGTAGTCATACTGGATATCAGATCAGCACCAGTTTCATTAGGACCAACTAAATATTATACATACATGCCATAACATGACGTGTCACGCGAAAAACACGATTCTGGACTCCCAAACCCCAAGACACGGGCGTGTTTCGAAAAACACAATTTTCAGCAATCTTAGCAAATAACATTTCCCCCCCCCCCCCCAAGAATAAATGTACATTTCTTGATCACAATGATATATGCCCACAATCGGTGGTATGTATAAACAGTAAACAGTCTTGCTCAGAGCTCATGTAAAACTATCCTTGGGGCAGTTTATACAGCTGTTTTAGAGACAATTAAAAGGTAAGGCGGTCAGAGATAGACACCTTTCAGAGATTTACCGAATTGGCTCTTAATAGCTAGGGTGATGAGTCAAATCCTTTGAGCACTCCTGAGGGAGAGCCCATTAGGCTAATTTGCATAGGTAAAGTACACTAAGTGGAACAACCCAATTTGTCTGAAGTTAAGGACATCAAACAGATGCGTATTGAAAAACGAGTGCTATTACACATCACTGACTGCAATGAATGAGAATGCTGAAGCCATCTTTATTAAAGTTTGTGATCAGTGGCAACATTTCTATGAAGTCGGATTTTTACTCCATATATAAAATTCAAAACATGATTATTTCTGTAGGTTGAACAACAGCACCATTCAATCTCTAATGCACCATTCAATCTCTAATGCAGTGTTGCACCTAGGATCCAAAGGTCAGGGGACACTGTGTCCCTCACCCTCCAGATTTGGGGGACACACGACATTTTAAAGGGACACAGGAAAATTGTATTACATAATGTACTAGAAGTGCTAAAAAAATTAGATAATCTTATTTGCTTTGACAGTTTTGCCACCTAAACTTTCTCATATTTTCCTTGGATATTTACATGATTGCAATAAACATTTTATCATGAGATCAAGTAACTGGTGAAAAAATCAACATGTTTGAATATCTGGTTAACCTGAAATGAACTGCACATGGAATTTTAATAATTTAAAAGTATTAAATCATGAATCAAATGACAAATTATGTATTTGCATAAATTAGTAAATTTTTTCTGTAATTCAGCCTGAGAATAAATTAAATCTTCACCGCCATAGGTGTAACTTTAACCTCCAAAATACGTTACAATAGCGGCGGTCAAAGACTTTAGCAGCTCGGCCGACTACCACAAACCTTGAATGTTTTCATTGCCAGATTCATTGTTTTGAAATGGATATTCATTGCCATCTTATAGGTTTTATCACTTTTAGCGACTCTGGCCATTGCGTGCACCAACATAGACATGGATGCACATTCTTGAAGTAAAAGTGTAGGCATATTGGTGAACACAAATGACACTTGCATTACCGTCAAACCAATTACTTAACTATTGAAAGCAGCAAAGACTGCATGTAATTAAAACTACATTCCACTGTCCAATGGATTTTAAAGACAGTAACTTGGTGTGTTTTTATATTTAATGTCTGTGAGGTTGTGACCATGTTTGTGGTGATGTTATCTGACAATGCTAAGTCTACCTTTTTTTTGTTTTTTTTTGTTTGCAAGTATATTAAATTCTTCAGATAAAAGAGATGGTATTTTCTTTTATTCAGATTTGAATTTCCAGTCATTTACTATAGGTTGATTTGAAAAGATAGCTTATTCTCATTTGGATGACGTCACTTTTGGGGGGTCACATGCATTGACCACACTTGGGACCTCAAAACACTTTTTAAGTCTAAAAAAAAACCCAACACTGTCTGGGAATATGGCAAGTATGATTATAAGAGGTGTTTTTGTGAAAACCCCATGTCGATATGACCATCCATCTACATGTAAAAATAGTGATAAGATTTTTAAGATGGCCACCATTGTGACCATATTGGAGGTCATATTGGCACCATTTTCATTTAGGTCCAACAAGACATCATAAGAACTCTTCTGGTGAAAACCCCATGTCAATATGACTTTCCGTTTACGGTATTGATACGGTATTGATAACATGATTTTTCAAGATGGCTGCCATGTCTGTCATGTTGTATGTAAAATAAACACCATTTTCACTTAGAACCAACTATACATCATAGGAAGTATTTTGTGCAAAAGTCTATGTTAATATGATCATCCATCCAGGAGGAGTAACAATAACAAGATTTTCAAGATGGCTGCCTTGGCAGCCATACTTGATGTCAGATCAGCACCATTTTCATCTAGGACCAAGTAGACATAATAAAGTCTTTTAATAAAAACCCATATTTACAGGACCATCCATTCACAAGGAACTGTGGTGGCCATATTGGATATTCGAGTGGTACCATTTTCATTCAGAACCAACTACACCTTGGGATGAATGCATGTGTAAAGTTTTATGACAATCTTCCAAGTAGTTTAGAAGGAGTAGCAATAATAAACTTGTGCAAAGTGACGGATCTAAGATGGATAACAGACAACAGGCCATCCCATAAGCTTTTCAGGTCTTTCACCAGTAGAACTAAAAATGGCTTTTTTGATGAATTATGTAAGCAAACTGTAGATCAAACATATGGCTGCTTTTTTGTAATAAGTATGGTTGGGATGCAAAGCAACCTTTAAACTTGTATTGCACCTACATTTTAGGTTAAACACCAACAAATTAAACTGGAATTAGGTAAATGCCACACCATTACATATCCCCACATTTCCAAACTATGCCGCTAGGGCCATAGGCTGACCCATAGGCCATTGTCGCAACACTCTAAATGGGTATTTGCCTCTTCATATCCAGTTAGCGTATATATGGTCATAAGGTGAGGACCTTGACAGTTTCCAAGTTATGATTCAAGGGCAAGTCCCCTAAAACAGGAGCATGACCGAGGGCCTCTGTTGGATGCACAAGTTCATTTATTTCCTCATGCCCATTAAATGTATACATGGTTATAGGGAGGAGATCTTAATGGTTTCTGACTTATGACCCAGATGCAAGTCCCCTAACACAGGGACATAACTTGGGGTTTGTGTTGGATACATGTCTGATTTCATCTCATGTCCTTCAAATCTATATATGGTTATAGGGTGGGGATCTCAAAAGTTTCCAAGTTATGACCCTAACCTGGTGCTTGTCTCAGGGTCTGTATTGGATATATGTCTAATTTTGTCTCAGCATACCCTTCCAACCTTTATACAGTTATAGAGATGGGATCTAAACAGTCATGGTACTGGGGCAAGTCCCCTACCCCTGGGGAATGACTCGGAATCTGTATTGGAAATATTTCTGATTTCATCTTAACATGTTCTTCAAACCTATATGTTTATAGGGTGGGGATATCAACAATTTCCAAATTAAGAGTAGACCCAGGGGCAACATTCCCCTGCCCCTGGAACAAGATCTGTGTAATCCAAAAACTCTTTAGATATGTTATAGTTCTAGCCTCCATTATGATGCATGCTAACTTTCAGATCAACATCTACTATAGTTTATTACATTTAAGAAATTGCTTGTGATTATTAAGAAACCTCCCCACATCCTTAACCCCACCCACAGTGTTTATTTAAAAATGTTAAAAGTGCTGTGCACATCTGCAGACACCCCCACCCCCACCCTTCCAATCATATCCCAAAGTTTTAAGTATGTATCAAAGTGCAGAAAGTTAAAACAATCATGTTTACATTGCATGATGCATTTTTTTAAAAACATGAAGTACCTGCACTGCAAGTTTAATGGCTTATAGAAATTCAGTCTAAGGTTGAGACAAACGGAGGCTTGAATAGTGTAATGGTAACACATTTGTTATGCACCTCTGAGGTCCCACATTTGATCCATATTGCCAGCATATGCATGGCATAGCAGGTATAGTGGTCACTGATTCTCCTGTTCTTCTGCCTCAAAAGAGATCTACACTTACTCAGTGGTTAGCATGACCATATTACTATCTATGGGCTGTATAACCATGTATTGCCTACTTATTATCGATACCATACATATCATGATACTCAGGTGGAGATACAATACATACCACGATATTTATCATACATTTAGCAGGCAATAAAATACATATTGCAATACAGGAGTGACAATACAATACATATCACAATAATGGCTCCTACTAAGGTTACTAGTATTACCTGAATATATCACAACTATTTTGCAGATTCTGCATATGACTTTGATACTAGCTGTACAATGCCTTTGTAATTATTAGACCTTTTAAACCCAAAATATTTCCATAAAAGAGCCTTAAATACAGCTGAGGAGTTTATGTTTAAAATTGTGCCTGCCATTTTGGTCTTAACAAAGCTTTATGGGATCAGAAGTTACTTTTTGGTATTGACATTCACTTTACAAATAATATCTTTCATACCTCAATTTGTAATAAAAATGCTAATATTCGACATATCATTCATTTATCATTTTACATAATCATATCTGACTAAACAACGTGATGGCCTACATACTGAACCCACATTAACAGCATTGCTGTAAAACATGTAACCTTGATCACAAGATCAAAAGGTTGAGCAAGCATTTCACAGAATGAAATGTCTTAACTACATAATAATTCCTCCAAAGTCAACAAGTTTAGGAAATATAAGCATATTAAATTTTTGTTCACCAAAAACCACAATACTTATTTTGTATGACTATGACCTTGACCTCAAGGTAAAAGAGGCAAGCTAACACAAAGCATAATGAATTGTCTGCTGGTTTGAATCTTACTCAGACCAGTCCAAATCAGTTGCTGCAGTCTGTTTCTGTGCAAGGCACTTTACTCCCATTTCCTCAGCAGAAGTCTTTCATTTGCTGATGTGCCATTAAACACCAACCAACGAATCAATCAATCAATGCCACAATAGACAACCCTAGGCCAATGTCTTAGCTAATGAGACTCACACTTTATAGAAGCTGATGCCACAGTTACCCCTGAATAACACGCATCAAGCCACAAGTAGTGCAGACCTAGATCTACTGTCGCATAATGCACTTACAAAATTGAATTTTGCACTGTCATATCATGGTTTATGCTATTTAGCATTTCAGTGTGCAATGCAAGTCAGTACAGTAGAACTTGTTGTTCAAGGTTGTGTGTACTGTATTCAACATAATATCCATACATACCTTAATAAGTGCACACCCCTCTTTTGGTCAAACTCACATAAAAGTGATCCATTTGTAAGTGTATGTGCCTCAGTCAGGGAGGGAAGCAGCCGCTAAAATCAACCTAAAACATCATGAGTTTCTTGGAACCTACCACCATGCATGCCTGTTGTCACAACACAACTTAATATTGTTGATAAAAAAAAGCAAAAATAAAGAAACTTTCAAGTGTTTTATTGGGGATGACCAAAATGAATGAACCTCCAAAGTGGAGAGCTTTCAACATAGATGAAAGGTACCAACTCTTCCAGTATGTACATAGACAATATGAAGACAGTTTAGGACATATTCAGTATGAGCTTATTAACATAAGATTTAATTATATTTTTTAAGTGCATAATTCAGGTATTATGTCCAATACAACAGTTTAATTGAAATAAAAATTCAAACAATTAGAATGCAGGCAAATGCACCAATGCTTATTAAAATACCCTGACAAATGAAGTCAACTGACCTTTTGACAACTGTCAATCAATTGCTGCTTATCAGTAATTCCAGTGGATCCCTGACCAATAATACTTCAAGCCATCTGACAAGCATTATGCAATTATGTCTGCTTCTTGTTTGATCCAGTCCTCACTGATAGAACTCTGACACTAGACATTTTAGCCTGATTGGCACATTCAAATTTATCTTATCATTTTTTTTTCTGCCCTGTGTTAAGCAAAATGTTCAGTAGATACTCAGCAGTACCAATGAAGTATGTATATAAATTTTCACAAGAAAATGTTTTATTGTAAAGAATTTGATATGGTAATTAGAAGATCAATTATTTGAACCACCTACATAATCACCCATCTATGTTAAGCATTCTCTTCGATGTATTTCTCCATCTACAAACTATTATAGGTCACCATCTGTTCCTTTAAAAACATATGGATTTGAGTTGTTAGAATTGGACAAAATTGTAACGGAAAACAAAGGGTTAATTACCACATTATTTTTACCTGTGCTGCTATTTTTCCTTTTCCCATCTTTAGATTCATTCTGGCCACAATCACCATTTTAATTTCTCCGTTGTCTGCCAAGTCATCAACATCTGTTAAATCTACCTACAACAGATATATACAGTAAAACTTTGAAAACTAAAAATAATGATCGCTTGAATACTAGGCATCACTTAAAGGGTTTGCTTAGTCCTGGTGTAGAACATTCTCTTTTCTGCTACCTTGGAAACCTTGAAACAGCTAAGAACTTTAAATAAAATTTCAGTCCACCAGCTCTTCCAGTTTCTGAAGTTTAACCGTTGCAACAATAACAATAATAATTATATATGGAAGCCACCACAAATAACCACACTTTTAATTCTCACCCATCCCACCCTACCCCTGCTGAAATCAGGATTCAACAATTTTGTTGTCATCAGCTCATCCACCTGAAACATCATCATCATCATCATCATCATCAACAACAACCAGAATGTAATCAATAATTTACACAGCTCACCTCTATTATGCTTTAAGTAGTCTTCAGCAGCCATAATCATTATACATTGTAACTCATCATGCAAAAATAAATTCAGACTAAAGTGACTCTGACCGACACAATGTTGGCCCCTGTGACAGGGCATAAAAGATATAAAAAAAAAAATAAAAAAATAAATCTATTTCTATGATTTCAAAGTATTATAATGAGTTGTTCATAGAATCTGCTAAGGAAGCTGTTATCATTGTCCACTTGTAGAATCCAGATTTTACTGAGTGTAAGCCAGGCTTTGAGTAAACCAGCCAGTGTGACCACTATTACAAACATAGTTCACTCATCAGTAATCACCCTGATTCACTACTACAGCTGAGTCATCATATTAAATGCATTCAGTCCATACCCACTCATTCACATATACAATAACACAGTTAACATAGTTCCATGGGCATCAATTGGGGGGGGGGGGAGGAGGGACAGCATGAACACAAAATATAACCAAAGTCAATGAAGTGTGAAATATGGGTCACAGTGACCTACTTTTGTGATGAGGTTGTAGTACCTATCAAGATACATCCCAATACCAAGTTTCATCATTCCAAGTATAACAATATGTTTATAAAGTACACAAATCTATGTGATCATGAAATAAATGCAAAAACTTAACCAAGAATGTCAAAAACAATGTACTTTTTCTGTCGCAACTGTCAAATACATACCAATTTCTCTATTTTATGCACTTCTCATGTTATTTAAAGTCAAGTCATATTTGTTGTCATTTAAAGATTCAATAATTGTTCTATTCACTGCACACATTTGAAAAAGCTCATTTCAAATTTAAGGGCATAAAGGGTCTAAACATGAGCAAAAATGATATCATTTGAAATAACCAAAAAAATCCTTTCTGTCACAACTGTTAAATATGTATATTATTTTATGCATTTATTAATTTTTTATGCAAATAAGCCATGTTTTATATCATTTAAAAGCTGAATAAACTTTCTGATGATCACAGATTTGTTCAAAAAATGAATTTCAAACTTAAGGACAGTTGAAATTTAACCCTATAAAGCTTTCTTTGAAATAGTCTAAACTTATTGTACGATGGTGGCTTTCTCATCTGATCTTTCTCATGCTCTTAATTCTGGTAACCCATGTTTGGCTGTGCTCTAAGTTCAACTAGTATTCCATGGATGGGCATTACCAGTCTCTGGTCGAATAGCTCTATATCACAATGAGTGAGTATATTTACCATCAAAGTAGTTTATACATTTTTAAAGTCTTTTTTCCTTGCATTATCTTCAACTTGAAAGTTAATTACTCTATTTATCATGATTTATTTAATTTATACCAGGTAAACGGTAAATATTGTGTGAGAATGTGTTCATGTCATCTTCTCATGTATCTTCACTATCCAATGTGACCACTCCCCACCAATGCTTTTTCCAGATGCACTTGGATGGATAATGTCATCGATTTTTATAAAATTTAACAGATTTACTCATTTGTTATTTTATTTATGTCATACAGTCAATACTTTTCTGGTAGTGTATCATGAAAGAAGATCTAATTGATCCTACACTCTTACACAAAAGAGACAGACAGGTATGCTGACAGAAAGATAATTTTTAAGCAATGAATTGATTATAGAAACATAGTCAGATATATACACATTGATCGATACATATATAAATTTTACATCATCGTCATCACCAACGCCAATATCACCACCACCACTACCACCGCCATCATCATCATTATTCCTTAAAACAGACTCTTTTAATTACGTATTGGACCTATTAAACAACAGCAAATAAATGTCTGACACTTAATATCTCCCATACATTCAGATGGGCACAGTTATCAAACTGAATCTGAATCATGTGATCAGAGCAGTCAACATAAGCACTGGAAGCAGACGATCTGAAGGTGAGACACTTATGTACGGAGGATTGCTGTTACGAATATTCTGGGTGATTTTGTGGAGGAGGTATTGAAGGGAAAAGAAAAGATTTAAAGTAGTGAGCGAATACAATTTGCATTTAATTTTTCTTAAAAACCTGCTCTGGAGATGGGTTCTTCTGCCATAAAAAACGCTAAGACATGTACACGTGTTAATAATTATGTGACTACTTCAGAAATGGAAACGGGTGTACGAAATACTCAGATGCTTCCAATTACAGTGAAATTTAGGCATAACACAAAATTAGAAATGGGTAATGTACCTATACCTACCTAACTGGTTAAAACTCCATCAAAAAGATTTGCAAATATTCTAAAAGTTGTTGTGATATTGTGAATATTTTGCAAAGATGTTGCATATTTTCACAATATATTATTGCAAATATTTGCAGTATTATTGCAAATATTCGCATCCTGGCACTAATGGGCTTCCATAGTATCTATTTATTCTAGAACTGAACATTTTGGAGGGAAATTCCACATGTTGTTTGCAAAAAGGGGTGATTTTGTAAATATAGGCCAGGGGTTAATGTAAACAAAGGCAAGGCTTGCAAATATTATGCATGATTTTCAGGCAATGTATAGAATCACCATAATGGAGGTAATCACTGGAATGGATGGTAAAAGTCAATTTAATTCATATTTTAGGCCACTTAATTCATTTTTTATTTGACTGCACACCCTTTATTGTCCTCCCTTAGATCCCATTTCTTATTCATCTACCTACCTACCTATCTATCTACCTACCTATCTATCTATCTATCTATCTATCTATCTATCTATCTATCTATCTATCTATCTATCTATCTATCTATCTATCTATCTATCTATCTATCTATATATCTATCTATCTAAAAAACTTGGTTGATTTTAAATAGAACTTAATAAAGAATCATACAAAAATAATAATAAATGTTTTTGAAGACATGGAAACTTCACTGAAATTTAAAAAATAGAAGGACTTTCTTGGACAAAAAAAAAGACTCTTATTTTATAGTGATTTTATAAGATGGTCAGAAATTATGAGTAATACATTTGTCCCCTAGGGATAATAATAAATAATATCAAACAGTGCACCAAATTTATTTCCTTACAAATACTAAAATCTATGATTATAGAGTGTAATACAAGATGAATATTAGTAGAAACATCTTGCACATATGCAAAATTCCAAGTCTGTTCCAGTGGTTACACCCATTCCATGGATTCTGTTTGCCCATTTCGGCGGATTCTGTTGAATATTTAGCGTGATCTTGTAGAAGGCCAAGGCTATTCATAGAGCTGCCATGTACCTTATCTGTGGAAGACTATTTGCATGGCCGCCATGGATCAAATCTGGAAAGACTATTCATGTGGCCACAGTGTACATAATTTACATAAAGCTATTCATACGGATTAATGTACCCGATATGTGAAGGGTTTTCGCATGGCTGTGAAGCAATCGCGGGAAAAACTAGCCTAATCCACATGGCAGTTGTGTATTTTGTACAATGGATGTTCAGTTTTTGCATTTTAAAATTGAAATTGTCCAAAAATTGTGTGTTTAGTCTTTTCTCGCATAAAAATATATTCATTTTTGCTCCTGAGTGCCTTTTTGCAAGTTATTATAGTAAAGACTGTTACAGTGTCACACTCTTTTTTGATTTCACAGTTGCATGTTACCAATGCAATTAAGCATATCAGTTAATGGCTGGAGGGATCAGGGATGGTGCTGGTTTTAAAAAAGTTGTCGCCAAAAAAATTGCAAATCTCAATATTTTGTTGCCAATTTTCAAAAAGTGTCGTCAAGCAAGGAGTAAGTATTTTTCCATATCTATTGATGTAGTAGGCAATGAAAATTGAAAAAGATGGAGTATTTATTACTTTATTGACAGCAAACAATACAATACCACAATATAACAGAATAAATCATTGCATGACTGTTTTGTATGCTTATTTATAATGTTTTGCACTATTAAAATGTTGCTGAATGCAGTTTCAAAGTCGAAGTCTCCTTCACATTCGTCGGTGCCGATTCTCATTTGATTCTCTCTCTTTGATGTACTTAACTTCAGACAAATTGGATTGTTCCACTTAGCGTACTTTACCTATGCAAATTAGCCTAATGGGCTCTCCCTCAGCAGTGCTCAAAGGATTTGACATGACACATCACCCTAGCTATTGTGAGCCAATTCAATAAATCTCTGAATGGTGTCTGTTTATCTCTGACCGCCTTACCTTTTAATTGTCTTTAAACAGTTATATAAACTGATCGACTTTTTATCATATTAAATGATACACTGTATCCAGTTTATTAGAGACTCAGTATTTGTAAATTTCTTGTGTCGGCTGAACAGTAGAATGTTAAGCTGCCTGTCTTAGCTAGACGAGAACCATGTATATTTCAGTGTCATAGGGTCACAGGGGTGTGATTGATACATCCTGTCGTGTGCCTCAAAGCTTTATTATGTACATGTTTCAATATAGTTTTCTAAAGTTTCTAAAGACTACCATTCAAGACTAGTTTTCTTTATAATATTATCTTCTTTTTTTTTGCCCGCACTGACACACGGATAATCAGCACACGGAAAATTGAGAGTATGCCTCCTATGTGTATATGATTTATTGAAAATAGTTTACCTCTTATAGGGCAAGAAAGCCTTATACATGAATACATTTGCGTAAAATCAATTTATCTATGAGAATAAACGGTAATCTTGGAAATATTCAATCGGGATGGACCTAATCGTTTGAATGTAAAATTCTTGAAGATTGTCTGAAAAGTATGAAACACGTATCACAGAACATCAGTTTTAATTTTCTATCATATCTCAGACAAGGACGCCCAAATTTCCAACTGTCAAGAAATTTTTGGGATTTCGGCGTCCGTTCATCATGATGTGGTGTTGTACTTAAAATATTACTACCAGCTGCACTACAAGTAGATGATGTTGGACTGTCAGGTATAACATCTGTTTCAGTTACTGGGTTGTTGGATGCACTGCATCTTAATCCAAATGCTGTTAATTTTGTTAACTTAATCTTTTTATTTGTGATCTTTCCCTTGTCCGTCCCAGCATATATGGCTGGTTAGAACTTTGGAATTGGCCCCTCGTAAAAAACCATTTTAAAAAGTCAGTCAACTTAATCTTAGGATGAGATGAGGAACACGAAAAGTCTAACTTATGTTTACCCATTACAGTATATAGATCTGATTGAGACTGAATTTTATTTTTCATTTACTTCGTATTTATACAGAATGATTGGGGCTTCAAAGGTAATCAGTTTTCTTTAAAGTTTCAGCAATTTTTTTTTTCTTTTTTTTTTTTTTCTGGTACATTTTTCCAAACAAAAAAAAAAGGATTAGCGGTTGTTTGGTCGATTGTAGCTAGTCCGATAGCATGATTATTGGAGTGTATCACCGCATACAGTACTCAGGCCAGATGTCAGCATAAGCGATCAATATGAACAAAGGATTTGTTTATGTAACAATAGATAGATTCCAGTGCATTGTATACCCAAGTTTGCGGCTTCCTTTCATGGTGCGTTTGAATTCCTCCACTCCAAACCCAAGATTTTTACAGCCAAAAACATTGTCGCCAAAAAAATCGTCAGATGGTATATTTTGTCACCAATCAGGAAAAAAATTGCAATTTGCGACATTGGCGATGCCCAGCGCGATCCCCGAGGGATGGGTCCAAATCTGTAACAATGTTATTACAGGTTTGGACACCACCACCATTCCTTTATCTATTAACCACAACTCTTAATTTGATTTGTAATAAGGCCCGGTGTTCACTGGATGATTTGATGCAAGATCATTTAGGGTATTATGAACTCTTCCCTAACATATTCACAGGTCGCCATGCGGATAGTCCATACCTGACATAACATGACGTGTCACGCAAAGACACGATTTTTTACTCACAAACCCCCCTGACACGGTCATGTTTCGAAAAACATGATTTTCAGTAGTCTTAGAAAAAAAACAAAAAAACAAACAGAGACAGACAGAGAGTGATAAATTTGTTGACCACCACTATATATGTCCCTAGCATGTTGTCTGTATAAACAGTAAACAGTCCTGCTTAAAGCCCATGTAAAACTATCCCCGAGACAGTTCATACTGCTTTATACAATAGATTATCATAGAGATAATTAAAAGGTAAGGTGGTTACACATAAGCAAATACCATTTCACAGGTTACTTAAATGGCTGAGAATAGCTACAGTGAAACCTTGTTAAATCCTTTGAAGACTGCTTTGGGAGAACCTATTAGGCTAATTTGCATAGGCAGAACAACCCAATCTGTTTGAAGTTATAAGTAAATCAAACAAATGCTTCTGAAGAACAAAAGTTATCACACATCATGGCCTTGAATGATAGATTATTGGCAACTTGATGATAATCAGCAACGTTTCTTTGAACTCGGATTTCACTCCATATATAAAATGCAAAACACAATTATTTCGGTAGTTGGAATAGTGAGCAAGTGTGATTCATTTTTTAAGGTAAAATATGGAAATGTAGTTGTGATGCAATAAAGGATGAACCATCTGCAAAGTGAGCAAAGCCCAGTGAAACTAAATTAATTTTTTGCACACATTGCAAACACCATATTGACATCAGTCATTCTGGAGTGTATGACATCCATTGACATTGCAACACCCAATCCGATAAATCAGACCCCCAAATCTGTTGATACTGATGGACTATCAGTAGTCCATCATTATCAACACAGATCTGGGGGGATGATTTATTGGACAAAGCAACACCACCCAGTATATATGACATACCCTCAAAGCAATGCAGATGCAGGAAGATCATTTTCTATGCTAAGAAAACTTCAGCAAGATCTTTGGGGAAGTTTGAAAAACAGTAACATCTTAAATGACTGCAAAAATGAACACAAATGATGCTTACATTACCTTCAAACCCCTCCCCCAACTATTGTGAGCAGCAAAGACAGGATATAATTTTGAAAATATTCTACTATCCAATGGATTTAAAAGACACAAACTTGGTATATTTTGTTATTTATTTAAAATCTGTCTGGTTGTGATTGTGCGTGTTGGCACATGTGTGTGCTGATGATATTGGACAACGCTAACTATACCAACTATTTTTTCTTTGTAAGTGTATTAAATGCTTGAAATAAAACAGATATTTATTTTCCTTTTTTTTTAAAAATCAAATCTGAATTTCCAGTAATTTTCTATCGGTTTATATGAAAAGACAACTTATTCTCAATTGGACGACGTCGCTTGTTTGGGTCATGTACACTGACTCCTCCCCCCCCCCTCCCCCATTGAGACCTCAAAACATACGTTTGGAGTCTTCAAAACCCCTCAACACTGTCTGGGAATATGGCAGGTATGATAGTCTCTGCTACAGTTGGTACACGTCAGTACACGGCCACCCTAAGAACAGACTTTCCTTGTCGAAATTAGAGTGAATCGAGCGTCCTAGAATAGACTCTGATACAGAATAGCACGCTAAACATGAGTAAATTATCAATGTCTACTTTTTCATTTTATTCGCTTGTGAAACACTTCTAACTTTTGAAGCTAGAGCTCCAAACACTAAATCATATCTGGCAACACGAGTACATGTAATCTATTTTCGAGTCGACCGAAAACAGGTGACCCATACGCGAATGCTGATATTTCTGCTAGGTTTCACGTACTTCCTCGGTGCCTCTTGTACGATCTATAGGAACACGTAATGCCCTCCTTGCACAGCTCATCAGGACCCATCCTAAGGCTACACCGATCCCAATACCAAAGGCGAGTGTCGTCACAGTGTCTCGGTCAAGTTTCATTTTGCTAGCCCTAGCTAAGCAGGGAGAGTTACTCTTATAAGAAAAGAGACACAATTATCTATCTTGCCATCAGAGGCAGTGTTTTATGTTATATATGTTATATGTTATATGAAAAGGTTGAGATTTTTTGTTAATTTAGTATACATGATTGAACATGATATGTCTCATAAATTTCTCTGTGTAATTTAACAGCATATCACCCTCTTGTATATAAATCATATAACAAGAGGAATTGTCGTAACCAAACATTGTCAATATAAATTTTCCACTTACAGTACTTTTAGTCGCACATGGCAGTAGCTGCCTATAAGCGACTTTATCCAAATATCATCATCACCGCTTAAAATATACCTCAAAATTCGAATGAATTCGTCAACTGTTGTTAGGCTCAAAATTAATGCTAATCCGCTATGCCACAGTTAGTGATTTTTTTGGCAGACGGATCACAAAAATCCACCCGTCACTAATCCATTTGAACAGTAAAAATTACCGTTAGTCGCTATCATAACATATCCTGCACTTGACGAGGTACAATAAATGTTCACGGCGCAAATGGACAGGTGCTGTTATTGCTGTAATACACGAAGATAGTGAATTTTGCCACGATTTTTTTTTTCTTTATTTGAACAAGTTCTATAACTGTGAAATGCTCTCTAATAAAATATAATAATCGTTTTAATTTTGAAGACTTTGACAATCGGAAAATCGGTTGATGGCTAATTTTTCCTAGGAAATGTTTTTAAGGCATTTTGTGAAGAAAGCACCTGTTTCACGAAGAAGAAAAAAAAGCACCATGGCACAAACTAGCCATTGATACTTTAAATATGCACAATATGTACGTGATACACGTTTTCGGGGGGGGGGGGGGTGATCGCTGAAGGGCAGGAAAATTTACCATGTAAATTAATAAGATTGTATAATGAAAATATTTAACTTTATCAGGAATCATATTTGATGACCAGGTTTTGGGTAAATTAATGATTTAGTTTATGTGCGATCAACTTAAACTGTCACTCTTCTGAATTCTCAATTCAATATTGGTAATAGCTCTTCCAGTAAATCCCCACCCCAAGAAATAAATACTAGCAGTATGTTAGGAAAAATAAAAGGTAATTGTTTTCATCACGAAGTGAACACCTCACGATGTCACCAAAAAAACCACATGCATGAAAGGTTCTACCATAGATCGTATTCATTGTAACTCATGCAAACACCATTTAAATGGGGGGGGGGGGGGAAGCAACCTATATTGAGTATTAAGCAATGGCAGAGAACTAAGTCACCAATACTGTTGCATTTTTCAAAAAATGTATTTGTTACACCTTGTGTACGGATACAATAACATTAAAAATCGAAGTTAAAATGTTACTGGGGTCAGCAAGACTGGGGGGGGGGGGGGTCAATGGTCGACTCATATCGTTGTGTTTGCGCAACAACAGTGCAAAATAAAAAAATTATCCTGTTTGGGCAAGAGAATTCTAGCGAATCGACACTATTTATATGTTAGCATTTTTTAGACCAATAGGCTTGTACAGGTACAGCAACAGCAACCAAAAATATATTTCTTGTCACACTGACATAATTACCAGAATAGCGGTTCTCAGCGAATCCCAATATTACTAAGGGCAAAAATTCTGTAGTTTATGCTCTACAGACCTATTTACTAGAATAGTTGGCCCTCGACCAACCCAAGTATTATTAAGGACAAAAATTATTATTTCCTGCTTCACATATCTAATTACAGAAATAGTTGACACTCTAGTGCGCGCGGAAATTCATCTAGTTTTGAATTTCTGAGTTCATTACAGAGAAAATTTAAACCGTTAGAAAGGATTTTGACATTTTTTCAAATACTGCTGGGTACGAATGGAAGATTACTGTGCACCTCTCCACCGGAGACGAGACCCATCTATCATCCTATGTGAATGCTGGTAATCTAGTATACAGGTAAATTTTCAGTGTTAGTAAGAAAGCTTTTATGGTGTTGACATACAGCGCTCAATTAGTATATGAATGGTCTACTGTTCGGTTCTTGCCTGAGATGAATTTTATTATATTAACTGTGCACACCTGCTCTCTATAATCCATTTGTTGTCATGTATGACAGTAAATTGGGTTTACTGGTCATGAGTCGAGGGAGTATGGCACGATATCAGTGATAAAGGTCTGAGTTGACATTATTTAAGGTTACATCGCATGTGAAACTGTGATGCACCTTAGATATGGCTGCCCCTAGTGATTGACAAACCCAAAAGAACAGATGGAATTTTGCTAGACGTTATGATAAATGTCAATGGTTAAATAACTAACCATATAAGAAAATAGTAAAATAGATATTGAAATATTTCTACTTAAATAATCAAAACGAACACTTCGATGCTCGATTGCCAATGCCAAGACATGCGAGAAACAAAAGATCACAACCATCTTTAATACGTATTCAAGCTAGAAAAGAGTCAAAATCTATGAACAGACAGAATTCAAATAGAAACATAACGAAAACGACTTAGAGATTCATTAACAGAAATGTAAATGAGGATCGATGTTACGGAGGTAACAATAAAGAATTGTTTGAATTTTTCAATAACATTGATTTTAAAAAGCAAACAAAAAACAACATAAAACCATATTATACGTTTTATAGTAGGACAAATATCCGTATGGTTCAGTAAAAGGACAATTAGACTTAACGTTTAGACTTATGATGAGACCAACCCAGTATATAGATCAAGTTTAGTATATAAAATGTTACCACAGGACAAAAAAAAATCTCTAAATATATTAAATAGAAATGATAATGTTATAAGGTTATTGAACGTTTATTCCACATTTTACATACCAAATTTGGAGAGGAAATAAGCAAAAGTACAATATGAATGTTTGATAAGGTTAAATCTTTAACAATAGGTGTAGATACAAATCAACCGCTGATGAAATATCATACATAGATTTGCCTGATGAGTTAAGAATACGCAAAGCTTGTCTTAACGTAAAACAATATGAATACTAAATGATTCTTTAATGCTGTGGGATCTGTGTTAAATACGCTAAGTGATCATAAATATAGGCCATCAGAGATAAAGACAGTCACAAATTTTAAATAATCTGTGGTAAATATAAAGGAGATTAAAAAATTTCAAAATGAATTTGATATATCCGTTAAGATGTATAAATAATGGAAGTGAGAGACATTAGATTATTATCAAACGAAACTGAGAGCAACGATATTAAATCCGCTTCAACAATTGAAATACAGAAGAAAATACATATTGATATGTTAATTATATTTCAATATGCTCGCCATAATTACTATACGGATGGAAGGTACCATTACATTCAAAAATTTTTTTTTAAAAATTGGTGTCATCAGAAATAAGCAGACGTCAAGGACAAAAATACACCTGTAAAAAATTCGTAAATTGTTTATGTACTTAAGAAAAGTTAGCAGAACACAAAAGATTATGTTTCAATGTAGATTATATATTTCGGTGAATATAATGCCTGAAGTGTTCAGCTGCAAAATTATAACAACTATCAACATCATTTCGAAATTCCTAATTTTATTTCTTGTGAATTCAGAAAATTAATTGCAAACATGAACAGTGAAATTGGTCACACCAGCAGACTCTCTGAGAAGCAGACATTAATATACTATCTTGGACATTTAAAACAGCCAAACACATTCCATCAGTGTTTTGATTGTACCTCAAATCAATCCACAATAGATATAAACAAATAATTTTCAGAGGAACATATTGTATTTAAATATTTTACGATGCGTTGGGTAAGACTGCCAAACTAGTGTATCGAGAATTAAGACCGAGAAAACGTATGGTCTTTCAGAAGAAGGAAATACGTTTTAACTCAACAAATATATGTTATATTTGTGAGAAAAGCATAACAAATCAATGGGTGCTTGGCCACAATCACATATCATAGTTTTTATCTCAATCACATCTTTTCTGTCCGAAAATGGCAATATCTATTAACGTTTTGCCATTGTCTTGAACAGTGGAAGCAGAATGTGTAACAGATATTTTGTTTCCAACTTATACACATCAAATACAGATTGCGTAAGACCTGATGCTTTGATTCAATCTAGCCATTCCTGCATCTGTCAACCCGTTGTTTCCCTGTAGATAAAAATGTGTCCAGCTTATTGCTTCACGAATAGAAGATTAAATAATATCATATAGTTTAATTTGAAAGTGACACCACTTGTTTAGCAGTAAAATGATTTCTTTCATGGTCGTTTATTTCTCCTTTATGCCGGTAAAATATGTCATTATTTATGACTTTTTTTTCGTTTTTGTGCTTGATACACCCCCATTCATGATTTGGTGGAAAACTAAAACTGTTTCAAAAACATCTTGACCTGGTAAATGTATCTGATGTTCTGATAGCAGTTTTCGTATTTGCAAGTAAACATGAACTCTGTAAACTGATTTTCTAACTCTGGAGCATTTGGTTTGTTCAATGCCAGTATGATATCCTACAAATAAATGTTGCCATCCATGCTGCCCAGTTCAATTGATTCTGCCAAATTGTCACGTACACTGTACTCTGCAATTGTTAATAGATTAATCACTTTTAAATAGTTAAACGTAGTTATAAAAATGTTGAAAGGTTTGTATGTAAAGAAAAAGAATGACAGTGTAGTAAATTGTTATCTAATTAAACACGTTTAATACATTTATAGTATTATGGTAAGCCTCGATATAGATCGTCAATTTCAATTTCAGGACAAGGATAAGGAGGAGTTTTTTAAACCTGGTGTCCATTAGTTTATCCAATTTATCAAATTTGGACACATCATCTAAAAATTTGACCTTGGGCATATCGTTCATTATTTAGATTTTAATAAAATAGTGTGAACTTAGCTTTTCTTGTGCAAAAACATTGAACCTCTATTTACTGTTTGTCCACATTCACATGTAATTCTTTGTTTATGTCTCTAATATTTGTATTTTTTTCCTTCATATTTTTGATTTTACACAATCTTTACATCTCTGGTTTTGTGTATTTTTATTTTCAATTTCCTCCACCAGTCTTCCTTGTTGTATTTGTAACATTCTTACAAATGAATGTGTCCCAAATATTCATTGCACCATTACATTTCTGTAGTGAATTTTTTAAAATTAAAATTTATCTTGATCAATATCCCTTAGACCAGCTTGTAGCTTCTTTTTTTTAACAAAAATTATATTGCATTTGTTTTCCATCTTCGTTAGATATTGTTTGAATTAACATCATAGTTTTTCTTTTGTTTCTTTTTCTTTTTTTGTTACCGCTGTTCATTTCTTGAGTAATTTGATTTATTACCATGCAAGGGCATTGCCTACATCGCAGTCACCTTATCAAGTTTGCAATGTTTATCATTTTATTTTACGTGTGTTTTTTTTTTTTTTAATTGAAAGGTTTTCTGAAGGAACATCATATTCTCATACAGAATGTACCAAGACAAACGTATGAGTGGCGCAGTAATTTTCAAAACATCACCAAGTCTTGTTGGATGAATCATATTTTAATATTTACTTTTAATGTTCTATTATATTCCTTATTATTAGTATTGATGTTAAACATATATATGACTTTCGAAGAAAACAAGTAAAAAGCTGGACAATTTTCAACTTGAATTACACTCTGTGCATTTTATTTTAAAGGCCGATCTGCACAAACCTATGTAAATTTTTTCGTGAAAATTCGCCGCATAAAAAGCCAACATGATCTAGTTTCTTATTCTCTTGCATTTGTTTTTGCTCAGAAAACATGAATATACATTTTACCGTGCATTCCATGCGTTTTGTTGTCCATGAAAACACGTTCCGTTACAATCCTGAAACGATCTCACTGTATTACAAATTAGAGTAGAGCCGAAAACCACTACTGCGGTTAAATTACGAATCGTATTAAAGCCCACAACATGCTGAATTTATTTGATCATATTAAACAGCTTCATGAATGTGAGCTGTATCAAGATCTCAAGCAGCTCGTAAGTATGAAATAACCTAACAACTTAATTGTGCACGTAGCTATTTTCGATTCCTTGCCGAGTGTTATATAATTTCGAGGTATGTCAATGCACCGGTTTAGCTCCTAAAAAAACTTATTACAGCCCTCAATCCCAGATTTGCACCGAATTATAAACGGATCCTAGCTATTGCAGTTCAGATTGCATGCCATTTGTTCGTATTCGTAACTTGTCATGAAATCTGTTTTGCTGTACTGCACAGCATCGGGTACTCGTTGACAAATGGGAAACTATTGACTACACTCTTGTACCAGTCAACAAAAGGTTACTAATCTGAAAAATCGCTGATTCCTTGCTAATTTTCTTACACTATCAGCACATTCAGCCACTCATAACTTGTATCGGTGTAAAAAAGACTTTTTGAAACTTTTTTCCCATGTACAATTTAAACTCCTTACTGGTCGTTTAGTGGCCACTTGTACTAAGATTTTATCTGTTGTAATTTGTCTACTTGGATCAAGTTTGGAGGGTTATATACTTCCAGTATGTCACACAGTCAGTATGCAACATTCAGTTCTGATTTGTGGTTATTGTTTACCCTTAACTGGAACAGAATTGGCATATGGTCACAGGGGTCAAGCTAGACTTGAAATTTAGGGAGAAGTGACTTCTCCTTTTGGACAGAATAGGGAGAAGTCAGAGCAGAACAGGGAGAAGTGGCAGCAATGCAAAAAACGTAATATATATATATATATATATATATATATATATATATATATATATATATATATATATATATAAAGTGTGTGTGTGCTATGGTTCTCTTATTTGAATTGTGTCCTGTATTTCTCATTATGCATATTTGCATTTAACATTAGTTTTAAGCAATATTTCATCTTCAAGTATAAAATTCTCTATGTTGTATGTATATTATAAACACATTTTGTAAGGTATGAATGTATTATACTCATATGCAGTGTATTCATACTTAAAAGTGTGTATGTTTAGATGGAGAGAAATATGCAATGTATTTTGGCCATACGACTTTAAAAAAAGCACAGCAGAAACTATACATTGTAATTAATTTTAACTGACAGGAGTACTTAGATTACAGTGTTGTAATTACAAATAGGTAAAAATACTTAAGCAACTGCCAGCTAATTTTTTATATTTTTTTAATTTTTTTAGTTTCTTCACTAGAAAATGTCAGTTGAAAACATTTCCAAATTACTTTGAAACAACCCTATATAAGGCTATAACATGCACATGAGAGCACATGTAAATGTGTCTTCAATATCATGGTGTTCATCCATTCAAACCAGTGGTCACTGATGAGTAATCTCATCTTTACAACTGCATTTTGAGGGAGTTGATTCTGAATTAAATGTAAATCTTTTGACTGTCATTTTTTGGTATTGTTTTTAAAAGTAGATGCATCTATTTTTAGAAACAGGGATTTTCTTCATATGACCACTCACTTTCAAGCTTCATTGCAACAATCCCAATATACGATTGAAAATTTATGGTTTTAATATTTGTCTACGTGCTCATTATAACGTTGTGTATTGGTTGGATATTTTTGTCTTTGCTACTCTTTCTCGTATTTGCACAAATATGTGTGATGTAACCTAACAACCTTGACCTTAAGTTACAGCGCTTATCAATTCGACAACATTGAATTGTCCCATATGTTTCTGACCAACACATTTTTATTTTTAGGCAAAATCTTTTTTCACATAATAGTTACACATTGCCTTCTACGAACTGTATAATTTCCTTAATGTATGTGCCAAACGAATTGCAAAAACAGACAATCTAATGAAGATGTACTTCCAAGACACAGCGATGTCCGCCATTATTACCCCATAGAAAATAATACAAGCACGGCTGTTAAAATCTTCAAAAGATATATTTAGAAAGTGCTTTCACCGATTCTGTTCTTAAAACACAAATTGTTATTTACATATCATATAGATGATTTAGCTTAAAACACAAGTTATTAAGTTTTCACCAACAAATCATAACTTTAGGATATCGGACAGTGATATATTGCAGGGGGAAAGAGTTAATTGGTCAGTCAGCTATTAAAACACATGCCTGTGAATGTACAAGAGTTTGTTTTGTTGGCACAGTTGATATTACCACATGCTAAGGCAACATGCCATCCATTTTGCCTAGGGCTTAACACTACTTGGCTGGGTTGGGGAGCATCTCAAAAGCCATAAACTACAGGCACTCATGTAGAACTAAAAAAAAAAAAAAATGACACGGCGAAGTCGTTTTCGTTTTCTTCATATAAGAAGGCGAATTTTACATTTTTACTTGGGACTTATTTGCCCACTTCGCCTGGTAGCATGACTCCTGTGGTCAGATTTCAAACCGTGCAACTTAGTCACCTTGTATTAATTGGTAGAAAGGATGTGGATGTTGTCAATAGTTTTTATAAATTTGTAAAGAATGTATGCACCACCTTTCCAAAGTTTCTTGATAGTAAACACCCATCAGCAGTGTTACACATTTAGCTTGGGTTCCTGGGTTTCCCGCAATTTTTGTGTCCTCTGTCCCCCAAATCTTGACCCTGTGAGTCCCCTCCCCACCCCAGGTGTGCTTTTCATCAGAAAAAATAAAAAATACGCCTATAATTTTTCATAGTGGATCTCCATCCATGCCTCTGTTGGCGCTAGCAATGGCCAGAGTTGCAAAAGGTGATAAAACTGTGAGATGGCAATGAATATATATTTTAAAATGATGTATCTGGCAATGAAAACATTCAGGGTTTGTGGTAGTCGGCCGAGTTGCAATGTAAAGTGTTTTATGGCCATTAGTGTAACGTATTTCTGAGGTTAAAGACACCCCTGAAGGCAAGGAAGATCAAATTTATTTGAGGTTGAAATTATGACAAAAGAGACTCAATTTATACAAATACACAAGTTGTCATTTAATTAATGATTTGTTCGTTTGTAAAGAAAGGTAATGAAGAAAACATAGGTATTTATTATAATAAATGCTAGTGGATAATGAGTGTACACAAAAGTTAAATTAGAGCAAGATCAATAATGGAAAATTCCATGGTGCAGCTCATTTGAAGTTAACCAGATATTCAAACCTGTTAATGTTTTCATGAGTTACTTGAGCACGTGATAAAACTTTCATTGCAATAATGTGAGTGTCCACGGAAACTATGATTGTACAGTGAAGACCACAAAGTTAAGGTGGCAAAATTGTTGAAGCAAACAAGATTATCTCATTTTTATAGAACTATTAGTGTATTATGTACTATTCTTTTCATTTGTCCCTCTAAAATGTTCTGTCCCCCAAATTTGGAGGGTGGGGGACACAGTGTCCCCTGCCCTTGGAATTCTATGTGCAACACTGTATCAGATAAATCACAGCCATAACTTGAGCATTAAACTCTATTTTTAAATAAAGCTGTTTCATGTACTGAAATGCTTTTGAAATCATGGTCAATTCTACATTTTAAAATTGATTGGGGAAATTCCCCTTCCATTTGAAACAAAGGTTTGGTGGGTGGGTGGTCTTAATATAGGGGAGATTTATTGAAGGGATTTTAAATTTGGTGTGCCATTTTGATGCATTCTGTTGATTTGTGCATGATTTATTAGAAATGAGTGTGAATCCTTCAATCACCTTTCCTGGAATAGATTCTGTAAAGTATTTGTAAAAAAACATTTTCCTCAAAATTTCTACATAAATGAACAGTTTATTGGCCTCTTTTATTCAAAGTTGATAGATCATGATGAAGACAATCGAGCTGTTTGTTGCCTTAAATATTAATAACTTCTGCAAAGAATCTAATACAGAAATAGTGTGTTACATCTCAGTATTGTCCCACAGAGTCCCAGTGGAAAATAAAATTGTGTATCTTCGCAAACCTAGCTACTTCAGTGGTCCTAGGTTTGATTCTTTTTTTCAATATCCATATCCAGAATCATACATAACATCTACTTTTTTGTACAATGATCTTGTTTTGCTTGGGCAAAATTACTGATCTTTCTTCTGCTCCTTGAAACTCATTGTTCCATGATTGTGATTCTGTCTCTATTGAATTTTGTGAATTTCTCCAGAGAACAATTCTTATTTCTGAAATTGTGAAATTAATTATGTATGAAAAATGACAAAATTATACAATATAAATTTGGGTTGTCAGTACCTTATCTAAAAAAACTAACATAAAAAACTTAATCCACATTAGGTGAAGTTGGAGAATCAGAATAATATTACACCGCTCTTGATCTAAAATGTCTTGAAAATAGATATTGCATAAAGTTCATAAATATCAGTATTATAACCTATTTGAAATGTTGTTGACATAACACTCACCAACATCAATGATCAATACAGGTATTTATGAAATATAATTTCAGCTTTGTATGTAATTGGATATAAAACTAACTTTCATTGACTAATACAGTATGCCACTTTTTGCAAGCAGTTACTATTTTTTTAAATTGTTAAATTTGCTTCATAACATTATATATGAAATGAACACTTTTTAAAAAATCTTCTGTTTATCACCATCTTTTAGTGTACCTCTCTAATCAGCATCATGTTATTGTTTCAGGCCTGTATAGCACTGACACTGTGTGACAACAGCAGTAGTGAGATGGAAGTTCTTACATTAGTACAAAAGTATCAGACTATGGTCTTCTGTGGGAATGCTCATTATCAGCTTGCAGAATACCTTAAAGCTGAAGTAAGAGAGAAAGAGAGAGAGAGAGAATGTCATTTAGTGATGAATATTTTGCAACTGTGTGAATTAAGACTAATTTCATGTATAGGGTGTTATCTTCACTGTGTACCATGCTCAATGCATGTAGTAATGGGTATGGCAATATTGGCTGTCATTCCCAAGATACTAATCATGAAATTTTTTTTCTTTCAATATGTCAGTTTGAACTTGATGAACTCCGGGTTGTAGTTACTTCAGTTGAATTTGCTTTTGTTAATATTGCAAAAATATTTTAATATATATCTTGCATAATTCATAAGAGTAAATTATCCAACACATGAGAGGTATGTTTTAATGCTTTATAATCATTAAATATTTACCAGTTTATTAACAGTGAATTGTCAGATATTTCACGAATGCTTAACACATATCTAACCAATTGAAGATTTTACAGACATTTAATCATTATTGAAAAGTGAGGAACATTTCTGCAGTAGTGAATACAAACTTAAGTCTTAAGTATGACAATCTAGATAGGACAGATATGACAATCTAGGTAGGACAGATATGACAATCTAGGTAGGATAGATATGACAATCTAGATAGGACAGATATGACAATCTAGGTAGGACAGATATGACAATCGAGGTAGGATAGATATGACAATCTAGGTAGGACAGATATGACAATCTAGGTAGGACAGATATGACAATCTAGGTAGGATAGATATGACAATCCAGGTAGGACAGATATGACAATCTAGGTAGGATAGATGTGACAATCTAGGTAGGACAGATTCCTGTTAGTTAACAAGAATAACAATCTAGTTTTCTTTATCACTGTATTTGTTGTAAATGTAGATAATTATATAATAATGTTACATTTGTCTTGCAGGATGTATATCAAAAGGCATTGCAGTTGAAGAAAACTATTAATAAAACTAAAGGGAAAACTACATGCCCTCAGCAGGGAAATATGGTAATCATTTGTTGAAGTTTTCTCTTGAAATTAAGCCTTATTTATGATCTGATTTCATAAAAAAATGTTTTCTCTAGGTCCTGATGTAAACCAATACTCAGTAGATTCATTTTCTGAATGCTTTAAAATTTTGAAAGTTGAAAACAGAAATGAAGTTGGAGAGGCATTGGTCTTTTCTTTTGTATCATTCAGTAAAAACAGTAATTAGTTTCATAAATAGTTCATGTCATAGCAGGGCTGATCAAATCCCATAGCCTGACATCGGACAAGTAAAATTTTGAAGTAGGACAAGTAAAATTTTCCCAGGCACTAGACTGGGACAAGTGCTTTTTTCCTATTGTAAAGCAAGTCTGGCAAGCACTAATTTTCATACTTTAATCACTGTATCTACCTTTATCTTGCCATTCATGCCCTCTGGGCATACTGAATGCTTGAATACACCTCTATTCATTCACATCCTGTGATACCACAGTAAGTGACCTTTGATAACTGTCGCATGTGCTCGAGTTCTATCACTGCTTGACTGCATATTGGGTTAAGCGACCAAATTATCAGTGAATCAAAACACTTCAAACAAAACAAATCCGGTATGATTAATTAGCAGTGCTTTAAACGTCCTTGTTATATTGTGTTGACTCAACACAGATACTCATGAGCGGATCACCCTTTGATTTCAATTCACCAAGTCATTGCAACATACATGTCTGTTTCCTTATGAACTGATTATATGACAGTAATGAGTCTTAAAATTTTCTAATTGATTATATAGAGGATCAACTTCAATGTGTGGTATTACGTTTGAAGCGAAACAATTATGGTAAAGAAGCAGTCTGTGTTTGCATTTAAAAGACAAAATGTATGTTATGATCACTTTACTAGAAGTAGTTGTCAAATTATGTGATATTCTATTTGGATAAAATGAGTTTACCAAATTATTTTTGCAAAGAAGGTCATAAGGATGATTCAGAGAAGGCAAATTCACGTGAAAATGGAAAGATACAATGCAAGGCTGCCACTGGGTCTGAGGTAACTATTCCTCCAAAGAGACATAAGTCAAACTCTGTGGCAGCAACAAATGTCAAATATGATACAACTAAGAGACAAATAAATGTTCAGCCACATTGGGTTGATAATTAATTATCCATGGCTTGAATTCATCAACTCTAAAGATATTTTGCAGTTTGTGGAAACAATATCCCAAACTTGCACAGGTTGGAAATTCAGCCAGTGTATTTGTCATTGGAACTGTCAAATTCAGGATTTACCCAATTATTTGAGCTCTGCATAATCTGATATAATCTAATGTTAACTATTTAATCTCTGAGGGTTTATTATACACAGAAAACGTTTTGACTCGGTCTGAAGTTGAATTAGATCTTGTTAATTGAGTTCATTCAGAAATGTACAGATAAACTTAAATAACTTAAACATGAATTACTTTAATACTCTTCATTAATTGAATAACTTGAAATTATCAAACACTTTGCAGAATACTTCAGGTTTTGAAAGTTCTAATGTACATGTTTTTTTTACGATTTAAAAGTTTATGATTAATAATTAACTCAGATTTTTGCCCGTGAAGAATCTGAACTTTTTTAATGAACATATGCGACACCCTCGTTATTGAATTTACAGGAGTTGACATCAGAAGTTGAGGTGAAATACAAGGTCTACCAGTGTCTGATGCGCATGAAACAACACAGAGAAGCAATGACAATAGTAAGTAATGGATCCAATGATTTTTTTAATAGACAACAAAGTAGGGCTGTACTTTCTTGAATAATTAATTTTGTTTGGAAAAATTATCTGGAAACAGCAAAGATTATTCTGAAAAGTTTTAAAATCATTATTTCATTTACATAATGTGTCATAAAATCAACGTAGATTTGGAATTAAACATGTTTATTTTATCTAGTCCATGAATTAGTGGATTTTCCAACAGAAATAATTTTGATAATTCACTGAAGTGAATAATAATTTTTTATTTTTTTCACTCCAGTCAAAAGACGTCAATAACATTATGACCAATGAATTGCATCCACCTTCTTGTCAATTGATTGGTCTAGTGGTAAACATGGCGACTTGTTATACAGAAGTACCAGGTTTGAATCCCATGATGTACTCGGGGCTCTCAACAGAGTTTCAGAATGAGGAGTCCTGGACTCTTCACTGCTGGAACTCAGGAGTCCCCAGCCTATTTCTGAGAGTCCTTGGCATAAATGCGCGAGTCTCTCTCTTTCAAAAGGATATAAAGGAAACTGAAAAAGTACATGATTATTATTTTATTACATATTGGAATTAAATTCTCAGCCTCATAAGATCATATTACAGAGAAACTATTTTTCAGTAATTGCCCAAAAATCTTTATATTATACTGAATTTTACCAACTGCAAACTAGTTTTTCAAATGAGTTAGTTTCTTTACTTTTTCATGGTCTTTGACTTAACAAATGTATGTATGGTATTCTGGTTATCAAAATCTTCAAAGTACTAGATGCTCCTCCATTATTCTAATTAATTTATTTACTCTTTCATTGTATTGAGTTTTCTTAACAGCATACAGGATTATCTGTCTTTGTTGAGTAGTACGGCAACCCTCAACAACAATTAAATGATCCAGGTTAAATTTGTGATGGTTAAAGGCTGATAGCTGCAAGTTAGTATTTCCATTTCGAGTGAAAGGATTTTGCTTTCCAGCAATCTTACATCACTCACAAATTGCTTTTGATATACCATCTGATCCCACTTTTTTCAACCATGAGAACTACTTCTCCCACTCAGGTCTCTACTTCTCACATTCATAGTTCTGCCACCATTTGTATCAGCGTCCTTCACCGTAGTCAAGATGGAGTTAGCATTAAATATGCATTCCAGGTTCGAGTTCTCTTTGTTGTCTTCACTTGCGCTGTCATTTTCATCTTCTTCAAATACGTTACCCGATCATAATACCTTAGGAGAACTACTCCTACCTCACAAATCCAGCCATCCCAGGCTAAAACTTTTTAGCTAAAAAGCTAAAAGTTATCTGTCCACTTAGGTGTCAGTTAGATAGAGTGATCTCCCCTTGATAAAGGGAATGGCCCAAATCCCTTGAATACTTCAGTTTCTACTTCCGCTCATGCTGAGTAGCATGCTCTCTACAGACAGATTGGCCTTGCAATCCACATACTAGTAATATGTAGGTTTTTTTTACCTTAAAGCAAGTTGGAGGAGTGTTCTCTTCGAAGGGAAGTATACTCCATCTTAATTTCCAACTTTTCTTGTTTCTTTCTTTCGATGACAAAGTTCTCTGTCTTTCTTTACAATTATAACTTTGCCGTCCTCACACACTTAGGCGCCCTTGGTATGTACCTGCACGGGTCACTATTGCATCCCCTCACATTGCTGTAGCTTTATTTTATGTGCAGGTATTGTGTGTGCTATAGAAAACTCAGTTATATTGCTGTATAGTTTCTGATACAGTTGGATACGTACAGTTAAGTTTTCTATACATAGTTTAGTCATAGTGTCCACTTAGTAGTTACTATAAGTGACGCTTCAGTGATTTTATCTGTATAGACAGTCAATTGGCCTTTCTTACAGGTAACTTTTATTAGAATTCATATTTTAGCATCCACTTCATAAGTATTAATAATGACGCTCCAACACTCTACCTGTATTGGCTGCCAAGTGCACCCTTTTACAGGCAGATTGTCTCAATGTGTAGCTCTGCATGTACACTCTCTGAGTTCATAAAGCAGGACGCATGCCGGGTTACACCTGTATATATTTTCTGCTCTGTTTTGTCTTACCGATTTAGACCATGGGCAAGACCAAGTGTAAGCTTTGTAAACATTGGAAACACGGGACTGACAACCACTCTGCATGACTTTGTTTAGCTTGCTCCAGTTGCCAATCTATAAAAACATGTCAGACTGGCACATCATGGACTGAAAGTCAATGGGCTGCAGTACTGGGGGTACTAAAGGGGAAGGCGCAGAAGTGCACCTTGAGGGATGAAGACGTCATCAGTATACATGCTGACATCACGTTGGTGAATGACTTGCTTCTCGACAGGTATCGCACACCACACAGTTCATCAACCACGATGCAATCCAAGCTATCGCGGTCAGTGATAGCTCCGGCTCCTCCCTTGCCACCGCATCACAATAAACTTTTCTTGGCCGAACCAGTAGACTGTTTACAGCATGGGCTTGACTCCCAATCGCCTTTATCACCTGCCATTGAGCGAGATCAAGATCAAAACAAACCACCTCAGCTACTGTCTCGCACTTAAGATGTATGGACCTTCTATGTGGATCAAATATTCCATACCCGATCCCAACTTAATGAACTGGACAATGTCATGCCTACTAGAATGGCCCTGTTCTGCCACGACCTGACTCTGTCATATGGCTCTGATCACAATGGGTTACCACCACAGTCGATCGTACAATGTAAACCAAAAGACGGAAGACTTTTATTGACTACCTTGGAGTGAGATCGAGATCAAAACAAGCCTACTCAGATATTATCCGCACATCAGCTGTGTGGACTGGTTTTGTGGATCAAATATCCCCAAACCCATCCCAACACAAATAACGGGACAATGTCTTGCAAGAAAATTGCACTGTTCCATCACAACCTGACTCTGCCATACGTCTAGATCGCAACAGGTCACCATCACAGTCAATCTTACCATTTAAGCCAAAAGACGGAAGATCTTTGTCCAGTTTGCCTACTCTACACCACAAGGCACTCTCGTGGATCAGCCACAGGTCACTCATTGCACCCGGTGCCCAGTTTAGTGCCCCAGTACATACAGGATATGGATTCCCTGCATTCTCATGCCCTTGCCATTCAAAGGGAGGACTCGCTTAGTGATCGTTTGGAAGTAACTATCCCAGTCAAGATGTTCTGCGAGCGTGGTGGGCCGCTGCTTTAGACAAACTTGTCCAGCTTTATCTCAGATTGCACAGAAGGCATCAGCTTTGCCCTGTTCACCTAGTGATCACGAAGTATGCTCATAAGCTCCATCATCTTTGCTCAGTCTCACTATGACAAGAGAAGACTCTGCCTTCCGAGCATCAATCAAGGAAGTCCTTCGCTTGTTGCCACCAGAGTTTTGTTCTCCTCCTCCTTCTCTGTCAACATCTTGGTCCAGAGTTCCAGCATCTGTTGACATGCTAATCAACAAAGACCAACCAGAGTTCAGCTGTTATTGCTGTTGGGTCGAGTGGCTGACTTAGAGAGCATTACAGAGACATAGCAGCCATGGGAATGGGAAGCCCTTGTAGTAAACAGCTCAGATGCCATCTTGCATGGTGCAAGTAGGGACCGGTTTTGTAGATTATATATCCCATAACCAGCTCCAGCATAAGGAATATGATGTGGTTATGAAGGATACAATGGCCCTGTTCTGTCACTATTGGACTCTACCATCTGAAGCTGACCGCATGAGGTCAATAACAAAGCCGATCCTGCCTATTATGTTGAATTATGGGTCCACTTATATCTCGTATGCCGTCCCGACATGAGTGTACTGGTGCACTTAAGGCTCATGACACTGCCATGATTGATAACATTATGGAGGATATTGGATATTCACAATTGGACTCTACCATCCATATCAGATTGCACCAGGTCAATACCGAAGGTCTTGCTTATAAGGTGGAATGATGGACCCGCCTACTATGTAATTCGGTATCTCGTGTAGTGTTACAATACACCTAGCTCACTCCATGTCCAGTTGTGCCACAGTACCTAGTTAATATGGGCTCTTTTCGAGGTAAACAGTCCTGCAGATCCAATACAAGTTCAGAGCCACAGTTCGAGAATCAATATGGATAAAAGCAGAGAGAAGTGGATGATTTCTCCCAATTTCTCTCCATGCCATCAGATATAGATTGCTCACAGTCATTATCGAACTAAATCTAGCTTTCAATATGCCTGTGGAGACAACTTATGATAATATCATGTATTCCATCCCTGCATCTGTACACAGACCCTTGCTATGAAAAGACATCCAGTTGGTGGAGACATACTGTATATTACCACAATGGTTCACTGACACTCTGTGGCCAGTTAGTGCCTTTGTGCCCAGTTTCTATTATGGACCCAGGGCAGCCAATAGCCAAGTTATCGGTAAGTGCTATGAACCTGCCTCAGAGAAGGAAACAGTGGCTCTGTTTCATCAAGACTGAACTTTGCCATCTGATGGCGATCATGTACGGCCATCACATATTCTGATACAGCCTTTTCTTGTGCCTAAGGGGACAGGTGACAGGGATCCAATGTCCCATATCCCTCCCCGGCACCATAACATGGGTTTCTGCATTGCAATCACATAATCTCTACCCAGTACTGGACCCATATGGCCACTGTAATTAAGTGCCGATCATTTCAGAGCTAGCATCAGTTCATGCAAGAATTGTATTTCAGCCCGACAATTCCTACTGAACAGAGTATGTCTCCTGCAGGAACATGCATTGAAATCATTTCAACGGGGGCTTCAGTTCTTACAAAGAACTATCTCTCAGCCCGAGAATCCTTCGCCTACGGAGTTTACTCAATATGAGGGCCGACATCATTGTTTTAGGTCGCCTATTTATGAGGCCATTACAAATTATACTGTTGTCCCAATGGTGGCTGAAACTTTGCTCCATGGGACAAACAATGCATATGAGGTTCAATCTCAGGAAATGGGAGAACGTCACTTGGCTTATGTCGGGTGGTCCCTGGCAGGTAAAACCTTCAAGTTGACGGTTTGTATGGATGTGAGCACAATGGGCTCGGGTGCATATCTCCTTCCATCATTCCAGGAGGCCAGTGGACAGTGGCTCAATTAGGATCATCTATTGCATATTAATAATCTTGAGATGAAAGCCACACGGAAGACATTCCATTGGTGGCAAGAGAATGTACATGGGAAGTCATTCTCATTCTGTCCAACAACTCCACTGTGGTGAATTATCTCAGAATTATGCCGACTACAGGTATTAGTGGATTCACTGTTCCAGGAGAATCAACTAATACAAGCAGAATGGTCGCTTCATCCCTCAGTTTTCACTTGCGTATGTACCCGCTTTGATCGACCACTGGTGGATCTATTGGCAACTGAATGCATACGCTCACCCTCCAACACGCCTGTTTCCAAATATGATACAGAAAGCAAGAGAATCGAAGTGTCACCTTATCCTGATTGCTCTACTCAAGTAGTAAAAAATCGTGGATCAACAACCTCATAAATCTAGTAGCAGAAATCCCCAGGAAAATATACATATTTTCTCATCTGCTCAAGCAACCATGATGGCAGGCATTCCATCCCAAATTGAGAGTCATTAAATCTGCACATCTGGATCATATTAAACAAGCCCTCAATAACAAACAGTTCTCTCATCAAGTGGTGGAGAGAATTGCTCAAGCGAGATGGCCCTCCACTTTGAAAGTGTATGAGGGAAATGGAGAATTTTTGCACAATGGTGTGAATGCAAACACATTGCTCCACTGAAAGCATCAATACCTCAAATAGCTAACTTCCTACTTTGTCTCTTTGACAAGAAACAGTTAGCACCAATCATGATAAAAGGTTACCATTCCATGATCTCTGACACGCTGCATCATCATGGAAGATAGGATATGAGACAAAACAAGACCTATTTGATATGCTGTAAAATTTCGAGTTCACATGTCCAAAGGCATTGGCTTTGTGCCCAAGTGGAATCTGTCATTGGTGCTAACCTGGCTGAATAAGAGACTGTTTGAACTGTTCTCGAGGGTTTCATTGGTTCACCTCTCATATAAGACCTGCTTCACACTGGCAGGCAGAATCAGCGAGATACATGCTTTATCAGTTGACCTGAACTACTTGCAGTTCCGACAAGATAGGTCAGCATCCCTCATGACGGCCCCTGCTTTCATTGCCAAGAACAGGCTCCTGTTCATGGGGAATCAGACTTTTGTTGTGAAATCCCTGTCTACTCTGGACACTTCATCCCCAGGTCATTCACAGGACAGATTGCAAGCTCTGAAGTGGTACTTGAAAAGGACGGAGTTATTGAGTCAAGGGAGATCCTGCCTCTTCTAACCCCTCTGAGAGGGAAAGGATGACATATCAGCACAAGCACTTATGTCCTGGATAAAATGGGTTAAGCACTCCGCATATCGAGAAATAACCCCAAATCAAATGAATTTGCTACGTATTTCAGCTTGCGAAGTTAGGGAAGTCGCCACAAGCATTGCATTTGAGTGGAACTGTTCCCTAACTGACATTAACTAACAGAGAGTCAAGGTGCATCCTCTGAGAATTTCTGACATATTTGCACCAACAAAACAAACTCTTACACATTCACAGGCATGTGTTTTAATAGCTGATTGACCATTAAAACTGTGTTCATTAATGGAATGTTAAAGTATCATCAGCAGCAAATACATGGACACACTTCCAAAATATGGCCATGTTATTTAAGGTTTTATGTGCCTTTCTTGATCATTACACCATGTATTTTGGCCATATGACTTCAGCAGAAACTATACATTGTAATTAATTCTAACTGATAGGAGTACCAAGATTACATTATTGTAATTACAACTAGGTGTAAATAGTTAATCAACTGCTTCTGGAACAAGCAGTTTAATTTTTTTTAGTTTTACAAACTTCACCAAAAACTGACAAAGTCCAAAAGATTCACATTTAGTTTGAATTAATCCCCTAAACATGTAGTTGTAAAGTTGAGGTTACTTATCCATTGAACAGTGACCACTGAGGTTTGTGTAGATGAACACTATGTTGTGAAGACACCTGTGCATGTGCTCTTGTGTACATTTATAGGGGTTGTTTCAAACTAGTTTGGAAAAGTTTCCAGCTTTGTCATTTTCTAGTGAAGTTTTAGAAACTAAAAAATAAAATTAATTGCTTATTTAAGTGACAGTTCATTTAGTATTTTTAAGTATGCTTAATGATTTTTATCAGCTGTTAAATCTGGGTTATGCTTGTCTCAATTTCAGGTGAATTGACTTCTCCCTCCAGTCTTATTAGGGCAAAATGATGGGAAAATAGGGAATAGTGAGTTATGGGTCAAATTTTGTAATGGAACAATTAGGTAGTCAACAGTCAGATAGAATTAAAATTTTAAAAAAATACTCATCATGCTTTTGAAAATATCAAAAACTTTCTTTCTTAAATCTGAAAAACTGCTGCATAACTTTGTTAATAGCATGAAATGGCAACCTCAAAAATAGGTTACTAATACTCATTTAAGGCAAATCATATCAGGTGAAATACTGAATAAAATCATCAATCTTTCGTATATTTTTTTAGTTGGTGTTAACAATGTAGTATTTGGTTTTGGGTTTCCTAGATTATCACATTTGTGTGGTTGGCAGTAAAATCATAACTCAATGCATACTTTAGGATACTAGAAGCTACCAGATTAGCTCTAAAGTTGATTTTAAATCATGTTTTTACTGTTTTTCACCAATAAACATGGGTTTTATAACTAAAAACCCATGCAAGATTCACTTTTTTGGTCAGAAATGAAGGTTATAGGCAAGGTGAAGTCAACTTTGCTTTCCTGGCATGTTGAAGTGAAATTTTACAGACAATAGTGACTGTTTCATCCAGTATGCCTGGTAGGTTGACCCATGGTATGGTAATTGAAATTTAATTTGTGCTTCAGTTTCTGGAAGTTAAACTTATACTTTTTTATCCATGGAAATTGTTCCTGAACTTTCCATCTGAAAATGTAGCTTTATAGAGTATCTGACTTTTTGCCAGTTTGGGCCAGCTGGATGTTTAGTGTACCCTTTTCATGGTACAGTGAATTCACTTTTAGTGTTTAGTGTACCCTTTTCAAGGTACAGTGAATTAACTTTTAGTGTTTAGTGTTCCATTTTCAAGGTATAGTGAATTCACCTTTATTTGTGGGGTATCATGGTTACAAAAATAAAGACCAAATGAACAATTATTCATATGCAAATGCACTGTCAACAGCTTAATGTACCAACCAAAATATAATTTTTGTCAAAATCACAGAATTTGAATTCATATGGTTGAATCTGTTAAGTTTCTTGATGGTGTCAGCGTATCTAATTGACAAATCTACCACCATCTTTGAATATTTGAAATTCCAGTGGATTGTTACCCATCTCATCTGTCTGTATATTACTTATTACTGTAACCCATCTCATCTGCCTATATATTACTGATTACTGTTACCCATCTCATCTGCCTATATATTACTGATTACTTTTACCTATCGCATCTGTCTATATATAACTCATGACTGTTAACCATCTCATCTGCCTATATAGTACTCATGACTGTTAACCATTTCATCTGCCTATATAGTACTCATGACTGTTAACTATTTCATCTGCCTATATATTACACATAAATCTGCATAATCACAACTGGAGTGCCAAGTTTGTCAAACTTATTGGCTGGATGTTTAGACACCTGGCTTTTATCATTATGGAACATGCACAGATTTAAGCAAAATATTTTGTTGAAACAGTTAATAATATTTTGAAATGGAAATGAAACTGTCTTGATAGCTATGATAATGGGTGGGCATGGTAATCTCAGCTGTGTTAATTTGTCAAGTACATCAAAGGGTACTTGTTGAAATTGAATGCTGTATTTTAAAAAAATTATTTGACTTGACTTTTAAATATAGTTGGAGGGGATCAGCTCAAAACAGAGAACTGCCAAGATAAATCTAGCATTAGCCAGGCTGTATCTCAGGGCTGGCATGGACAGGTCTGCTATCACCAGCTTCAAGGAGGTTCTTAGGTCAGTACCAAGCATGATAGAGGGATGGTAGGTCCCAGTTTTACGAAACATCTAAGATAATTGTAAACCACATGGCCTGAGGATACTTTCTAAAATTTAGAGAGACAAATACATTTGTGAACATTTTTTTCAGATGCAGCATAGCTGTACAGTATGTATATTGCAAATGAACAAATGTTAGAGGTTTTTCTCATTCATGTGACAGAAATCTTACAGAATTGTGGTCTTCTTTTATCTCAGATCAGCGGTCATGGGTTTCTTGTCTTGGTCTCCTTTTAAAAAGCACAAACTAAAAAGTCACAGCACTTTGATATATATGTGACTGACAACCCTCACCAAAACAACTTATTGATGTTAGTTTTAAAACGAATGGTATTGATTGCATGTCAGCAATCAAGCACTAATGTTACAATTACAATAAATTTATGATGATGGTATCAACCAGTTGCTGCATGGAACTAGTTACTGTGCGATCGCTACATATTTTTATTCTGTGCACTAGTTTTTAAACTGGCAGAGTGAAAGATATTCAGGAAATGAATGGAATATTTTGTCTCTATAACTTAAAAAAATAGTGCACAGGATCAAGGTATGTAATGAGCGTAAGGTAACTGGTTCTGTTCATGAATTTGTTCATGAAATAAAATGACAAGCATCTGTGTGGGGAAAATAATGTAAGGGTTGTCAGTGAGACAAGGAAATCCCAGTCTTTGAGTTATGTTACTGTGAATGTACCGTATATACTCACTTATAAGTTAAGTTCAACTGCAAACTGCATAGACCCGTCTCTGCTTTCACATGATGCGCTGGTCGATCTTCATCTCTGCAGTTTGTTAGGAGTAATCAGTAGAATTAACAACATAGACCTTGATCTGTCTGCACATTATGCAACAGCAGATCAGGGTGTATGTTGTTTGCATTTTGACTTGACATATAAGTGAGTATCGATGACATTGGTTTTCATGGGTAGCAATTTTCATGTTTTTGCAAAAAATTACAATTTTATTTGTATAAAATTTATGGATTTGCTGAAGGATCCTAATGTTTCCAAAGAAGGATCATCATTCATTGGGTCTAAATTTTTGCTTTGTAGCAACCACAAAATCCACAGAAATTGTATACTTAACAAAAAATACTGAATATGCAGAGTATTTGTCTTCAGCTTGGGACATATTTGCAAAAAGCAATATAACTTCTTGACTGGGATTTCTGTGTCTCGTTGTCAACCCCAATATAGATTCTATTAATCATGTTATAATGCAGAATTTGCAAAAAGTGATGCAGAACAAAATAATTTACCATATCATCTTTAAATACATGTTTCAATATCTTTTGTATTGTTTTTTCCATGATGAAAAAATATGACATTAAGCATTTTGCATATGCTGTGGTTTAGAATAAAGGTCCTAAAGTGCTTTGTATAAATCTCTGAGAAAAAGTCTAGGATTTCATCAAATTCAAGGAATTCAATTCTTTTTTGAAAATAAAAAGGCACTTTAAGACACAATTCAACTCCTAAATATATCTTTCATTGCTCGTTACTGGTCCTGTATTTGATAAAAATCGTGCTATCATAAGGATTATGATAAAACCTACATAAGTGAAATGATATAAAATCTCAATTGAGGAAAACATTTCAAGAACTTAATTGATGCCAATTTTACCCCGATTTGAATATCTGTTAATTGATATGTGCTGATGATCATTTAAATAATATATACTGCATTTTTATTAACTAAACCTATCATATATACTTGCTTATAAGTCAAGTCCAAGTGCAAACTGCACAGACCCAGATCTGCTGTTACATAATTTCCTGGCAGATCTGGGTCTATGCTGTTTGCTGGGGGTAATCAATAGAACAAACAATATAGACCTTGATCTGCCAGCACATTATGCGACAGAAGATCAGGGTCTGTGTTGTTTGCAGTTGGACCCGACTTGTGAGTATATACAGTAAGTTCAAATTAAATCTTGTGCATTAAACTTATGCAGTTTAGACTTAATTAAATATTTGTGCAGATGAAGCTTTGTTGCATCATATCACCTACTCACTTCAGACCAACCAATCACAATCTGTGTATTCTAGTAGTGGAAATGATAACGCGGGATGAGAAAATTGCACCATAGTCAGTTGGTTACTTCCTGTCTTTTCTTTTAAAAGTTATTTGGAACATACATAGCTGTCTTATTGACAAACATATTAGTACTTAAGCAAATTCAGATGGTGTTAAATAAAGTACAATTGAGATTAGCAAACACCTGTGTTTTTCTGTGATAATTTTATTTATATGATTATGTTTGAGTAATAAACAAAACATACCTTAAGTACATAGGTCACCATTTTAAATTCTTGAAGTAATAACTTCTAGATGTTGGAGTTAGGAGGACAGTCTATACAAGGTTTACCTGGGTAATCAGTTGCCATATTTTTGCTAAGTCACAGGCTGGTTCTTTAATTCTCATTCACTTAATAATAAAATATTAAATATGGTTCCAGTGTAAGAATATGCATGGAACCAGTCTAAGTGGAACATCACTGCAAAAATGGCCACTGACTGCCATTTTAAAACCTTGTAAAGACAATTGAACGCTGTTTTTCTTGAGTGTACTTTAGTAATATTGACTTGTGTTATACATCACTTAACCAGTTTTATTTCAAAGAAAGAGACTCATAGACTAAGGTTGTCACATTTTTTTCAATTATACAAATAGTAAGTTACGAAAATGCAAGAAATTTCTGGTCTAGTTTTTTTATATAGTACACCACATAACTGAATTTTACTAATTAAGAAATCCCGTTTTATGTACAAAAACAGTCTAAATGATATATTTGATGATAATTCAAAATTGGATAACAAACATTTTGGAATGTATTCCCACAGGGAGTGTCCACTAGCCCTTGAAGCTGTTCACGGTCTGCTGTCCCTAGGTCAGAAGGGCACTGATGTTGTTACCTTGGTGATGAGTGGTATGCCACATGGAACAATTTGTGATTGGTAATACTTTTCACTAAATATATCTTTATTGGAGGGATAATTGTACAAGGCAGACCACTCTGTAGGTAAATCTCAGTAACATATTTACCTTCCCACAATAAAGGTGTCAAGCATTCTTCTTTATTTCTCAATTTTTGAAAGCATTACAAAGGTGTATATAATAAGCAGAATAATTTAAGTTAGCTTAACTAGTGAGTTTAATAATTAATTTGTGTCTGAGGTCCAGGAATTAATTCATTCACAGGTGCTTGCTTATTAATTCCTTTATTCTATCTAGGATAACAGTAAGTGTCAAAAATGATACGAACCAGAGACAGATAGATGGATACGCACCATCCTTATTCAGATTTTGGTGCTGCTTCAAAGTTGGCTTATTTTTGTTTCAACCTGTTTAATATAGTTTCTCCCAGATTTGAAAATTTTGAGCTCAATCAGAACAAAAACAAAGTGTGAAAGATGTACCAAGTCATCTGTTTATTCATCTCTATTTAAGAGGACCATTTTGTATCTCTTTTCCTCAGTTCTTTTCTTAAAGTATCAATAATTTTCACATTGAGTGTGGCATTGCTGGGTGAAAGCAGACATTGATGAGAATTGGGTATACAGCACATTGCAACAATCAAGGTTGATTTACTGATTATTCTGACACAAATTTCTGCAGAATTTGACATGTATACATTATTCACCTCTTTAAAAACATGTTCATCAACAGAACTTTTTATGAGTAACATTTTATTTGGAAGAAACATTGTTTGAGGTTTGTAAGCCAACACACCATTTCTCAGTATTTAAGTTCCTACAAAATCAATATACCTGTTTAAGTGCCAGTCACATGCAATAAAAACAGATCAGTTGGAATGATAATATGTAATTTTTAAATTTGCAAACACTATATAGCGAGTTTATATTTGTTTCTTATTATTTTATATTTAAAATTATTATGGTGGATGTGTGTATATGTAAAATATTCATAAAAATATAGAGATCCTATGATTACTAGTACCATTACATGCATTGATAGAACATCAAGATACAATGCTTACTGACATTTACTGTCTATACTCGCTTATAAGTCAAGTCCAACTGCAAAAAACATAGATCCTGATCTGCCATCACACAATGCACTGACAGATCAGGGTTTATACTGTTTGTTCTACTGATTACTCCTAACAAACTTCATAGACCCAGTTCTGCTTGCACATGATGTGATGGCAGATCTGGGTCTATGCAGTTTGCAGTTGGACCCAACTTATAAGTGAGTATATACAGTAAATGGCCATTTTTATTCAAGAAAAATCTACATAGGCATTGTTTTTTACAAGCTGTCAGATATGGCAAAACAAAAAAATGGATGCTTCTTTGAAAAGATAGAAAATTAAAAATAAAAAGGAATTTGTAAAAAAAATAAGATGTTGCCATTGAGTCATTGTTGTGCTTGAGGTGGGGAAACATGCACTTTCAGCCCAAGTAGTGTGGATGGTTGATTAATAGACAGAGTGCAATATTTCATATTTAATTTTCTGTTTAATTTCAGGATTATAAAACATATAGTGATCACACCCTTGGACAACAGTGATATTTGTTGTCCCTCATGGGCATGTTTATTGTACTGGATTTATTTTTATTAGTATGAGATACAAACACTTTGGGCACTAGCCATTGCATCTTGTTCAGCAGTCACACTCGTTCAACCCAGCAAATGTTGTATAGCCAAAATGTGTTAAAAATGCCATTAAAACCAACCAAAACAAAAAATTACTATTGCCCTTATATATATATAACCATATAACCACCCTCCTTACTTTAATAGCTGTAATATATATATATATATATTACAGCTATTAAAGTAAGGAGGGTGGTTGGTCAGAGTTTTGAGGTATTTTTGTCTTTTAAGGTTTATAATTTTTCTGTTTCATCTGATAAACTTACACATTTTCTGAAAGGTCTTACAACCTTAAGCATGATGAATTAGAAAGTTTTTAAAATTTGAATTTCAGACATTTTTAAATGGTATAAATATTTTTGAAGAGAGATTTCTTTATCATCTAACATCATAATTACAAGTTTTGTGGAGTTAGGTATATGTTCTTATGAACTATGTCAGGGACGTTTTTGATAAAACATTTTATTTTGATGTTATTGCTATTTAAGAATATAAACAGAATTTTTTAACAGTACCTGATATTAAATTTCAAATAATTTTGATTTAAAAAATATCAGCCATATGTGAAAAATCCCTGATATAGTGCACTAATTCCTGTATAGATCTATAATATATCAAAGTTGGAAGAAAATATATTTAATACCATCTTTACCTATGTTTTTGGGTGCCAAGAAATAATTGTCTGTTTTCATGTCCAAAATCTCGGTAAATAAGAAAATAATTTCTAACAAAACTGTCTGAAAACTTAGGGTGGAGTAGAATGGGGGGCAAGATTGACCACTATTTTTGTTTCTGGAGTCATCTGATAAATTATTGTGTTTGCTATGTAGATATCAGTGCTCGAATTTTTAAAACAAAATCTTTGTAATCAATATATTTATAGCTTTTGACATCTTTTATGTTGATGCTGTTGTTCCCAAAAGAGGAAATACTTAATCAAAACAGCATCTTGTCATTGTCAGAACTGCTGCCTATGAATATCTTATTGTGTATAAGAATAAATTGTTTAATTGTTCTATTGAAAGGGACTGTCAATGACTGTTACAGCCTTCATGCAAAAAAATACTGAGAAATATCGCTTCATTTATTCAGATTTCCTCAGTGATAGTCCAGAGTAAAGCACGCTATGTTCTGTGCTGCTATTTTCATACAGACTGTATCCAGTCAGTGCTTGTGTTGTAATGGACCATTGATAAAGTAGCACGCTGTGTTAATATGGGGTGTGAACATTATTGCCATGTGATCTTATTACAATTCAAACTTTATGCCAACATCAGAATGGGTTGGTTAGTATTCAGCAGGGTGAACATTAAACATGTTTGAGCATCATGGCCTGTAGCTCTCTTTCTCTTGTTTGAATGAAAACAGGAACAGCTTTTAATGGCAACTATATTAGACTGTGTCTAACTTTATTTACACAAATAGCAAAGCAATATATTAACCAATTAGAATGGGATTAAACAAATTATAAATGTCAGGCACATGTCATGGTACCGTATATACTCGATCATAAGTCGACTCGACTATAAGTTGACCCCCCCTTTTTAGGGTTGCAAAAAGTGATTTTCTCTTTGACCCTCCTATAAGTCGGGGTGTATTTTGGAAGTCAGATCCGTCTGAAGGGGTGACTTCTTAGTGAGTCAGAAACGCACTTTGGAAATATAAACAAGCCAAACTGGATCAATAGATAAGACAAATAAAGACAAAACCAGTGTAAAATACAATTATATTATTGAGTGAAATATGTCACAAATAAATTGACAACTTACAATTTGTCCATCTTTGTGTAATAAAGTCCAAATTAAATCCATAATGCTTGAAATTTTAAATCCATTTATATGATAAATTCACGAATTCAATTATAGGTAACATATCGGTATAAAAATAGAAGTTCAGAATTATCGGATTCACAATATCCCGTAATCTGTTAATTCCACATGTCGTACAAATAAACAATGAAAGTTAAGTCCACTTTTTTGTGATTCACGGTATCCTATAAATGTCACTATCTAATGTCATCTGGTACAAAGTCCAAGAATTAATCCTCATTGTCTGATAAAGTTCTGAAATCCTACATCGTCGTCTAGTCATTGTAAATCGTCATCGTCTAGTCATCGTAAATCTCGTCCGATTCCGATTCTCGGCTTTACTGTCATATGCGGGTGCTTATGCAAAGACTGAGCTTGGGCTCTGTGAGTAACACTTTGATCATAAAGTCAGAAATCTATTAAAGGCTGCAACTGAACACATGTCAATTGTGCGGCAAGATCACAGGGAGTTCAAATAACCACCCTCTGTTACTTGGCACTGAACATGTATCAAACTCGCGGCTTGATCAAAGGGTTGTCACGTGGGAAAACAAAGAGTTTGGTGCCTTTACAAGCAAAGAGATTAAGGTCAAAGTATATGCACAGGAAGTTGTAGAACTCTACTTGGCACTGAACAAGTTTTGATTGGCGGCTTGATCAAAAGGATTGTCAACTTGAAAACAAAGTGAGTCCCTTTACAAGCCAAAGGCTTATCGGCTCATGTGCACTGGCAGATAACTTGGGAAATATCACTTGGAAATTAAATCTGACTTGTGGAAAAGAAAATACAAATTAAATCAAAACTTTTATTGCATCAAGCACAGTCTTTATACAGCAAAACACAAATATTAATACAAATACAGGTTGTTCAGACTTGCACGAAAATGGAGGCAATATACTTACTAGTAAACACCCACGGTAAACATTGATGGACACTTCATTTTGCGGTAGGTAGTATTTAATATACTGGTAATATTTTCAAATGAATAAAATCCAAATAACTGTAGATACATGAATTGTGTAATGAATACTGTCATGAAACGGATAAACACAGTGCATACCATATATGCATTTCTGCATAGGAATAGTGGCATGAAAACGTAAAAATATATGAATTGACAGTATTTTTATGTACTGCAAACATCTAGAGTTTCCAACATTACCCCAAGATTTTTTTATTTTTTTAATGTCGCGCTTTTAAGACGACCCCTACTCTGCATGAGTCGAATTCTAAGTAAAAAACGTTGACTTATAAGTGAGTATATATGGTATATGTTAGATAAAGGGGGCAGATACATTCACTGCACACTTTTTGAAATTCTTATTATAATTTAGATTGAGCATCATGAAGAGTAGCAACATGGCTTACATGCATGCCTGTTTTGTTAATTTATCCTTTCATTTTAGCATTTTTTTTTCTCCAGGGAAGCAGTTAATTTTCAAATGGAAATTATTTCCATAACTGATACAAATTTCTCTTTTGTCATGCCTATCAGTTATTGGTAACTTGCAGAATAATAATGATATATAATATAAATCTTCAGAAATCATAATTTTCTGATATTTTTCAACAAGATATTCATGTAAAACTATGACTTGTAATCTTAAAATGGCAACTATTAACAGTCTTTGATAAGTAGCATATATCATCCTGGTTTTCATTTTTCAAATAATGGATGTTGTATTAAAATACCATTTTGCATTTTGCAAATTGTAACTGATCTTTTTTACGATGTCCAAAAATTAAGTCAAAAATAAAATTAATGACTATGACTGTCCAAAACTTAGGCTGCATTTAAAAATTACTGAGCTAAAATATCAAGGGTGTCCAAAAACTTATGGTGACCAAAATCTTAGGGCAAAGACTGTATTATTTGAGATATGAATGTTCAAACATTGTTTTGAAAGTTTTCAACAAATGTAAATTTGGCTCAGCATAAATTCTTTTAAAGGTGTAAATCATATTCTTAATTGAGATTAATTTTCTTTTTTAAGGTCTATGTAAATATGTATACTTTTATGTATGTCTCTTCTTGGTAAAGAGAAATTTGAAAATAAAGATATATTTTTACAACTTTTACAATTAGCCACCCTTCTTACCTTAAAATAAGTTTTAAATATATCATGAATGATAAATGCATTGAATAAAATGAAATTTATTGTTACTTGAAAGGTTGTCAAACTGGATTCGTGGCTATGCATTCCTTGCCTCACATGAGTACAACCACACTATCTACACCTTTAAACTCCTGGATACAAAGACATACCTTAAGGATAATATCTACCTCCTGACTGGTCTGGCCCAAACCCACTTCCTGGAAGGACAGTACAATCAGGCCCTCCTGGCATTCCAGAGGGTAGGTTTAATAATAACAGGATTTTATGTTTTTTGCTTGTGGTTGTGCTAGTAGGTAAACAGATTTACATAATCTGTGTTGTGGTTGGTAAACTTTTAAAACAATTGGAATTTTAATCATTTTAATCTTTTACTTACAAAGTTGTTATATTGTAGTAAAATATCAAAAGTGGAATAAAGTGAAATGTATTGATCCATGGCATTTTTTAATAAAACTTCTCTACATGAGTATCCTTTTGTCCCTCTGTACAATTTTTTTTACCATATATACTTGCTCATAAGTTGAGTCCAACTGCAAACAACATAGACCCTCATCTGCTGTCACATAATATGCCAGTAGATCAGGGTCCATTTTGTTTATTCTGCTGATTATTCCTAATGAACTCCATAGACCCAGATCAGCCAGGGCATTATGCAATAGCAGACCTGGGTATGTGTAGTTTGCAGTTAGATCCGACTTATATGCAAATATAGATGGTACATAAATTTAAGGTCAGTACAGGGAAATCCTGCCTTAATGTGCTTTATTATAACACAGATTCAGTTATAAAATGGTCATGGTGTGGCTTCTGAATTTTTACAACCTCTTCATCTATTTCTCCAGACTGATTTTTGAATTACTACAAAGTTTTATTGCAAAAGTAAATGAGTTTTATTACTTAATTTGGTGAGATGTATTGTATTCTTGAAGAAATAGCTGTCTAAGCACTTTTTCTTTAAATGAATAAAGATGTTACAAGTTTATATTTTTGAAATGTTCATTTCCAATATGTCAATAGCCAGTCACGGCTTTTTGTTGTTAGCTTGTTATATGTGAAGAACTTAAACTCTTAAAACAGCTGATAAGTGGTAGCCTACGAATGAATGCTTAATCAACTGGCATACACAGCTGTGCACCAAACAGTGTTGTTGATGAAATAAGTTTATCACTCTAGTTGATAAATCATTTAATTTACCTACCTAATTAAGTAATTGCAAATCAACAAAGTTAATCCCATAGTGAAAGGTTGTTGCATGTATCAGGTGTTGATTTATAACAACAACAAAAACAAATCACAATGAAATGTGGCACAATATCAGGGTCATATGGCCAGGCAATTGTCATGTGATCAATTGACCAGCAATAAATCAAGTAATTTACCTACCTAATTAAGTAGTTGCAAATTAACAAAGTTAATCCACTTGAGAAAGGTTGTCGTAACTATAAGATACTGTTTTATAAAAAGAAGAAAAACCTGCCTTTCATGTATATGTGGCTGGGCCATGTTGTCAACTGATTGTCACATGTTCAATCAGCTGGCAGCTGCAAATCAGTCAGTTCTTTGGAAAGAATCAAAACACATCTCTGATGTCTATTCCTAAATAAGTGGTATGAGATATTTTGTGTATATAGTGTTTCATAAGTATTCTCTGAATTTATTAGCAAGGAATTAAGTCTTCAGATTTGAATGCGGTTTGAAATTTATATAGACATCGCTTAGTGACCTTGACACATACACATGTATACTGAAAAGTGATTGTGCTATATATTTCCTTCTGTTATTCTCAGATTAATTTTTTACGTTGAATTCAGACACATCAGGATCTATGATGGGATGATTAGAAATTATGCTTCATTTTGCACATTTTTGATGGTGTTATTATGGATTGACTGTTATGGATGCAGTGAGATCAGTTGGTGAGAGTAGACATGTAATTTATTCATGCTATTTTTTGGCAAATTTTCTTATACATGTGTGTACCAATGCATGTTTTTTTTTGCAGAAAATTAAATATTAAATATGTTATCACTGTGTTTTCATTATTTCTTTTGTAATATGCATCAATTTAAATTGGTAGCTGTGTCATGGAAGACCATAGTTGTGTGCCCGATACAATGGCACTTTGTGGACCCCTAACATCGTGTTATATCTAGGTTTTCCTATATCTTAATGTTAAACCACAAAAAAATCAGCTTATTTAAAATATGTTGGTTCGATGCAATTATCCTTTTGTAGATTACAAATAATCAGCTTGTAAAACTTGAGCTGAGATTTGACTCAATGTTGAGACTTTTTTTTAAAAGCAAGACCTGGTTTCTGCATCACATAGGTCTAAAGCCTTCCAATTCAGGGGTTTCAAATTTGATTTCTTAGAATTTATACTTTGTAAGATAGTCATGTAAGAAACTTGCATTGTCATGTTACAACCAAGCTATCTACTACTTTGTATGAACAGATTTAAGCTACTGGTTAACCTTGGACAATGTGGTAACACACTTCATGACATGTGCTGCATTCATCAGTAAGACAGGGTGATTCAATAGTAATATCTCTTTAGCAGATACCTCATTGACAAAAATGAATTCTTCTAGGCTCCTGGTGAACAGAAGAGAGGATGTATTGTTTTAACATTACAAGTGCCTATCAGAACTTTCCCAAGTTGGTAGTGTTCATAAAGAGAATAATAGTCAGATTACAGTTCCTATACCCTACTAGTATGGACCAATAAAAATGTTTCATGTAACCAGCCCAATTTTTTTATATAGAAAACAGAACAACAAATTCAAACTTGAGACAACATTCCATGTATACTCAATGCCAGTCTTGTAGGTCAATATTGGAACTGTTGCCTCTGGATGGTTGACAGATTTGTAGGTAATGGTGCAATGAAATCATTTTGAATTACATTTTATTGCTTTGGTGTAAATTCTTTCTGAAATCCAGCATCAAATGCTGCTTGAAGAGGCATTAACTGCAAATGTTGGTACCACAAACAAGGTTCATTTGCGTCATTCAGTTACAGATAAAAAGTTATGAACTTTCAGTGTTTTTAGAAAAAATACAAGTTTACTTTAACTAAGAAAGAAGAAGACAGAGATTTTTCAGAACTTTCTACTGGTTCTAAGAGGTATTTATTTGCTCTGCCACCGTTTCCGAGGACACCATTCTGCATCTGCACAGTAAGCATTTCCACTGTCAGTTCACAAAGCTACTGAGTGATGGGTAGACCTGATAATATACACTGTTTGAGAGGTAAAAGAATGAAATAGGAACAAGACAAGGAATTAGGAAAATATAGAATACATTGGAGCAATCAACCTGATCACAGGAATGCTCTAAAACAAAAGATTGGTGCCAAACATAACAGTGAAGTTGCAAAACTTGTGTAAACTTGTGTGACCAGTAAGTTTGTTTGCATAACCACAAGTGTTAGTTTAAGCAATAATCTGACCACCTAAAATGATAATAGCACTGGAGGTTATAACAATAACAAAATGTATGTTATTAATTTACTCACTTTATGTGAAAAAGATAATTCTACCATACTTTGCATGCATGATGCATGCACTGCAATACTTTTTTTCTCAAGCAGACAAATCCCCAAAGAAATATTGCATTGGGAGGTCAAACCGATGGGTCATCCTGGTTGATCACAATCTTTATCTTTTTCTGCTTCTTATGTAAATAAGGGTTGAATAGAAATTAATGCTGACAAAAAGGACATGAAACTATTCTCCTGTTTTTTTCCTAGTAAAAGTTTATTATATATTGGGATGCTCAGCATGTGCATAAAATTGAAATATACATCTAATGCCTCTTTAAGAGGGACTGAAAGCCAACTGATACATTTGATGCCTCTTTAAGATGGACTGAAACCAAACTCTCAGATATCTAATGCCTCTTTAAGATGGACTGAAACCAAACCCTCAGATATCTAATGCCTCTTTAAGATGGACTGAAACCAAACTTTCAGATATCTAATGCCTCTTTAAGATGGACTGAAACCAAACTTTCAGATATCTAATGCCTCTTTAAGATGGACTGAAACCAAACTTTCAGATATCTAATGCATCTTTAAGATGGACTGAAACCAGACCATAGACTTGGTATGTGTAGAGTCCAGATAATCATTGCTCTGATTTCTCATGATTTACTTCATTGATAGATTTTTAATTCATCTGGTTTTGTTTCAGGCCCATGCCAGGGATCCTCTTCATCTAAGCAATATGGACATGTATGCCTACCTCCTGTACAAAGATAAGAAGGTACAGGAATTACAGAGGTCAGTAGTACAAATTGACAGATAACCAAGCTCTGCCACTCTCCACAAGCTCACTGTCACATGATGCATGTTCTAAGTTCCAATTGACTGATAAACAGTCTTATTGTGGGTTTTGTGAGAATTGGGAGAATTGGATGTTGAGTTAGGTGTCACTATATAACATCAATTTGTTTACATTGTATTAGTATATCTCCTCTGAAAAACCCAGGGGACCCACCTTGTAAAGTTTTTCATTCCTGCTCCTTCTCCTCCTCCGCTGCCGCCTCCCCCCCTCCACCTTGTGTGTAATATGGAGGATGGTGTAATATAGCTATTGCTATGTCCCTCAGTCAGTCCTGTAAACATTTTCATTTCCAGAGCATAACTCTTGAACTATTCAAGTTATTTCAACCAAACTTGGCACACATGTCAGGCAAGTTGCATAGAGATGCCTTTGATACTTAACATTTCTGCAGTATTTTTTTAGTGTTATCATGGAAACAAAGTGTACCAGAAGTAGTATAAAAATTAAGGGTGATTTGCCATAGGGTACTAGCATAAGTAGTATCAAAATTGAGCATGATGGGCCATAGGGTACTTTCAGTAATAGTCTTTACATAAGTGAGGACTGGGAGGATGTCTTATCTTGAGGTGACACTTGTGTAAAATGTGTAGAGTGAGCTTCTTGTCAGAAAAAGCTTGGTTTGATAAAAAGCTTGCAAATGTAATGAAGCATGGACTTATTGTACAATATGTTATCTCTCTTTAATTCAATTTTTGGGATATTTTCAATGTAGATTAAACATTTCTCTTCACTCTTTCATTGGAATATTTTCAAAAGAGAAACTTTGAATTTTATAAAAAGTACATGACCAGTGGTTATCAGTGCTCAGGTTGTTGGTTGATTGTACATCAACCAGGGCAGGGGATTGTTCACAATATTTTTGAATAATAGTGTTGGATATTGTTGTCAGGACCAAAGTACAACAGTGTGAGCTTGTGACACCATAGTATCCAACAGTACAAACACTGTAATTTACTTTCTATATAACCCTCTTGGTTAAATGAGAAATTGTTTTAAATTGCTTTTTTAAAAATTAAATTGAATACATGTATGTTCAAAAAGATATCTTATTTGAATTATTTTGATGACTGAATCACATATTAATACATGGTATATCATAATGTGATTTTATGTACTGTTGCATCATGGTATACTTGCTGTGACACCTTATTACACAGCAATACATCTATTAGGTCATATATACACTTAACAGCACCCAATAATTGCTTGACATGTCCAGTATGATAGAAAATATTGTCATGTCACAAAATTGCATTTACATAGGAAAGAACGTGAAGAATATTGTATATTTTAATTTACATTCCACTACAGGTTGGCCCAACAGTTAATGAGTATTTCAGAACATGCTGCAGAGCCCTGGATTGCCATGGGATACTTATCCTTAGTTACTAAAAAGGCTGTCAGAGCTGTCTACTTTGCACAGAAGGTAAAATGAAAGTTTTTTTCCTGCTTTTCAATCAGTGTTCTCTTTGAACACCAACAGATGGCAAAATCCAGTATCTATTAAACAATTTCTGCTGGCTATTTTTTAATTGCATATTTCTTGTTTGATTTTTGTTTTGTTTTTTCTGGCTGTTCCAAATATCTTGCCACAAGGAAATCATGTCTTCTTTATCTTTTTTTTTTCTTGATCAAAACGATTTTCATCAAACATCAAAACTTATTAAACTGAAGATACATTATGGTCATTCAGTCATCTTTCTACCACAATTTCTTGTTACAAACATACCAAACAGTTTTAACAATACTGTGTATAATTGTTATAAATTAATGAAAAATATAATTTTTTAAAATCATAATGTCTCATTTTTTTCCAGGCAAACAATATAAACCCATGTAACGTTGAGGCATTCCTTCTCAAAGGGACAGCATTGCTTGAGATAAAAAAGACACAAGAGGCAATTCTGCATTACCAAGAAGCCCTGAGGGTGGCTCCTCACCGATACGAGGCATATGCAGGTGAGTATGCTGATGCCTGCTTCATGAATGTGTTGTGAAACTGTTAACAAGTGCTGTAGTAACCTATGTATTGCACGCACACAACAGCGAAACAGCATAGAGCATAATCTGCTGGGGCATAATGTATTGGCAGATCGAGGGCTGCACTGTTCCCATTAAATCCTATGTAGATTGATGCATGTTATGCGTACGGTATGCTTTTGAAAATACAGTTTGTAATCCCTGAAAAAAAGTGTCATGGAGACTATTTTTAAAAAAAACTTCAGTTGAAAAAGTTGCACAACTAATGTTGTTTTCAGATGGCATTGCAAATGATAACTGCAGCTGCATCTAAAAATGTATTTCTGTAAACATCATAAACATTGGATAAAGAGAGCTCTTTTTACAAAGGCTTCTGTCCATAATTATATATTGTTCTCTTCCCCATTAACATGGACATTGTGAATTCCATTCACCCTCCAAAAAGTTCAAGGCTTGTGTAATGTAAATTTTTGGCACTCTAGAAGAGTTCTCAGAAGTTGGTATAACCCTGTAGGGGTGACTTCTCCTGAATCACATGCTACTGCCATCTATGTTATAATTTGCAATTATAATTTTTTTTATGTAATAATAAATAAAAGATTCTTGATAAAGAAAACATTTTATAGAACTAAAAAAAATGTTTCAAGACAAATTACTGAAATAGTTATTGACTGAAGAAATCAGCTGGAGGTTAGAGCCAGTGCATCCCTGCAAGGAAAAACCATTGGACATCATGGCGGTAGTTTTAACATTATGAATGCCTTGACCCATTGAGAATGAGCTGAGTGCATACTGCCCACATTAACAGGGAAAAGAATAGTATGAAATTATTAAAGCTCATGTAAAAGAAACCCTCTTGATCTGTTAGTGAAGCAATTGCATTATTACATTTCTAGATGCAGCATGAGATATTATTCATGATACCATTTGAACCAACTAGTCTATGGGCTGCATTACTGATTCGAATTGACTAAAGCTTTTTATAAATGGTCAATCTGATATTGAACATGTTATGTAATGATATCCAGCTAGATTTTATATGATTCTGTTAGCCTTTTGAAGTTTTGCGTGCATAAAATAAGTATTTCCAGCAAGTCCTGTAATTGCAAAACTGGTTAAGACTCAAGCACCAGTGATACACATGCAGAGGAAGTTGTAGTGTGATAATATATGGATAAATAATGATCCCTTGCTGTATGGAACAATTCTATTACAAATTTCCAGAAGCAATGAACACATCTTGGAACCAATATACATATATAAATATGAACAAAATAATTTTTCATCAAATAACACATAACTATAATGAAAGACTCGTATTGACTTGAAATTGTTTGAACATTTCTTTGTTCAGCTCATGTTACTGGAAATACAAGACATAGTCACTTTTCTGATGGCGTTTACATCTTCAACACTTTTGTTAGAGTTTTTGTTTAAAGACAAACTGGTGTATAAATCAGGAAGGTGAAGATTGATTCTGAAGCCTAAAAACAGATTATCAGAAGTAACTCTTTTTTGCTGACAATTGCGGGGAACTCTAGAAGAGTGGTCAGGGTTATACCAACTTCTGACCAGTGAATACAATTAATGTTGTCAGGTTGGTTAAAATGCTTGGACACTAGGGTCTCCTTCTTATTACGAATGTCCCTTAAATGTTCTTTTATTCTCACTTGGAATTCCCTTTTGGTCTCACCTACATATTGTTTGCCACACAGATGGAAGGTGAGTAAATAAATAAAATTACGTGTGGCACAGTGACCTCTTAACTTTTTTTGAAGCATATTTGAGGTTGTAAATGTGCTTCTAAATAATTTAGATTTGTCCATTTTCACACAAAATGTGCAGTTAATGGTCTCGCAATCTAGTACTTTGTTTGCGAATGTTTTACCTGTAATACCTTGGTGTTTACTAGAAACCTTAGCTCTTATTAATTGGTTGCTTAATTTAGAACCAATTCTCTGTGCAAAGATAAGTTCCGTTTGGAATGTCTCAGGCAGAGGCCAAAGAGATCTTATTGCACATTGGAGAAAATAATTATCTTTATCATCTGTAAAGATTGCTGGTATCACACTAATAGATTTATTAACCTTGGATTAGATCTGAAGCGTGTTTTCTCAAAGTCCGATTCTTTAGTACAGATACGTTTAATTCATAACAGTTGACTGTACGGAACTGATTTCTTGCAATGGTCAGGTGATAGGAATTATAATCTGGATAGAATGTTTATCTGTAGGTTTACAGTATAAATTGAATAGTATTTTATTATTTTCCCGAAATACCATAGTATCAAGGAATGTGATTTTTTCCTTTGAATATTCCATTGTAAATTTAATGGTTTTGTGATAACTATTACAGTATAAATGGAATTCATTTAATGCCAACTTGGATCCTGTCCAGATCATAAAAATGTCATCTATAAACCTCAGATAGATAAAAGATTTATATGGTGCTGAGTTCAGCAGTTTTTGTTCAGGATCACCCATAAAGATATTGGCATAAGACGGGGCAACTTTGGTTCCCATAGCAGTGCCGCTAATTTGTAGGTAATGGGAGTCATTGAAGGTAAAATTATTGCAGTGTAGCACCAGTTTTAATAAGGCTAAGATAATCTGATTGGAGAGACGAATTTTAAATGCTGCTTCCGTGTTATCAAGTTCATTCGGAGGGCTGTTATCTCTGAGACTTTTTCTGGCCTTTTGAAAGGCTGCTTCACACTCGTCTGTTTTATTGAGTGTATGGGTAAAAGTAATTAGTTTCCTTGAGGTATCCGAAAGGATAGTGTTCCATGAGATTACAAATTCTGAGCAATTTGTAAACCTCGGGTGCAAGTTGATCTCTAGCCCTCGAGCTATTCTGCCCTTTTGGCTGCACATTTGAAGATAGTCGGCTACTTTTTGTAGTTTGACAAATTTTGATTGTAGTTTCCTAGCTTATTCTTAGAAAGGAATTGAGTGGTTTGGTAGTAGCAAATGCTTGACTTGTTGGCGTTCTGAAACCGGGTTGTCCAGTTTTCTCTTTTTTGAACGATCTGGGGTACAGTACTCTGGCTGCATCAATAGGGTATGACAATATATTCTCCTAAAAAGGGAGATAACTATTGTCACATAACCCAATAAGAGGCTGCACCGGCGGCAATGGGTATATAAACTCCACACTGACAAGGTACGGTGATCAGTTGAAAAAATGAATCAACAAGACCAATTCCCACTGATCAGTTACCAAGATAACGAAACTGGTCAGGGACTGGGGGTGGCTAGACCACCCCAAGCAGATGTGAGGGAACACCTCTACATCCTATCAGGCAGTACCTTCTATACAGAATTGTATACTGGTAACAGCAAGTGATTGCCCATGGTATACAGAATTGTATACTGGTAACAGCAAGGTGAAGCCTGTGAGTGGAAACTGCCCATGGTAAGCAAAGTGTATACTGATAACAGCAAGTGGCTGCCTATGGTATGCAAAGTGTGTACGGGTAACAGAATTGTTTGCTGGTAAAAGCAAGATCAAGCCAGGGAATAGAGACTGCCCATGGTATACAAATTGCATGCTTGTAACAGCAAGGTGAAGCTTGGGAGTGGAGACTGCCTGCATTATACAGAGTGTGTATTCGTAACAGCAAAGGGCTGCCTGCATTATACAGAATCAAATGCTGGTAACAGCAAGATGAAGCCAGGGAGAGGAGATTGTTAACTGTGTACAAAGTTTATACAAGTAACAGCAAGAGGCAACAGCAACAGGGAGGTGAAGAAGCCCACTAGCAAAATAGCTTTCTATAAAGTAGATTGTGTGAGAATTATTTGTGTGATATGATCAGGGCCACTAAATAGAACCTATGTGAGAATGAATGGCTACAATTCATTGTAATTGTCCTAACCTACCTTTTTTATATAGGTGACAAGAGTATGAAGCACTAAGATAAAATAGTCATATGGCAGAATTATTCAGTAGTTGTTCATAACTTGATATGATGAATTTGACAAAAACATCATGTGCAACCAAATTAAAAGCTATACTAATATAATATATCCATTTTGTATGACAGGACAGTAGTTGAAATATAGGAAACATCAGAAATTCTGTCAATATGACATGTCGTACTTAAAATGCCAAGTAATATACCAAATATTACATAGAATCTACAGAAGACAAAACTAATATTGCTATATATAGACATAATAGACATATCAAATTAGATGGATATGACCAATATGAAGAAAGTTTATTACACCTGCATCATATCTTGAAGGTGGTGGCTGGGCTTGAAGGAGGAAAAGGAATTTTGTAGATTTATCACAAGAACTGAATGAGACTGCCACATGATCAGTGGGAGTTAAAACAATATTTGTAAAGCCCTCATAGGTAATTAATATTTAATGATGTTATTGTTTTACAATTAGACAGGAAGTCTGCAATGTGAGAATAAACTGTTCTAATGATGGAATGTGTGATGTTCAAAATAAGGTTAAATTCCTTAAACTCACACATAGTTGTTTAATTTTATGATTAAATATAGCCAGTATATTATGATGGACAGATTTAATATAATTCGTCTATGGTACTTTTCATATACTAAAAAATACCCACCAAAATTAGTACCACTGTCAAAAAATTATTTTTTGTGGTGGATTTAATTTCTTGGACATTAATTATCTAAGAAAAACAAAATTATAAATCCTCAGAAGATATTTATGATTGTAAGGTAATATGGTCTAAATAGTTTTAACTGACTATGTGCTCAATATTAAGAAATTTGATGAAAGTCGAGCCAAATTAAAGAGGGGCTGGTTTATGGAAGTTTCACTTTAGTAAGTTGTTTCAGTATGTTACTATCATGTAATAACATTTTTTAAAAATTTGCTGCAGGTTTAATAGAATGCTATCTGATGAGTCACAGGAACCGTGATGCTCTGTCCTGGTCCTGGAAGGCCATCAAGACACTCGGCAGCAGTGCCAGGACACTCACTGTAGGTTTGTAGGTCAAACTAGACTTCCAGTGATGCATGAGAGCTGAAGTAGGGTCCAAATTCAGAATTTTAGTTCTCAAGCATCCCAATTTAACTCTAATGCAAGAAATTGAAGTTGGGAGGCATAAATTATGCCCTTAAACATCACCTTTCTCCATCAAATATATTAACTGATCACATTTAACATTATGAAAAAGCTTCCCTATCTCTCGAATCCAGCCCTACTAAAAAAATGAAGAAAAAACTCACCTTTCTGTCTTTATATCAGAGATAGAAAGAGACTAAGGGAAATAACTGTTACAAATTACCTCCCCTTGACCCAGCTAGGTGGTCACCCATGTACTGGATGTTTAACAGCTTAAGCTTTCACTTGGAACTGTAAGTACAGTTCAATGTACCTCCTAAATCCATTAACATTTATTCATTGTTTCAAGCCATCCATCTACATGTTTTGGTGATCTAGTCAGTTTTAGTGTTGATATACTGTGTGTATACATCATTGTGCATTGTGTAAATTTATGCATATTTTTGGCCAGTTGTTGTGGACCTGTTCATTGACAGGTAAGTCACACATATTGGCTATATTCACCTGTGTATTGAATTGCATAATAGACACTGTGGTTCATTTATTCATTTGTGTTATAAGTGTTTTCTCTAATGTTGTGTGTATTATATTGCAGTTTGTCTTTTACTGAGTCATTCAGAGGAAGTGTCTTAAAAATGCAAGAATACCAAGCAATTTAAAGTTGCTGAAGACAACTATGAGGCATGCCTGTCTTGCACAAAGAGTTCATCTTCTAGTCAATGCAGTGTCTGCAGTGCATGGGCTGAGGGAGGGTGATCTGATGTCTTGCATAAATAACTTAAGTGCTGGGAGAAGAGGTAGTGGTTCAGATCTTCAGACCTAAACGTTTTCAGTCTTTGCCCTCATTCTGAACTGGATGTGATGCCCCACCCACCACCACCCATGAAGATTCCCCACCCAGCACTGATTACAACTGTCATGTCTTATGCTGCTGATGCTGTTGCAAGATGGACCCTGCCCATGCCTTATTAGAATTGCAAATGCAGTGCATCATACAGCAGGCTACATGTGAAACATTAGCTTCTGTGGATTTTGCTGTGAATTATTGTCACAGCTATCTACTGGCGAATCCCAGCTGCCAACCTCTTCAGCCATCAAACTGGCCTGGTTATGGCTAAATTTATGAGGGTCTATGATATCGAACTGTCAAACTGCTTGGCAGTCAATGGTTCTGTCAATGGCTGATGCTTACAGTTTTCATACCATAATGGCCAAACATATTGTGCTGACCATCCAGCTGCCTGTCCCAACTAGCTGTCCAGCGCAACACTCACTGTGTGGACCCCATTCTGTTTTGGATATGGTAGGGCTGGCATTGCTCGCCTACCCAATTGACAGGTTCCACACCACGCTATGGTGATGATACAGTGTCATTGCTGCCTTAAAAATTGCTGTCTCTGAACATCAGAGGCATACAGGGTAAGATCAGGGGCAACCCTGAATTGCCATTTCACTCTGATCCAACTATTAGCTTCATGGCAGCAATTGAAGAAATTTACCAGATCTTGTCATTGAGTGCTCTCCTCTGGGTCATATAAGGTAGAAGCTTCTGTTGATGCTGATGAGGAAGACAAAAATCTGTCATTGAGAATTCTGCAGTTGACAAAGATCACAGGAATTACTGGGCTTCTTTTGGCATAATCCAAGATCCTGGTAATGCCAAAGTCTTTTTTCAGTGAGTCAGTTGTAGGAAGTGGTCTCACCACATTGGTATTGGTCCCACTTGGACATGTACAGCTTGGATATTCCAAGTCTTGATTAAAATATTACTGCTGTTGATATGTGTGCCCCACTGTGTTACAAGATTGACAGATAGGTGTTTAATGTAATTAAATGATGTTTACACAAAGAATGGATTCCAGTCAAGTCCGTTATGCAAGGTCAGTTCAGTAGACACGCCCACTATATTGGTATCAGTTATCAGCCAATCAGAGTCAAGGGGGTCTGATGTGCTGATTTAGCCTGGTAGCAGTCATTCAGTTTACAAGTGATCAGCATAGAGAGTGGACAGGTTTTGTTTTCATATTATCTTCTCTTCTTGGTTCAAGAGTTGTTTGCTATTGGAGCTTGACAGTCTTTTCAGCACTTGTTCATAAGCTATACTGGAAACATGTTGATGTAGTTTTGAATTTTTAGGCATGATGATAGAACTTTGATTCATCTGGATTACATTACATTGACAAGAGTACTTTGCCTGATTCTTTCAAGTGGATGTCATGTCGTGTTACACTGTCTGCTTCACAAACCCTATTGTTCTGCTGGGCAATTGCTGACTTCTAAGAAAAAAATGTGTGTTTTGCTTCTTGTATATCATGGATAAATTGCATCAACTTTCCTCTTCTCGTGGGTACCGCAGTCATAGATTGGCTAATAACAGACAACAATGGGATGCTCAGTCACCAAAATATTGGTCAGTGGGAAAACTGCTTCAAAAAATTTGTGAGATTAACATTGTACCTGCTTCTCTAAAGAAGGCTCAACTTGTGCAGATTTACGAAGAAAATCTGAAGCTAATTCAAGATGGTGGCCTAACACAAGCCTTTAGGCCCCTGGATTCGGACATGCCAGGGTGTACACAAGATCCCCAATCCAGCGGTTGAGATCAAACAGTGGAACTGCTGCCTGCCTGCAGTGGAAGGGAGGGTTTGCAGCAGCTCGGGATGACGTCAGTACCCACAGACACGCCCCCTTACCTAGATGAGACTAGGCTCGGTATTTCTGGGTGTCAGCCATCGGCGAGTCCTTGGCAATCTACCTCTGCGGTTAATCCCTTGCATTCATCTCTGCGCTCGGCATCGAGAACCAATCAACGTTGTGCGCAGCCGCAAGCAATAGGAATGCCTTTTTTCGCGCCCTTGGTAGGTGGGGCTCCTAGCACCGGAGAGAATATTCAACAACAACAACAAATACTTCATGTTCATGAAAGGGATACCATTCTATTGGAAGCTGTATCATCTCTCCGAGCAGGAGTGATCAGGATGCAAACCCAGTTAAATATGACCAACAACACGGGTTATCCTTGTACTGAGACACAGTCACATACCCTCGCAACAGCGATGTCGGCCATGGAAACCAGGTCGGGTATCGCTACGTCTGTTCCTTGTTTTTCCTGACAATGGCGTGCCTATCTCTACCCTGCCAGATATAAACCCTGTCAGCTCACAATTGTGGAAGGGGATTATTGCAGGTAAATACATGAATTTATCTTTACTTCTAATGCCACATGAATTCGAAGATCAAACATCTATTCAGTCAGGTCAGTGGGGCATGAATTTAGTCTGAAAGTTTCCTGGTCAAATTTCAAATATCATACAAGTCTTCGACCATAGACTTTCCAGGAACTTGACTATTAGCGAGTTCATAATGGCGTTTAGTCAGTACAAAGCAATTATGTGCAAGGCCTTCCCTTCCAGAACATCAAGAATTGGATGTATACCAAAAAGAGATGATAAAAATGCATGCCCTAACAAAAGGAAGCCCAGCCTTTTATGAGTACCACAAAGAATTTGCATGAAAAGCAGCAATTTACTGCAGCTCCATGAATATTAAATTAGATTGGAGTAGAATCGATCCCAAGCTACAAACTTATGTCTTATCTGTTTATAAGGTTGTTCCATGCCAGCATTGCCGGAGTTTGCTCATGATTCAGACTTCTGTCACCTTGCTCTGCAGACAGCAATTAATCAACCAAGACAAAGCCCATCAGTGTATAGACGGATAACAGTGGATAGACAAGGTTGGAGAAGGATATTACACTTAGGAAAAGAAATATGTAATAACTTCAGTGAAACAAAAGGTTGTTTCCGAGCAAATTGTAGTAATGCGCATGTGTGCTTGACTTGCAAAAAACCACATTCACAGCTCAAGTGCAACCTGGTGACTAAGCAGGTACTGCCACCTACAAAACCCCAAAGACTAAATCAGGAAATAGCGTTAACGACATTCCAAGCAACCACACCCATCAATATCGCTAGACTACAAGAAGAATTGCAACACCATCCTGATAAAGAATTTGTGGACTATCTTATTAATGGTCTCTGCTATGGTTTTCATACAGGACTTTTTCATCAGCCTACTTCTTCATTGTAGTGTAAAAATTTGGTATCAGCGACATCACAACCTGGTTGATGTATTACTTCAGTATGAGCTCTTCAAGAACAACCTCATAGGCCCCTTTGAAAGTCCACCATTTGCTATATTCCAGATAAGCCCCCTGGGTGTAGTGCAAAGCAAATATTCTGGCAAGTACAGACTTATTGTGGATCTGTTGGCACCTGACAGTTCACTTGAGCATGAAAGTATCAATGCATTAATCAGCAAAAAAGATTTTTCTCTCTCATACGTCATGATGATATTCACATTCTGTTACAGTTAGGAATGGGGGCTAATATGTGCAGGACTGACATTACCGATACATTCAAGCCAATTCCCATACTCCCAACATTGTGGCTTCTGTATGGTGTCAAGTGGAGGAAACAATAATATTTCTACACCATGTTAGTGTTTGGTAGTATCAGTAGTCCTAGGTATTTTGATACACTGTCCAGAGCGTTTTCGTGGATAGCTTAATATAATTATGGCATATCACATTTCCTGCATTGACTGGATGATTTTTTGTCCATTGATGAGCCTGATTTTCCAGCTGAAAGAACAATGGCATTAATCACATTAATATTCAATAGATTATCTATTCCAGTTGCTTCCTACAAGACTCTGGGACCATCACTAGTTATGGAATACTTGGGTATAATACTAGACTCAGAAAAAATGGAAGCTAGATTGCCACAAAGATAAGCTGAGCAAATTAGCTGCACTGATAAAAACTTTCCAGCAAAGTAAATCTTGCAAGAAGAGGGAATTGCTGAGTCTTTTGGGCCATTTACATTATGCATGTCGAGTGATCGCCCCTGGTCGGTCTTTCACGTCATATCTAATATCTTTGTCAACAACCATCACCGAATTCAATCATCATGTGAAATTAAATAGCGAATGTAGACTGGATTTAAAGATGTGGAGTGACTTTCTGGCTCAATGGAATGGAATTTCCTTTTTCTTGGACTCTAATGTTACTATTGCTACAGACTTTGAGCTCTTTACTGATGCAGCATAAACTCTCGGATTTGGAGGTTTTTCCAAGTCAGATGGTTCCAAGGATCGTGGCCTGACAATTTGGACATATTAGGCACAGGCAAGTTGTCTATGGCCCTACTGGAAATCTACCCCATTGTAGTTGCAGCCCATCTATGGGTCCATATGTGGCAGAGAAAACAAATTTTGTTCCATTGTGACAATATCAGTACAGTTAAGATAATTATGAAACGCTGATCCAAGTCTCCCATGATAATGAAATTGCTCAGGTGTTTAACTTGGATCTCAGTTTAATACTGCTGCAAAATTCTAGCCGAATATGTCCCAGGAAAAGATAACCTCATTGCAGATGCTCTCTCTCGTTTTCAGATGGAAAAAGTTGATTTTGTGGCATATTGTTTCAAGATTATTCATATTCGATATGCATCTATCAAGCTGTATTTGTGTGGTGCTGCTTGCTGCATCTTCATTAGCTTTCTTTGCCTTCTTATGTTGTGGCGAATTTATGGTTGTGTCAACCACAGATATGGAGTACTTGCGTATCAGTGACTGTGTCATTGATGGAGATAATTCTAATAGGACTTTAGTGTTGATCCATTCCGATATGGGGTGCAGATCAGACTTTTTCCAGTGCATAACTGTACTTGCCCCTTAAGGGCTATGAACAATTATCTAGCAATCTGTGGCAGGGTGGGCTGTCTTAGGCCTTCTGATCCGCTATTTGCTACAGACGGTATTAATCCACTTTCTAGATCAGTGTTTCTGGAGAAGTTACATCTGCTCCTGCACGTACTAGGCTATCCACAATGCAAATTCAATGGGCACTCTTTTCGGATAGGGGCTGCCACTGCAGCAGATAATGCAGGGATCGAGGACCACCTTGTTAAAACACTAGGCCATTGGACTTTTGATTCCTATTTGTGTTATATTAGGACCCCAAATGATGCCATTCTATGTGCACAGCAGGCTATGTGTGGATCTACCCGTTCCTAGATGAAGTACAGCTGTATGAGCAGTTTCATCTACTTGTTTTCTTGTATAGATTACATTTCATGGAAGTGTGTGTGTTCTAATGTAGGCTAGTGTTTGGTGTATATTAGTATATTCTTTCGGATGTGATCATTCAGATAGATTACATTTTGTGGAAGTGTGTGTGTTCTAATATAGATTAGTGTTTGGTGTGTATCAGTGTATTCTTTCGGATGTGATCATTCAGATTCTTTATGTGGATTTTATTTCTGAGAAGGGAGTAAGCAGATTCTGTTTATTGTGCTAAATATTTCATTGGGCTTTGGAATTCTACAGTTCTTTCTATGGAGTGAGATCATCAGATTCATTGTCACTGTGAGGTTTGTTTCGCACCAGTAGTGTGTTCACCCCATGTTCTATGGAACAGGATCATCAGATTCGTTAGCACTGAGTGGCGTTTTAAGCACCAGTAGGGTGTGCACCCCGCGTTTACATAAAGTTGTTTGTTTTATCTATTAGGCTTTTAGTTCAATCAGTTTACTGACTGTGCACTGCAAATCTGTTTCTTGCATACCGACTTATTTATTGAACTATGTCAACTGTATGTGTGGCTGCTGAGTGGATTTGGGGCTATTTGGGCAACAAAAAACCCCCCCAAAAACTTTATTGTATGCACTGACCCCAAACGGGGAACAAGCCGTGAACATTGCAGTGCAGAATGTACATGTTTGTAGTTTGGTTTAGTTTTTTCGTGCATTTATGACATTCTTACAGATTCTTGCATCACAGCATTGCTTACAACTGCAATGTAGATATATTGTGATTTTAGTCTTGTTATCACCATAAATAGTATATGCAGGCATGGATCCCAGAACAGTAAACACTTTGGCATGGGTCCTAACAGTATTATCCATTTATGCAGATTCACAGTTGTATATACCCTATTATGATACTGATTCATGTTTGCATGTTCCTAATTTGCTTATATTGTTTGTTATTTTCATGCTAATATTAACAGAACTGCAGGTACTTCTCATCCTATACATATCCATTCCTTTGGGCTCTCCACCACATACTACTCCAGTTCCATTCTCGGCATGCAGAATTGTTTGGGCATTCTGTTCCCAATCCACTCAACTTACAGACATAAGTTATGGCGACTCTGCCTCAATACAGCGGCAATTCTGCCTTAACAGTTATGTCAGTCAGTCAGTCATACTGGCGAGTCCGCCTGAAACATCAGCAATTCTGCCTTGACAATTATCATTCAGTCGTACTGGTGATTCCGCCTCATAGATAGAGCATGTCGGCTATTCGGCCTTGACAATTCTGTCATTAGTAGTACTGGTGATTCCGCCTCATAGATACTTCTCTACCATCTTACCACAAGTAACCTAATGCAGTGGAGGGTGAGACCCAAGGAATGCCAAAAATGTATACTTATGAACTGTTTAATAATTGTAAATAGTTGTTAATTAAAAGAATTTGAGATTACTTCTCTATTAGTTCTTCTTATACTATAATGTAGTGTATACTCAGTTCACCTGTCAGTCAGTCCATCTGCTGGTACATGAGTATTGAGTGAATTGGCGATTTTAGTCATAGTCCACCTGTCCATCATTCCATCTATTTTATATTGTATAAATAGGTGTTTAATGTAATTAAATGATGTTTACACAAAGAATGGATTCTAGTCAAGTCCGTTATGCAAGGTCAGTTCAGTAGACACGCCCACTATATTGTTATCAGTTATCAGCCAATCAGAGTCAAGGGGGTCTGATGTGCTGATTTAGCCTGGTAGCAGTCATTCAGTTTGCAAGTGATCAGCATCGAGAGTGGACAGGTTTTGTTTTCGTATCCTCAACCGCACCAACCGACACCTGCAGTTCTGTTACATCTGGCTCACCCTTCACCTTTGTGTCTTCAGATTAACCTCCCACCAGCATACTAATTCCACTATCACTGGAGGTGGCAACCAGACCCCTCATACTAACAGGCTACTCTTGCCATATCTTCTCCATGCGGTATTTGCCGCTATTGCATCATTGGGCATTCTGTCCCCAATCCATTCAACTTAGAGACATAACAAGTTATGGCGACTCTGCTTCAATACAGCAGCAATTCTGCCTTAACAGTTATGTCAGTCAGTCAGTCATACTGGCGAGTCTGCCTCAAACATCGGCAATTCTGCCTTGACAATTATCATTCAGTCATACTGGCAATTCCGCCTCATAGATAGTGCATGTCAGCTATTCGGCCTTGACAATTCTGTCATTTAGTCGTACTGGTGATTCCGCCTCATAGATACTGCATGCTTCTCTACCATCTTACCACAACTAACCTCATGCAGCGAAGGGTGAGACCCAAGGAATGCCAAAGAACTGCCTCTCTGCTGGACTTGGTGTCCTTGACAATTTACCATTTGGCTGAAAAGCAGGAAGCAATCATGCATAGGAGTCAGCATGCTGTATAGCCAAAGTCATTAATATAGCTGCACATCATATGATAGCTAACACCTTCACTGCTTTCTACAGTTTGGATTTGGTGAGAAGAGATGTCCCCTTGTGCTTTTCTTCATTTAAACTGCTTCATGCAGCAGTCTTATGCTCTCTCCTTTTGGGCTCACTCTTCTGTTTTGGGCTTACATTGAGAAGATAGAAAGCAGGCAGCACATGAGTTACTGCCTCAGCTCTCCTTGCCCACCCCTTCCTCTGTTTGACAGCATCAGGGGTAATACCAGAGAGGGTCAATCATCCGTTAAATTACTGAAGAGGTTTGCCTTAACGGAAAGACCACTTTGTGACAAAGTGGAACTGCAAACTGCTCACCTTCATCTCTCCATTCTAAGACTCAGGGCTGTCGATGCCCAAATGATAGCTGGAAGATGAGGTGAGCTTATACCTTTCCCCCATCAGTCCTGATCCTGACGATAATTCAGCATGGCCAGACTTCCAGACTTAGTCTAGTTCTGATTGCTTATGTCTGATGGGACAGATCCTAAGGCAATGAACTTCTTGATCTCTGCATAGATATTCCCAGGAAGATTATGGGGACCCCCACATTGCTCAAGCACAGCAATATTTCATATGTGTTGGGCCAAACTCCTTCTTCATGGATGGCTTTGATTGGGAAGCCTTGCGTAAAAAAGAATTATGAATTGCTCAAGCAGCCAAGGTCACCAGTATTCCATCCTAGACAAACTCCTTCTTCATGCCTGGCACTTGTATGGGGAGCCCTGCATGAAAGAGATCAGCACTTCAGTTGTAGAGAGGACCTTGACAGCCAGATGGCTCTCCACTATAAAGGTATACGAGGGAAGTGGCATGTTTTCATTGACTGGGATTGGGATAGTGATGTCACCTCCCTCCTAGCTTCAGTTCCTCAGTTGGCCAACTTTTTTCATTTTCTCTTTGAGGAGAAGAAGTAGCTCCTATCACTATCAAAAGGTTTTGTTCCATAGTTTCTGATATGTTCAGACATCATGGGAAAGAAGATATTGGTCACAACAAGGATCTTTCCAACCTGTTGTCCATTTTTTACCGGCCCAGGCTCCGTTCGCTCACCTTGTTTCCCAAATAGAACCTCTCCTAGGTCTTGATGTGGCTAAACTTACTCTAGTTTGAGCTCCTGTGTTCAGCTTTTGCTGAAGCTGTTATCTCATTAGACTTATTTCCTGATAGCTCCAGCTTCAGTGTGCGGGGTGAGTGAGTTGCATGTCCTGTCCATGAATCCGAATTACCTCCAGTTATGTTACACTGGCTCAACCATACTCACTGATACAACCTGGTTGATCTCCAAGAACAGGTTGCTGTGTACAAGCAGTGAGAAAATACTCATTTTCCCTGTCTCAGTTGATCTGCAGAAAGAGGTGAAGCTGCAGGATCTAGTTCCAACACTTTCCAACACTCTCATGTTATCTGAGGTGTAAGGAGAATGTCAGTTAAGTTGGGAAAGCAAGACATAACATCTAGCTCAAGTGGGTTTTTCAGTTGGCATATTCTGATAACATCTAGCTCAAGTGGGTTTTTCAATTGGCATATTCTGATAACATCTAGCTCAAGTGGGTTATTCAATTGGCATATTCTGATAACATCTAGCTCAAGTGGGTTATTCAATTGGCATATTCTGATAACATCTAGCTCAAGTGGGTTATTCAATTGGCATATTCTGATAACATCTAGCTCAAGTGGGTTATTCAATTGGCATATTCTGATAACATCTAGCTCAAGTGGGTTATTCAATTGGCATATTCTGATAACATCTAGCTCAAGTGGGTTATTCAATTGGCATATTCTGATAACATCTAGCTCAAGTGGGTTATTCAATTGGCATATTCTGAGCTCTTGCAGAATCAGGTACACCTCATGAAGATCTTGGTTCATGAAATTCAAGTGATTTTGACAAGCCTCACATTGAATCATGTTTCCATTCAAAACATTGTAGAGACATTTGATTGGCACGCTCAGTCTACTTTCTCCAGCTTCTATAATAGTGATATGGCATTGCAAAGGTAAGAGTTTAATCACATCAGGCCTCTGGTTTCTGTCTAAACGGCGACTGGGTCCCATTCATGACATAACAACCTTCGTTCCAGGCATGGTATTTATAGCTTTCTCTAGATTCACCCAGAAAGCTTTTGTCAGTAAGGCAACATCTATGTACAGGGTCCCACAGGGGTTTGCTTGCACAATACTAAGTTCGTACTTTTCCAATTGTGTTGCCTTCACATCAGGCAAAAGTGCATTCATTTTTCAAGGGAGCAGTCATATTGCCCTTGAGAGGTGATGATGGTAGAGGCTGGATGCTCTTGCATTTCCTTATTCTCTTACCTTTTGTTAGTGTGATCAGGTAACATATTCGATGGAAAAAGGAAATATGTTAGCAAATTATGTTTCTCCGAGATTACTCACCTGATCACATTACTATCAATCCCTCCCACCCTTCTCAGCAAATATGAGCATCCTGCTGTTGGTTTTGCTCAAGCTTAAACCAGTAAATAGCAAGTACATTGGTAACCACCTAGTGGGGGCAACAGCAGGTAATATGTAAGGTTACTTCCCTTTGTCTATATATGATTTTTAATTCACTTGGCCATAAGGCATAGTGGGCTTATGGCAGGGTCATGGATCCATAATCCATTATTCAGCCATAAACATTTGCTCCTTACCACTCTGGAGGCAGACCTGCCAACCCTTATGATTTGACTGTAACTTTTACTAGAATGACCCATAATATATGGACTTTTGAAATAAAAGCAAAAAATAAGAAACTTTGAACATTGCAGTCAATACTGGGTATTGGGTTGTCCAGGTTTAGTCTGCATCCAGGGTTTACATATTAGACTCAGTGGAATTGGTAAGGAAACCAGACTAACTTTACAGGAGTGCCTCAGATTCTCTAATCTGCCCATGTTTTGCATGCAAATCACCTGTAAGATCAAGCTTTTGGTTTTACATTGTAGCATTATTTAGAAATGTCCAGCAAATGAAAACACAATGAAGGTGAAAGGGACAGTCAGCCTCTTAAAAAGTTTAAAAATCAGCAAGGAAGTATAAAAAAGAAATATTCATATTCTTGGCAGCGCTTGGAAAAAAAAGCAGGAAAGGCAACGATTACATTTATTGGACGTCATGTCGTGTCGATTTGAGCATTGCTTACAGTGGGAGACGATTGCTGCACCCAAGTGAAATTTAAAATATTTTTTTTAGTCAAGTTGAGAGATTTAGCAAGAGGCAATTGACCTCAATGGGGTTTGGAACTGCAGTTTCTGAAACTTAACTGGAGGTCATTAAGGTGTAAGTGTACTTTGCAAAATATTTAGTTGAACATTATGTTGCCTTCGCTTCATCAGATCAGACTTCTGAACTTTTAAAATGTATGTTTTCCAAGTTGACAATAACAGTACATGATATTTCATTACGCCTTTTTGAAAATTGGTCTAACTTACAGAAAAATGTTTACTGCTGTACTGAGATGGTTTTGTTAGGATTGGCAGGTCTGTGGATGCCATGTTTTTGATCTGATTTTTACCATGGATGCCATGTTTTTAATCTGATTTTTACCAAACGTGGAACATAGGTTTATATTATCAATACATCAGACAAGTTCATGAATGAGTGGGATCCACCCATATTATTGAGGTTATCTTGCATCAGATTGACTGAGCTTGTTATTTCTGATTTGATTTTGATCAAACTAAAAATATATATGTATATGATCAAGATCTCAGAAAAGTTAAATAATGAGTGAGATACATGCATATTAATGAGGTGATCTTGCATCTGATTGGCTGAGGCTGTTACCACCCTGGAGGCCATATTTCTGATAAGATTTTGATAAAACTTGAAATATAGGCTTATATGATCAAGATCTCACATGAATTTGATAATGAGTAATATCCAAACATAGTAATGAGGTGATCTTGCATCAGATTGACTGAACTTGTTACCCCTCAAGAGACTAGTTTTGATCAGATTTAGAAACTTAGTAATAGACTTCAATCATAAAAGATGCCTATTATGCTTTATTTTAAGCAAGATCTGTGCATATTAGTCATATTCAGCACATTTAGAAAAAGTTTTAAATCATATGGAATTTTGAATTTTAAAAAAAAATTGTTTAATGCTTTTAAAATACATGTATTTTCTCTTTAAATTAAAGGAAAGCAGGGGAATAATTCATAATAGTTACTCTTGACAATCACAGGTTTGGGTTACAGAGTTCTTCCCTTTGCAAAATTATGAAAACCAGTACAAAATATACGTTTTAAAATGCAAGATGTGTAAATTTCAGTAGAACAATTTATAAAAATTAGCAAAATAATATACCTTGGAGATTAAACGATATTGTAATTAAGGATCAGGATTTCTCTACACACATATATATATATATATATATATATATATATATATATATATATATATTTGCAAGTAATTGTGGTTTTTTTTTTCTTTTTCTAATATTGATTTTGCTCTAGTAAGAACATATTTCTTGTAAAAACCATGCCCGAGTTTATACATTTATTTGCAGAATTATTTGTAATTACTTAACCACATTAAAAATTCGTAAATATTTGGAAAAAAGTTTGATGTTTCGTGAAGTAGAGTTTGAATGTTGCTAGTATTGCTGTGTTAAAGTGCCTGAAACACTTGTCATTTATATGTTATCACATGTATTGTGCATTATGTTATGGCATTTCATATTCAGTGCCATTGTTCACACAGTTTTTGGAATTTATATTTTTTTATTTCTAGCTTTTAATAAAAAAAACAATACCCCAATATGCTTTTCTTCTCCAAGTTTAATTACCAAGAGTAATGACAACCATGGCATAAATAAAAAAACCTGTGAATTATAATTTAAATTTATGTGAAAGCCATGTGACTCCATAGACCACAAATTAAAGCTTTGTCTGTAAACTTAATTTTTACAGATCTTGGGTGACTTTGATTATGGTCAAAAGACTATGCTTATTAATTATACCTTTATCTTTAGAAATAATTTTTTTTTTCAGACTATAGTAAAATTGGTAAAATTTACATGATATAAGGTTTAGGAGATAGCTTGCATAGATTGTGTTCTTACGCTACTGCAAAGCCTGCCTAGTGAAATGGTCAACTGTTAAGTTATGTAAGCCAGGTGAGTATTATCAGATTCACTTGGGCTTCTTGTTCCTTTTTTTTTGAGGACTGGATTCAGGAGGTAGTGGAGTTTTTTCCTGATGTTCATGTGATCAGGTAAGTATTCTCAGAGAAACATAATTTAATAACAATAATTCCTTTCCTTGGAATTTTGATATTAAAGAGTGAAATTTAGTGGTGGTGTTTGCACAGATAAGAAATAACTTAATGATGGGTATGATTACATAAAAAAAAATACATAAATGTATCATCTTGCCTGTGATGATGTCATTGCAGTGCTAGTAATACATGACTTAACAATGCATGTAACCTTGACCTCTGATCAATTAACATCTCCATTCCTCTGCTGATATGTGACAAATTAGATAGCAATACATGTAGGGAAACAGAAGGTATAGCCCTTTCATACAGCTTGTAATAATTTACCCCATCCTTCACCCCCACCCCCACCACAAAAAAAAAAAAAAAATTCCCTCTGTGACCTTGTTTGTTGATGCCTGGATCCATTGTCCTCTAGGATGCATCATGTACACTATGGAATCTGGTTAAAAATCTAATGCCTATCAATAGACATTAGTGCTAAAACAACTATTGATTTTGCTAGTCAACCAGTCACTCACAAAAAATGCACTAAATCAGCTAGTTTGGATATAATATTATAGAAGAATGAAACCTGCATACATATGTGATGGAATTGGGGGTTGTCTTTATGGTCAGAACTTCAGAAATTTTACCTTTGATTCTCTTGTTGCATGCCAATTAGCACTATTTTATAATGTTCCTAAATCAAACATTCAGCTTTATACCATCACATAACATTGTCAAAAATGGGGTTGACTACCCATATATCTGATTGGTGTGTTAGTATCTACTGATGGCAGTTGAAATGGGGTTGACTACCCATTTATCTGCTTGTTGTGTTAATATCTACCGATGGCAGTTGAAATTTTCTCTTATTTTTCTTATGTAAGTGTATTCACTTTTTCTATAAACGATTAAGAAAAAAAGAACCTTTATTTTATTAAGATTTTGTCAAAACCATCAAAATACATGTAAAAAAGGTAATATACTTCCTTCTGACATCAATTAAACTACCACATAGTAACAGATTTTTAAAAAATCCCATTTTTGTTATAGATTGCAGTATCTATAGAACAGATTGTTTTTTTGTTTCATTTTAAACAAATCCTTTTTTTATTGATTGCAGTGTCAGTAGAGATTTTTTTATGTTTCTGCAGATTCATTTAATGATTGTAGTGCTTCATACTTTTGAGCCCACCTCTACGAAGTATAGTAGAGCTGTTGTACTACTCCTGCTGTCGATGGCAGCATCTGCGCCTATAGAAGCATATGCATATATACAGCCTCATTGAATCTCAATGATGTTTTCTTCCTCGGCCCTAGGCAGGGTGGATTTCATAGCACATACCCCCTTGTTGAGGGGGCTAACATATTTTATTAGTTGTACATTCTCTTGGTTAAGTTTTTGTTACACCTGCCATAAGGCCATTATGGTATGATGTTGTCCATCCCTCAGTCCATCTGTTACCAATTTTGTTTCCATGCAGTAACTTCAGTTCTCCTCCATTTACAGTTACCAACTTTGTGGTTGGCTTGTACTTGGAATAAGGAAGAACTAAATTGATTTTGGGGTCAAAGGTCAAGGTCACTATGACTGAAACAAGAAAAATGGTTCAGCACAATAACTCAAGTTCTCCACCATCTACAGTTACCAGACTTTGTGGATGGCTTGCACTTGGGGTAAGGAAGATCCCTATTGATTTCAGCATCCAAATGTCAAGGGTCACTCTGACTAAAAGAAGAAAAATGGTTGGGCCTCATCAGTAGTGTTGTATCAAGGTAATTATTGATGCATGAACTATGCTTGTGCTTACTGGCTGTCACTCCAAAGTTACTCAGAGCCTGTGACTTTTACCCAGTAAAATCTGGCTTCTAGTGGTGGACACTAATTATGGCTTCTAAAGTAGATTTTAAGAAGAATGATTTAAAAAAAATAAAATACAAACACAACATTAATACCTGGTTTTTATCATCTCATTATTGTACCTCTATTTCATGCAAAAGAATGTTTTTCTTTGTTGTTCAATGACTTTTATGTCCTGTCACAGTAGTAGGTAGGTTGATACCTAAGTAGATAGATAGATGGTTTAGCACAGTTCTGGCTATTTAGCACCAATTAAAAGTTAAAATGTAAAGAGAACAAATTGAAAAAAAACTTTAATTGGAAAAGGGGCCAACAATTTGTTATCAAGATCACTTTAATCTACACTTGTTTTCAGCATGATGATTAATGTTTACTGTGGCTACTGAAGACTACTAAAAGCTTCATAGAGGTGAGCTTTGTAATGATTGACATTGATTACACACTGCTTTGATCTGATACCTTGTATTGGTGTCATTGTTAGCCACAGTGGCTCAGTGGTTAAGGCATTCATCTTGTGACTAGAAGGATGTGGTTTGTTTCCCACCATATTATTAGCCTGGATTGGCTACCATGGTGTGCCCAATTGGTGTCATTGGGTGTAGACTGTACCAGACGCATTGTACCTACATGTATCTGTTAAGTGTGAAATATGATCAGCTGGAAAGTTGTCATGACTGGAGATATAAAGCTGAATTGATACTCCTTTTTGTCACTTGATTAAATAGATAAATGTCATATCTTTTAGGTCTAGTGTATATATTTACAAGTGAAAGCTATTTAAAGCTGAGGGGGAGGCAATTATTTGACTGGCACATTTGTAGTTAACTATCTGCCCTCTACTTGTCAAATGTTGAGTCATGGTGGCTTAGTGGTTAGCATGGCAGCCTCATGGCTGAAAGAGTTTGGGTTTGAATCCTACCATCAGATAAGTCTGGATTGGCTACCATTGTGTGTCCCTGAGCAAGGCACTTTACTCTAGTTGCCTCAGCACTAAATCTGCTTGTGTTGCAGTGCTGTAAAACACCCAACCAAACCATACCAAATTGTTGAAAGTCAAGTCTCTGACTAGTTGTTTCAGCACTAATAGATATATAAGTTGGCCCCCCCCCCTCTAAGAAACTGACCATTGTGACCTTGACCTTTGACCTTTTGACCTCCACATCAGTAGGGATATTTAAATCCAACGGTAAAAATCTTTACTTTGTCTTATGACTTCATCCCAAAAATCAAAATCTGGATGAATTGACAAAGTAAAGATATTTGCCATGGGATGTAAAGTTGTGGTAGCTTATTTGGTTGGGCATTGGACCTGTAATCCAAGGGCCACAGGTTCAGTTCAACCCAGGCCAGCCCTTTCGGCTGCATTTGTTTGTCTTTGGCAAATGTACTTATCTCCTTAGCACAATATAGCCAAATAAAGTCCTTAAAGTGCTGTTAAAAACCAACCAAAAACAAAAACAACCAAAAACTTGAACCATTAACCACCCACCTGAAATTTAAACAAGTACCCCCTGTGACCTTGATGTTTGACCTTTTTGGCCTGCAATCTCTAGATATATTCCTTTTCCCATTAATGCATTTGTGGAGAAATTCTGATGATTATCCACTGGTGTTATTGCTTTTTGCAAAAAACTTTAACATTTGTTGCAGGTGAGACAAAAACCACAATTCCTGTGATAACTGTTTGCTAGTATTGGTCTGCTGTCCTTCCTTTCAATGAACGTTCAGTTAAATGTTCTTAAGATTTGTAAAGGGAGGTAACTCACAAGACATGTATCAATTCTGCTTAGTCAAATACAGATATATAACAGTAATTTTCTTTGTTCATGTCATGATTAAAAATGGTTGAACAGTGATTTCAGCTTTGATATACACTTGCACTAATAGTCTCTTTCTCAAATGTCAGTTTGGTGCTATACCAAGCTGCCATCATCTTGAATTTTTAAAGTAAAGGCACTATGATCTCCTTGTTCAGGATAAGACTAAGCAACACAGGTTTAGCTGCATTATATTTCCCAAAAATAACTGTAAAGTCATTAAAAAATTGAATATTTACAGTGGTGTCATTTAAAGCTTCTGTTATAGATTTTCTCCTGCTAATTTGCTTTGAAAGGAAGCTGTTAATTCTGACAATGCTTCAATCTCCAGTCCCCTCCTGTACGTTCTTTTGTCTATCTCTGACTTTAAAAATTAATTACACCCCTGATTTACAAGTTGCAAAATTTCAATAGATTGTTTCTGCCTATTTTTTTCAGCTTTATGCATCTGTGCTAGGAAAGGACAAAGTGACTGTGGCAAAGGTTTGAATCTTTTGTATACATTTCTTTAGCTTATTTATCACAGGACTTTTAAAGTAATATCAATCTATTTCTGAAATGTTCAAGAAAAGAAGCAAATGTAAACATTAAAATGTTTGTAAAATGTTTTGCTGTGCTTTTTTGGATGGTTGAAATAGCTAACAATGAAAGTTTAGTTTCTTGCCTTAAATTTTCATATACTGTGCTTAATGTCAAAGCTGTTTTGAAGTGTGTCATATGGAAGAAATTTAAATGAAAACTAATAAACACTAGGTATATTAAAATTTTCATCATTCTTTTACAGTGTTTAATGTAGAAATGCATTTCATTAGCCAAGTGCAAGGTTAAATTGAAATTCAAATACTCAGGAAGTCAGTAGGAACTATGGAAATCATGACAGATTTGTAAAGTAAAATCAATCCCTTTTATTAAAAACAACTATGTAAACTTTGGCATTCTTTTGTTAATAAAATAATTTGCATTATCATCAGATTGTTAATATGGGCAGCAATGAAAGTGCTTCTGTTAGCCTTTAATTATACACTTAATGATAAGATATACTTGCTCTTTAATAATTTGCTAATGCACTGAGTTTAACAAACAAACTTGACATTGCAAGATGAAAACAGAGGAATCTGTATTCAAATAGTTTTGAATATAGAATATAATATGTATACAGTACACGCATTGCATTTTACGGAAAATCCACATTCCCATGGTGGACCTTAATCCTTTTCATGCTGTTTGCATCAGAGACCAGATATAGTGGTTGTCGTGTATTGTCCATGTCATGGGTCATAGTGGACTGATTAAGTTTTATTGCCCCAATTAGAAAGTCACAGCATTATCCTCGACCTGCCATGGTTCATGCCCTTAACGTGAATTTTAATGCTTGCATTATAATGAGAAACTATTAAAATCACCATGGAATGTTTTCAGTTATATCTATTTAATTTATTCATCATTGAAAAATGTTTATAAACTCTCTAAATCCTTTGCGAGCTACCATTTTTCTGAGCTTGTCAGATTTTTGTCTGTTTCTGGAAGTTCATCCATGGTTCGTGCGCCTGAAATAATGGCCACGTGATGTAAGATTGGAATGTGACAATTAGGCCAAAGTGGGGAACTAGATCATTTATAATGTCTCCGTATTTTCATTATTTGCATTTGTAATATATTTCATTGCTTTCATACACATATTGACTGCAATGAAACACATAAAAAAAAATAATGCCAAAAGTATAAAAAAAATATAATAAAAATAGGATGCATTTTTTTATTATTTTTTTCCAAGCAATTTTGATATAATTATTTTATTTAAAGATACACTGAACTTTTAAAAGATTTTTTTTCTTCAGGCTATGTCACAACAAAGATTTTTCCCTCCTACATTACAATAATTCAATAAAGAATTTCATACTGCATACTCTTCCATTGGATTTATTTTTTCTAATATGCTATAAGAAGTGCATGTTATAGAAACGAAGTTTTTACATTGCTTTTACCATCTGAGAAATCTCTGTCATGGGTTTCCTACTAATCAAAAGGTAAGGAAAATAACCAACATGTGAACAGCGGCCCTGGCTTGAACAGCTAACACTCACACCAGGAGCCACAAACTTGAGACAGATATGGCATTAGTAAAATTGAGCATTTTCATTGTGTTTTTTTCAATTTGAATTGTAGTATGTATTTGGTTTTAGCTTTATGTAAGTGGAATTTCTTCTTGTTCATACTTATTTTTCCCTTGTTTAACTTGTACTGTATTATGCACAAGCTGAACACATCATATCTACCAATAATGCCTTGTAAATCACCCGAAAGAGCTAAGCTACGTGATTGCCAAGGCTATAAAAGCTATCTCTAATTGCACTAATTGCTATTAATATGTGGCTTCTTATTTTTCAAGGCTTTAAACATGTATCCCTGGTAGAACTTCGTTAACTACTCTGAACTGGAGGTGGAAGAGGTTTGGGTTTGAAACATTGTAAATCCCAATTATTTCCTGTTTATCTTAAACCGTTCATATTAATTCTAAGGTCATCGCAAATATTTTCACTGTGTTCACTCTGATTATTGCAGTAATGCTCACTCATTCAACTTTCAATCTATTAAATTTCTGAAGCTTTAAGTTCGTACATGTCAATTATGACCAGATTCAACAATAGATAATAAGAACAAAGAAAAGCACACTAATCACTAATAGCAGCTTAATAACCCAATTAATTATATAAATTCTTGTTAAATACAAAATGAATTGCTAAGGAGTTATTTACCTATTTACTTTTTTTGAATAAAGAGCAGAATCAAAATTTTATTTCAAAATGTTGTCAGTAGACGAATTCCAAAATGAAGATAAATGTAGCACATTTCAAAAATGCACACTCTCTAATTATCAATGCCTGTTTCCAGGTTAACGATAAAAGCTACGGGTAATGTCGATAGAAAATTATAGTGCATAATCTCACTCTTGTTCTCTCTCTCTCTCTCTTTCTCTCTCTCTCTCTCTCTCTCTCTCTCTCTCTCTCTCTCTCTCTCTCTCTCTCTCTCTCTCTCTCTCTCTCTCTCTCTCTCTCTCTCATGTTTGCATGTAATAAACACATTTAATTACAAAGAAAGATGCATTTTTTTAGACAAAGAAAACCTGTAGTATAATACAACTTTCATAAACATGTCATAGCTTTGTGCTTTTGATATAGACGTGTGTTATATGTGCTGCGTTGAAAGATTAATGGGAAGAATAAAAGAATACATTCAGACTGTACCCTTCTTTGCATTTAACAAGTCTCTCATTTGTATCCAATCGCCGGAATCAACGACTACAGCATCATTTACATATGAGGAATGTTTGACCCATTGCACTTCGTAGCACTGTCCCAACTGGGGCACACTATCGGAATTCGCTTTAGTTTTGTTTGCCAAAAACCAAGTTTTGTTACAATAAGAGTAAACCGTGAAGTGTGTGGGTATCCTTGTTAGATTATGTAGAGACATGTTTTCAGCACTTAGAATTTAAAGCCGGTTTAGAATGTTGAAACTTGTGGAACACACAGAAATACGTGTAAATTGAACGATAGAGTTGGTAGTCTTTTGCCAATATGAATATGGATATATGTATAAAAGTAATGCCCTGGGGCAGGGTTGACATGCTAATTTTTAATATCTAACGCTCTTTCATTCACGTCTTTTGAGTGCTTGCATTATAGGATGTTATCCCAGCTTAAGTGGCTTCATTAAACAGAAGCCCTTGATGTTTTCATAACGATTTTCATGAAATGCTTGAATTCTGATTTAAGTAATTTAACTTTTACTCTATGTGCTGCTGGAGGTGGGGGTGTGATAGGATTTAGCTTTAACAAAATTACACTTGTTGCGTTTTTTAGAAAATAAAATATTAATAATTTTAGATGTGAATCAGGACCATTACAGCTTGTTAAATTTAAATGCTTGGTCCCTAATTGGGAAAAAAAAAATATTATATATAGTTTGTTTTATAAACCACTAGAAACCAGATTTACGCGATAATATCAGAACTTAACAGCTATGCATTTCTGTCTAAATTTGTTCTTCACAAACTAATATCTTCTTAGTTTTAAAGCATTTAATTTTTTGACAACAAGAAACATTTTCATTTAACAGTGTTTATTTTGAGACATTGAAGCACAACATTGACCAGTAGCTGCTAGGAACTGTCCTAATTTAAAACATTTAAGACTTCTGCTCTATTTGCTTATTACACTACGGAGTTGGTGGTGGTGGGGTGGGGGGGAGTTTGTATTCTGGGAGAGAAAGAGATATGGAGGGAAGGGGATATAGCTTGAAACAAATACACGTGTTCTGGTTTTTCGAAAAAAAATAACTAAGTTTAACTGAGGCAGGAAGCTACAGTAACAAATGTAGTGGCTGACTTCAGAGTAAGAATGCCACTCCTAAGCCAGTGCCTGGTGATGCATGTAGATATGTAAAAAAAAAGTGAGGACAGAAAGTAACTTTTTTTCTCATTTAAATCACTTTGTTCATGACATGAATGGTCAGTGATAGAGCGCAACAGTCAATACTGTGTTCACAATTCCGTGCATTTCAAAATATTTTGTACTCTCTCATAAACAATGTTATTTTCAAAGTTTACGGTTAAAAGTACAGAAGAACCTTTTCATAGCATAGCTCGTGTATCTTTTTTATTTTAATATATGATGCCACATTATTCTTGTAGAATAAACTTTGGAAAGAATTATGATATACATGTCATAATATTCCATTCTTCTTGATCATACATGTACTTGTTCGATATAAATAGTGCAGCATTCGTTTTGTAATCTTTTTTAGAGTTTTATACATGTATTACAGTTTTCAATAATTTCTCCAATAATTTCTTCAAAGTGTGTCTTGGAAATAGTATGGAAATTAAATGGAACCTATGACAAAGTAATAACCAGTACACAAAGCACTTTATGAAATATCATTTATTGAGAAAGAAAATCGAAGTTACTGCTTGATGCAGAACAGTACGAAATTTCCAATTCTGTATATGCTAACAGGTACATCTACATGTAATCAATCAATAGGGATGTACATTGTAGCTAAGCAATTTTTACTGATGTACACTCTGTCATGGACAGGGGTGGGAAGATATCCAAGAAATTTAAAACCTCATTTTTTTCCTATGTTACGCATGTTCATCTTTATGTATCCCCAGCTAGGCAACTGATAAATACCACAAGAAATGTTACCACTGTATAGTTTGTACAGATAAAGGTATGAAATTGACACATGCCATGGTTGGGTTTATGGTGTTGGGGTTTTTCCCATCTGTTTGTTTAGCGTCTCGACTCGCAGAGCGAATACAATAGAATCAGCGTGGGGTGCCACAAAACCCACTATGGCTACAATTAAATCCGTGACAGACTTCCACTAGATTGAGTGGGTTTCCACTAGACTGGGGGGAAAAATCCACCAGACTAAGTGGACTTCCACTACTCATAGTGGGCACTTAATCCCCTGCCCCACTGTCCACGTCCACTGGATTGAGTGGGCGATCTGTAAAACGTGATGTGTGTACTGTATATATAGGATATAACATGTGATACAGTGATATATCATGTGATACAACATATAGGATATAACATAGGATATAGCACATGATACAGTAATATATCATGTAATATGACATATAGCAGGGGTCCCCAACCTTTTTGTGCCTATGGGCACATTTGTGAGTTTATGAGAGAGTGGCGGGCACCAACTAATTAACTTGACCCATTTTTAAAAATTATTATTATTCATTATACCCTCTTCCGCAGGCACACAAAAAACCTTAGCGGGCACCATGGCGCCCTCGTGCACTGCGTTGGGGACCACTGATATATAGGATATAACATGTGATATAGTGATATAACATGATATATCATATAGGATATAACATGTAATACAGTTGAACCAGCTTTCTTCAATCAGTTTGGCTTCATTATGTGCAGTATATCCAGGAATGATGTACTGTCTTCAAAGATTGATCATCATTGGTTGGGTCTTGAAATCTGTGGTTTGTAGCAACCACAGAATCTGTGAAAATTGGTATCCCAGGAGTATTAGCGAATTTACAGTATATGCAGTTGTACAACATATCCAGCAGTTTGTCTCCTGCAGGCTAAGACATACTTAGAGAGAGCTATGAGTTTTGATCCAACCTACCTTGAACCAATCTACCTTATGGCAGAGATCCTGGCTCAGGAACGGCAATTTGAAAAGGGCATCGATTTGTGAGTATTTTTTAGCACTATTGGTCATAGATTAGTGGAGCTTATGTGATGATCTGTTGTCCATCATTTGTCCATCATCGATACTTTAGCAATTGTTATTGCTATTCTTCCTAAACAGTTAGGAGGATTGTCATAAAACTTAAGAAACATATTAGACCAGAGATGTGGTTATCAAAAATTAATATGGCCTGCCAGCATGGCCATCACAAAATTTATACTGTTTCTCTTTTGTCATCATCTTATCCTTATGGTTACAGTCTACAAAAGTATCAGGTTTGAAACCTTCTGCAATGTTATTTGAAGTAATTTCTTATTGACACCTCCATCCCTCCTCCACATTGAACTTTTTTTTTCGGGTCAGACTGTTGTGGGTCATCTTTTGATTGTGGCTAAGGCCACAAAAGTCTGTTTGTTTATACAGTTGTCCCTTATTATAATTCTGTTCAGGGTAACCATGAAAGTGTCATATAGGTGAGTCAGGATAACCATGAAAGTGTCATATAGGTGAGTCAGGATAACCATGAAAGTGTCATATAGGTGAGTCAGGGTAACCATTAAAGTGTCATATAGGTGAATCAGTGTAACCATTAAAGTGTCATATAGGTGAGTCAGGGTAACCATTAAAGTGTCATATAGGTGAGTCAGGGTAACCATTAAAGTGTCATATAGGTGAATCAGGGTAACCATTATAGTGTCATATGGGTGAGTCAGGGTAACCAATACAGTGTCATATAGGTGAGTCAGAGTAACCATTAAAGTATCATATAGGTGAGTCAGAGTAACCATTAAAGTGTCATATAGGTGAATCAGGGTAACCATTATAGTGTCATATAGGTGAGTCAGAGTAACCATTAAAGTGTCATATAGGTGAGTCAGGGTAACCATTAAAGTGTCATATAGGTGAGTCAGAGTAACCATTAAAGTGTCATATAGGTGAGTCAGGGTAACCATTAAAGTGTCATATAGGTGAGTCAGGGTAACCATTAAAGTGTCATATAGGTGAGTCAGGGTAACCATTAAAGTGTCATATAGGTGAGTCAGGGTAACCATTAAAGTGTCATAGGTGAGTCAGTGTAACTATTAAAGTGTCATATAGGTGAGTCAGGGTAACCATTAAAGTGTCATATAGGTGAGTCATTGTAACCATTAAAGTGTCATATAGGTGAGTCAGGGTAACTATTAAAGTGTCATATAGGTGAGTCAGGGTAACCATTAAAGTGTCATAGGTGAGTCAGGGTAACCATTATAGTGTCATATAGGTGAGTCAGGGTAACCATTAAAGTGTCATATAGGTCAGTCATTGTAACCATTAAAGTGTCATATAGGTGAGGTCGCTTTATATTGAGGTAGGTTCAGTATCCAAACTTTAGTCATGCCAAACATAGGGTCATTTTCTTGGCCTGCCAACAACCTGTGTTTTATGATGGACCATGCTATATTGAGGTGCATTATAGTGAGGGACACTGTACTTGTAATTACAATCTTAAGAGAGGACCACTCTTATGAGGCCACCCTGACAGCAGTAAAAAGGTGACTTTATAAAAGTGCACCATCACATGGGGGGTACATGAAAGAGACAAAATGGTTTAAAAATATAATATTTTGATGTTGGGTAATGATCCATGATCAAGTGGTGACCTCTCTTGGGAGGAACTTCTCAAGAGAGGGGCCACTGTATATGTTATAGATTGGAGAAACATTATAGGCATGTACAAATAACGAAGAAATTGTGTGCAAAAAGAATTTAGGGAAATTGAAGGTAATATTATTGTAGTTCCTGCATACTTGTGTTTCTTCAGATATGTTACCAAATTTTAATACATTAGGAGGAATACACCCACTACCTGACATAAAAACTATGCCTTTTGGCTTGTTTTAGCAACCAAAGTACTGAAATGTTGTCAGCTTGTCAAGGTTGACATTAGACTTGAGTGGTTTTCTCATGGACTGAATGAGAGGTGCCAAATCCTGTCATTTGTGAGTTACTATTTTTGTTTGTGCCTTGCCAGCATACTTATTTTCTAGGCCTGCCAAAAAAACTGAACTCATTTGTTCCTATTCATCAGTTGAAAAATTCTTAGGAGTTTTCTCACCACAGAGAAGTATACTCCAGCTTTTTTTCAGTCTGTTTCTCACTCTATCATCACCACATACAAATATTTACACTTAAGTTGTCTAACTTCTTCATATGATACAAATATTTACACTTAAGTTGTCTAGCTTTGTCATATGATACAAATATTTACACTTATTTTTCAACAGTCTGAACACAGCCTAGACCCTTTTTTCTCCCACTGATGGTTATGTTGTGGAGTCCATCTCTCATGTGGTTTGCATGCTTACCAGAGCAGCTCAGCACTTTACAGTGCCAAAATTGTGTTGGTTAATCTACATCTGCTGTCCTGAAAGATCACCAAAAAGCCATTTGCAGGTCACAACCACCTTTTTCTAATCTTCTTTTCCTTGGTCAGGTTGAGGAGGTCAGGAAACAGGCCTGCAAAGAGGCAAGTCTCTTGCAGGTCCATTGACCCAGAGCCCAGCCCTCTTTTGAGACTAGAGAAACAGGAAGGATCCTCTAAGGAATACCAAATGGAGAATGTATTCTCCAAATCATTTCTTACAATGAAAACTCAGTCTCCAAGGGCCACTGATGACAAGACATGGGAGATAAGGATTGGTTTATATCCAGTTTTGCTTCCCACCAACCTTAACACAGAAAATGACATCATGCTCACACGACCCTTTTCTGACATTCTGGTTGGGGAAAGACTCCAACACTTTGCCACGTAATGGGGGAGACTCTGCTCTGACAACATGTCAATCTTGCAAATCTTCTTGGAGGGCCTTTAGATCACATTCAGTGAGTCCCTATGTACTGATGTCCGTAGAGACTAATATAAAACCTATGTTCTGCATCAAGAAATAAGCACTTTCCTTGCAAAAAGGGCAGTAAAAAATTTTTAAAATGCAGACTCACCAGGATTTTGCTCCAGACTTTTCCTAATTCAAAAAGCCAATGGCAAGCTTCATCTAGTCATAGATCTAAGCTCCATTCTGTGACATCCAGCTATCTGGACGGCATTTTAAAAAAGTACCAGGGTATCAAGACATAAAATCCCTTGTTTCCCTTCTCTGTTGCCTTGGATTCCTTTTCAACAAGGACAGATCCAATCTCATCTCATCTCAACATTTCATTCACATGGGTATGGAGTTCAAAACCCTCTTAAATTGAGCCTGTCTAAACACATCTTGGTAGTGTCTGACATTTGCTCATAAAATCAAATTTCAATCCAGAAATGTGTTTGCCTCTTTGTAGCAGCTAATATCTTTGTCCTGGGCTGCTTGTTCATGAAACCATAAGACCTCTACTAATAGATGGTTCTTCTCTCTGTGGTGGACGAAACTTTGTCCATTGGACCAAATGAACAAAGTTTTGGACTATACATGGCCCCAACTGAGCAAATGGGTGGACCTCAGTTGGCTTATGGTGGGCATCCCACTGCAGGATCAATGGCCGGAAATCGCGATCTACACCAACGCCAGTGAGACCGGCTGGGGAGTGCACCTCCTGCCCTTTTTCCAAGAAGTGAGCTGAGTTTGGCCTCTTAAGGAGTGCTCATTACACATCAGTCCCATGGAGATGAAGGCCATAGTGCATGCCTTTCAATTGTGGTTGGAGATGATCTCTGGAAAAAATGTTCTCATTCTATCTGACATTTCAGCTGTCAATTACATCTGGAAGCAAGGGGGAATCAAGTTCCCAGACCTCTGACTTCTGATTTGACATTTTCTTAGGTACTATCATTATTGACAAATCCACATCCATATCTGTCACATTCCAGGCAGGTTCATTGTCCTAGTGGACTTGCTCTCCTGAAGGAATTAGCCGATTCACACAGAATGGTCCAGTCATCACTTGGTCTTCAGTCCAATCTGTGTCCATTCAGGTTGACCTCTTGTGGACCTGTTTGTGATGACGTGGAATGCAAAGCTCCCAATCTTTGTCCAGTCCCAGATCTGAAGCCTAGGCAATAGATTCTCTGTCCCTGACTTTGAATGGTCTCAATGCATATGCCTTGCCCCCAGTACTTTTCTAATTCCCAAAGTCTTGCAAAAAGTGAAGAAATCAGAGTGCTGTTGAATCCTGATTGCTACTCTTAATTGGGAAAAGTTGTGGATCAGTGACCTATTGAACTTTGCTGCAGAGATTCCCAGGAAGATCCTGTCTTCACCCCACCTGCTCAAACAACCATTAATGCAGGTTTTCCATCCAAACCCAGAGATGCTGAATCCACATGTCTGTCTTAGTGCAAAATTAACTCTCAGAAAGAAGCAGTTCTCAGAATAAGTATTGGACAGAATTGCTAGAGCAAGAAGGGCTACCACTTGGAAAGCCTATTAGGGGAAATTCAGAGTTTTCTCCCTGTAGTGTGAGTAGAAAAACATCAGTATCACAGGTAGCTTACTTCTTCCGATGGCTCTTAGAGTAGAAGAAATTAGCTCCCATCATAATCATTGGGTACCCTTCCATGATTTTGGACATGTTTTGAAATCACGGAAGGGAGGATATGGGTCAGAATAAAGACTATCCAACCTTCTTGCAAACTTTGACTTGTCTCAACCGAAAACTTTGGCCTATTGACCCTAATTGAATCCTCTGTAGGTTCTGATGTAGTTGAAGAAGACACTGTCTAGAGCCTCCATGACTCACCTCTTGTACAAAACCTGCTTTTTAGTCACTCTAGCAACAGCAGACAGAATCAGTGAGATACATGCCTTGTCTGTTGACCTAAACTATCTGCAGTTTCACTATGATAGTATGGTTTTGATCATAGTGGCCCCTGCTTCGTTGTCAAGAACAGGCTCCTGCTCATGGATAATAAGTCATTTGTCTTGATACCACTTTCTTCTTTGGACCCGTCATCCCAGGAGCATATGCAGGACTCTGTTAGGAGTCAGAAGTAGGTACCTAAAGTTATTGGGAACAATCAGAAGCTTGTTCTTGCCACTCAAGGACAGGATGATATTTCCATTCCAGTGCTACCACTTATCCACTCAGCCTACAAGGAACTTGCCCAAATCCAGATGAGTTTTGTATGCATATCTGCTCCCGAGGTTAGGGTGATCATCACTAGCATAGCATTTGAGTGCATTTGAGTGCAACTGCTTCCTCACTGACATCATCTGAGCTGTTGATTAAAGGTTAGAGATAATATTTTTAAGCATTTACCTCAGAGACCTTTCATCCCAAAGGGCTTAATTTGACCTGGTGGGACCTATATCAGGAGTGCAACAGTCTACCTTCCCAGGTCATTCAGCAGTTTTGCAACAATGTGGGTTAATCTTACTTTGCTGGATTTGCAGGAGCGAAACATTTTTCACCAAATTGAAACCATGTGTAAAACATGTGCTAACCTGTCTGTCTGTCTTTCACTAGCCTGTCTGTCTGTCTTTCACATGACTGTCTGTCTTTCACATGACTTAAATAGCCTGTCTGTCTTTCACATGACTTAAAGTTTCACATGACTTAAAGTTGCTTCACGCACGTTAGGGGACAGAGCCAACTCTTGGGTAAGGGGATGTAACTCCCATCTCCTCTTACCTATTCTCCTAATGTATTATTATCCGATAACATATCTGAAGAAAAAACTAGATTTTTTTAGTAAAATATGTTTGTTTGATAATACTTACCCAATCATAATACGAGCATACCCTCGCAAGCCCTCCCCATAGTTACATCCCTGGAAGAGCATGCACATCTGCTTCAGTAGTAATTGATAATTGATTTGATTTAGGGCAGTTCCTCAATCCAAGGGGGAACCACTCCATTGTGACTCCACCCTGGCAAGTGGATAACTGTTTAGCTTAGGAGAAATGGATATGTGAGGTAGTTGACATTCTTCTAATGTATTATGATTGGATTAGTATTATAGATACAACATTTTTTACACTTAAATTTGTTTTTTTGTGCAGTTTCTGATTGATAATTTCTCTTGATTCTGTCAGTGTATATGAGCTCTTTGAATTCCATGGTTTTGCCATCAGGTCCTATGAAAATTAATCTCAGAGTATATGTATGTAATTATACGATGTTGTTGTTGGGTTTGATGCCATTTTTCAGAACATGATCGGATATACATGGCGGCCAGTATATTTGGTGGAGGAAGAACCCGGGAAGAACCACTGACTCATGGGAAGCTACTGGCAAGCTTTCTCACCTACCCACGTTGGTCGAGCCGAGACTCGAACTCACACGGACAGAGATGAGATGTGTGAGTGATCTGTAAAGGCGAGCGCCTTAGATCACTCAGCTACCCGGGGCCCCGTCCATAGGGAAGCTTACATAATACGTATTTTGTGTGGTCACTGAGTAATCTCCTTACATCAGCATTTCAATCTTTTAAAGTTCCTGTTTATTTAACTTGTAGATTGAGTAACTTTTATGGTCAGTCAGAATTTAATTATATGAATTCTTTAATTTTCCCCTAATGTATCTTTAATTTTGACATTTTCATGTTTTTAATTTTTAATGTTAGTAATAAAATGACTTACTCATGTTGACTGGTTTTATTTTTATTATTATTATTATTATTATTATTATTATTATTATTATTATTATTAGCTCACCTGGGCATAAGGCCAAGTGAGCTTATGGTATGGCCCTGCATCCATTGTGCGTCATGTGTTGTGTGTCTATCAACAATTGCTGTTTTGCTTCTTACAAACACTGGACCAATTTTGACCAAATTTGGGAGAGAGCATTTTGGCATGAAGAGCTTTTGATTTTTTTTACTAATGATGCTGATCTGCCTTCAGTTGTGGCCACCATTGCTAAAAATGGAAAAATCTTTAAACAACTTCTCAAAAACTGCTGAACAGAATTTGACCACATTTGACAGAAAGCAATATGGCATAAAGACCTTCCAAATTTTTACAAATGATGCTGATCTGTCTTCAGATGTGGCCACCATTACTAAAAACAGAAACACCTGTCTGTCATTCATCAACAATTGCTTCTTTCAGCTACTCAAAACCCACTTGACCAATTTCAGCCAAACTTTGACACAGAACATCCTGACAAAAAGACCTATAAGGTTTTACAAAAGATTCCGGTCCACTGTCAAATATGGCCAATATTATAACAATAGAAAAACCTGTAAAAAACTTAGCAGAAATTGCTGAACAAAATTCGATTAAATTGGTACAGATGATGCAAATCCACCATCAAATATGGCCACTGTTACTAAAAAATAAAAAATAGTAGCTTTAAACAACTTCTTCAAAAAAACTGTTCAACAGAATTAGAGTAAATTTGACAGAAATCATCCTGGCATAGAGGTCATTCAGATTTATACAACTAATGCTGATCCACGTTCAAATATGGCCACTGTTACTAAAAGTATAAAGACCTTTAAATTATCTCTTCACAAAAACCAATCAAAGAATTTTACCAAATTTGATGGAAAGCATCATTGCATAGTGTACTTTCAATTTTATACAAATGATATTGATTCACCATTAAAGATGGCCACTATTGCTAAAATGCTTATCAGGTATATACAAATGATGCTGAAAATAAAAAAAAAACATTTGTACAACTGATCAATAAAAAAAAACCAACACCTGAACATAGTTTGACCAATTCTGACACAAAGACTCCTGGCAATGGGGCCTTTCAATATTAGACATATCATGCTGATATGTCATCAACTATGGAATGAAGATAGAGAAACCAGAGAAACCTTGAAACAGTTGTTTTCACACATATGCAATCAACAGCATTGGAAGAAATTTCAACACAAAGCATTATACTAACCCAGATTTCATGGTTAGACAGATGCCAGTGAGGTGAGTGATCTCAGACTCACTTGGATCTATTATTATTATTACATGTATTATTGTCATTATTATTATAATTTAAAATCTCTATGGGTATATAAATTATAAAGTCTTCTTTGTTGTCATCTTGATGGCTACTGCTTTGTTTATCAAGGGCTAAAAAAATAATTTATTTATTATTTTTGTTCTTGTTTTTGTTTCAAATACACAGGTTACGCAAACAACTGATTAATCAAAGCACCTGTAGACTTCACCAGATGTTGGCAGATTTCCTGACACAAACAAATGAACACCAAGAAGCATTAGATCATTACAACAAGGCCCTTGGGTAGGTGCTTCAGAATCTTCAAAAATTGCTAATTGCTAATGCTGTAATAGTTTACAACAGAAGGTGATTATATTGGGGATAGTTTATTGGACTGCATCACACATATTGTCATGTCACGCTACTACAAGACTTTGCTCACTGACATACCTGTGCTTAACACAGAGTAGGGTCCATGCTAGCGAACAATTCGAGGCAAAATATCAATCTTACATCTGTTATTTTGCCTAAACATGCCCTAAAAACGAAGTTCACTTTGCCTTTACTTGATTTTATGCCATTCTCTTGACACCCTTTAGTTTCAATACAATGCATTAATAATCAAAGTAAAATATTGACTTCTTTGTCAATTTTCCCTCCAAAGAGGAATGTGGAAAGTTAGAAAAAGAAGTTGTATGCTCTGTATTCAATTTTGGTTTTAATTTGGATATCATAAATGCCAGAAATTACATTGGTACCTACTTCTATTATGGGAACAGTTGCCAATTTCCAGCTGTAACTTATTTTTGAGGTTCCTGTTTTATGCAATAACTGTGTTGTACAACAACTGTGGTGAAACAAAATAAAAACATTTTTATACAGTTTTAATCAATTTTCAATCATCTGACATAAAAGGATGCCAAAACAGAAGTGCAAAGTGACTATTTTGAACATAAATTTTGAACTTTCTACACTTTCTTTTCCCTATTATCACCAATTTTGCGCTATTCTTGCTGGAGAGAGAAGTCATTTGGCCCATGGACCCTGCAGAGGATGTGGAAATTCTCTTATTTTCTTTGCTTCTGGATTCATGTACTAGTTAATTACACAATAGCTTTGTCACATGTATAATGTTCAAGGCAAGATAACATCTTCTGTATTGATAGAGTTTAATACTTTGGTTCTATGGGAGTATGTCTTTGTATCATATGTAGATGTCCACATGGTTCTGAAGATTGTGGTACTGTATGTAACATGCATTCAGCTGTTAATAGCATAGACCCAGATCTACCATTGCCTAATTTACCATCATATCACAGTCTACCCTGTTTGTTAAGTGGAATGCACAGCGCAGACCTTGATTTGCAGTACATTATCTAACAGTAAATCAGTGTAGTCTGTGGTATTTGCAGTGCAGATCCTGATTTGCAGATGCATTATGTAACAACAAATCAAGGTAGTTTGTGATGTTTCCAGTGCAGTTCCTGATCTGCAATCACATTATGTAACAGCAAATCAGGGTAGTCTGAGATGTTTGCAGTGCAGATCTTGATCTGCAATCACGTTATGTAACAGCAAATCAGGGTAGTCTGCGATGTTTGCAGTTCACCCCAATCTGCAGACATATTATGTAGCAGCAGATAAGGGTAGTCTGTGATGTTTGCAGTGCAGACCCAGATCTGCAGACACATGATATAACAGCAAATAAGGGTAGTCTGTGATGTTTGCAGTGCAGATCCTGATCTGCAGGCACTTTATGTTATAGCAAATGATGGTAGTCTATGATGTTTGCAGTGCAGACCCTGATCTGCAAGCACATTACATAACAGCAGCTCAAGGTAGTCTATGATGTTTGCAGTGAAGACCCTGATCTTCAGGCACAGTATATAACAGCAAATAAGGGTAGTCTGTAATGTTTGCAGTGCAGATCCTGATCTGCAGGCACATTATGTAACATCAAGTCAGGCTAGTCTATGATGTGTGCAGTGTAGACCTGAAGGGTTCTAATGGTGTCTAGTTTGTCCTAAATGAAAATGATGCAAATTGATCTCAATATGGCCTTCATGGTGGTCATCTTGGAAATATTGTTATCTCTAATCCTCCCAAATGGATGGCTATATCAACATGGAATTTTCACCAATTGACTTCTTATGGTACCTAGTTGGTCCTAAATGAAAATAATGCCAATTGCACATCCAGTATGGCAATGGCCTTGAAATTCTTGCTGTTGCTATTCCTCCTGAATGGATGGTCATATTGACATGGGGTTTTCATTAAAAGGTTTCTAATGATGTCTGCTTGGTACTAAATGAAAGTGCTGCCAATCTGACATCCAATACGTCCACCACAGCAGCTAATTTGCAAATCTTGTTATTGATGAAGAATATCAGATGGTTTTAGCACTCAGCAGTTAAAAGGAAGAAATGGTCTTATCTTGAATTCCTGAAAATTCTTTTTGCCCAGTAGAGCATCAGTCCCTTTGAGGGACTCTTGGCATATTTTGTATACAATTAATCCATAGAAAATAATTATGGTATTTTTTCCCTGTAATATTTTTGTACAAAGAACCTTTATCTCCTTAATTAAAAGTGTGCATATTTAAGGCTCATGTACATGAGAAAATCAAAATTAATCTTCTTACCATCAAATATTTGTTCACTTGAAAAGAATAATTAAAGTAAAAAAAAAATTCATGAATGAGAGACATTACAAAAAGTATTGAAAAGTGTGTGAATTTGCCATTGAGACTTCTAATAGTTCAAGTTTTTCCAAGAAATAACCATATGAATGCACTAGAGTGTTCAAAGGTAGGTTATTCAAATCAGTTAGACTCTGACCTCATGTAAATTCTTCATATTGTTCAGGCTGGACCCATCTAACATAAGAGCAAAGGAGGGCATGGAGAGGGTAGAGAAACAGAGTGACATGGGCATGGACAACTCATTTGATGTGGAGGTGGAAGATATGGGTAGCAGTGATCATGAGGCAGGTCATTTTAGATAGTATTTATACATACAGTATCATAAGCTGTCATGATTACTTCCTTTGAAATATGTGTCTGCCATTGCATGTCTCTCTCTCCTGTTTGAAAAAAATCACATGCCATAAATTGATTCTATGCATTATTTTTAATGATTCACAGAAGTTTATGTGTCGGAAAATAAAATCATTTTTGCAGTGTGTAAAGAAAATCTACTTGGAAGATACATTGTACTCTTTAGCCAAATCCAGCATGTAACAAGTACTATTCCTGTCAATTATAATATTATCGTAGGTTGACTGAAAAGGTTGTTGTAGGAGAAGTACATTTTTCTTGTTCTGAAAAGAGTTTTTAGTTTTATAGTTGTCTTCTTCATTAAAAATTGCACAGAAAGAAGATATAACAATCTACCATTTATTCCACTTCATGTGTTATATTGAAGCAGTGATATGGTGATCTGTGGTTGATTTTGAAAAACTTGGTGCAGCCGTCATGCCAGATATATACTAAGACATAATTCTAATCAATCAGTCACTGTGTGTTGTGTTGGTTGTTTGTACGTCTAATTTTGTATTGTTTCCTAGAGTAAGAAAGAGGAAATGCAATGATATTTATGCAAAACTTAGCTAAAAATTGTTTGTGCTTTTGCATATTTTTTGAGCCCCACATCGAATTGTGGGAGCCCTGTAAGTAATCACCTTTTCTGTCCTTCCATCTGTCAGTCCATCTGTTCACACTTCATGCAACCAGCATATCTCTGCATCCCATACACATAATAGGATACAATTAGGTATGTGAATTGCCTGTTATATGTAGATGAGTTTTTAAAGGTTTCGTCTTTTCATATCCAATTTTTACAGAGCTATTGCCCTGTTTTCATCTACATTACATCTCCACTACAGCAGATCCTTGTAACCAGCATAGCATAGGAACCATTAAACATATTCTGATGCAATTTGGTATGAACATTCTCTCTTAGACTTGCATGTGCCTTATATGGGTTTAGTCATGTTTAGAAGAGTTATGGCTCTTTTATTGCTCCTTCTTCTGACGTTGATTTGTGCAAGATAACTTCACCAAATTGTGTTGGCTTCAGATTGAGTAGATCTTGAGTGACTTTTATTTCCAGCATTCCATGACATCATTTGCAGGAGTTATGACCCCTGATTGTCTGCCCTTCTGACTTTTGGTTTTCATAGCATAACTTTACTAAGCATAGTTACATTTCAACCAAATTTGGCATGCAGCTTTACATTGATGAAACCTTGAATGAGTTTAATTTTAAGTGTTCCACAATATCATTATCATTTAGAAAGATATGCCCTGATTGTCCACATTACTAACTTTGCTTTCTACTGCATAACTTTACATAACTTTTCAGCCAAAGTTATCATTCACATTTATATTGATGAAATCTTGAATGAGTTGTTATGTCATCATTTGGAAGAGTTATGGTCCCAGAATGTTCTTCTCCAAATTTTTGTTTTCCATTAGAAGTTCTTCTATTTAAGGCCCTGCCCAGTAAATTGTAGAGAGTAGAGCCCTATGTAATGCAGATCACTATTAGCTCTACTTCTTTAAATTGATTCTTGTTTTGACTTAATTTCTTAAAGGTAAGTTGGCATTTTAATATGAATGTTTAATATGTACACAGAGCACGATATAATGGATTTTCCCCCCATTTCTCCTTTGAATATGTTCACCAATCAAATTAACATTAGAAATATAAGCCTGCTACCTCCCGAATCCAGCCCTTCTAAAAGACTAAAATTTGTCTTTCCTGTTTATATCATATAGACAAAGGGCAATAACTCTTGCACATTACCTCGCTGGTTTTTAAGCCTTTCTTCCGTACAGCAACATTGTATGAGACACTTCTCATCTATCCAAGCCAAATTTGTTTTGACGTCCATAAAAGATTTTGGATTTATTTTGTGGATATATTATTTTTTGAATTTTACGAATAATTTGTGAATTTTGTCACTTTATCTGACTTTTTTATCTTTTTTTAAGACCGCATGGTACAACATGCTGTTGGTGATGCATGTTGTGATTCAAGTTTTGCGCACTGCATATTGTTCACTCACTGTTAATAACAGGTGTTGTTTTAGCAAATTGTTAACATGCTGAGGTGTTAATTTATCTATTTTGTTTCTATTATTTTATCATTTCAGTGCAACATGTCTTCTAAATGTAACAAATGCAAGAAGTTTAAAGCCAGGTCGTACATGCATGAGTCACGCCTTGCATGTATGAAATGTACATTTTCATCCCCTTGCACATGTGTGCGTTATGGTCCAAGGACATCTGGTCTATGGTGCTTCAAAAGTTGACCAAAGGCAAAGAGAAGACAGCAAAATAATGCAAGGACAGTGCCAATGTTTTAAGTATCTATCCGAATACAGAATCCCTTATGAGTCTTGTGGGAGATGTTACTGGGTCCCCCCCACAAAATGAGACGGATGCAACTTTCTGCCACTATCACCTTGGCAGATTTGGGGGAGTCAGAGATGGATATTTCGCTGTCACAATTAGATATGCCAGCCTTCGAACAACACATGTTGACTGGTGCAGGAGGTCGATGCAATTTCCCAATTCTGGCCAAATTTTGCCACTTTCTTCTTCTCATTTCTACAGGTATATTTGATACTTTGGGGGAGTGTCCCCCCCCCCCCATTTTTATGTAGCCCAGTGGGTGTAAGTCCCCGTGCATGTCCGAACGTGGCCTTTCTGGCCTGTGAGTCCGGGTGCATGGTGTATTTTTTGGATCCAGCATACAGCACAGTATTGCCGTCTGGAGCCGTCCCGGCCATCCATCCAGCCCAGTCTCAACTATGGGGATCTTAGTGATAGATCCATTCGTTTAGCCATGCATATGGTTTCTTCTATTTATCATTACAGAGATCTTAGTGACAGATCCATCCATATAGTCAGGTCGATGGCTACACATGCATATCGTGATTACGACTTTAGTGAAAAATTCATGCCAACCATTCTCCCGGCTAACCAGCTGACCATCCCGGTACAACAAATCATCTGGCGGAGCCAGCTTTTCCTATATTCACTGCTTACCCAGAGGGTATTTGCCGTGAATTTAATAGAGACAATGGTATTGCATCATTGTTGCCACCGGGAATAGTTTATCCGACATAGAAGCAGGCCATGAACAGGAGACTTCACACAGCGAGTGTGAAGATACTCTTGAGCAACAGCTCCATCCGATCTGACCATGGAGAGGATGGAGCTAAGTTTCAAGGCAGCCATTGAGGAGACATACCAAATGTTGCCGGCTTTGGAATGCCCTCCTCCCCCTACCACCACGCATGACTTTAAAGTCAAAGTGTCAGTCGACATCAGTGATGAGGAAGAGTCTCCATCCTCCTGACTGCTTCCCCAGTCAACCAAAATCAAAGAGATTAACAATAGGCTGTCTGGACTTATATGAGACCCTGGGAATGCTAAGGCTTTTTTCTGAGAGCCAAGTACCAGCAATGTTTTAATCGCGCTGATACAAAATACATTCCATCACCTACCATACCGAGCTCCCGGTTTTGGATAAAATTTAGCAGCGGTTAACATGTCTGCCCCACTTTTTTATAAACTGGATAAAAATGTGTTTCATGCCACATCAGAGCTGGTTCAGAACATTGTTGCCACTTCTTCCATGTTGGATTTGGCCTCATTGGAAATTTTCTGAAAAATCAGCCAACCAACATGCATGGAAGTCGACGGCCCGAATTGCTTGGGTAATTAACAGGGCAGCTCACCATTCTATGGTGAATGCGTTCACTGCCTCTGCCAATCTTGACCTGATACATTGTGACACATGTTTGCGCTCCACATTGCTAAAGCTGCATCATGCTTTGGCTTTAAGGATGACTCTGTTTGGCTCGCCATAGCTGTTTGGGGGCAAAATTGAAGAAGTTTGGAGGCAGGCAGCTCATGAACTACCCCTCCAACTCACCTCCCCACCAGCATCTTTGTTTAAATCCCAGCCATCCCTGCCACAACGGAAGGATGATAGGCGAGCCAAGGAAAAGGGATATTTTACATCCCAAGTGCCGTTCAGATCTCAACCTCATGCCAGGAGGCAACAGTCAAACCAGTTTAGGAGCACCCATACAGGGGAGGTAAGAAACCAAGTTTCTCCACCCCCAAGCCTCCTGCCTCCCACCGCTGAATTACCACCCCCACTGCCCACAGACAGTGTACTGGTGGGCGCCAGATTCCTGCAGTTTCAATCACGTTGGATCAACCTATTTCTGCAAAACAAATGGGTGACCCAAGTCATTTCAGAGGGGCTTTGGATTTTGTTTATTCAATTCCCTCCTCTTTCTTTGTCTCCCCTTCTAATGGATGTGACGTCAGATCAGGATAAGGATGATATTCTTCAGCAGGAGATATGGTTGCTTATCGACAAATGGGCATTGGAGATTGTGCAAAAACCACAATCTCCGGGGTTCAATTCATGGCTGTTCCTTGTCAAAAAGGCCAATGGCAAGTTGAGGCTGATCATAAACCTGAGTCGCCTCAACCAATTCATTCTTCTGTCGAGGTTCAAGATGGAGATGCCGAGATCTATATGACTCCCCATCCAAGGGGTCAAGTATGTCAACAGTCTTGATCGTACTGATGCATACTTTTTCATGTCACTATTCACCCGGTGTCATGAACATGTTTTGGTTTGTTTACCGCAACAAAGTTTACCAGTTTCAAGTTCTTTCATTTGGTCTAAACATCAGCACCTGGGTCTTTACCAAAATTATGGATTGTGTCATCCAGTCGACTTCCTCAACAACAACAATGGTGTGTCTGGATGATCTCCTCCAAAAACATACAGTAAATTCAATTCTCCTCAGGAGCAGAAACGATCTCCTGCCCCTTTTGAATCCTCTCAGTTTTCTCGTGAACTGGACAAGTCCGACCTTCACCCATCCCACTGTTTTTTCCACCTGGGTATGGACTTAAAAACCAATCTCAATCTTGTATGTTTCCCTCATGTTCACATCACACTGATCATCAAACTCATAGAGTCTGTTTCCAACAGGATGAGGATTTTAGCAAGAGAGTTCTTGCAACTCCTCGGGTTATTCAATGTGAGAGTGGATTTGATCCTGCTGGTCTGTTTATATGCGCCTGTTACAAATGACTTTGCTGGCTCAATGGCACCCTTTTTCCAGTTCACTGGACCAGACAGTGAAGATCACGAATGAGGTACAATCATTCCTGTGTTAGTGGCACAACCACAGTCGGCTCACCACATCAATTCCTCTGGAGAAGCCCCAAACCGGAAGTGACAGTATGTACAGATGCCAGTACGTATGGTTGAGGAACCCACTTGTTGCCAGACTTCGATGTAATCAGCAACATGTGGGGGTCAGGAGAACTGCCTCTTCACATCAGCCTCCTTGAAATGAAGGCTATCATAAACACCTTTCAGTTCTGGAAGGACCGACTCTGCGGGAAATCAGTCCTGGTTATGTTGGACAACTCCGTAGTGGTGGTTTACCTCCTCAAACAGGCACCAAATCACCCAACCTGTGCATGCTGGTTTGGCAGTTTCTACGTTGGTGCTGCCAACTTAAGATTAAATTTACAAGTCAGGCACATTCTTGGCAAACTTGATGTCCTAGCCAACTCTCCCTCCAGAAAGGGTCAGGTTATTCATATTGAATGGTACCTCCATCCATTGGTTTTTGATCGGAATTGTGCATTTTTGAGGTGTCCGATGATTTACTTTTTTGCAACAAGGTGGTACCACAAATTGCCTACCTTTGTCACACTGGTTCCAGACCCAGAAACTTGAACACACTGTCATTGAGTTGAAGGGGTTATGGGCCTTTGCCTACCCACCACCACCACCATGGTTTTAGTACCGAAAATAATACAGAAGATAATGGGTCAGAATTGCCCTTTCAGATGGGACAAGTCCTGGGTCAATGATCTACTCGATCTGGTGATAGACCTTCATGTTCATGCCAGGCTCTTGTCAGGACAGCCGTGCGAAAGAAAGAATTTAGACCTTCCATCATGGAGAGAATCTTATAAGCAAGAAGGCCCTCCACTCAGAAGGCTTATGAGGAAAAATGGCATGTTTTCAGGGACTGGTGCCGAATCAACAAAATTGTCCCTTTCAGTGCCCTGATCTCTCAGCTAGTTGACTTTGTTCTTTGGCTCTACAAGGAGAACAAGTTAGCCCCAGTTACTATCAAAGGCTACTGCTCCATGATATATGACACATTCAAACATCATGGCAGAAGGGATATCGGTCATGATAAAGATCTATCAGACCTACTTGCCAATTTTGATTTAAATGGGCCAATACCCTCACCCTTTTTCCAAAATGGAATCTGTCCTGGGTCTTAATTTGGCTCAATTTAGAATTCGAGCCTTAATCCTGGACCTCGCTGAAGCTGCTATCATAGAAAACCTGTATCCTTAAAGCTTTAGCTTCGCCGTGCAGGATTAACAAGTTACATACCCTTTCAGTCTACCTGAACTACAGTTTATATCACAGATCAAATGGTTCGGTGATCTTCTTAACACAACCAGGCTTTGTAGCCAAAAACCAGTTACTGTCAGTGGGCAATCAGAAAGTCATTATACGCTCCCTCTTATCTATAAATAAGTCAAGAGCAGCTGCCATACGAGGTCCTGTTCGTGCCCTCAAGCACTACTTGAAGTGTACAGAGACAAGTCATGGCAACCGCAAAGACTCTTTCTCCCCGTGAAGGTGGGAAAGCAGGATATCATCTCTAAAACCCTATCATCATGGCTTAAGTGGGTTATATGCTTGGCTGAGTCGCTTCATGAGGATGTCCACTCATGAAATTATAGCAATCTCTGTGAGTTTGATCCGAGACATTATAGTAGCTGTTGGTTGGCATGCAGAGCCAACCTTCTCAAGTTTTATCTCAGGGATTTAGCTTCGCAGAGACAAAACCTGAATCTGGTGGGTTCTATTGATGTGGCCCAGACAACCACCAGACCCAGTTGAAACTGGATTTGCCAGTGATGTTTTGGCAGTAAGAAGATTTCAATAATCATCTTCTTAAACTGATATAGCAGTCACGGATCACATGACCATAGGCTGTGTTGCTTTAAGTAGGAGAGTGGGTTATTGTTCACATAGGGAATCCAGTCTTTCTTCCATAGAAGGATAGCTGATGTATAGGTAGGATGCTCAGCATTCCCTCCTCCTATTACCTATTCTCTTAATGTTAATATGATCGGGGAATGTATTCGAAGGAGATAGCAAACTTTTCTAGTAAATTATGTTTCTCCGAGAATACTTACCTGATCACATTACTTAAAACCCTTCCAGCCACCCCACAATGCAAGCATCCTCGGTGGCGTTTCACTCAGCTTAAAAATTAGTGACACCTAGTGGTGGCAAGGGGAGGTAATGGGCAAGAGTTATTACCCTTTGTCTATATGATATAGACAGAAAAGATAAATTTTGGTCTTTTAGTAGGGCTGGATTCAGTAGGTAGCAGGCTTATATTCCTAATGTTAATGTGATCGAGTAAGTATTCTCAGAGAAACATAATTTAATAGAAAATTTTGCTTTCTATTTGCAGGGTTTAGATTTTGATGATGTAGAAAGTACCTGGTCCGACACAGACTTCAGTTAGCAGTGGATAGAGCTTTTGAAAGACTGAAATTGATGTGCATTTGAAAGATCTGTTTACAACAGAGTATGCTGTTGAATTTGCAGACCAGGACTCCGTAAAAGAATAAATGTGCAGATATTGAAAGAAATGTTACTGTGGCAAACAATGTTTACTGCAGAATACCTTTTCAAACCTTTTGGAAGATAATTGCAACTATAGAACCTCATCTGCATGATTTTGTAAAGGTGACCTCTGCTGGTATTGAATAATGTCATGATGGCAGAGATTAAGGCAAGAAGTGTCACAGATGTGCTAGCTTGGGTCAAGTGGTTTGACAAGTGAATTAGAAGATTTGGGTCTTTCCAATTAATCCATCATTTATACTTATAGAACATTGCTGGCAAAATATCATGTTCTTTAGCCCTGGACAGGTTAATCATTTTGCTTCACAGTGAAAATTTTAAGTTCCTCATGCAGAATATATTAGATGAAGGATGCATGTGTGTGCAGTTTTACAATAATATAAATTCGTTGGCACAAATATATTCATATTTTTCATCCCTGTAGGTTGTGATTGCACTGGTATATCGTGAGACTATTGGAACAAACATTTTATAGCATCCAGAAAAAGTATTGATATTTGAAGACAAATAGAAAAAGGATTGATATTTGAAGATCAATAGAAAAAGATTGATATTTGAAGATCAATAGAAAAAAGATTGATATTTGAAGACCAATAGAAAAAGGATTGATATTTGAAGACCAATAGAAAAAGGATTGATATTTGAAGACCAATAGAAAAAGGACTGATATTTGAAGAAAACACAATCCCGGCTCATTACATCAAATTACAGTACTGATGATAATGTCATTTTTTGCTAAATCATGATAAAGGTCCAAACTACTGAAGTAGACTTCATGACATCATGAAAAAGGATACGAACTAATGAATTCACAGTAGTACACATAATAACATCACGAAAAAGGATACAAACTAATGAATTCACAGTAGACATAATGACACCACTGAAGGTTTCTGACTCTACTGCAAACTGCTACTCTTTTTCTGTCTCTTGGTTGTACAAAGTTAGTGCATTTCTTCATGTTAAAAATGGAGTCATATATTTATTGTTTATAATAAATAAATGTATGAAACTTACTGTAATTTCAATCATTTGCAAGCATTAGAAATCCTTAAATTCATTTTGTACATTTTTAGAATGTAATGGACACCTCATGCAGAGCCTTTTCTTTTCTAATGCCTTTTTTTTTCATCCACAAATTGACAAAGTTAAAGTCCTAGGTGACCTATTCAATTTGCATTGACTTTGAAAGTAATATTTCAATAAAATATATAATTATAATGGTTTTAGCAACTTTTTATATTCATCATAAGCTATGGTTGGTGTACATAAACCTTACCTATAACTCAAAGAGATTTGAAAACAGAAGAATTATCTTCGTGAAAAATGAAAAAATGATCCTCACATTAATTAGTCTCTTTTGACAACTGATTAAATTGGTCATAGCCTCCATAGGGAATATTATTGTGTGACATCATTTCATTTTATTGTCAAGCCCACCCTGGAAACTCAACATAGCAATTACTTCAGCATCCATATGTGTGTCCATCCATCTTTATATCTGTCCATATGTTGGTCCATACATGTGTCCACACTGTAAATTAAATTCTTTTAGATTAAGCTAATGATCAATTATTTGCTTTCTACCTAAATGAAAGGTGTGATCAACAAAAAGGGAGTCTCTTGTATTATTATTGTTACAATAATTGTTCAGTATCAAATAAGGACATTTATGTTGTATTATTATCGATATTACAGTTATTGTACATATCAAATTAGGACATTTATGAGTTGTAAGCATAACATTCTGGGTGTTTAAATGAGACTTAATTCATACCACTAGACTTTCATAGGTCATGTATTTTTTATAATCTTTGTGCTCATATTCTATGAAATCGAATAACGTTTTACATACCAAGATGCTCAATGCATCAAAATTATTGATATACTGAACATGTCAGATTATGATTCATTCTCACTAAAACTTTTACTTCTGTTATGAATTAATACTTTTTGTTTCTTTTCTTAAACTCATTGCTTAAACTGATACCAGTATGAATTTTGTCAGAGAATGCATAGGTAGCTCTTTAGCTTTCAAGATATGTTTCATGCTTTTTTTATTGGGAATTTCAGTTTATGTCAAATTGTTGACCCTGTCAATTGCTGATCAGGATGACTATTATAATTTTTTCGACAGTGTCTGTATCTTCATTGATGTTAAAGTTTTGTCAAATTTTAGGAAGTAAAGTTTGTGATAAAATTTGATTTAATGTATTGTATTAAACACATCCAATTAGTTATCTGATTTATTAAACATTAAATTAATACAGTTTATTAAACATAAAATAAATGAATACAAGTTTAAATGACAACCACCTACCCTGCAATGAAAATGCATAAGAGTTTCAGTAAATGAAAGTACAGATGCAGTTTTTAATGTGACATCATTGTTGCCATTCTTCATAGCAATAATCACTGTTTATATCAACGAATAATAATGTATCTTAATCTCAACTTATTTTCAGGACATCTTTTGTAAATAGAAGACTACAATTTTACATCCTTTCAAATCAGGGCTCTCATTTTGCCCTAGTCTTTGACTCCAAACTTGTTCATTAAGATAACAAGAAACACACTTGTGCAGCAAACCACAGATCATTCCAAGTGATTTGTTCTGGAAAGTCATCTTATATATATATATATATATATAGAGAGAGAGAGAGAGAGAGAGAGAGAGTAGTAAACAACAGCTTGTTTAAATTGCATATTAGTAGCTTACTCTTGCCAGTTTATTATCAATAAACTGTTTCTAATATTTAGATCATATGCATAGTACAGAAGTCTTTTCATTATTTAAATTGCAATACATACAAAATAGACACAACATAAAATGAACACCAGATGTGGCATATCAAATAAATAAAACACCAGATCTTACAAATTAAAACAAATGAAGACATGTTTTATTGCTTCAAGTTCTCTAATTAGGTGAGTTTTATGGCATGCCAGTTATGTTGAAAGTTTATTGTGTGCACCCAAGGTGACATGCTAAGAAGATAATTGCTTTATTGCTCCATCTGATGAAAACACTAAACCCTTATTCAAAAGTAGCATCTGTCATTCTTGTAATTTACATCTAACAACTGTATTTGACTTCCTGGTCCACGTATGAAATGAAATGTCACTTTGTGAATGAAAACTAATTTTGTATTTGATCTTATAATCATATACTCTTGTAATGTTCATTTCATTATCCTCTTATTTGTTATAATTTGTTTGTACATTCATATATTTTGTAATTATCCCATTTATCTCATTTCTTGTACTTTCATTTATTTGTTCATTCATTTATTCATTTGTTCCTATACTTACTCTCTCACTCTGCCTGTCTTTTTTCATCTGTACATATATTCTTTTTTTAAAATTCACATTAATTCAAAGGAAGACTGGTGAAATCACAAATTAAATTAAAAAATGAGATCATTACTGACATTAATTCAGAAAAAAATCAATTGTTAGTAAAACCTTAAATCACATAGTGTCAATTAAATTGATACTTCCTTTACAGAAAAAAAATGGTGAAAAATTCTGTTTGAGAAAAATATGCCCAGGAAATTAGAGAATATCAAAATATCTTTTCTAAAAAGTAATTTTCTATAAATGACCCCCCCCCCCCCAGTGCACAATAAACACTATTTATCTTGACCATATTTGTCATTGAGAAAATTACATTGAAGTTGTCTTAAAATATTATATTTCTCTAATAAGAATTACTTTTAAGAACTAAAGATGATTTCTCGCAAAAAAAAGAGACATTTTTGAGGAGGTAGTCAGTAACTTTTGGAAGGCCACAAAACAACTTAATAAATGTATTCATTTTATTTTCTTTAAAGTGATTCATTTAACATGCATTGTTCTCTATGAAGATTAATATTCTGGTCCAATTTATGGTTACTATACTGATGAAGCATTCATCAAATTTTTCTTGAAAGTTTGTTCTGCATAAAATAATGAAAATGGCAGTCGTTTGAACTATTCTCTATAAGGAGCCTTATCGTTCATCAGATGAATGGTGGAAGATTTGTTTCAAACGTTCTTGAGATGAGATGAAAAATCACTGACCTCAGTTCATTGAATCTATATAAATGAAAGCATAAAACATCATTTTTTTAAAAAGTGGTAAGGTGTAATGTTGCTCACAATGTTGCATGTGAAACATAGTTTATCTTCAACTACATACACCTAAGTACCTTCATATTATTTGTCAACTGGAAAATTTCAGTGCTACACAATGGGCCATGCTGATCTCCATTATAGAAATATCAGATCATAGTGAAAGGTTGCCTTTTGGCACTAATGATGTCATACACGTTCGACGTGCCAGAATTAAATGAAAACTCCCGATTCAGCTGTGGGTAAAGTACTGTGTAAAAAGCATGTTCTGTCAGCCTTATCATTCAATAATTCACACCATATCATGAAACTTTAAAATACTCTTGAGTCCATGGAGCTCATATAATCCTTTAAGATTTTGTGTTAAAGTTTTTGATGATGTGTAGCTTCTGTATCGGTCAACTGTATTCAATTGAAATATAGCTCACCTGGCCATAAGACCAATTGAGTTTATTGTATGGCCTTGTATCTGGAGTGATTGTTCATTGTCCTTCATGCATGTCAATCAGCAATTGTTATTTTCAGCTTCTTCATAAAGGCCACTAGACCAGTTTCAACAAAACTTGGCAGAGAGCATTGTGGCATAAAGGCCTTTTAAGTTTTTCAAATGATGCTGATCCATCATGAAATATGGCCACTATTGCTAAAAATAGAACAACTTTTCAATGATTTCTTAGAAATGGCTGAAGAGAATTTAACCAAATTGACAGAAAGTATCCTGGCATGAAGGTCTTTCAAGTTTTTACAAATGATTCCTCCATCCTCAAAGTGAAGGTCACAGCAAGGGAAAAGGTAACTCTGACTTGTATTGAAGTCCAAGTTTAGGAGGAGGATAATTTAGGCTAGTTGTTGTTGCTGGTATTTTTTTTTCTTCTTCTGTTTGATTAGGTCCTCAGCTACACATATTATGTTGTAATGGTCTGATGTAATGCACTGAAACATTGACATACCATACAGTTTAAATCCTGCTGTGTCGGGGACTGATGTAATGTCTATATTACAGACCTGGACAGTCCTTCAATTACAGGGTTTTGATAAGTTGGGGAGATAAGCTCTTATACTTTTATTGTCTTGTGCTTGTGGTTATAGAGTGCTTAAACAGTTATGAAACATAATGACCAAATAATTGCATGGTATAAAATTGAACACTTTACGTCAATTGTCTGACACGCCAACTTAGCAGCCGGTCATTGGAACTCGTTTGCCATCATGTCTGGCCAATATGACTTTTTTTATACTTTTGAACCAATAAAGATATTTTAATGAAACTTTAGCCTGTTATATATATTGACTTGAGTGTTTTGAGTATTTGTAGTCATAACCCCTGCCCTCAAGGTTAAGGTCATAGCAAGGGATAATGTAAGTCAGTAGCCTGTTTCCTTATGCAAGCTCTCACTTGTTAACCCCAAGAGATATTTTGATGAAACTTTACCCAGGTCCATGCATATCATACAGTAGTCACGCATATCATACAGTAGTCATGCATATCATACAGTAGTCATGCATATCATACAGTAGTCATGCATATCATACAGTAGTCATGCATATCATACAGTAGTCATGCATATCATACAGTAGTCATGCATATCATACAGTAGTCATGCATATCATACAGTAGTCATTAGCTCAAAGGTCAATGTAATTTGTAGGGTAGCAGTCATGAGTTTTGAATATCATGTACCATTTTAATAATTTTGTTTATTGTTGTGGAATATCCATTGTTTTTTTGAATAGATGTTGCATGATGTAATTTTTGTTGAAAACCTTTGGCTTTGTTTAACAGGATATAGAATACCAAGTCTAATGGGCGGAGAGGGAGATTTACCTTTGCTTTCATATTTAAAATCGATTTCACAAATTGGACCAAATTAACAACAAGGTAATTTTTAAAAGAATTTACTCTTTTCTTCCAACTACATCATTAAATCTTTTACATTGGTCCCCCTCTTGAGAGACCCCTCTCAAGAGAGTCCACTCCTTATCCAGAGCCACTTTGCCTAAAACAAAATATCGTACTTTTACCATTTGGTTCCCCCCTCAAGAGAGGTCACCTTTTTTTATAAGGCCAGGTTTTCATTGCAGAAGGGATGGCCTTAGAAGAGGGGGACTACTGTACAAATTTAGGAATCTCTTGAATTGTAGTACATAAAGAGAAGAAGAAAAGTATTCAAGATGTTACTCCAACCTCAACTTTTTTTATAAGGCCAGGTTTTCATTGCAGAAGGGATGGCCTTAGAAGAGGGGGACTACTGTACAAATTTAGGAATCTCTTGAATTGTAGTACATAAAGAGAAGAAGAAAAGTATTCAAGATGTTACTCCAACCTCAACTTGTTAAGATAATGTACAGTTGGAGAGTAATGTAACCTTTTAACATAGGAAATGTTGCTGCAAGTCTAGGCAATAATGCAAGATTTAAAAAAAAAGCAATATACAAAGTACTATTGCAATGTATCTGCATAATTTTTGTTGATATAGGTATTCCAGGTCTGTTTTAACCACCATTCATGCATTATTCCCAATTTTCATTTTTTTTTATCAGCAATGTAGGCTTTTCATTATTTTTTTCACTGCCTATCATTCTTGATACACTAGTTCAAGTTTCCTACACAGCATTAAAACCTTTTCCTGAAAGTTTACCTTTCAGAGTTTCATCTACATATAATTATGAAACATAAATGCAATAAAGTTTTATATTTGAGTTCAATCTGGTTTTGTCTTAATACTCAAAATAAATTTTAATTTTTCTTGTTGGTTTCAGATATATGCTTTAAAAATGAATGTAATTAGAAATTAAGGAATATCAGATCATCAGTAACATGACAAGGTACAAATGTGTTGAGTGTTTATCTTCAAACAACATTGTATAGTTTAGTGAATGACAGTAAATTATCACCTTCATTAGTACTAATATCAAGTTTGATGATGATGGTGGTGATCTTATCTGCATGAATGAACATAACAGTTTTTATACACTCTCCATATTTTTTTATTATATTGTCCATCTGTTACCAATTTCCTTTCCTCACAATAACCCGAGTTATCCACTGTCTACAGTTACCAAACTTTGTGGATGGTTTGCACTCGGGATAAAAAAGAACTCTATTTATTTTGGGCTCAAAAGCTCCAAGGTCAAGGCTACTGTGACTGAAAGAAGAAAAATGGTTTCTGCACAATAACTTGAGTTCTCCACAATCTACAGTTGCCAAACTTTGTGGATAGATCGCACTTGGGGTAAGGAAAAACCCTATTTATTTCAGTTTCAATGATCAAGGTCACTCTGAAAGGAAAAAAATGGTTTCTGCACAATAACTCCATCATCTACAGTTAGCAAACTTTTTGGATGGCTTGCACTTGGGGTAAGGAAGAAGCTGATTGATCTTGGAGTCAAAGGTCAAAATCACTGACCAAAACAATAAAAATGGTTTCTGCACAATAACCAAACTTTGTGGATGGCTTGTACTTGGGGTAAAGAGGAATCCTATCATTTTGGGGGTCAAAAGTTCAAAGTTCAAAGTCACTGTGACTGAAAAAAGATAAATAGCTTCTATAAAGTTACATTAGTTCTACATCACAGAACTGGAACAGACTTTGTGAATGGCTTGCACTTAGAGTAAGGAAGAAGTCTATTGATTTGGTGGTAAAAAGATCCAAGGTCAAGGTCACTGTGACTGAAAAAAGAAATGGTTTCTGCACAAAAATTTAAGTTATCTACATGAGTACTATTAAACACAGGGCAGGCGTTTAATGTGCCAGTCATGGTTATTTCAGTGTAAATATGTTTCCATCAGAAAATTTCAAATAAAAATCCTCTAGAGCATACTTATTTGATACAGATGGCAATTTCAAATAATTTTATGTTGGGTCTGTTTTTGTAAATATATAATTGCAGTGTTCCACCTTGGAATTTCTTACAGAGGGGAGGGGAAGAGAGGCACTTTTTGTGAAAGAGGAACTTTTGTTGAATGGGGGAGGGGGGCACTTTTTGGAACAAAGGGGCAGGGTTTTTTTTCCATAAAAGGACTTGATGTAGATGATACAATTTTGAATTTCATCTTTTTGGAAGTAGAAACAGATAAACACGTTCGTATGTTTATCCTAAATTAAATAAACTGAAAAGTAAGTGGAATAAATAGAAAATAACAGTTTTAAGTTGGTATTATGGTGATCTGGAGAGAGGCAGAGGGGAGGACTTGCAAAGGGCAGAATGAAGGGCCTAGAAGGGCTCTTGAGTGCAGATGGGTGGGCACTGAGGGCAGAGGGGGAAGCCTCTCTACTTCTGTGTAGCTGGATTTATGAAATGTATATAGATTTTTATATTTAAACATGAATAAAGTAGATACCTATCTGCCAGAATGTCCCTTTGTGTATATGTCTTTTTTTTTAGCTCTACTGGTTATAAACCAGAAGAACTTATGTAATGGCCTTTCATCCAGTATAAATTGTTTGTTATCACAAGTTTGTTAACACTACTCCTCGTAAACTACTGGTAGTTTTGCCATGAAATTGTTCATACACATTCATCCCAGTGTCTGTAGTTAGTTTTAAATGAAAATGGTGCCCTTCACACATCCAATATGACTGCCAAAATTTTGTTATCTGCTCCAGAACAGATGGTCATATCCACATGGGGCTTTGACTGAAAGACTTATGATGTCAAGTTGGTCCTACAGGAAAATGGTGCCAATCTGACCAACATGGTCATCATTGTGCCCATTTTGAAAATCTTGTAATTGTTACTTCTCCTATATGGATGGACTTAACAATGTCTAGTTACTCCTAAATGAAAATTATGCCTATCTGACATCCAATATGACTTTTATTGTGGCCATTTTGAAACTCATGTTATTGCCACTTCTCTGAAACATATGGTCATATTGACATGCGATTTGATCTAAAAGGCTTCTAATGATATATTGTTGATCATTTATGAAAATGTTGCCAATCAGACCTTTAATATGTGCACCATGGTGCCAGCTTAAAAATCTTATTGTCACTACTCCTGAATGGATGGTTGTATCAGCATTGGGTGTTCATTAAAAGACTTCTTGTGATATGTAGTTGTGAAAAAGATGATGATTAGACTGCCAATGTCACCACCATGATGGCCATCTTGAAAGTGTTATCACTATTCTTAAAGGAATGGTTGCATTTACGTGGTGTTTTCACTAAAACACTTCTCACCACAGTCAAACCTGTCAATAGCTGCCACCCGTGGGAAAAGGCAAAACTGGCCTTTGTACAGTGGTGACCTGTGTACACAGGTTTACCTTCAAAAATTGTTTTTTGAACAAATACCATGCACTGAATATCATTATTGTTGTTATTATTATTATTATTATTATTATTATTATTATTATTATTACATTATCAAGATTGTTTTATGTGCACTATTCAACAAAATCATAAAATGCGCATATATGTTGTTCTCGCCCAAATTTATGTTCCACACAAGATTACTGTATCCTGCTCGCTTTAATCCATCCTATATATTAAATAATCACTGACTTGAAATAATCACTGATCTTATTATTTTTTTTGTGCGCAATGACAAAACACTAATTTCACTACTGATTGACAGCTTACATATGACTGTAAAACAGAGGATGGACTCTTTGGTCAGCCAGCTTGTATAAATTAGAATTGGAAACAGCTGTTCAAAACAATATCTGGATTAGCCAGTTGCTCAACTTGCTGAGATTAAAAGACAGTCGGTTAATGTGCTAGTCCTTGGATGAATAGGGAATCAAAAGAAGCTGTACAGACAAGTTTTAAATATTGAATGACCCCTGACCCTAATGAAAAGGGATCTAACTTATTTCATCAGAGATAGCTTTAATTCACAGGCAAATAGCTGAAGATATCAAACAATACCTGTCACACTGGGACAAAAATGGCCATATAAAAAACACTTCTTTCTTGCAATATATGGTTATATTAAAATGATGCTGATCCAACCTCCAAAATGGCTGTCTTGATGGGAATCCAGAAAATCTTTATATGGCTATTTCTTCTGAATGGATGGTCGTATCAGCTTGGGCTTTTCACTGAAACACTATAGCTTTATGCAGCTGGTTCTAAATAAAATGCTTATCTGACCTCAAACATGACACCATAGTGGTCATTTTAAAATTCTTGTTATAACTACTCTTACATGAATGGTGGCATTGACATAGGGTTTGAACTAAAAAACTTCTTGCAATATTTAATTGGTTCTAAGTGAAAATGATAAAAACCTTACCAGCAACAAATCCAAACTTTTGTGAAGGAGTTTTATAAGCCAAGCCAAATTTACCTTAAGGTCAAATCAAAGGTCATTGCTTGCATTTGTGTACTTTATTGATCTTACAAACATATTTGCACATATACGAGTGATTTTTTCCAGACTTAGTATTTAGTTGAACAACTTGATAGCCAGAACTCTAACAGTGAATTTAAGGTCAAAGAACTTGACTTGGGGCTTTTAGCTGTACTGGCTTGTTAGCATAATAGCATAAGGGACCGACCATTTAATTTGTTTAGGGGGAGTGGGGCCTGGGATTTTCTTTCAAGTTAGGATACTTTTTCTCTTGTACCTCAAGATATTTTTTTTTTCAATTAATGGATATAATAGGGATTTTTTTTGCTATAAATCAGTAAATCAGAGGAAGAATATTTTTTCATTCTATTTGAGAGCTGGAAATTTTTTTCAAAAGATTCTAAGCCCCCACCACCACCACATTAAATGGTCGGGCACAAAATAGGTATGGATGGATTTTTATCAAACCCAGAGTGTGGATATAGCTGAAGAATTCCTTGAATGATGACACATAAATAACTGCATTATTTACCCCCAAAATATGAATTATACATTTAACCCAACTTAGCTTGTGAGTATATCTTGACATTATATGAGACAAGTTCAGTGATCTTCTGTCCATGATAGCAGGTTCAAGGTCAAGAACCATGACAGAATTCAGGTATCTTGTAAATATGTTAACTCACACATGTAAGAAAATATCCAAATTTGGTATGTTGGAATTTCTTACGATTATCTGAGATTGTTGAATCAGTACTTGGCAGTGAAAAGAATTAAAGGAAGAAATGGACTTATCATGAATTCCTGAAAATTGTTTTCAGACAGTAGAACATTATTCCATTCAAGGGACTCTTGTTGTCTCAATTTATCAATAGATATCTGTCTCTTTGTCTATAATCTATATGTGTCTCACAATATCTATCTATCTATCTATCTATCTATCTATCTATCTATCTATCTATCTATCTATCTATCTATCTATCTATCTATCTATCTATCTATCTATCTGTATGTCTGTCTGTATGTATGTCTATCTGTCTGTATGTCTGTCTATCTGTCTGTATGTCTGTCTATCTATCTATCTATTTGCCTTCATCATAAAGTACCTCTGTTGAGTATGTCATTAGAATATTGGCTTCTTTGGCATTATTTGCAGTGTCCCAGTTTATCTCCATATTTAATTATTTCACATATAGTGCCTGCATTTCTTGTTCCAAGCTGACAATATTTCAAAGATCAATGAAAGCATTAATTGTTATTTCTCCCCTGATGTCTCGTCCACCAGTCTCTCAACATACACAGTTACCACCAATAATTTGAAAGTACCAATTGATTTGCTCTTTAATTCCCCCTTTCATGCACCACCCTTGCTTTCTGCCATCCACCAAGCTTAATCAAAATACAAATGATATATAAATAAGGATCACAGACCTCAAACATCCACCATGATTTTCAGTCAGAACAATTAAATTAGTGATATCAATTATCAACCACCTCCAGTAAAGGTGATTAGCATTATCTGAACTTGGTTTCTTCTTATCTGGAGAAACCAATAGTGCATGGCTTAATTTACCAGCAGTTACTACTATCTCGGCTGACTGCCCTTAAGACCATTCATAATAGCCTGTGTTATTTGATTCTAGCAACAAAGATAAGCTTAATTCTTATTAAAATTCATTCTATTGGTCTTGGCATCATTTTTTATTGATCCACTAGTTGAATTTACCTGTGTCTATCTACTGTATCTATCAATCAATCTATCATAATCTATGTATCAGCTGTGCCTCAATCATCCACCACTCTCAATAACCTACCATTTTCATACTTGTACAAAACTGGGTGGGTATTCAAGGGAGCACTATATATATATATATATATATATATATATATATATATATATATATATATATATATATATATATATATATATATATGAAATACAAATTGTACAGCAAATAACAGTCTTTCTAGATACACTGGATCTCTATAGAGATAACATTTGTCAGAATGTGATTACATAGATGAAACATAACTGAAAACACATGGTGTGAAATGAATATAAACTAACCTTAGCACTCTCCAGACCTACCGGTCCCTTTGTGAAAGGCAACATTCGGGAAAACACAAACACAAAACACAACAATTAAGACAGCAAAAAAACATGTTTCTTATCAATTTATCAATTATGTGCACAAATAAATTCCTATATTGATGAAAGAACTAAAAAAATTTATGTTAAGTGCTTGATGAGTCTTGATTGATTAATCAAACTATAAGACTGTAAGGACTGACCTGGAAAAAAGAGCAAGCATTCCAAGCATAGTATCACACTGTTGCACCATCTATGATGAGCATGGAGTAGTCTGTTAACTTTATCCGGGATGTGCTATTGTCATATTTATATTTCTATGTAATCCTATTTGTACAAATAATAATAATAATGAGACATGTAAGGGGGCAAGCATAAACATATATTTACATATTTGGTGGCAAACCTTCCCCCTGTTGTTCATACTCTGGTTTCTAAGAGATTGGTCTCTGCACCTGATAAATCATTTCAAGCCCTTGTGCTTGCCTATGTGCACATGCAGATAAAACAATTGTATCCTTTATCACTTATTTTTAATGCTAGAGCTATGGATAGCCATCTTCAGGCACATTAACCCTGTTATGTATCATGTTTACATATTTAACTTTGTCCTTGGTTATAAGATGTAAACAAGTTGTTTGCAATTATACTGGTTTCGTTTGCAATTATACTGGTTTTTCCACTAAAGTTACTGATATTTGTCAGGTAAGACATATGATTTTCTAGAAAATTCTGTCAGGTGACCTGTGTTTATATATATAGGAAGTTTGGTAAGCAGTATTTCATTCCCATACTAACTATCAGTCCTTAGGAAATCTGGTTTAATAATCAGTTGTTTATAGTTGTGTTGTGAAAATCAGAGCAAATTCAGAGAGAGGGATTATTTATTTAAAATATTCATTGGAAATACTAAAGTGCTCATAGACTTTAGTACTTTTTGGGATTAATACATTACTTTAGGATTTTTGTGAAATCAGTCAAAGACATTCTAGATTACATCATTATGGCTCATCAGGACATTCAAGGATACTGGAATTCATTCTGAACATTCTATATTTTGGACTTGTGATTAGGACACTTAGGATTATTGGATTATTTGGATTTTAATTCACAATGTTGTAAGTGTCTTGAAATTTCACTTTAATTATCTAGAAATAGATTGCTTATTGATTTTACTTACATTGTTGGTTTCACTTTCTTTCTGTTACATATTTTTAGGCCATATAATCATAACACCCTTGGCATACTAAATAGAATAATTACCTCTCAGCTATTTTGACTTTCTCACTGTTTCTTAGCTTATTACTCTGAGGACAATTCATACCAGAATGCAAAATCAGCTCAGCATTTATCATGATACCCGATGAGTCTATTCACAACTGGACCATACCATTCTTGATATGCAGATGCTTATCAAAATGGCCGACTTAAGATGTAGTGGAAAACCACTACAATAATGTCACTAAAAATGGTCATGGGTAGTCTTTGACTTTTGGAGCATTATAACAAATAGAACTTTTTTTTTAACAAATAAGGAAGTAATTTTTTTTATCATATTGCAAGTCTAGATATCTAACCAAATTGCAGATCAAACTTGATTTGTTCTATCCTTCTTCATCTTCTGTATGATAGCATCAAAGACTATTATTATTGTTACATGTATTATTATTCTTGTTGTTATTATTATTATTATTACCTTGATATATATGCATAGTAATAATATAGATAATAATATCTTTGCTGAACTTATATTGACTGCTATCAATATCTAGCATTAAATAATGTTTCTTAGATATATGGTTGGACAACAACTATTTCTTTCATTTTTTTAAAAGGTTATTTATTATGAAAATACAATGAGATTAATATTGATGCATTGTAAGACACATAATTTTCATTTTAGAAGTGAACACAGGTTTGACCGTTTTCCAGAAATATATTTGTTTTGAAAAGTGCTGTCCATCATAAATATCTGAATGATAAGGTTCTCAATTTCGCTCGATTCATCCGGGTACCGACGACGGCGCTCGTTTTTGCTCTAAATTGCTCTCGCGAGTGACAAGAGAAGCGAGACCGCAGCGCACCTGGGAAGCAGTTTGGTTTCTTGTAGAAATGGACGGTGAATCAGCCTGAGTCTTCCGGGCGCTTGTCAATACAAGGATAACAAGAGAGAAGTTCCAGTTAATATTTTGATAACCAGACCGTTTGGCGGTCATTTTGAAAGCAGGTTTGAATGACAAATAGATTTATCGCAACTTTTTTAAAAAATATACTTTCCCATTAATCTCGATAAAATGTAATACCTTTTGTTAAATCTTACAGCAAAGTATTTGCTAAAATGTTTTCCAGATAGATTAGTTTCCCACTGAGAAGAAATGTTTACGTTTTGATTGCGAGGTGGGTGAGTGGCTGAAAGTTCGTCGTATACTTAACGTAACCCACCAGTTAATGCCCACTGAAGGTTGAGAATTAAGTTTTATACGAAAGAAAACAAGTGATAAGTCGTCTACAGTCTAGCGGGCATGTAGCTGGGATTTTTAAAGAAGACGGTCGGAATTGCCCTACACCCTAGTCAAATTACATTAGACTTCGCATTTGAAACTTTCAATATTTACGTTTTTATGCTGATATTTTCATTGTTAATTTCGGGAGGGGGGGGGGAGGGATTTTGATATAACATATGGTTAGTACCACAAATTAAAATCCTAAACTTGATAATGGTAAGGATCCATTGTTTCAACCTCAGTTGAATGAGGGATCACATTCAAAATATGTAAAAACTGTCCTCATGATGTCTTCAATCTGGCATAAAATCATTATCGTCCAATAATTTGAAGGAAAAAAAATGTAGGCAGTACAACAAGTACCTATCAAACTATATTAGCCATAGGGTGACCTACTTGAAAATATGAGTGTCCATTTCAGATTTGAGGTCACAAGCCCAAATAATTTGTCCAGACAATGAGAGCAGATATCAGTTGAGTGATGAAGTAATGGTAGGAGATGACAAAAATAAAGGTTTTACATAAGGCAAATTAAAGCATAATTATCAAAACATAAGGTTATTTGTATTAGATTAACTAGATCTGTTTGATAGAAATGTCAGCAGTCATTATCAACTTCAGCCTCAGGCCAGCCTCTTAAATTCACTATTTGGAGTTCTCTAAACCATATCTCTACATATTGTCTGCCCTTAAATTCACTGATAAAGGGCCTTTACCTTAATTTTCTTCTTCTGATGGTTTATACTAATATGTTTATGGTAGTTCATCTGACAGTAATTTTTCTGTATGTGTCTACATGTCTGCATATTTCCAGATTCTTACCTTTAGCTGAGATTGATTGCACATGTCATGTATTAAAGTGTATGTCAATGTGGTCAAGAAGGCGCATTTACTCCTCTTAAATTAAATATTTATTGTTCTAAAATTTAATACTAATATAGTTTAACCAAAGTCTATTCAATCCTGAGTTTTGAATGCTTTGCATCTTAACTGTCATCAAGAAACTTTATGATGAAAATTATTGATTGCTATGGACTTTTACAATGGTGGCCAGGTAATAAACTGGGTCAAGAAAAGATCATGTAGAGTCTAATCGTAACAATATAGGGTAGTAAAAAAAAATGTCAACATGTATAGCTTTCATTGTGACATCACATCGTGCAACATTCAATCCGGTTTGTACTGGATCACATCTTTAGGTTGACCTTTTTTCAAAAATACTTTAACATTGAGTTTTGCCTTAGGTTTTTCTCGGGGCATGTAAATAATGACCTTCCAAAGGAATATGGATGTATGAAAATCCAAATAAAGTGAATAATCGCCATTTAAAGGTATGTCTAAATTCCTAAAAATAGCAACAGTTACTGAAATAGTTGGTTCTGAACGCAAATATGACCAGTATGACTTTTACTATAGACTGGTCAATTATAGGCTGTGAGCCAGACTAGACACATGTGAAGATGGTGACTTATGTAGAAATTGGTAGTCTCACCATAAAAAAGGAATATTGCTGTGAATTAAATTGCATCTGCTCAATTTTGTTAGCTGTGGAAAAGTTATTGCATTATGATTCTGAAAGTTGCCAGAAGGTGATCAGTAGACAATTTTCATGTGCCAGTTCTACATTTTTAGTTGCAAAATGTAACCATTTTAGTCACAACTTGGATTGCTGTTAAGTAAATATCAACTGGAATAACTTTGTTGTTTTTTTTATTCAAAGTCAAGATAGTAAAGTGTGCCATTACATTTCTAATTGCTCTATTGTTACTGCCTATGTTATATTTCAAAAATAGTAGGTCCCATTTTGTTTTATAAAATCTTCAAAATATTTTCATATCTTGAACTTTACAAATAAGATAAAACCATTTGGTTTCTCTTTTTTATAGATAAAGATAGCACAATGTCCTCTTCAGATGAAGAGGAGTCCCTGTCTGAGAGATTAGGAAAGCTTGATATTCTGCTGAAGAAGCGTTTGGAAAACCAGGGTGTATCAGATGATGAAGAATTTACTGCCAATATTGACACTCTTATTGATTCTTTCATTGTACTATATGATGAATGTTGCCATGAAAATTTGAAACGCAAGAAGACTGTCTCGGATTTTATTAAAAAATGTAAGTATCACTAGTGATCAAGTAATTTACTCCATGATTTGATTCATAACTGACCCCATTTATTACTGAAGTCCTGAAACAAAAAATTGGAAGTTAAAATATATAACATTTGCACATGATTGGTTTTGTTACCACACGCAATTTGAAGATGTCAGCATTTGTGCATATTGATGCTTAAGATTTTTGTGAAGACTGATGACTCCAGAAAAGTCGAGACATTATGTTCTGCAGAACTATTCTTTTTGTAGGTAACTGGAAAATCATTCATGTTGATAGCTGTAATTATGTTAAGATAACAACCATGCTTATTTTGCAATTTGCAAACATTAACTCATAGCAAAACAGCAATTTTGATAATCAGTGAATAATAATTATGTGAATAGTTGAAGCAAAAAAAGCTAGGAATAGAGAAATTGTATCTTCCATCAATTGCTATCAGTACAAGTTTCTCTTCATAAAATGATTTTTAGATTTTTAAAGTGATGCATCTTGCCTTTTAGTGAAAAGTATTTTCAGAGAAAATAACTAAAAGCAATGTTTTTTCAACATATATCCATAGAAAAAATGTTTAGAATGGCATTATATGTGCAGATCAACAGTTACAGTTGTGTTACAGATGAGGAAACAATTAAACAGATTCAGCAACTGCGATTGAAGGCATCAGATTTTGAGGTCAAAAACATCATTGGAAGAGGACATTTTGGGGAAGTTCAAGTTGTACGAGATAAAGCAACAGAGACTGTTTTTGCCCTGAAAGTTTTGCGCAAAAGTGAAACACTAGCACAACATGAGGTAGGTATATGTCATAGATTGTATACATACACAATGTTTATTATGTCTACTTTTGTGGGTTGGGAAAGCATGTATATTGGTTTCATCTTTGCATCTGTACATCAGGGGTCTTTCTACCAGGCGAAGTGGGTGACTAAGTCGCCGAAAAAATGTAAACTTCGCCTTCTTCTATTAGGAAAGCAAAAACGACTTTGCTCTGTCATTTTTTTTTTTTTAGATCTACACTGAGCGACAGTAGTTTTCGGCTTTTGAGATGCTCCCTCAACCCAGCCAAGTAGTTGTTAAGCCCCATGAGAAATAGATTGCACGTTGCCTTGGCAGGTGTTAATATCAATTGCATGAACAAAACAAACTCTTGTACATTCACAGACATGTGTTTTAATAGCTGATTTAGCAATTAACTCTTTCCCCCACAAGATATCACTGCATGAATTCCGCAAGTTATCATATGATGATGAAAACTTAGCAACTTGTTTCGAAACTAAATCATCAATATGTAAATAACAATTTGTGTTTTGAGATTAGAATCGGTGAAAGCACTTTCTAAATGTATATTTTGAAGATTTTAACTGCTGTGCTTTAATAATTTTCTTCATAAAATCAGTTTGAAACCATAAGTGAACCTGCTAAGGGGTAATAATGGCAGACATCGCTGTGTCTTGGAAATACATCTTCATTAGACTGTCTGTTTTCTTAATTCACTGGGCACATACATTTAAGGGAATTATATAATTTGTAGAAATCAAAGTGTAACTATTATGTCATAAAAGATTTAGCCTTAACATAAACATTTCTTGGTCAGAAACGTATGGGACAATGCATGTGGAATATATAAGTGCTGTAACTTAAGGTCAAGGTTGTTTTCTTACATCTCTCATTTTTGTGAAAATATAATAAAAAGTAGCAAAGAAAAAATATCCAACCTATATACGATGTTATTACGAGTATGTGGACAAATATTAAAATCATACATTTTCAATCCTATCTAGGAATTGTTGTAACGAAGCTAGAAAGCGAGTGGTCATATGAAGAAAATATCTGTTTCTAAAAATAGATATATCTACTTTCAAAAACTTCACCAAAAAATGAATTTCAGAAGATTCACATTTAATTTAGAATCAGCTCCCTCAAAATGCAGTTGTGAAGTTGAGATTACCCATCAGTGACCACTGGTTTGAATGAATGAACACTATGATGTTGATGACACATGTACATGTGCTCTCATGTGCGTGTTATATAGCCTAATATAGGGCTTGTTTCAAACCTGTTTAGAAATGTTTTTAACTGCCATTTTCTAGTAAAGAAACTAACAAAAAATAAAATTTGTTCCTTAAGTGACAGTTGCATAAGTATTTTTACCAATTTGTAATTACAATACTATAATCTAGCTACTCCTGTCAGCTAAAATTAATTACAATGTATAGTTTCTGCTATGCTTTTTTGAAGTCATATGGCCAAAATACATTGCATATTTCTCTCCATCTAAACATACACACTTTCAAGTATGAATACACTGCATATGAGTAGGATACATTCATACACTTACAATATGTGTTTATAATATACATACAACATAGAGAATTTTCTGCCTGAAGATAAAGTATTGCTTAAAACCAATGTTAAATGCAAATATGCATAATGAGAAATACATGACACAGTTCTAGTAAGAGAACCAGAGCACACACACAATATATATATATATATATATATATATATATATATATATATATTGTTTCTTGCTATACTGCCACTTCTCCCTGTTCTGCTTTCAGTTCTCCCTATTCTGTCCAAAAGACGAAGTCATTTCTCCCTAAAATTCAAGTCTAGCTTGACCCCTGGTACATATGCCACATTTCTTATAAATGCAGAAACTTTTCTGCTGTTCATAATACAGTCCTACTTGGCAGGTGACTTCCCTATAGGGTGTGGATTTTGCAGTAAGGTTTTGAAATCTTTCTGGCCCCAGGGCAGGGTTAAAGGTAAAAAGACATAAAATCAGGGCTGAGCAAATCCCATAGTTGACTTCCCAGACTATTCATTTTATTAGTCGGGCAAGTAAAATGTTCAGAGTCACTAGTCCTGGACAAGTGCTTTTTTCCTATTTTAAAAAAGTCAGGTATGTGCTCATTTTCATACCACAATCACGTTATCTACCTTTATCTGGCCATTCATACCCTCTGGTTGTACTGAATGCTTGATTTTACCCCTCTCCGGTGGTCATTGATAAGTGTTGAGTATGTACATGTTCTATTACCACGTGACTGCATATTGAGCTAAGCAACCAAACTATTGGCCAATCAAAAAATGTGAAACAAAATATATCCGGTATGATTAATTAGCAGTGTTTTAAACAGCTTAGTTGCATTGTATTTATTCAAACCGGATCCCCACAAATGACGTACCCTTTGATTTTAATCCAGCTAGTCAATCCAATGAAATTAATGAAAGATACTTTACCGATATTAATGGCAGTTCCCTTTATGAACTGATTAAATGGCAGTGATGAATCTTTACTTTTTAGCTGATTATACAGAGGATTAACTTCCACATCCAATATTGTGTTTGAAGCAAAAATATGAGTGAATTACGCTAATTAAGGAGCTGTCTCTGTTCATAAGATGTATGTTATGATCTCTTTAGAAGTAATTGTCAAGCAAGATGATATTTACTCTGTGGATAAAATGAGTTTACAAATTATTTTCGCAAGGAAGTTAATAAAGAAGATTTGGAGAAGGAAAGTTCGTGTGAAAGGGGGGGGGGTAAACGTGGGATTGCCACTGAGTGTGAGGTAACTGTTTTTCCAAAGCGATATAAGCCAGACTCTGTTGCAAATATGACACTACTAAGATACATAGAAATTTTCAGCCACATTGGATTGATAGTTATCCCTGGCAAGAAGTTAGAGTTGCTGACACTCCACTAGGAGAGGCTCTTTCAAAACTAAACAAGACTGAAATTAAATAAATGAGACCTCTCTTTAGCCCATTGTGGACAACTATATCTGATATGGAAAAGCTGTGTGCACATCAGGAGAAGAACAGTTGGTGCTAATTATAAGAACAGATTCAGGACAAGAGACTTCGTTCTATCATATGATCAAGTCTTCAGAGAAGAAGTCCTGGAAAGTCTGAATTCCAGTAAATTCCTTTCCTTTCTTGCTGATGGAAGTACTGACGCTACCATCTCAGAGCAAGAAATAGTGCATATAAGATACCTGGACAATGGAAAACTGAAAACCTCTTATATAACAAAATGTATAATATACATGTATATGTTTTTGAAAAATTTAATTCTATCAAGAAATAAATGTACATTATTTCGTTTGTTCTTTCTATGGCTTAAAGTGCATACATCTCATCAAATCTTGACAAGGGATTTAAATTTTAGTACAAGTGAAAAGGTAGGTGGGACAAGTGAAGTTTATGAAAGCACTTGTCCTGGACAAGTGGATGAAAAAAAAATTGCTTAGCCCTGAAAATGCTCTTGCTTCTGTTGATTATAATTTTCATTTTCATACAGTTCTTAAATTACTCAAAATGTATAATGTATGTATCATGTGGCTTACAGTCATCCTCAGTGTCTCTGGGATGGGGAGGGGGGTAAAAGGGGTCAGTTAGGTAAAAAAAATGGACATCACCAAGACAGGTCATCATGTGTGTTAAATCTTTGAGAGTATTTACACGTAAGTGTTCATTTCAGAAATGGAATAAGGGGGGTCAAAAAGTGGGGGTAATTTAGAAAAAGAAAACACAGGTTGCAAATATTCTTACTTGTTCGTTGTTTATTCAGGAAACACATCTCACCATCACAGGCACTCGTGTCATGGATTTATTAATTTCTGCAATAAATAATAACTTTTCCAGCATTATATGCTTTGAATCAGTTGTTCTAGTCAGACTACATCATAGTTTTCTACAGGACAGTCATTTTTGTGGACAAGTAAATTTTAGAAAACCATGCTTTATTCTGACACAAGAATGATTGATTCACATTATATAATACTGGAAAAGTGAATATTTGTTGCAGAAATAAATCCATGACTCGATCATCTGTGATCATTATGAGCCTCCCCATTTGCGAGCCTTCTGTACTGGGATTTGAATTCCTCATGCTTGAGTAATCATTCCTCTCTTGAATTTATTTTGGACAGTTGAGTCTTCATTTGTTCCTCCCTATACACTACTTTGGGAATAAATGGAGCAGTATTCTTGCTGAAAATTTGATCTTTTCTTTATATTGTCTATCAATGATCATTGATCACATGTTCACAAATCAAATGTATTAAAGTCATTTCTGTCAGCCAGTGCAATTGATCATCATATGCTTCTTTGGCAGTGAGGGCACTTGATTCAGTAGGCTTGGGATGCACTTGATTCAGTCAGTCTAAAATCAAGTGTAACAATCTTTTATCTTTGTTTTTTCTTGGGTCTTTATTATGAATCCAACGGGTGCCACAGAGGGAACTTTTTTGCACCAAAGATGAAAAAGGGTGATTGGAGCAAGTGTGCAGCCAGAAATGAATCCAGTACATGAAATAGATTTAAATCCAATCACTGACCCCTAGGAGCCAAAGGCAGGGGTCAAAGGGTAAAAAAAAATAAGATGTCACTAAATTGTGTTGTTGTGTGCTATTGAGATCTTTGTAACTGCAAAAACATAGCTCTCTGTAAGCACTTCAAGCACCTCTGTGTAAGCACTTCCTGGAACTTCATATGCTAGTCTTGTACCCCACAGTATTCTCAGACTGTGCATCCTATGGACTTGTAATAACTATCCTTAGACCCTTGATTTTCTGAAACTGATTCCTGTGGATGGATGAGCTGCTTGCAGTAAATGGCATTTAGTATTCGATGAGTTTCATAAATGTCATTTCTCATTTACAGGAGTTGGGGATTTTTATTTCACATAATTGCAAAGACTTTGCATTATTTAAATATGTTGCTATTTGATGTTGGTGTGTTTAAGTGACAAAATTAATTTTTTTTTCTAAAACATGATTGCAAGCTGCTCATTGGTCAGGTTAGGCCAAAACATGCTTTTGTGCCACTCATGCTGATCAGTGGTCAGACCAGGCCATGCTTTTGTGTCACTCATGCTGCTCAGTGGTAATGACATGCCCTTGTGCCACTCGTACTGCTCAGTGGCCAGGCCAGGACATACTTTTGTGCCACTAATACTGCTCACTGAGATGACAGCTTTTTTTTAAACCTGACTGCGTCATAATAACTCAAATTAAAACATGCATATGGTGCTGAAAGAAACAAATTTTGACACAGGCCCAGGGCAAGTGGCTTTAAAAAAATCACTTGCCCTGGCTCAAATTCCACTTGCCCCAAAGGGCCACATCTTTTACTATTATTTTGATACGATGTTGAAATTGCCTTACTGTAAATAAAAATGAAATATAAAAATGCTTTAAATCAATTCATTTTTTTTCTTCAGTTTATTGGCCTCTCAAAATAGCATACTTCAAAAACAAATGTGTGTGACCTTGTAAACTAAAATTTTGATTTGATTTGATTTCATTAAGAGATATGTTTTCTCTATGTCTTGATGCAAACCAGTACTCAGAATCAAAATACTTATGCTTTACAGTGTTTTAAAAAAAACCATTTATGTTTAACATTGTTCACTAAAATTCTGGTTCTGTTTTACTTAAATCAATGTATTCCTCAGCTCCTGATGTCAACTTCTGTCTAATTGCCCTATCAATGCCTTCCATTCTGATTTGATGTTCATAAGCATTTGAATTCTGTCTTGCTTTAAACAGTTCTCTTTATACTTTTGATACTGTTAATGAGACTAAATCCTCAATCACATTCTGGTGTAGATAGGGTTGTAAATAACATAATTTCCAACAATTTCATAAGTTTTGCATGTTCAAGTGTGGAATTCTTAATAATTGCGGTGTACATCTCTGCATGTGGGATCTCCGACTCTTGTTTTAGTTTTGCCTTCAGGTCAGTGTAGTTTCTGTACGCTGCAAAAATCTTCACATGTTGCTTGATCAAAGTTGAAAACAGAAATGAAGTTGGAGAGTCATGGGACTTTTTTTTATTTCAATCAGTAAAAACAATAGCTTCAAGTTTTATAATTAGTTCATGTCAGATTACAGTTACAGAAAACACCAGCTACATGTATCAATAGCATGAGCAGCTATCAACTCTTTGAACTAAATGGATTAAAATACAATGTAATTATCTCAGTTCCCTTAAGGTGCTAAACATTATCTTGGATGCTTAGCTTGTTTATGTCAAATCTCATAGCTGCCACTCAATATATTTAAGCAGTGAAGCATTACTTTATAAGCATAAGCAGGACATTTCATTATTATTCGACAAGCGGGCACTAATTATAGGTGACCAGCAAAATACATAGAAATAGTATGGATCTTCCTTCATAGGTCATATACTTCGCTTTGTACATAAAGTTCATAGCTTTTGATACAAGAAGTTGCTCTTCATAAATGGAACCCCATCAGGGGGCTTAATATTAATAATTTACCAGAGTCTTTCAGGAACTCCAAAATGAAACTGCCACATTTATTGACATGCTCTAGGTTTTATCAGGACAAACCTGATGAGCAACACACCTAGAATATGGGAGGGGGCTGATCTTGATTTAGCGGAGCCTCTGGTGTTGGGCTATCCAATTTTTTTATCACTGGCATATTTATAATATAATTTTATTCATGCCAATCAAAATCTCGCAGCAATGCTTGTTGGAGTTTCCCTTAGCTACAGTTAGTAACCATTTGTGTGTGCATTATCAAAAATCATGTTTCTGACAAGATTGGTTCATTCTCGCCTTATATATCCCTTCCCATGTCTTTAAATTGTAGTTTAATTAATTAAAATATGTACCAGTCTGATGCCCTAGTAAACTGTGCAAATTTTTACGATGCAAATTACTAGATAAAAATAGATGCAAGTTCATGACTTGGTCACACACTGGGGTTATTATTAGTATGTTGATACTTTTGATTGGTTGTTTTGTGCAATTAAATTAGTCAATCATAGACTTTTTAACTAGAATTGGATAGAACTGGCTCTATGTGTTTTTTAAGCTCTAAGCTTTACACACACATTCAGCCCATGGTCTAGTTGGTCCTAAATAAAAATTGTGCCGATCTGACATCCAGTATGGCTGCCATGGCAGCCATCTTGAAAATCTTGTTATTGCTACTCTTGAACAAAAAGTCATATTGACATGTGGGTTTTCACATTGACTTGCACAAAAACTTTAACATTAGCTTGTACAAAACTTTAACATTCAGTTATTGACAAGGCAAACTGTTGATATCATGCTCGCTATGTATTGCATTTTTATTTGAGACAGGTGAAACAATCCATTGGTTAACAGAAACTGATGATCGGTCACAAAATTTTAACCGATTTTCAACACCTGTCTAGAATATGTGGTATAAATTGTGAGAATTTTTTGTACAGTCCTTCTCAAACAGGTAAATTTAAATCTTAAATTCTTTGTCAATTTGCAGATATCTTTTTTTGAGGAGGAGCGTGACATCATGGCCAAGGCGACCAGTCCATGGATCACCAAGCTCCACTTTGCTTTTCAAGACAAGGATAATCTATACCTGGTGATGGAGTTCCATGCAGGGGGAGACCTATTATCTCTGCTCTCCAGGTGATAAACTGCTCTCAGTATCTGTATGTAATATACCTTTTATGCCCCACTATGAATGTGTGTGGCATAGTGTTACCCTTGTGCATCCACTTTGTTAATTTTTTTGTTGTTGTGGGGCATACATTTTCCATGAACAATGTCTACCTTATGCATGCTTTATGATGATGGTGAAATGTTACAGTATTTAACTTTTTACAAATTGATATTTTACGTAATTACAGGTACAAGCAAAGTCATAGACTCTTAGGAATCCAAAATCACATAAGGAGAGGCCTGAGTGGCATTTTGTAAACTTAACAATTTACACCTACAAGTCATTTTACTTGTACTACATATATTATACATGAGTCTGACCACTGGATTAATAGATATTGCTTGCTAAGTAAAGTACTGGTACTCAAAAGCCACTACTCTTGCAAAAATAGCTGAGTGAGAATTTTTAAACAGACTGATAGGTATGCTCCAACTTCTTCCAGTTCAGCTCGCTCTCACTTCTCTCTATTCTGTCAAAAAGGAAAAAGAGAAAACTAGATAAATCCATTGACCTTGAATTTGGGCCACATATCCAGTATAATCCTAACACATGCACAAATATGAACCAAGAATTGAAAGTGTATACTACAGGTGTGAAAAGTAGGTGAATTACCACTGTACTATTTAGGCTTGCAAGTACATAATGCCAGTCACTGAAACATGCTGCCCCTTATTCTTCATGATTTTATCATGCTGTTCTTTTGGCTTACAGACATGATGACATTTTACAAGAGGACATGGCTCGCTTTTACCTAGGGGAGATGACTCTTGGTATACACAATCTACACCTCATGGGATATGTACATAGGTGAGGATTACTGTATATATTTGACCATTTGGCAACAATGGAAGTTTGCTAATCCAGCATATGTTCTTCTCCTTGTCATTGTTGTTTTCTGTTGTTGTCATCACTTGAATCAAGCTGTAGCAGATCTTGTGATTATGCATAATTCACTGAAATTTTTGCATTGCTTTTTTATTAACCATGTATTATTTATTTATAAAACAAACTAAGAAAAAGTCTAATTATGAATTATCTTATACATGTACCTTGTTTTCAAATTATCAGTGTCTCTAATTCTTTCAGAGATATAAAACCAGAGAATATTTTACTTGATTGCCAGGGGCACATCAAGTTAGCTGACTTTGGGTCTGCTGCAAAACTATCATCAAATCATTTGGTAAGTATGAATACTCAATTTAGTGGTCCATCTGCAAGCAGCATAGACCCAGATCTACCATTGTGTGATTTGTCAACAGATTACATCTACACTGTACACATAAGGGCATGCATTATACATAAGCAAACACTAGCTCTGTCTGTCTGCATCAATATTAGATTTTTTTCCCTAATTGATTCAATAAATAAATAAATTAAAAAAGGATTTATAGAAAAATACATTTTCCAAATGAAAGTTCTTATAAGCCTGATTGTGTGTCAGACAATAGACAGGTCTAATTGTTACTTACCATACATATTTTTCTGTATATAATATGCAAACGTCATTGTCCCAGATCTGTCATCACATAGTGCAGTGGCAGATCTCAGTCTATGCCATTTGTATATTATATGCACCTAAATGTGAACATCATTGTCCCATAGCTGTCATTGCATAGCGCAGTGGCAGATCTCAGTCTCTGCAGTTTGTTCTTCAAATGATTTTAAGTGAAAAACATGGATTGATCTGCTTGCACACTAGTGACAGCAGATCTATGTATATGCTGTTTGCAGCTGGATTCCGGTAATTCATGGATAAATATGTGAGATCATTCCCATTTATGACATATTAAAGCATAGTATTTTTATAGATGTACTACTGTAAGTTTTGCATACAGTAAAGGTATATTGTACCGTATATACTTGCTTACAAGTTGAGTCCAACTGCAAACAACATAGACCCTGATCTGCAATCGCATAATGTGTTGGCAGATCAGGGTCTATGTTCTTCTTCTATTGATTACTCAAAAAACTGCATAGACCCAGATCTTCTGGCACATTATGCAATGGCAGATCTGGGTCTGTGCAGTTTGCCATTGGACTGGACTTCTAAGCAGTATATGCTGTATACTGCATTGCATAATTAATTCCAGTATGATAAAAATGATATAGCTCTTCTGATGAATCCATGTTGTTGCCTGAGGAATATTGGTGCAAAGGGAAAGAACATAATCTGATACATCCCTTGTAATATGGTTGAAACCATACAGACATTCATTTTAAGACTTGGTAAAAATGTGGAGAAAAAACCAGAGGATGAGCATTTTGTTGTCTTTGCCACAAAGATTTGAACTACTATTACCAACTCTACCGTAGCATCTAAAGTGTTAAATGAGAAAGAATTGGACCAGTATGATTTGGAAGAATTTAAGGAGGGACAACATATAGATCATTGGTGTCGAAGTGATGATATTGCTGCCAGATACCCATTTCTATCAAATATGGTCATGTCTTTACTAAGTTGTTTTCATGGTCCACAAGTAGAATCATCCTTCAATGTCATGAATGATATTATTGATTCCTTATCAGGGAGGATAAACATAGAAACCTACAACTTGGCACAGAACATCAAATATGGTCTGAAGGCATCAGGAAAAAGTGCAATACAGTATTTTAAGAAAGATTTCTTACGTGAGAGGGCAGAAGCAACTCTGTTAGAATATGCAAAAAGAAAAGCAAACAAATCTTTGCCAAGGCTGCAAAAAAAGCAAGACTAGCACATCAGTATCAACAGGTTGTGTTCAATGGGGGAAAAGACAAGTGAATTTATGTGAATATTTTTATATATTGGATGTATATAATTAAAACCTTTTACCATGAACGAAAAAAACATTTGTTATGAAAAGAGAAAAGTTTGATTTACATGTAATATGTGCTCCAAAAATGAACAAATTATTGGGACTGAATTATTATGTGAACACGGACATGCACATATAATAACTTCAGCACTGATATATTTGGAGAACAAGTTGATGTGACTCTGAACATTGTGAAAATCTTCAAGTATTGTTTGAAGTTGGGTAATTTTGTTTTTTTTTTTCATTTTTGTTTGTTGGAATGAAGTAACAACTTTACAAAATATTATAGTTTTGTGTGCTCTCACAGTCTAAAATGCATTTTTGGACCTCTGATCAGGGGCACAGCCCCTTGAGACCCCACTAGGGGAAGATCCCCACACCCCCCTTCACAATTTCAGTTTTTTCTCTCCAGTACCAAAATCATGTCTGTTAAATTACAGTCAAGGAAAACAGGTACATAATTGATCCATAATTTGTTGTTTTTGGAATTATATGAGGAAAAAAAACATAACATCTCCTGATCTGTAATAATTTGGTCATTTAAAATTATTACATGCGTCTTGAAAAGTCCTTCATAAGTTCTTGAACTTTCTACTTCTAAACCTGAATGAACCCTACTTCTTAGTCATTCTTTTCATTGTTATTTCACAGGTTTTTGTCACAAATTGTTTTATTGCAAAATATGTGGATAAACATAGGAGTGACTTAATATACCCATAAAAAAAAGTTCAGCAAGGGCTTACCTACAGAAAAGGCATAGAGCATGCAATAATGATCCTGAGATTACTAGTGCGGGTGGGGAAAATCCCTCCTGAGGGTCAGAATTTGTAGCCAGGAACAAAGCTTTGCTAATGTATATATGATTATTTGTCTCTCATTCTAATTAGAAAACGAATAGTGGACAAAAAATGGTGGAAATAGATGTAGCTATAGTAAGACCAAGTATTTTCTACAAGTTAGCTATAGTGAGAGTATTTTCTAAAAAAATTATGTCATTAGATAGCGCATAAAAAGTTTCGTTTATGACAAAGTAATTGTTGTGAAGAAGGTTTTCTGCCCATAAACTTTTTACAAAATGGGTCTTTTCAATATTTAGACTGCTAGAAACATGGATCTTTGGGATGTCGTTGTAGGGATGATTCTGCTATATTAATTGGAGCTGAATGGCAACCCCAATTTCCGTTGGTGACCCCAGAATTTATACTTTGAAATATCCTAAGGGAAAGTTGGTAAATATTGCTAGCAAGAACTTTTCCCTTATTACATTCATATCTGTAATGTGTTACTAGATCAGAACCATAATTTTTTCTTTTTCCTTACCAGAAGTCATATTAATCATAATAAAGTTCTGCATGGCATTTAAGTGCATTTAGTCATATTAGGTCAGGATCCAAGCTGGACTCTAACATTGCCTCTTGCCTGCCAGAATAGGACGAAGATAACGAAAATAGGGAGAATCGGGAGTAGAAAATTTAAAATAGATACTTTAAACTAATGTTTTGCATATTTTCTTGTCAGATGATTAAAATGCTGATGAAATACTATTCAAAGTTGATAAAAAAGCAAAACTTTTCTTATTTGCTTCACCACAGTTGTTGTATAACATAAAATGGCAACCTCAAAAATAGGTTAGTCGAAAATCAGCAACATTATCCCATAGCAGAAGGCCACTTTTCATCCTTCTATATGATACAATGATAAAATGATTAATTTTATAAGTAATGAATATGTCCACTGAGTCGTAATTTGCTTGAGATTGAGCTACACAAATTCAATTTTCCACTTGCTTTTCAAGGATTGTGTGTGAATTTTTGGCAGGAATTCCAAAGATAGCAATGCAATTTCTGATATTTGTAATTATCCAATTAGCACCAAAATTGACAGAACATACTTTTTCTGTCCTTCCACCTTCCCCTCCAAAGGGAAAATTAACACAAAAGTCGACATTTTGCTTTGATTATTGCATTGAAACAAAGGCATTGGGGGCAATGTTGTTAAATCAATGCAAGGTGAAGCAAACTTTGCTTTTTAGGCCAGTTTAGGTAAAATGACAGACTCTAAGGCCACTATTTCACCTGAATCATCCCCTAGCGTGGACCCTGTAAATATTCAAATTCTCTAACATATGTACATTGTCTAACAAGTGAGGAGACAACTCCACCATTTTTGTAGTGATGGATATGTATTCCTATGTATATTTTTGACTAGCTGTTTGATAGTTGACAAGACATATTGATAATGATCAATACACAGATTTTGTGCATTGAATTGCTTAAATTCAGCACATGACCTGAAATTCATTTGCCAAGGTATGCTTGGAGTCATGTGGTCTAGTGTCAATGGTAAATGACTTTTGCGTGTGTGTTTTTTTTTATGACATTCAATTTCATGCTCTTTTATTGTAAAGGGAATACAGTTTTTAAAAAGTTTTCAGTACTCTAGTATGTTGATTTGTGTCTGCTTGGTAAATATGCTGCAAAGATTCCTATCCTTTAAAACAGAACAGAACTTTAATTTGATGGGAAACTAACTAATGATGCCATATGATCATAGGGCATCTTTATTCCAGTAACACGAGTAACAAACAGAATTATTATAATGTAGCCTATAATTGTTTGTGTAAGATAAAAACTGTAAAAAAAATTCATATTGAGGACTTGTTATATAAAGCTGTTTTTTATACCAAGAACACAGCAAAAACAACGTCTGTTATTGCTACTAATTAAAAAGGCAACTTTTCTACAAAACAAAAGAACAAAATTATATTACTAATTTTGGTTTATACTATACATAAAACCTTGAAATATGAATTTTTATAATCTGCTATAGAGGGACATATGAAAATAAATTGCAACAAAGTTACGAATGATGAGGGATAGGATACGAGTGATGAGGGATGAGAGGTTAGAAACCATAAAGCCTTGTTTTTTGCAATCGTGTCTATATTTATGTCCTTATGTGTTAACTAGTATTGTAAAATGCTTACAGCTTCTTAAGATTAAGCACTGTACTAAGTCCTCCATATTATTATTATTATGTATTGAAAATTCCACAAAATACTTATTTTGTAATTAAAAGAATTCCCAGTTCTAGGGATGGGGGCCCCAAATTGTTGGAATTATCCCTGGTCATCATCTACAGTGTCAGTGAGCGCAGTCATTTTGGATATATCATCCTATGTGGCTTTCCCAAATTGGCAAACTGTATGTGCATATAAAGGAATGTGATAAAAAAGAATTCACATGATCTTCACAGATATCATCACGAATGCCAGTTGGAACCCCTGATTATGTGTCCCCTGAGCTACTGACATCCATGAATAACCACCATGTAAAGGCAAACTATGGTGTGGAGGTGGATTGGTGGTCGCTGGGGATCTGTATGTATGAGATGCTATATGGAAAAACGCCTTTCACGGATGAGGGAGGTTCCATGGTCAACACATATGCCAACATCATGAATTATAAGGTGAGATTTCATCTGCAACTTAAGCCATCATTTATGCCATGGCCTATATTCAGCAGGTTTCCATATTAGGTGGGTGGATGGGAAATATTTATTTTTTGCAGTAGTCCTTGGACCCCACATTAAGATGTGGGATTCATATAGTAATCACCTTTTCCGTCCCTCCATCTGTCTGTCAATTCACACTTTTTGTTACCAGCATATCTCTGCAACCCTTACACATAATTGGGTGCCATTTGTTATGTCAATTGCCTATTACATGTAGATGTGCCACTTAATGGCTTCATCATTTCCGGTCCAGTTTTGACAGTTATTGCCCATCAAGATTATATTTCCACTACAACAGATCCTTGTGACTAACATAGCTCAGGAATCATTCAACATATTCTGAGACCTAGCTGTGCTTTTTGTTTGTTTTGTCTCAACAACTCCATTTTTTTTTAGAGTTATAGCCCTTGACAATTAGTTTCATATCTTCACATGGGATGTTGCTTGTAACCAGCAGAGCTCTGCAACCCTTTCATATAATTCAATGCCATATGGTAGGTGGATTGCATATTATATGCAAATGTGCCTTTTTAGGGTTCAGTCTTTTCAGGTCTAGTATTGATGGAGTTATTGCCCTTTGTCTATCAATATTTCATATCCACTACAGCAGATCCTTGTAACCAGCATAACCCAAGAATCATTCAACATATTCTAATGCAGTTTGGTGTGTAAATTGTCTCATAACCCTATATGTGCTTTTTATGGGTCTTTTCTCATCAACTCTGTTTTAAACGGCCATTGACAATTACCTTCATCTCTTTACATGGGTTGTTGCTTGTAAATAGCATAGCTCGGCAACCTTTTCACATCATTCGATGCCATTTGGTAGTTGAATTGCCAATTACATGTAGATGTGCCTTTTGAAGGTTTTGTCCTTTCAGATCCAATGTTGGTAGAGTTATTGCCCTTTTTGCATCAATATTTCATCTGTACTACAGCAGATCCTTGTAACCGACATGGCTCAGGAACCATTCACACTATTCTATTACAGTTTGGTGTGTAAATTGACTCATAGTCCTAGATATGCCTTTTATATGTTTTGTCTTGTCAACTTTGTTATAAATAGAGTTATGACCCTTCACAATTACCTTTTATCTTCACATGGGATAATGCTTGTAACTGGCATTACTCTGCAACCCTTACACATAATTGGATGCCATTTGGTTGACGAATTGCCTTTTCAGGTCCAATATTGATGGAGTTATTGCCTTTTTTCCATTGATACTTCATCTCTACTATTTTTGGATTGAAGAGACAGCTATATTTTATCTCGCTGTTTCTCCCCGTTATGTACAGTGGTGTCAAGAATACATGATTTCATCTATGCACTTTGGGACAATTCAAGTGCAGGAACACATTGTGCTAGCTAAGTTTGAAATTAAGTTTTGGCCTACATTGTGCATGGGCAGTTGACCATTTTCTCCTAGCTGTTTTAATGCATTAAGGGCAATTTTCATAGTGAGTGATTTTGTGGGAAATCTGTTCATTTATTGTCACTTTCCTCTTCATTAAACTAATATCTAGGATGCAATTCTCACTGCTTTACATATGAAATGTCTCCAACAAAATTTTCAGTTTAGGTTTCTAATGGGGTTACAAATAGTGAGTTTTAGAGATTTTCATGCATTGCAGGGATGGGATTTACTGTGGCTCTAAAAGGGGTAATCACAGAAGGATCAACTTTACCATGCCAATCATTTTACTGATTTGGTTTATCCAGTTTGACAAGTTTGAAAATATATACATGTTGATAGTTATGGAGTCTTATTTTGATAGTGGGTGGCTTCATTTTGGATGGAGTTAGCCCTAGACAGTTAACTTCATATCTTCACATGGGATGTTGCTTGTAACCAGCATAACTCAAGAATCATTCAGCATATTTTTGTGCAATTTGGTTCGAACATTGTCTCAGACTTACGTATGTCTTATATGAGTTTAGTCTTCTTTAGAAGAGTTATGTCCCATGATTGCTCATCCTCCCAACTTTGGTTTCTGCTAGATAACTTCACAAAAATTTGCTTGATTTCAACCAGATTTGGCATTTGGCTTCAGATTGATGAAACCTTGAATGAATTTGATTTTCTGCATTGCAGGATATCATTTACAGTTTTTGACCCAGACTGCCTGTCCTCCTTGCTTTGGTTTCTGAAGCATAATTTACTAAGCTTTGTTGGATTTCCACCAAATTTGGCATGCTGTTTTATATTGATGAGACCTTAAATGAATTTAATTTCAAGTATTCCACATTATCATTAGAAGAGTTATGGCCTCTGATTGCCCATCTTCCTAACTTTACTTTCCACAGCATAACTTTACTAAGGAATATTGGATTTCAGCCAAAGTTAGTATGCACCTTCATATTGATTAAACCTTGAAGAAGTTGAATTTCCAGCATTCTGTCATCATTTAAAAGAGTTATGACCCCTGAATGTCCATCTTCTCTTCCTGACTGGGAAAAGCCCTTAAATTTTGCAAATATTAATGAAAGTCGGGGAAAAACCAGAAATTGAACTGAACATAAGTTAAATTTATCAAGTTCTTGCTGGAATTTTCGGAGGTTGCAGAACTCTTCAGTCAGGTGAGATACAATTGCTCTGTGGATCATTTTGGTGCTTGTCTTAAACATATCTGTATAGTCAATCCAAGCATTCAGGCGATCAAATTGGTTAAGTAGACTTGTTGGTTACCCCTTGGTCCTCTCCATATCGGTATCTGTTATTATTTGGAAAATAAGAAGACCAGTTTGGAATCATACTGTACCAACATGTCTGCAATATTTGGTCATGGAAAATGTTAGAGAAAAAAAATAAAGCTTATATTCCCTTTGTCTGTTTTGATATGTAAAGTTCATGGAAATGTATTGTGATAAATCTTTGTTTAATTTTTGGTAGTTCATACTGGGAATATGGTGTTAAGCATTATTGTTAATAGTAACCTTCGACAACCCCAGCTCACCTATGCGGTGAATTTTTCTATCAGGCCATGCTAACATGTAGAAACCTACCAACTGTTGGGGTAATTTTCAATGCAGAATTCCATGTCCTGGGTATCCTTAACAATGGCCGCATTAAATATATGGTCTATGGTAGGATTACATTGAAAGTTGATGTCAGGGCACCAACCAGATATAAGCAGGGTTCAGGAAAACCACTCATCCTCTTGTCCTGACCGCTTAAAAATTGACTGTGCTAAGGAAAACTTTACTACTTATTCATCCGTAGGCCAAATAGATGCAGATTCACACCTTGAAAATATCTGTGTCTATTTCCTACCCGTAACACGCTCAGAAACTCGGAATTGTTTAACATTTAGTATACATCAAGTTTTGATTACTTTTTGCCTAATTTGCCTACTTGTCAGTTCAGAACATGACCCAAAGGATCATGACTTTGCTTTTTACACAGGCACATGAAGCAAACTTGATACAAAAAGGGGTTCAAATCATGAAAATATTATGTTCAAAGAGCTGACAGCAGATTAAAAACCCTTATATGAATCTTGCATCAGATGCTAGTGTTTTTTTTTTAGAAAGAGCGTAAGTAGTGTTGTGATAAGTGTACTGTGTTGAGTAATGTGATGACATGGATGAGTATCTGTTGCAACTCATTTGCCCCAAGGAGTAGTGCATGGAAAAATATTTTGCCTGAGATCTGCACAAGTGGGTTTTTACACGAAAATTCAGTCATTATGTTTACATAAAGGTACATAATTTTTTAAGAGCTTCTTGTCAAAATTTAAAACAACCCTTTTCTAAAAACCTTTCTTCATGCAAACATGTGCAGTAAGCAGAGTAAAGTTAACATTTTTATATAGTAAATTAAAATGAGTTACATGCAAATTTATATGAATTTCGATAGTTATACCTGTTTCTTGTGATATATACTGTGGTTTACCAAATGGTCATATGCCTAGTTCAGATGTTATGAGAAAGTCTCAAAACAGAAACAGCTTTTGTTTTTAAAAATGGATGTTTTCTTAGCGAAAATGCTTTTTTAAATTCCATTAAGTAATGGACATACGTGAACCTTGAAAAACTAATTTCATCTAGGAAAAGACCTGGAATTTTTTGTTTCAAAAAGTGGGGGAACCCTGTCTGTTTTAGGCACTGCCTTGTAAATTGTAGATCGCGGGGCCTTTTGTGATGCACCCTCTGCTACTAGTTCTAGTCTGTTTCTAAATTGATCAAGAGAGTTCATTTATCTTAACAAAACAGGTTGCTTTAATGGAACTTTTGCAGCCTGCTGGAAAATACATACATTTGGACAAAAAAGATCATACTATGCATCAATGTGTTGCAAAAAATAGGGAATGGGAAGCCACATGATTGCAAGTTCCATTAAGTTTTGCTATTGTTTTGTTCATTGTAATTCTATATAATTTTTCATGAAGTGGAATTTTTTTTAAATGACCAATGCCAGAATGATATTTAATTTCTTCTTTCATTGATTGTAGTCAGAATATTTACTTGACTCCAATCTTTTGCACCACCTAAGGTGATATACATGCCAGTCATTAAAATGTTGGCATAATTGCGATTTTATATATTGAATTGCATATTAGCCTTGCCTGTGTATGGATTATGCTTTTACATATGTTGATAAAAATAAAATGAAATAAAACAATAAAAAACCTGTGTCCTTTTTTTTACCCCATACTATCCCTCAGCATTTGTATACAAATGCCATAAGGCACATGTCCATATGTCAGTCCATCTGTCTGTTACTAATTTTGTTTTCACACAATAACTCAAGTTGTCCACTATTTACAGTAGGCATGTGCAACTTCCTCCAGGGCACAGGCCGGATAAACAATTTTTAAAGCCACAGCCTACGATATAAATAAACCAGGTTGCAGGCCAGATCTGGTCCACTGGTTGTAGGTTGCACATGCCTAATCTACAGTTACCAAACTTTGTGAGTGGCTTGCACATTGGGGAACCGATGAACCCTATAAATTCTGAGGTCAAAAGTCTGAAAGGACAAGGTCACTGTGACTGAAAGAAAAATGGTTTTCACACAATAACTTGAGTTCTCCACCGTCTACAGTTACCAAACATTGTGGATGTTTTGCACTTGGGGTAAGGAAGAATCCTATTGATTTGGGGGTGAAAAGGTCAAAGGACAAGTTCACTGTGACTGAAAAAAGAAAAGTGGTTTCCACGCAATGACGTTAGTTCTACATCATATTCCTGAACCAAACTTTGTGGATGTCTTGCACTTGGGATGGAGAAGAAATTGCCTATTGATTTTGAGGTCAGAAGGTGAATAGTCAAGGTGACAATGACTGAAAGAATAAAAATGGTTTTCACACAATAACATTAGTTCTAATCTCATACTTGAACCAAACTTTGTGGATGGTTTGTACTGGGGGGGGGGGGAGCGTGTTGATTTTGGGGTCAAAGGCCAAGGTCACTGACTGAAAGAATAAAACTGTTTTTTGCACAACAATTTCAGTTATCCTACAAAAAATAGGACTATTAAACACATGGTGGGTATATGATGTGCCATTCAAGGTTCTTCCGTTTTGTGATAAAATTTGAGGAAAGAAGGTTCCCACAGATCACTTACATATTCAAAAGAGTACATATCATACATGTTCTTTCCTAGTGTTCTATTTATAGCATCTATTTGATAAATTTCCTAGAAAACAGGATGGTTTCTTTAGTTTGAATCCCAGGCTCTTACATTTATTATATTAATTTTAAAAAATGGTTACAGAACCAGTCTGTGCCATAAATAATGGCAAAAGATATCAAAACAGGTTTTATCAATGTGACTCATGAATGTAAATGACTGAAAAATGTTAGAGGAGTGGGATCTATTTGAACTTCAGAACATGTCAGATCAGAAAAAGAACAAATCAAGAGTACTTGAGAAATTTAAAAAGCAGAATATGTAAGCATAGGACATCACCATGCTTGTTGCAAACTTTGTAAAGTTGACTTTACCAGGGGTAGAAAAATCCATTGTCCGGGTACCACCAACAAACATTTAATCCTTATATCTTCCCTCTGGGTACCTACAGCGGGGTGGGGGGTGGGGTGGGGCCAAAATATGTCTGTATAATTCTATAGATGTGTGTTGTGTGATTGCTATTGCTATCGGTATGAGGTCACATGTGCCAACTACTCATCATCTGAATAAGTAATCAGTTCCATATTACCACCCCTCAGGGTGAACCCTTAAAAAAACAAGACTCACAACTTTTTTTTTGTCAACACACCAACATATGGTTGCAGTTTCTTTTATCCTGAGCTTGACACACCTAAACACCTATGATCTAGTATTATGCTTTCTCATTGGTCTGTTAAAGAAATGGACAAATGCTGTATAGAGCATGTAACTGTTGCTTCTGTTGGCTAACTTTAGCAAAAGGTATATGGCTAGTTTAAATAATTAAACCAATCACAATTGTTGTTTTATACTATATTGGCCTGAGGAGTAATGGCTAAACAAAAATCCCACATGGAAAGCTTACAGTTTCCTGACTATTTAGACACACGATTAATAGTATCAGAATAATGGTTAGATGAACTGTAATGATGTAGACTCAGATACTGGTAAATATAAAATATGCAGAAGTTCTTGTCGGGGATGGCTGTCTACTAGAAAACTGACGGACAACAAGATACTGTGAAAAAAAGCAAGTTGTTTGATTATATTTTATTTGCTGATCTCATATAGATTAAATAGGCATGTAAACATTTGCAACACATTCCATTAGCAGAACTGATGTTGAGTTACAAGTATTGTTTGCAATTGGGACTAACTATATAGATGACAAAAGTTGATCAATAATTTTGATTATAGCATTCTTGGGGACAATTCCAAGAACTTACTGGGCAACCAGATTTTCAGAGCTGGTTGCCCAGGGAGAGTCGTGGATTTTCAGAATTCTTCAAACCTTTCTTTGCAGTCAGTCACTGTGGAAAGTTAGACATGCAGACTAGATAAAGTGTATTTTGTGTATATAGAGACTTCTTTAAGATGTATTATGCTTGAATTTAGGTATAAATCCAAATGGATTTTGCCCATTTGTGACAAGAACTTAAACCAGCAGCAGATCCAAGTTAGTAAACCAAATTAATGTACATTTTTTGTACATTTTATTGTAATTATGACAAGTAATATGTAGATTACACTTTTTATGCTCAGACTATGCTTTATAGATTGTACTTGTACCACTCTACGGCTTCAGTGTACAAGTAGCTGGTTTTGCAGATTTTGGCCTCTGTAACAGTCTGGTTCCCAATTCTTACCTATCCACCAATATATTTAGTTTGAGTTTCTATTGTTTGTAGAGCATGGGACCAGACCATTGTTCTACATGTGCTTGCATTTTGCATAAAAAAAGTGGTAAAAGTATCTTGACCTTTAGGAAAAGTGGTTCTGCAGTGTACACAGAATATCCTGTGTTATATTTGATTGAGGAGCCAGATCTATCAAAGTTCAGTAAATGCAAAAACTTTACAAATTCACACCATTATTACAGGGCGATGCAAATTTTGATCAACAGTAAGTTAAAACTTGCTAAATACCTTACTCTGTGTCAGTAACTGATAGCCAGTGTATGGTTATGCAAACTTGGTAACACATGATGCAAGATGTTTAATGTACGCATTACAGGACATATGTGGAACAAAGCTAGTGCAGCCTGTGACAAAAATAAAGAAAAATCTTTGTGTCTAGAAGTTTCGGTCTGGAGTCAGAACAAAATTTGGTAAAACTTAAACCCGACTTTTTCATCCAATCATATTATTGGATTGTAGACTTAAGTTTAAGTTGAGAATCTTTTTCTGTTTTTGATTTCTATGCTTTATGGAATTAATGATTTTCTGTTTGGGATCTCTGTGCTTTGTGGAATAATGATAATTTTGATTGAAAATGTATTCATTCCAAATTAAATTCTATATAATTCCACAGAATCTTCATTTTGGGGATAATAGGTAGAAGGTTTTTTCTTCAGTGAATACCAGTAAAAAGATGAGTACTGTAGTTCCATGCCAAAATCTCACAATCTGAATATCTCTGTCCATTCCGCTCTGAAATTCATTGCTGTAAGCCACAGATGAAACTCTGCCTTGCTATCTTTTCATCAGCTTTGATAATAAATTTTAAGATGTTCCAAATATTAAACTGGTACTCCCAATTAAATTCTGACGATATTATCAGTTAGATTTTAATATTGTTCTGTAAGATGTTCAGAATGTTAGACTGGCATGCCTGATTCACTTTTCCTCTTACCACCAGTAGAATGTATTACCATGAAAAGTATATAAGTAGGACTCAGTTAACTTGTTGACTACAGTTTTGTTGAGATAGGGTGACAGAAATGCCATACCTGGAAAAAAAAAAGAAAATGAAGTCAAAATTTTACAGGGCAAGTATAAAAGCTGTGCTACTTGCTCAAAGATTTATATTGAATTTAAATAAAAAATCTATGCCTGTAAATAATCCAGTCCTTTTTATTTGTGCAGAATTGTCTTAAGTTTCCAACTGACGTTACTGCCAGCTCAGAAGCTATTGACTTGATAAAGAAGCTGCTCATAGATAAAGAAGACCGTTTGGACTACAGTGGAATCAAGAAACATCCATTCTTCAAGTCATTCAAATGGGACAGCATACAGAATGGTAGAATATTGTTTTTCCGCAATTTTCAGGGTCATCTGGGTCATTTCTGAGATCGATGCAAATTCGTTGAGAAAATTTGGGGTGGGTAGGGTTAATCATTATTGAGCACTGATTTACTGGATAGTTCCGTGCCTGTTCATAGTTTTAGACATATTATCAGCTGTGCGTTTCCTAATAATGAATTTCTGATACCAGTCTAATCTAATCGGAATCACTTTTTTTCTTTGATGATTTAGACATATTAGTTGCATGAATGGCTCGATGCATTTAACAATTTTGTCGTTTCCTGATAATGAATATTCAATATCAGTCTAAAGTAATTGAAATCACTCTGTTTTCTCTGTTATATTATCATCTATTTATAACGTGTCTGTTGGAAAAATGTCGTAACTCTAATTGCATCAGATGATGCCAGGATTCAGGAAGTGGATGGTAGTGTGAAAAACAAGTTTTCATGGGCTTGGTTGGATCGATATGTTGATATCTTAATAAAGCACGAAGTGAAGTCATTCAAATTGTTGGAATTTGTAACAAAAGTGGACATAGCAGGAAAGGCGTTGTGCTCACTGTGTGAATGGAGGCAAAGGTGTCAGGGTACTAATAGTACACTGTACAAACTCAAAAAAGCATAAGGAAAAGGTGAAAGCAAAAGCGACAAACCAGGGATCACCCTGGGCTTCGCCAATGTCTCAAATTGCGATTTTTTTTCCTAATTGCGACAAAATATACCATCTGGCGATTTTTTTGGCGACAACATTTTTGGCTGTTAAAACTTGCATATGTTTGGAGTGGAGGAATTCAAAGGCACCATGAAAGGAAGCCGCAAACTTGGTTATAAAATGCACTGGAATCTATCTATTATATAAACAAATCCTTTGTTCATATTGACAAACCATCTTACCAGTGCATTGTTATATCATAATCCGCTTATGCTGACATCTGGCCTGAGTACTGTATGCTGTGATACACTCAAATAGTCATGCTACTGGACTAGCTACAATCGATCAAACGACGCCTAATCTTTTTTTTTTTTGAAAAATGTACCAGAAAAAAAGGTTTTGCTGAAACTTCAAAGAAAAGTGATTACCTTTCCAATAGTTCTGTATAAATACTAAGCAAAAATAAAAATCTATTTGTGTTCATCAGCTCATCCTAAGAGTCTGTCCTCACGTATAAGCCACATAATTTAGGAAAAAATAAAAGCCTAGAAGAAGGGGGGGGGGGGCGGTATATCCACAGGACAAGGTCTAACTTAATTTTTTTTAAAGTTTTCTTGTTAACTACCCGTATATATTGGAGGAGACTGGGATGATAGATAGATTGATAGGAATAATAAAGACAAAACCAGTGTAAAATACAATTAGGTATGTTATCGAGTGGAATATGTCACAAATAAATTGATAACTTACATTTTCTTCTTCATCGTGTCATAAAAATCCATAGAAATATAGAATGATTGGCATTTTAAATCCATTTGATATGATAAATCCATGAATTCTATCATAGGTTACATACCAGCATAAAAATAGTGGCCCAGAATGATCCGATTTAAAATATCCTGTAATATGTTAATTCCACACGTCTCACAAATAAACAATGAAAGTCAAGTCCACACTTTTGTGATTCACAGTATCCTATAAAGGTCACTGTCTAATGTAATCTGGTAAAAACCCCAAGAATTCATCCGCATAGTCCTGAGTGACCAATTATAGTGCTGAAATCCTCGGTCGTCGTCTAGTCATAGTAAATATCGTCCGATTCCAAATCCTCGTCTTTACTGTCATATGCAGGTGCTTACGTGGAGATTGAGCTTGGACTCTATAAGTGATACTTCGATCATACAGTCTGTGAAATCTATTAAAGGATGCAACTGAACAGGTGTCAGTTGTGCGGCAAGATCACAGGGAGTTCAAATAACCACCCTCTGTTACTTGGCACTGAACAAGTATCAAATACACGGCTCGATCAAAGGGTTGTAATGTGAGAAAACAAAGAGGGTGCTAAGGGATTAAGGTCAAACATGTGTATGCAAGACGTGTAGGACTCCACTTGGCACTGAACAAGTATAAAATTAACAAGATATAAATCATAAACCAGAAAACCAGAGAGAGAGACAGAGACTGCAGATGTAGGGAAAGAAGATATTTCATATTTGATAATGCATTTATTTAAAGTGACAACAGTCATACCATTGCACAGAGCATCATGCAAAGACTGGAAGTAGCTAAGATTGCTGCTATTAGTAAAAGTAAAAATGGCATTATCAGCGACTGTTAACATGGGTTCAGTAAGATGAATATCATCAAAACTGACATCAGGAATAAACTCGGCATCTCAAACTGCATTCAGCAAGTGGGCAGCCATAAAATCACAACGCATACTCATGTGACATTTGATTTTATTATTTTTATGAAACAACATTTTAATAGTGCGAAACATTATAAATAAGCAATCGAAACAGTCGTGTAATGATTTATTCTGTAATGTTGTGGTATTATATTGTTTGTTGTCAATAAAGTAATAAATACCCCATCTTTTTCAATTTTCATTGCTTACTACATTAATAGACATGGAAAAATACTGACTCCTTCAGGGTTCCCGCGGGTCATGGAATCCTGGAAAAGTTTTGGAATTTAAAAAATAAATTTCAAGGGCCTTGAAAAGTAATGGAATTTGTCAAAACCTTGCAAAGTTTTGGAAAAGTCATGGAATTTCTGACAATGGAGTTAAAGAAATTGATTACTTCAAATTTCATAGAGCACTGAGCACCGATTAAATAAAACACGATAAAATTATGATCAATAAATGGTTTCATTTCATATAACAAGAGTAAGTTCCCATAACAGTAGATATCACGTGATTTCCGTTGTAGTTCGATTGGAAAATTCAAATGGTCAGCCGCACTGCTTTGAGTAATTACCACTTGACGATCTGTCCAAACGAAGTTAATTTCTTCCGAAAAAACCTATTATTTCTTCGATCTAACGTACAAGGTAAGTACTAATTTGGTTTCGTTTATATTTCTCTCTTGTTTTTCGGGTCTGTCATAACATGCGGCTTAGTCATTCCTTTATTATGTCAGATGGTACGACAAGATTATAATCATTATTGTCAATTTGATATTCTTGTTTTGGGCTGTTACTTTAGTTCTAGTTTCAGAATATTGAAAATTGTAGTTTTCTTTCGGAGGCCGTTTTTAGATAACCTGCCAGCCCTACTGAAAAAAAATAAATTCAGAGAATCATTTTAATATTAGACCCGTCTAGGTCTCCCAATTGAATTCTCCTGATTTTCCAAAATCCCCAATAAAATAAATAATAAATACTATAATAGATCGTGTATTAGAGAAAGAGAACTATTTGAATTCAGAATTCAAAAATCTGCAAGAAGGCTTCAGTAAATTCCTGTAATATTACAGTGTGGGAATTTTGTCTTCCATTTTTCAAGAGGGTTGTCAGGTTAGGATGAAACATGTTTACTGCCAATATAGTTTAACTTTAATCAAACATTTTTCTGTATCTGGTAAACTTTGACGACTTTATTAGTGTTGCTGTTATTAGTATATTTAATGAATTTTTTTTTTTTAAAGTTAAAGAAAAGAATTGTCATTGTCTGAAATTGCATTTTAATTTTAAATCTCCAAGACTCTATGTAATATGATAATGAATAAATCTTAGATTGTAAGTCTGGTCAGGCAATAGGTGATGAAAATATATTACTTAATGAACACTGGGCTGTTAGAAAATTCTGAACACATTATAAAATACACAATATCCCATGATGATAGATAAGTCTTAAAATCTTTCATTTTATTATGCTTTAGGTTTAGTCCAATATGCCTGGTATGTGCACGTTCAATAACAGTTGGCAGACTAACCCAAACTATGAAAAATGGGTGGAGAAGAATCCTTCAGACCCAAGGACTGCTAAATGCAGAGCTTATAAAGCTAATTATAGATATTGCAAATATGGGAGAAGCTGCCCTCAAAAGTCATTCCACCAGCAAGAAGCATGTGCAGAATTGTAAAGTAATGAAATCTGCTCAGAACAACACAATCTCTGGTTTTATTTCAAATTCAGCCTCACCATCACCTAAAGTTATGCCAAAGCCTGCCCCAACATTAACTTCATATACATCATCATATGATGTATTAAAGGCAGAAGATCTCTTTGGCAAGTTATTTCCAATCATCCAAGATCTTGGCACCAGGAACCTCCTACAAATTTCAGTGGATGGACCTAATGTTAACTGGAAAACGTTTTACATGTTGAATGCAGAGATTAATCGTTCACACCCTGGAAAGTCGTTGTTGCCAACAGGATCTTGCAGCCTACATCTAATTCATAATGCATTCAGGGATGGTTGTGCTGCCACAGTGTGGATTCTGGAGGAGACACTTAGCAACCTCTATTACTTCTTTAAAGATTCTCCAGCCAGAATAGAGGACTATCAAAAGGCATCTGGTATCAAGGAGCTGCCACCAAAATTCTGTAAGCACAGGTGGCTTGATAACATCACAGTTGTATAGAAAGTCCTGTCCCTCCTTCCATATCTAGCAACATATATTGATTCACTTAAAAAGCATCCAAAATTAAAATCATTTGAGAGTCTCAAGGAGGTGGTTAAATATCCTCTCTTCATTCCTCAAGCACAGTTTTTCCTTTCAGTGGCTAGAGAGATTGAGCCATTTTTACAGGAACTTCAAGGAGATGCTCCATTGCTGCCTTTCCTTGCAGAAGACATTTTCAAAATGATCAGGGGTCTTATGGAGCGATTTGTAGCTCAAAATCATCTGGACTGTATCACAGAGGCATCAAAGCTCATTAAATTTGATTTAACAAATTGCAAACACCTTAAAGACTCGGCAAGGATTGAAATTGGCTTTGTGACAAAGACTGTGATTGCTGACTTTAAAAAATCAGGGAAATTGACAGATAGGGACATTTTGGCTTTCCATCTTGATTGCAGGAAATTCCTCCAAGCTGTTGTCACACAATTGCTGACAAAGTCACCAGTGACTTTTGCCCTTGTTAGAAATATGACATGCTTGAACCCAGAGAAGATGATGAAGGATATAAAGACCAGCATTCAGTCATTCCACTCACTGGTCAAAATTCTAGTCAACAATGGAAGAATAGATCCAAACCAATGTGACGCCCTGGTTAAAAACTACAAAGTCTTTTTGGAAAATTGTTTGAAATCAGAAGACTCTGTGAAATTTGCTCAGTTCTCCCGACAGAAAGACCGCTTAGATTCGTTTTTTCATTCCTTGATGGTAAACAAAAAGGAATATGCTGTCTTGTGGCCAGTTGCAAAACACCTTCTAACTCTGTCTCATGGCCAGGCAGATGTTGAACAAGGATTCTCCATTAACAAAGAAGCCATAAGAGATAACCAAAAGCAGCTGTCTCTCATTTCAAGAAGAATCATTATTGATAGTATTCGGAGCGTAGGAGGCATTGAAAATGTAAATATTAGTAAAGAAATGTTAAGTTATGCTTCAAATGCTAGACACACATACAGACTATACTTGGATGAGGAGAAGAAAAAGAAAAGCAGATCTTGAGCTGGGTGACATGTTAAATAAAAGAATACGACTAATGGATGACATCCAGCAGTTGTTCAAATTGGCAGATGAAAATGCCGAAAAGGACAATAGCCTAAGCCTGCTAACTGCGTCCAATTCTCTCAGAAAGACTGCAAAAGTGAAACAAGAGACTCTGAAGGACCTTGAAAAGGAGATAGAGCAGAAAAAGTTTGCTTCTCACTAAATACAAGAAAGCAACTGGAAAGCGATGTGTTTTGTTAATATTGTAAATAGGAACACATACAAAGACTACATAGGATTGTTTCTTTTTTTCTTTTGAATACAAAATACATTGAACATTGGATTACGACATGAATTACTACATAAAGTCAAGGTGTGCAAGCCCAGGTAAATTTAAAATGTACATATTAAAAATATTTGTCGTTAACTTATTTGTTATATTTCATTGGTAGATGTCATTCTTTATATTAATTTATTTGACAATGCAAGATAGTGTGGTCCTTGAGTTTTGTGAAATTGCCGTGGAAAAGCTTTGGAAAAGTCATGGAATTTGTTTTTGTTAAATCTGCAGGAACCCTGCTCCTTGCTTGTCTTCATTTTTTGGAAAATGGCGACAAAATATTGAGGTTGGCAATTTTTTTGGCGACAACTTTTTTAAAGTCAGCACCATCCCTGCAAACTATTCATTGATACAAATAGTATCAGAGGATAGGACTGCCTTGTTTTGTTATAGTGCTTTTGTTGCTGATAAGATGCACATTTGTATGAAATGTACTGTTCTTTGACCCACCAGATTTTATAAACCTTTGCCCATAGTCTAAGTTGCTTGTAAGATGATTTGGAGAGGTCCGAGTTCTGGATTTTCAAAATCTGAATGCTACATGTATTCAAAATACATTAGCTTCAGGGGGGCTTTGCCCCCTGAGCCCCACCAGGCTTCACCCATGGACCCTGACTGAGGCCTAAGTGGCCCCCAAACCCCCAGCTAACTTTTCAGGGATTTTCAACAAAGTCCATTCTCATCCCTGTTTAGTGTTACCCATAGTCGTCTGTCCATGCATACATCCATTCACATGTCTGGCCATCACACCTTGGTTAAGTTTTGCATTCAGGTCCTTTCAGGCACTGTGTTAGGTCATCTGCCTTCCATGAACACATTTCTAATTTCATCTAACATACATGTACGTGGTATGTAAGGGTAAGCATTAATAGAGGATATTACATGGGTGATAATTTCATGCTAAATTTATTAAATGAGTAAAATAATGTCATTTTTTTAACTTTAGTGTCCAAAAAGATTGCAATTATTCCACAAACTGTATAAATTTTATAAATATAGTATTGTGTTTATCATGTGAAAATCATCAATTTTATCAAGGGAATCTCCAGAGATGATAACTATGCAGGATTTTGTGGAATTATTATGAATTTTAGTGAAAATTCCTTTCAAAATTATATTGACAAAAATACTGGAAAATCAAAGTTAGTAAGGATAACATTTTGAACAGGAGTTTTCTATGTGGATACAGGTAGGGAGAAAAGCACTTCAGCACCTATATGAATGACGGGTGCATAGAATATAATTTTTTCAGTGAGAAAAACAATGTAGGTAACAGTAAACCAGTCAACTAGACTGTAAATATGTGAAAAAAGGCTGCAGAGGTGAAGAAAAAAGAAGACGTGGATAATTTATGAAGAAAACTAATGTTTATGGTTATTTTGGGGGCCAAAAATGTTGAAGGAATTCAAGGTCCTGGAATTGGAGGAATGTATGCACCATTTATTCCCATTGGACCTTGTTACTGACTGTGTACAGGTATGTATAGGCTCATAGGAAGATGCAATATGATTGTATATAAGATATTTTTAATGACAGTGTTATCCATTCAGTTAATGCTCAGATTCCTGATAGCAAACTAATGGGTCGGCATCTCTGGATCCCAAATGAATGCAGTGACATGTCTTTGGAGCACATAAAGACACCATAGGATGTTGCAATGTTATTTATGATGTCATTAAGTTATATGAGATGAATCTATGAAACATCACATCAAGGATGTCATGTAATGTATTGGTTTTTTCATCTTCATAATCTCAGTTTGAAATTCAAGAAAATGATGCAAGATTTAACTATTAGGCGACAAAAATTTCTATCTACTTATTTATTTCAGCTGATAATCTATCCTAATATTCTTTTTGACAATTCAGTAATAAATAGCAGTGTTGAAGGTTCAGAAATCTCATTAAATCTGGAGTGATTGAAATGAAACCTTTGTATAGATTCTATGTAAAAAGAATGTACTGGAGAATATTTGCATACTATTCCAAATTTCAAACATGTAATGAACTTGTTCAGAAATATCTCCAAACACTTGTACTTACATGTCACTTCCTACATTGAAATCTACCTTGGATGCATACAGAATAAGTAATTTATTTATGGCTCAAAGTGGACCAAAGAGAGTGACAATATTCAGATTTAGATGCCAAATTTTCTCTATCTCTCAGGCTAACTACACCACTTAAGTTCAGTAAGACTGGCATTTTAGCTTAGGATGTTAATGCATGTACATGTACTGTGAAACATGTTAAATTCATGGGGTTCCAATTTTCATGGGTGAGCCAGACCACTAATTTAAACTAACAACGAAGTATCAACCAAACAGACATTCACTCCTCCTCCCCTCACCCTTGTTCATATGCAATGGAAAAGCAGCACCTGTTTCTCTTTTTGTTTTAAGACCACAGCTATATATAGTGCTCAGAATGTGAATATACATTAGCATAAGTACATGCATGATGAGGAACACTGAAACTGATTGATTACATTTTAATTTGAATGCAAAATTTCATGATATTGAAAACTCATGTAATATTGTAATGACTCTACCTGATGTACAGTAGTAATAAAAGCAGATTTAATCACTGTCTGTGTCCTTCTTTATTTCCCAAAGCACATAATATTCCCATTTATAAATACATTTTTTGTACAACTAACTGCTAAATAAACAATCAGCAGACTAGTCACGCTTTCTCAAAGCCTATTTCAATCAGGTCTATCCAAAGTGCTACAAGCCACTTTGCATGAATAGGCTTAAGGGTAGATGTTTTCAGGTTAACCTAGACTTGGTTTGAATGTACATCTCCTCTGTCCTTCAGTTCATTTAACTGATCAATTACCTGTGTTGAATACCACTCATGAAATCGCGATTTGAGTTCCTCCTTGTAAAAGTTGCTAACAGTTAAAATTTGGGGTTGCAACTTATCTGTGCATGTGGCTGGCACAAACATTTGTATAATCCCATTTCCTTCAAGTTAGAAATCGGCCTTTCTCTGCTATGTGCTTTGAAAACATCAAAGATTGTTACTGCCTTTTGATTATACTGAGTAAGTGGAAGCAAGTCACATACAGAGTTCACATAGGGTATCAGAATTCGGTCAACAAACTAAATCATGGAATCCTTGTTGCTCCAGTGAGTTTCTGTACATGTCACATCTGAGTCACTTGGGAATTTTACTCCTTGTGGCTGTAACAGAATTTAAACCGAGTGGGCCTTGGATTAAATGAATACAACAAACACAATGTATGTGAATGACGATATTTATGTAATGCACAATATGTCGATGGCACAAAAATAAAATAAATGAAACAAGCTATACAATGTCAGACTCTTGCACATGCCATACATACATTCACAAAAAAGAAAAATATATATATATAATGATAATGATGAGGATAGTGATAATGGCAACACAGTACTGAAAATAATAATGATAATGATGACGGTTCATATAACCAATATGATATGGTTCATACAACCAAGATAACAGTCTAAAAAAACAAAATATCACAGTTCCAAAACACTTTGTGGCTGCATTGCCTCAACCCACGCCAGGTTCACTCTGGTTAAACTTCCCAGTTTCACTCTGGCAAGTTTACCTTCCACCAGTTTCAGCTACAAATAGATGAAATTGGTAGCGTATAATACAAAATATGCTATCAAACAAAATACTAAAATATATCTACATGAAATATACGTATGGTCCACTCAACAAATGTCTATAGTCCATTATATCAATACCCCTAAAGAGTTATACAAAATACAATAAACCCGCATTCTATGTGTAACTTTCTACTCGAATCCTACACGTGAAAAGGAATAAATTCTAACAGTGAATTGTCTGTTAAACGAGGTTATTTTCTCTATTGAAGCTTTATCCAATTTACGATGATGATAAAAATAAGAATGTCACAAACACAATAAAAAGCATAAATGTACAAGAGAATCAAAGTTATCTTAACAGTTATCACTTACCCCTATGGCTGTAGTTTTGTGGTTCCAAGACCGACACTACGTGACAACATCCAAGCGATGATGTACCGCTTATAGTAAAAACCTACTATTTATACTATATATTAAAAAAACGAAAGACATCCAAGACCCAAGGTAAAGTGCCCGTTCATGTCGAGAAACATGGGCATCATGCTGCAAACGACCTTCAATGAGATGTACTCATTCAGTAACTATATGTCAAGGTAGAAAAACAAGCTACTCTAGTTAACAATGTACGTGTCGACAAAGTCAAATATATGTTATCATCATTTAATGCAATACCAAATTATTTTCGTACCTTATTCCGTGACTGTGGCAAGCACCTGTTTTTATGCTTTGATAGTGGTCTTTAAGAACACCTGAAGATCCAGTTACTTAAAATTACAATAGTAGAATTAGATGTGTTAGCTCAACGTGTGGAAAAAGAAGTCGGCATTTTCTTTAAGATCTCCGCATTTACGCTCTATGTTAGCAATGAATAACTTCATTACTCAACTTAATTACTGTAGTACGGATTAAACCTGTTTGCTCACACATGTGTGGAAATGAATGTCGGTATAACTTATACAGAGACATATTAATTTTTTTTTTTTTTTTTTTTCTGTCTTTTTTTTTGTTAATGATAGATCCACAAAATTAGGTACCCACGAATATGTATTTTTTTACATAACGAAATTTGAAACCCAAGAAAATAAAGTGTTTTACAGTAATAGTGGAAAAAACAGTTGTAGTAAAAGCATGTAAAGCTAAGTGAAATAATTATAAATCATCTAAATGTATATAAATTCTACTCCAGCTTATTCAAACTCTTTCAAACTATTAAAATCCCTGCATATTATAAACATGAAACCACAAATCAGGTCAAGAAAAAACCCTCAGTTTTGAAAGATAAATATGATGATATTAATTGTTAGCTTAGCTGCACTAAGTGCAGAGGAACTTATGCTATACCCCTAGTGTTGTAGTCGGCGGTAGCGGTGTTGGTGTTAGCAAATATTCATCTGTTATGTTTAAGTCAATATATATGCATGTAAGCTTTGTTGTCTTCTGATAGTTCCATTTCTTGTTGTGTCTGCAGCTATTTCTTTGTTTTAACTCCAGGTTGCTGACACATCCACACATTGTACAACACAGACAAAAACCAAGAAGTTCTTTGTTTGACATTGATAGTAATTGAAAATTATTTACTTTCTTTGACATCAAAACAGTTAAAAAACATTAACAGCAGCAGTTGTGAAAAACAGCCAAATAGAGACTAACTGATGAGTGAGGTAATGAGTAATGCTGATGTCACATATTGGTAAATAAGCTATTGACTTATCAGGGGTTGAAAGTTCACTCACTGAACTCAGATTGGCAAGAGAAAATTTTTGGTCATTGAGTGAATTTTCATTCACTCATTCACTCTGCAGTACTAATAAATGCTTACCAGAAGGAAAACAAACTTGTCACATTTTGTAATTACTTACAACTGGTGTTATAAGGGTCACAGAATAAGTTCTGGAAAACAACCTTTCACATCATCAAATTTAGGTTGTTAACTTTTATGTATAGCTGCTTGAGTAAAAGTGTATTCTGGGCAAGTAAACGCTTTTAATACTTGTATGACTGGATGGTTGTTTTTTTTTTTTAGAGAGACTTTTCAACCTCTGACTTATGCAAATAAAATGGTTCTGACTTATGCTAATAAAATGTGTTAAAATGTAAGCTGGAAAAGACTTCCCATATATGAGTCAATAAATTTGGCACTTTTCCATAGGACATCAGAGACTCAGACTAGTTACAATACAGATTTTATTACCATGAATTCTTTTTTTGGGATCATCATTTTTCATCCTTTTGTAAAAATAAAATCACATTTTCATTTGTGCTTAAACACATGGATATGCCTCTATAGTCAAATATTCACATTTATGGGGAAAAGCATTTTATGTCAGGTATTTAAATTCATGGCTATTAGCAACCATGAAATCTGTGAAAATTGTTACCACATAAATTATTGAGAATTTACTGTTTGTAAAAACTCTATTCATCAAAAACTAATCTCTCTTTATTTCTTCTAACATTTTTGTTATGCTATTTAATTGTTGTTGTTTTTTTGTTGTTTTTTTCAGAGACAGCTCCATTTGTCCCTAACCTTAGCAGTATGGATGACACCTCCAACTTTGATGAGTTTGAGAAAGTGAAGCATGCCCCAAGTTTAGATGACTTCCAAACATCTCGTGACTTTTCAGGAAGGGATCTACCCTTTATAGGGTTTACCTACTCCAAACGGGATCCTAGGTATAGCAGATTAATAGAATGATATTATGTGCTGGTGTGGGATTTCCAAATTGCACACCAATGCATATGGTGGATTATGTTTCTTTTAATTCTTGCTATAAAATAGTGTTGGAAGAAAAGATTGTGTATTATCGATATTAATCCTGCTAGTTAGTGCTGTTTTTTTTTTGTTTTTTTGCATCCAGGGTTCACATGCTTCTGGGAAATTTGGAAGAAGTCGGGAGAAATTATAGATTTGTTCCCAATAAGGAATAGTCCTCAAATTTTGCAAATATTGATGAAGGTCGGTAAAATCGGGAATTTTCAGCTGCCACTTGATGACAGAGTTCTTACCAGAATTTTTGGAGGTTGCAGTATGAATGAGATTCGTCTAGAAGACTGGTTATTCCTCTTACAGCTCCATATCAGTATCTCTTCATATATAGAAAGTATGAAGACCAGTCTAGTGTCACAACAAGCGACACGTGGTCTCAAGCAGTTTAAGAGATAAATAATACAGCTTATCTTCACCTGTCTCTGTTTTAATATTTAAAGTTATCAAAAATGTATTGTGATAGCTTATTATTTGGTATTTAGCAAAGGGAACACTGTGTTAAACATTATTGTCAATAGTAATCTTGGCCACAATTTACCTTTGCAGTGAATTTTACTATCAAACATTGCTAAATACGTAGAAATCTGCCAGCTGCTGGGGCAATTTTCGGTGCTGAATCTGACATTCTGGGCATAATTGACAATGATTGCATTCAAAGGGGCTCATATCATTGCTTATAATGTAACTATTAATAATATATATACTATACAAAATACAAGGGACAAAACTGATATTTCAAGCTACATGTCGTACAGCATAATGAATTTAGCAACGATGCTACAGTCAGCCCAGAGTGCCAGGCAAAAGTGCCATGCTCATTTAGAAGCTCAAAAGACAGAGAAACAAAGAGAAAAGAAATATATGATAAGAAAACTAGTGGAAAAAGAGATTGGAACATTGAGAAAAAAGATCAGAATGTTAGAATCTGACATTAAGTTGTTGTTTACTGATGCAGACAGAGCTTCAGATAAAGCTGAAGAATTACGTTGCTTTGCTCACATAACAAAAGCCAACACAATGCATAGAAGAGCTAAAGATAAAGAGGAGGAACTTGAGGTTGTTAAGAAGGTTTGCAATGAAAAAATTACATTTGCTAAATAATATGTAAAATAATTGTTTGGTCATATTCCCAAGCAGAGTTCTACCTTGGTCAAGTTGAACATGAACTTGAGGGAATTGCTTCCCTACAGAAGATGCATGTATGTTATCAGAAGTCTAGTCTCTCAACATTTTCCACTGAATCTCAATCAGCCAAAATGAGTATATAACTGATATTGATCTTAGATGACAACCTAATATTTTGCATCTGTTGGTTTTTTTATACTGTGAAAATAAATGTTGATAAATTTCAAGTTATACATGTACCAATTCCTTGTATTTGGTTTCGAATTTGCTGACACCAGTAACATTCATATTCCATAATTATATGCTATATTAGTTAATAGATGTACTTGAGACATTACTATCTTGATTTACAACTGATTATTCTGCTTTCATTAGAATTAAAAGTTTGAAAAGAAAAGAAAACTAATTTCAGTTGTTCATTCTATTATTATTTTATCATAACAACATATGCAGTTCAGCAGAGTAAAGTTAAAATTTTTATTCTGTAAATTAACATGACTTAACATGCAAATTTATATGAATTTCAATAGTTATACTTGTTTCTTGTGATACATTTGGTGGTTTAGTACATAGTCGTATGTCTAATTCAGATGTTATGGGAGAGTCTCAAAATAAAAACAGCCTTTGATTTGAAAAAATTCATGTTTTTTGAGCTAAAATGTTCTTTAATTCAATTCAGTAATGGTCATAAATGAACCTTGAAAAAATGAATTTCATCCTGGAAAAGACCTGGAAATTTTTCTTTCAAAAAGCATGGGAACCATGTGCATGACCTTGTCTCCTATGCTGATTAGGGTAACTGTCCCTTTCTGAGTTGTTTAATAAAAACACATACTTCTTTTGGCCAGATCCACATAACTGCTGTAAAACTAATGTTTCTTATCAGATTGTGGTGAAATTGTACAAAGTAACTTACTTTTCATGCACCAGTGACTACTTTTGGTTTTTAGCACTTCTTGCTGCAGGAGGTCTTGTTTTCATGAAACTTGGAATATAGGATTATATCATCAATATCACAGACAAGTTCAAATATGAGTGAGATCTATGCATATTAATGAGGTTATCTTGCATCTGGTTGGCTGAGCTTGTTACCACTCTGAAGGCCATATTTCTGGTCAGATTTTGATCAAATTTGGAATATATGATTATATCATCAAGATTTCAGAAAGTTTCAGTAATGAGTGAGATCCATGCATTTTAATGAGCTGATCTTGCATCTGATTTGCTGAGCTTTTGACCACTCTGGAGTCCATATTTCTGATTCAAGATTTTGATCAAATTTGGATATCTGCTTATATCATCAAGATCTCAGACAAGTTTGATAATGAGTGAAATAAGCACATATCAATGAGCTGATTTTGAATCTGATTGGCTGAGCTTGTTGCCACTCTAGAGGCCATATTTCTGATCAGACTTGGAATATAGGCATATATGATGAAGATCTCACATGAGTTTGATAATGATCAATATCTACACATATTTATGAGGTGATCTTCCATCTGATTGACAAAACTTGTTACTCTAGAGACAGTATTTTTCATTTGATTTTGAGTAAACTTGATATTTAGAATTAAATCAAGATGTCCAGTGAGTTTCATTATGAGTAAGATCTGTGCATATTAATGAAATTCAGTGCAGTTAGAAATAGCTCTCAAATCGTATGCAACAATGTAATCAGTTTTGTTTTCCTTTAAAATACCTTTCTTCCCTCTCTAAAGTCAAGCAAGGGAAGTAACCCATGAAAAATATTATTGAGAATCATGGGTTTGGGTTATAGAGCTATTCCCATTGTAAAAATTATGCCAACCAGATAGCTGCTAGAATAAATGATACATAAATATCTATAGAACAACTTATACAAATTTACAAAAAAATACACCTTATGGATTAAAATTAATAATTTGTCATTTATAACTGAAGAAAAAGTATAAAGTAGAACATGGTTCGTACAATCTTGAGAAATCCTTGAATTTGAGGGAATGCCTTGAAAACTCTTTGAATTTGGTTTTAGTTTTTGAAAGTATTTGAATTTCCTAAAAAAACTTATTGAATTGTTCCCAGAACTCCATGAATTTATCTGAGGGAATACAAAACATTAAAACTGAGAAAATATATCACTTTATAAATTTAGAATTTTTGTTATTTACATATTTTCCAAGAATAGTGAACAAATAAATAAAATGGGATAAAAGTGTGTGGATCAAATGACACACAACATGGGTAGTTACCAGCTGGAGAATCACCTCTTTGCTATAGTGACATGTTAATTAGTTATGGGTATTTTATTCTGCTACAATACCTATTTATACAGTAATCAGCAAAGTTACATATGGAGCAAATTCAGTTTCTGTTAGAAAGAATACTCCTTGAAAACTTGGAAGTCCTTGGAGACTCCTTGAAAAACAACTCTCGGAGGCTGTATGGGACCATGTAGAAATATTGTTAGAGAAGATGTATTATTGCAGCCTGGCATAAACTATCTGCAGTGTTGTAATTAAAGATCAGAATTTCTTTACACAATTATAATATCTGTTTGCAAGTAACTCTATATATTGTTATGTATGATGTTTATATAATATTATAAATATTTTTAGGAAATTATAAATGTTTCTTCACTTTAATATTTGCTTAAATCTTTATGTTTATCAGGAAAAACATGTTTAACTAGTGTCCTTGAATTAGGTTGTTTTGATCAATATAATGTTTTCTCAATTTGAAGGTCAAGGTTGATTTTTGTTTACAAGTAAAATTCCATTAAGATGACACACATTCTAGAACATTCTGTCATGTGACCAATCTTTATATATGCCATGTTTGGTGGACATTTATTCAGTTTTGACATTACCATCAGTCTTGTAAAGAGCTATTACAGTTGTGAAAATTCATTCCAAATTCTAAGAGAGGAATTATTTTAAATATTCATTGGATTATAACAGTGCTCATAAACTTTTGGATTTTGGATTTTTAATTGATGATTTTGGAATTTAAGTGAACTTATTCAGATATTTTGGAATACTTCATTTTGACATCAGCACATCAAGATTACTAGTACATCAGGACTTTGGAGACCATTAGCACATCATAACATTCAAGGACACAGCCGTGAATTCGGAACATTCTATATTTAGGACTTGTGATTAGAACAATCATTCTTATTGGATTATTAGGATTTCAAAAAACATTACTGTAAGTGACTTTTTGATTTTTCATTTTAATTATCTAGTAATAAATTGCTTGTTGATTTTTACTTGATTTGTTGGTTTCACTTTCTTTCTGTTACATTTTTCTTAGACCATAGAGTCGTAACAGAAATTGGGGGCTCGTCTTCTGGGATCTGAATTTCTTTAAAGCATATTAGAGATATTAAATTTATCTTTGAAATTTATATTGATTTTGTGTCTGAATTTTTTTTTGTCTTTGGCAAAGATTTTTAATAGAGAAATATTTTTGTGTGAAACCAACAAGCATTTACAATGGCATCTAATGTTCAGAATTTCATTTCAAAACCTACCCAGGAGGGGTTAGAGTGCATGAGAAAGGATGAGTTGCTCGAGCTTGCCAGAAAATACAGTCTATCTGAGGCAAAAGTATCATTGACAAAACAGGAGATAAAGATTATTTTGATTCAGTATTTAGTAGGAAAGGGAATTTTTGAAAATAGTGCTTTAAGTTTGAAGAGAAAGCCTGTATCTGGTTCTGACAGGAAATTAAGGGAATTAGAGTTAACGAACCAGATGGATTTAGAGTTAGCAAAGCTTCAGATTCAGAGAGAGAGAGAAAAAGAAGAGAGGCAGATGGAGAGAGAGAAAGAAGAGAGGCAGATACAGATGGAGAGAGAGAAAGAAGAGAGGCAGATACAAATGCAGAAAGAAGAGAGGCAAATGCAGATGGAGAGGGAGAGAGAGAAAGAGGAGAGACAGATGCAGATGCAAAGAGAAGAAAGGGAAATGCAATTTAAGTTAAGAGAATTAGAACTGGCAAACAGAGCACACTCCACTCCTTTAAAAACAAGTTCAGGTTTTGATGTTACTAGATATATTAGGTTAGTACCCCCTTTTCAGGAAAAAGAAGTAGATAAATACTTTCTTCATTTCGAGAAAATAGCTGAAAACTTGAAATGGCCCAGAGAGCATTGGACTTTGTTATTACAAAGTGTACTTATTGGCAAAGCTCGTGAAGTCTACATTTCACTGTCAGTACAACAAAGCACTGATTATGATGTTGTTAAGGAGTACATCTTGAAAGCTTATGAGTTGGTACCAGAGGCATATCGACAAAGGTTTAGGAATTGTAGAAAAGAAACTGGACAAACTCATGTCGAATTTGCAAGGGATAAAGAACAACTATTTGATAGGTGGTGCTCAGCCAAGAAAGTTGATCAAGGTTATGATAACCTCAGACAGCTCGTATTAATTGAAGAGTTCAAGAGGTGCATCCATAGTGATGTTAAAACCTATCTTGACGAGCAGAATGTGGAAACTTTGGAAAATGCTGCTCGTATGGCTGATGATTATTCCTTGACTCACAAAATATCATTTGGTAATAAATCGTCCTCTCAGCAGTTTTCTGGTAAAAAACCATTTCAATCTCATTCGAGTACTTCCAAATTTCACAACAGCACAACTGTTAGGAATCAAACATCTGATAAGACTGATCAGAAATCCTTATCTCTTCCTACGTGCACTTATTGTAAAACGAAAGGGCACGTTATTTCTGATTGCTTCAAGTTGAAAAATAAGCAACAGAGAAAAGACAGAGCTTTTCCAAATGCTCTTATTTCTACGAGGTCAAGGTCACGGTCTTGTATTGAAAGCAATACATTTGTTGGGTCAAACAAACCCCAGTCTGATTCTATTTTGGAGGCTTATGAACCATTCATGTCAGAAGGTTCTATATCACTTATTGGTGATTCTGCCAAACCTATCCCAATTAAAATATTAAAGGACACAGGAGCTTCTCAGAGTCTTTTATTATCTGGTACTTTGCCTTTCTCTGAGGAGTCCTCTTCAAGTGAAAGTGTTCTTGTTCAGGGAGTTGAGTGCGGCTTTGTAAATGTTCCTCTTCATTGTGTAAATTTGGCATCAGACTTAGTTTCTGGACCTGTGACTGTTGGGGCAGTGACTTCTTTACCCATAGAGGGTGTTCATTTATTACTAGGCAATGACCTAGCTGGAAATAAGGTTGTGGTTAATCCACTTGTAACTGACAAGCCTTGTTTGGATCAGAAAGTTGATCCTGTCGAAACTGAAATCCCTGATTTGTACCCTGCTTGTGCAGTTACTAGAGCTATGGCAAAAAGAGCTCTTGAGAGTGATGTTGATCAGGATATTATTCCTTTAGCTGACACATGTATTGGTCAGTTTTTTGATGAGGTCACTTTTTCCTCAGGTATTGATCAATCAAATGGTATTGATCACAGTGATCCTCTTTTGGCAACTCATTCTCTTTGTTCTAATCAGGATGACAAACGACAATCCCTTGTCGTTGAACAGGAGCAAGATCCAGAGATATCTTGTTTGTTTCAGAGGGCTATTAGTGAAACTGAAGCCACACAAGTTCCAGTGTGTTACTTTGTGAAAAATGGGGTCCTTATGAGGAAATGGAGACCACCTGATGTACCTGCTGGTGACGAGTGGTCAGTGAGCTATCAAATTGTTGTTCCTAAGTCATATCGACAGGAAATTCTTAATTTAGCCCATGAAACTCCTTTGGCTGGTCATTTAGGAGTCCGTAAGACTTATCACAAGATCTTGAATCATTTGTATTAGCCGAAAGTCAAAAGTGATGTTTCTAAATACTGCAGATCTTGTCACACTTGTCAAATGGTAGGAAAACCCAATCAGAAGATACCTAAGGCTCATCTGCAACCTATTCCTGCATTTGAGGAACCATTTAGTAGAATAATGGTAGACTGTGTTGGTCCTTTACCTAAAACCAAGTCAGGCAACCAATACTTGTTGACCATCATGTGTGCATCTACAAGATTTCCAGAGGCAATTCCTCTGAGAAATATAAAAACTAAAACTATTGTGAAAGCTTTGGTGAAGTTTTTTACACTTGTTGGCCTTCCCAAATCTGTCCAGTCAGATCAAGGGTCAAATTTTATGTCTGGAATTTTCCAACAAGTTATGCATGAATTAGGCATCCAACAGTTTAAATCTTCTGCCTATCACCCTGAAAGTCAAGGTGCTTTGGAAAGATTTCATCAAACTTTGAAGAATATGATTCGATTATATTGCTTTGATACAGAAAAGGATTGGGATGAGGGTGTTCATTTGTTGTTGTTTGCTGTTAGGGAATCAGTTCAAGAGTCGTTGGGTTTTAGTCCCTTTGAACTAGTTTTTGGTCATACTGTCCGTGGACCATTGAAATTATTGAAAGAGAAACTTCTTTCAAATGAAGATTCAAAGATTAATCTTCTTGATTATGTCTCTGATTTCAAATACAAGTTGTCAAAGACCTGTGAAGTAGCAAGAACTAATCTTCACACTACCCAGTCAAAAATGAAATTAAGGTATGACAGAAATTCACAGGAAAGGAGTTTTAAACCTGGTGACAAAGTTCTGGCTCTCTTTCCCATACCTCAGAATCCTCTTCAGGCTAAATTTTATGGTCCTTATACCGTTGAAAAGAAAGTAAATGACTTAAATTATATCATTAACACTCCTGGGAGACGGAAACAGAAACAACTTTGTCATATAAATATGTTAAAGGAATATTTTGACAGAGATAGCTCAGCTAATTATTTAGTTAATTTAGTTGTACCTGTCCCACACAGTGAAGATATCAACGATGGAGTACGATCAGACTATAGTGACTCTGGTATAACCAATCTTCGGAATTCAGAAATATTGAACAACCTAGACCAGAAACTTTCACATCTACAACAACAGGAAAGAAATGAACTAAAACAGCTATTACATGACTATGAGCACTTGTTTCCTGATGTTCCAACACGAACAAGTAAAATTTATCATGACGTTGACATTGTAGTTTCTGCGCCTGTGAAACAGCATCCTTATAGGATGAATCCTCTCAAACAGAACTATCTGAAGAAAGAAATTCAGTATCTACTGGAGAATGATTTCATAGAACCAAGTAAAAGTAACTGGAGTTCACCATGTATTCTTGTTCCCAAGCCAGATAATACATTCCGTATGTGTACTGACTATAGAAAAGTCAACAGTGTCACCAAAACTGATTCATTTCCAATCCCAAGAATGGACGATTGCATTGATAAAATTGGAAATGCGGAATATGTCACCAAGTTTGACCTTTTAAAAGGATTCTGGCAAATTCCACTGACGGAAAGGGCAAAAGAAATTTCAGCATTTGCAACTCCAGATGGACTTTATCAATATAAAGTCATGCCGTTTGGAATGAAAAATTCGCCTGCAACGTTTCAACGTCTGATGAACATGATAACATTTGGTCTTGATAATTGTGACGCTTATATCGATGACGTCATTATCTACAACAACACCTGGGAAGATCATTTGGAAACGATTCGAAAATTCTTTGATCGACTCAGCGATGCGAATCTGACAATTAATTTGAGTAAAAGTGAGTTTTGCCATGCTTGTGTCACATTTTTAGGACATATTGTGGGACAAGGACAAGTTAAACCTATAGAAGCTAAGGTCAAAGCTATCTCTGAATTTCAAGTTCCAATTTGTAGAAAGCAACTGATGCGATTTCTAGGTATGGCTGGATATTATCGGAAATTTTGTTCCAATTTTTCCAAAATTGCTGAACCTTTGACAAGTTTATTGAGTAAGAAAACCAAATTTCATTGGTCTGACAAGTGTCAGGAATCTTTTGACAAGTTAAAGGCCATGCTTAAGAATGCACCAGTTCTTTCTGCACCAAATTTTAGCCAATCATTTAAATTATCTGTTGATGCAAGTGATGTAGGGGTTGGTGGAGTATTGATTCAGGAAGACAAAAGTGGTGTGGATCACCCTGTATGTTATTTTTCTAAAAAACTAAACAAGCACCAGAAAAATTATTCCACAATTGAGAAGGAATGTTTGGCTTTGATATTGGCTTTACAGCATTTTGAAGTGTATGTTACCTCAGCTCTTTCTCCAATTATTGTGTACAGTGATCACAATCCCCTTACTTTCATCAACAAAATGAAAGATAAAAATCGGAGATTGTTGAGATGGAGTTTGATATTGCAGGAATATAACATTGACATCAAACACATCAGGGGAAAAGACAATGTGATTGCAGATGCACTCTCTCGTGCATAGAAATCTAATATTGCTTGATGTAATTAAGTCCAGTATCATAAAACATGTTCTTATGTAATTTTGGTTATTGTCGTATTAGATGTATATTCAAAAGAAAGCTTTATTATATAAATCTTTCTTTTTCTTTATGAGGGGAGGTGTTATGTATGATGTTTATATAATATTATAAATATTTTAGGAAATTATAAATGTTTCTTCACTTTAATATTTGCTTAAATCTTTATGTTTATCAGGAAAAACATGTTTAACTAGTGTCCTTGAATTAGGTTGTTTTGATCAATATAATGTTTTCTCAATTTGAAGGTCAAGGTTGATTTTTGTTTACAAGTAAAATTCCATTAAGATGACACACATTCTAGAACATTCTGTCATGTGACCAATCTTTATATATGCCATGTTTGGTGGACATTTATTCAGTTTTGACATTACCATCAGTCTTGTAAAGAGCTATTACAGTTGTGAAAATTCATTCCAAATTCTAAGAGAGGAATTATTTTAAATATTCATTGGATTATAACAGTGCTCATAAACTTTTGGATTTTGGATTTTTAATTGATGATTTTGGAATTTAAGTGAACTTATTCAGATATTTTGGAATACTTCATTTTGACATCAGCACATCAAGATTACTAGTACATCAGGACTTTGGAGACCATTAGCACATCATAACATTCAAGGACACAGCCGTGAATTCGGAACATTCTATATTTAGGACTTGTGATTAGAACAATCATTCTTATTGGATTATTAGGATTTCAAAAAACATTACTGTAAGTGACTTTTTGATTTTTCATTTTAATTATCTAGTAATAAATTGCTTGTTGATTTTTACTTGATTTGTTGGTTTCACTTTCTTTCTGTTACATTTTTCTTAGACCATAGAGTCGTAACAATATATATATATATATATATATATATATATATATATATATATATATATATATATATATATATATATATGTACTCTGTATCATTGATATGCCATGAGATGTATACATTTTTCATTAAAAGGAAACAAGGTTTGCTCTCTGTTGGTTGGTCTTTATCAGTTTTACCAGTCTCTCTCTCTCTCTCTCTCTCTCTCTGGACCATCATCACAAGCTATGGGCTATATTGATATATATATGATTTAAATGATTTAAACATAAAAGATGGTTTAAGTGAAGAAAGTAGAGCACTACAAACACAGCATGGTTAGCTTCTTGAACACTGAAAAATGACTTTTCACATCCCTGCCCAGTGTGTCCACTACAAAATGTAGTTCTGTACCTATTGCAGTTATTCACAATTCTCTTTGCAAATTGATAAGTTGCTTCTTTTTTTTTTTTTTTTCTTTTTTTTAGCTTCTGTTTTCATTCATATTCATTAAATAAATATAAGACACACTTATGATTTAACCCTAATATAGGTTCAAAAAACAAAACCAAAGCATTAAATAGATTACAATGTGTGTGTGCCTCCTAACCAAGAAATGTACTGTACAGCCTCGACAGGCTATTGCAACTTTGTATCATTGGTATTGTGGACACTGTAGATAAATCCCATGAAAATTGTAAGCATACCATTACGATGACCCACGTTCTTGTAGGTTACTTGGTGTAAGTTCAAGTTAAAGGGTGTCATCCTGCTCAAATTCTTTCTCTCTCTCTCTCTCTCTCTCTCTCTCTCTCTCTCTCTCTCTCTCTCTCTCTCTCTCTCTCTCTCTCTCTCCATAGATTTCCACATATGTGTGTCCCTTCCACATGAGAGAGAGAGAGAAAGATAAAAGGGAAAGAAGGGGATTTCAATGAAATTTTGTACCATGTTTAATTCATTTAGAAAACGGGGATTATTAATATTTTTCCTCATTAATTTCTTATGTTTATAATGATTAATAAGTGGAAATTCAGCACTGATCTGTATAGAAGCAATAACCACCGTTAAAACCGTGTTTAATATATGCATATTCGTGTGCCATGGGTGGATCACAATTTGATATACCAACAGTATTGGTATATCAAATTGTTTTTTACCAACACTTTAAAAGTCATGTTATTTTTAATGTAAAGGATTATATATATAATATTGAGTTTGCTCCAATAAGAACATATTTCTTGTAAAGCCATGTCCAAGTTTATAGATTTATTAGCAGAGAATTATTTCTAAAAATGTTTGAAATTCTCACTTATTTGGAAGCAAGTTTGATATATTTGGTGAAATAGAGTTTGACAGTTGCTAGTATTGCTATGTTAAAATGCCTGAAACATTTGTCATTTATATGCTATCAGATTTACTGTGCATAATTTTATGTTAATGCCATCATGCACAAATTATTTAAAATTGATTTTTTTCTATTTTTAGCTTTTAATTTAAAAATAAAACTAATACCCCAGTATGCTTTTCTCCTGAAACACTTCCAGATTTACCAAGAGTAAAGAAACCCATGGTCTTAAAACAAAACACAATCTGAATTATAATTTCATTTCATGTGAAAGTCATGTGATGCTTCATCTGTAAACTTAATGTTTAAAGATCTTGGATGACTGATTATGAGCATATTATTTATTCCTTTATCTTTGGAAAGAATTTTTATCAGACTATAGTAAAACAGGAAAATTTGACATGATATAAAGTTTTGGGAGATAGTTTACATAGGTTGTGTTCATACAATACTACATAAGCCTGCTTAGTGATAAAGGTCAACTGTTAAGTAATATATGCCAGGTGAGCGATATCAGGCCCACTTGGGCCTCTTGTTATGTCATGCACCAGAAGAGCAGATGAAACATAGCATTCTGTTCTTATCTTTGTAACTCACAGCTTTGACCATATTCAGTGTTTGAGGGTAACCCTGCCTCTTGTATATATTCCAGATCTTGAAATTAAAAATGACACAAGATTATTTTTTAGAGAAATCTTTTGTCTGATAGGCAGTGCTCCAGTAAGATGGAAATGGAGGGGGGGGTCATTTCTCCTTTTTACCCCTCTTTTACCCCTGGACTTTACCCTTGTGTCCGTACATACAGATCAATATGATATCACCATGCTAGTATACATTATTTCATTCTCTATTTATTCCCTATGTTTTTCTTGTTTATTCACTCTAGATGTAAATTTAGCATTTCTTATCAGTGTTATACACTCAAAAGAAAAATGTATAAATGTTGTTTGAAAGATACTCAATGGTCATCAAATGTGTCTATGTGTCAAGTTTTGACAGTTCTCAATCGTAACAATTTCTGTCCTAGATAGGCATTCCATTAGGTATTGTAAAACTTTAATGATATCTTGTTGACCACAAGAATTGTCATTAGAGGGGTCATATTTTCAGTAAGCAAATATACTGTCCCTGACATCATCCAGATGGAGTAATTTACACTTTTTGTGTAAGGTATAAACCTTTACCTGCCTTTGCTTGGGATTATTGTAATTAACTGTAAAGACTGCATGAATAGCTTTCATCATATACACAATATATATAAAACTGATTTACAGGTAAATTGTTAACACGTATTTTAAATAAATTTGTGAATTACAGAAAGAAATACAACCAATGAATTATTTTGGTCAAATGACAGATGTCATGGGAACTACTTACAAGGTGGGCAGGGCATATTTATATACAAATTGTTTGTATCAATGTTGAAAATATATTTTATGACATCACACCAGGTATGCTATGATGTTTTGTCCATTGTAACCTTATGCCTTATGCATATATTATTTTGACCATTTTTGGTCGGTATAATATATTCATTTGCTTGACCTACAAACAACAAACACTTGACAATGATACAGAGAGGTGCATAACATTATTCCTCATTACATGGATAATTAATAGAATAATACATTCATGTATTAAATCACTTGTTCATAGGCACTCATTAGTTTCTTGATCTTAGATGCTTAAGAATTATAAATTGTGATGCTTCACAAACATTGATTATCCATTATGTTTTGGCAGAGATACTAGTACTGACTTAACACTAAGACGTTATTTTGCATTGTAATGCTATAGTATTGGACTTTTCACCTTTTTCTCTTATCTTTCGTTTATATTTTGTATCATGTATCACATATATGATCACAATATCATGTCATTTAATGTCTTTAGCTAACTTTCTTCTCCTTGACCATAGTAAATGAAATCAAATTTAACTTTCTTCTTATTCAAGGTCGAAGCAGTCATTAAGTGAAGAGCATGAAACATCAGAAGATGGCTACTCCACTTGTTCCTCAAATATCAGCCCTAAAAAATCTTCTGAACCTCGACGTTCCACCAGCGTGGAGGTAACTCTAACTGTGCAGATTGCAGAACTCCAGAGGATGCGGGAGAAATGTAAAAAACTGGAAAGGACTGAGTGTGACCAGAAGTCATTACTTGAGGGTCTTCAGCACCAGCTTCTTGAACGAGATGAAGAAATGGAGAAATTGAGGATTGAGACCGGAGCTCTGCAGAAAGATCTGGACAACTACATAGCTAAAACCAATGTAAGTTCATTAGTGCACTTTCACAGTTATTCTCAAGTTTTTGTAAGTAAGTATTGAGAATAGTGTTCAGTGCTGTGCTTGGTTATCAATCCATGCTTTGTCTTGCAGCTGGGGTTTTTTTTTGCTCTTTTTTTTTCAATTAAAGTATATAGATTGTTGTATAATTTTGCTTCACAATGGATATTTTTAATAGCAGTAAAACATCTGCTACTGTTGCATTGCTTTCCTTTTTTGGAACTCCTAGTCCCCAGTCTAAGCTAATTATTCCCTTCTCCAGTTAGTATTGGAGGGCCAGAATTGAAAATAACATGATTCCAGTCTGACTCCTTAGTCATAGTCAACTTATGGAATACCTTCCTATTTTTTCCTGGAACTTGTGTGTACTACACGTTTGCTATATCGCTCATCAAAATTTGCCTTTGTTTTAGTCTTTATATGTCTTTTAGATCTATCACAGGCCTTTTTGTGCCAATTGAGCATTTATCTCCTCAGTCCTTGCTTTATTGCAGTGTTTTCTGTGTTCCTTTTTTTAATTTTGAAGGGTTTTTCCACCTTGCTTAACCATCTATGCTTCAGTAAATTGTAATTCCCTTTATAGTTCTGGTGCTAGGGTAAGTATTGTCTTCCCTATTTGCATTCTGGATTTTTTGTTTTGTAGGATATTTTTTTCTTTCAGAGCTTATTATGTTGCAGGGTGTGGGTAAGTATGGGCACAGGAAAGCCCTATGAGACACACATCCCACTTGCCTATCCTGCACTGGTTGTGCATGCATGGATGGATGTCCAATTTGTTGTCTCAGGACAGATCAAGTGTGAGAAAAATTGCCACACATACAGAGGGAGAAAGAAGAGCCCCTCTTCCTCCTCATCATCACTGGACAAACCCTCCATTCCCTGGAGGGGTCTAGATCTTTTCTATATTGGGAAAGACAACTTTCCCTGTGGGGCAGGAACATACCATGACCTCCGTAGTTCAGAGATTGTCCAAAGGCCAAAGATCTCTAACTATTATGATGCCATCAGTGCCAGTGAGGGATCAATCCTTGGCCTGAGAACAAGTCACACCTTAGGGATGAGCAGTATCCTCCCAAAGTCGGTGTCTTGGTGACAGAGATAAATGAATCGCCCCTTCCTGAGAGGGAAGAGCAGCGATCATGATTGGATAAATAGGATGTGGGCCCGTCCATCAGATCTTTGTTGCTGGACAAGTCTTTGACCAGTCAGTGGCCATCCATTGGTCATGGTTTCGAGCACCGGTCAGCTGGTTTTGATTATCAGTCTGGGGACAGGGATCAAGTTTGAAAAGCTGCTTCCCCTCACTGTGGCTATCTTACTGTTTAATCCCAATGGGGATAGTGAGTCGGGTTGTACTTGCCTGGCTAGAGAGGGGGCTTGGATTGATATTCCCCCCTTTCCAGAAAGCGAGTCTTCGTTCCCCTTGATGGCACCATGGATGTCCATTCGTTGGTTTCAAGGTAGGACAGACATGACAGGTTGTGGACCTGCTCTGTTGCCTCCAGCCTTGTCCAATAAAAAGGAGTCGGGCTTAATTATCCCATTCACCTTGGAGGACAGCTAGTAGAGTTAGTCCCATCACCACCCATGAGCAGTTTCAGTATGATGGCAACCCGATTTCAACATCTCCCTCTTTGGAGAGAGATACTGGGAATGACAGTCCTATCTCACCTCGGGAGCAGACTCAGGATGACGATGTCCTTTCCATCATGGTGGATTCAAACGACTTCTCAGAGGAACTGGTGGCGATGGTTCCTGCTCCACATTTGGGGTACCCTGCTCTTTCCTACTTGTCGGTTCAGGTGATGGAGGAGTAGGAAGTTTTGGACATTCAATAAGGCGGTAAACTTTGTGAACAAAGTTTACTGTCTCCTTCCCCCAGACTTGTGTCCTAAGCCTTCTGGCGATGTGGACAAAAAGATTCTCTCCAGTTTGGAGAGGCTTTCTGGGACCTCCTCTCATCCAGATCTTCTGATCCTGCACTCTGATGATGAGAGAGCTTACACTGAAGTTTTCCCCGAGGCCAGCAGTTCACCAGGCAGCAGAAGGGGTGGTCTGTCCCCTCTTTTATGCTCTGGCTGCTGGTTTCTGCCTCCAGCTATTGAGTTAATTCTGTGGCTTGGCCCCTTAAGACCCCCCCCCCCCCCCAAGACTCTGGTTCATCACAAGTGGGGCAAGTGGGGATATTGGCTGAGGCCAGGACTCACCTTCCAGGAAAATCTTTGGAGCTTAAGGCCCGCACTATAGTGCTAATCGCCTTGCATGTAGATCTCTTTTCAGAAGCCTCTGTCAGTCTCAAGAAGGAGAAGTCAGCGCTTGCTGGAGGCTGTTGAGAAGCAGTTGTGCCATGTGCTCTCCATGTCAATGGTGCTCGCAGCAGAGCTTCTTTACTTCTGGGTGGATGCTGCCTTAGAGATAACTATGGTATTGCTGGACCACAGCAAGAACCTTTTATTGTCTGCCTCTCTTGAGGTGGAGATGCTCTTGTAGGCGTGGGGCCTCACCTCTCCATAGCATCACAGGATTTGAGCTACCAGCAAGACAGGTCCTTGGCAGTGGCTTCGCCCACCCTGACTGCCCTATGGGACCTTCTTCCAGGTTATTCAAGCAGGCACAGCCTCAACAGTCTCACAAGCAGCTTTGGTTCATAGGTCCCTCCTGCTAGTTGTTCACTAGACAAGGTGCTAGGAGAGCCAAGGGAGAAGGTTGGCCCTTGGGATTGGCACCCTCTCCTGCAGCGTTTTCCACTTCCCGGTGTCCCAGTAGGTGCTTGTCTAGCCCTTTTTCAGGGGTTTGGTCAGACATCATGAACTATGTGTGGGTCCATTCCACTCTAAAGGATAGCTTACAGCTTCTTTTCCAGGAACATCCTCCCCTATGATGGACCCCCATCTTCTTTCACCAGTTCAAACTGGCTTAATTAATGGAAGAGGTACAGAAGGGTGCAGTCGAGAGGATGGAAAACGACCACACTCCAGGTTTCTATTTCTGGGTCTTTCTGGTGATGAAAAAAGGCATCAAGTTTTGGCTCATAATCGATCTTTCTACCTTCAGCAGATTTCTATGGGAAGAACACTTCAAGATGGAGACTACCACCTTGGTCAGGAATGCCATAAGGCCCTGCAACTGGGCAGTCACCATCAATCTTCAGGATGCGTACCTTCACATTCCCATCTTCCCATCACAAACAGAAAATACATCTGGTTTTGTCTTGAGCAGGAAATATTTCAATTTCGAGCTCTTCCATTCGACCTTGCCTCTGCCACCAGAGCCTTTATCAGAATGGAGGGGGTAGTAGCAGCCCACTTGAGGTCTTTAGGGATTTCCATCCTACAGTATTTAGATGACTGATTGATGCACAACGTCCTCAGAGATTCTCTTAAGGACCTGTTCCTCTGTTAGTCAATCGTGACTCAGCTTGGTCTTATTCCCAACCTAGAGAAATCAAATCTCAACCCTTGTCAGGACTGCATATATGTGGGTATGAATTTTCCCACCAGCCTAGGGAGGGTTCTGGTCAAAACCTCATTTTAAGTTCGCCTTTACCTCTCTCTCCTGGGAACTCGGAACTTGGCTGCAGACTTAGTTCCACTAGGGATCCTTTACTTGTGCCCATTCAAGTTCCTGCTTCTAGCAAACTGGAGACTGCACAATGACATGTTATCAGCTCAGATCATCGGAGCATCTGACTTTTACCACCACCTGCAGGCTAGGAGGCAATCTACTTCCAGGGTTTACGATGCAAAGTGGAGAATCTTATGTAATTGTTGCAGTAGGAAACGCATTGATCCTATCTGTACCTCTTTAAATGCAGTTGCAGACTGTCTTCTCTTCCTTTTCGAGGAACAAAAATGTTCTGTGTCCACTATTAAGGGCTATAGGGCAGTCCTTTTAAACACTCTCAAGTTCTCTAGGGGTTCCGCCATTGGGTTAGACCCTCATCTTTTTTATCTCATCACAGGTATTTTGAACTTCAGAGACTGGTACCTCACTAATGCCTAGATGGATCTTTCTTGTGGTCTTTGGGCGTTGTTAAAACCCCTTATGAACCTTTGAGTGAAGCTTCCTTCAATAACCTTACCCTTAAGACTGTTTTCCTGCTCTCTTTAGCATCATGGTTTGTCAGTGGAGAAGGGTTGTTTACGGTTCAATGGTAATTATGGTTTGGTTTCTCTTCCTTGCCAACCTGGGTTTCCAGCTAAGAATCAGCTTCCTATTGAGATCCACAGTCTCAGTTGCATCTGTGCTGGAGATAATCAAGAGAGGCTGCTTTGTCCAGTTAAGGCTTTAAGGTTTTATTTAGCTTCCTCTCAAGGAAGAAGGAATGATTAGAATTGTTTCTTCCTACTTCTAAGGGGTTCCTCTGATCTTTTGGTGGCCACCGTTTCCGGGTAGATTGTCTTCACTAACAAGAGAGTTTATCAGTCCCTCACTGAGAGGGACCTTTCTTTCATGAGAATTAAAGCCTATGAAGTTAGGGCTATTGTTATATCTTGGGCATGTTTTAATCACTTTTCTTTGGATGATGTTATGAGAGCTGCCTTCTGGTGGTCTCACACTAACTTCTCCTTTAACCTTTGATTTTTGGTGCATCAGAGGGAAGGCATTTTTTCATTGGGTCCTATTGTGATGGCACAGCATGTGGCCCAACCTTCTACCAGCCTACAGTGGTGAAAACTCCTACCATAAGGTAACTGCAATTGTTTTCTATACCAGATTTGTTGAGATCATCAGCCTCCCTCCTAACTGGCAATGGTATAGTAGCAAGTAATGTATTACTGCTATTAAAATTTGGGAGGGGGGTGTGGTGGTAAACTAATTTTAATTGTGTAATACTTAGCTGCTACTGTTGTGAATATTCCCTCCTCCCACCCTGCTCTGATGTCCTGTAGTCTGGGTCCAAGTCTAAAGAGGAAGGTATTCCATATGATGGTGATGACTAAAGAGTCAGACTGGGATCATGCTTATTTCAATTCTTACCCTCCAAGACTAATTGGAGGAGGGAATAATTAGCTTGGTCTGGGGACTGGGAGTCCTGGAATTGCAATAGTAGCAGGTAAGTATTACATAACTAAAATTAGTTTTACCCCCAAAAAAACTAAAATTTGCAATTGTTATCAATTTTTGGAAAGAAAGTTAATGGGATTTAGACTGTACCAATAAAATATATGCTGCATATGTTTAAGTGTAACTTTTAAGGAATTCGTATAAATGGATGAAAGTTTCAGAAAATTCTTTTTCCTATGTTGAATTAGGCCATTTTTACTCTAATAATAAATTTATTTTTTAGTGCCTTGTAATTATGATAAAATCCTGCTTCAGACTTATGCGAGTTTAGAAATATAGCTAAGACTGTTTTTAATAAATATGTCTCTTTCAAATGTCAAGTTCAAGTGCTGTTTTACATGTCTGTTGCAAGGTGAGTATATGATGTTATGGTCATGTCTGTCTGTTCATCAATCTGTCTGTTAATAATTTTATTTCCATACCTTGAGTTCTGTATCACATTCATTCATCAAAGTTTGCAGGTGGTTTACCCTAAAGAAGACAGAGAAACCCTATAATTTTGTAGCTCAAAAGGTCAAAGGTCAAGGTCACTGCAATCTGACCTGAGAAATGTAAATGCTTTCTGTGCAATAACTAGTTCAAGTAAACATAGCTTTCACAAGAACCTATAGATATGTTGGCCATGATTAATTTTGCATTTGACAAAGTGTAAATTTTATTGGTTCTCACATGATACTCTTTCTTGGTTAAAATTATATTTAACATATGGGACTCTGCTTCTGAACGTTATTAATCTTAATTCTAAGCCACAGAGCATCACAACTGGTGTGGCACAAGGATCCATTTAGGTCTTTTTGTGTTCTTAATATTTATTAATGATTGACATTTAACTACAGAAACAAGTAAAGTATATATTATATGTATGCTGATGATACCACTCTGTAAACTTATGGCAGATACCTGACTGAAATAGAGTCTGCATTACAGTTAAGCCTAGAAAATACAAATTAATGGTGTAAAGATAATAACATGGCACTGAATCTGCTTAGTACTACATTTATGTTACCAAGAACCCAGCAAAGGTTGAGACAGAAAGGACATCTAGAATTAAGAATTGATAATAATGTGATAACAATTGTACAAGTACACAAACTTTTGGATATCTGTGTAGATCAGAACCTTAACTGGCTACATCAAAGTCAGCTATGTTAAGAATTGACTATGTCCATAAACATTAACTGTAGCATAGACGAAGGCATGTATGATATCGTTTGATACTCAAATTGTCGCTAAATGTTGGGGGAAAGGGGGGTGGGGTGGTAGTAACATTCATTGATACATGAGAATTATAATCTTCATTGTCCTACACAAATATTCACCTAATGGATTTTACAGTTTATGGATATTAGATCTGAAGAAGCTGGTTAAAGTTAAGAAATTGGTGACATACTTTTATTAGAGATCAAGTTGACATGCAGTACTCACAAATTCATGTATCATTAAAGTTGCTTCCTTTTTAAGGTCAGAACATGTGTATCCATCATAAGCAAATACAAACAAACTAAAGCTTCATTGCTAGAATTGCTGTAATCAACTTTAAAAAAGTAAAATGGGATCCATAGATCTTATTGCATTATAAGTTTGTTTGCAGATTATCTGGGTACAAATTAATAAGGGAGTGGTGTAGTAAATTTCTTAAATTGGAATCTAAAATATTACTGTATAATGCCTAAATTCTTCCTATCATAAATGGTTATGTAATTTGGGGACAATATAACAATAAACAACTGGACATGCAGAATAATAAACAGAACTACTAGATTTATACTGGGAAAACCTCTGCACACCATCTAAAGACCTTTCTAAAACATTGCAGTGGTTGTCATTTAATTACAGATGTAGATGATACCATACTGGCACAATAAATTGTAAGATCATAAATAATCTGTTTAAGAAATTTGCTAATTCAATCCTCAGCTTCTGGTAGATATCATCTTAAGCCAGTTTCTCAAAATAATTTTCTGATACCGAGGCTAAATACTTAAAGTTCAAGCATTCCATTAAATAAACTGGTGCAAAAACTTGGAATTTTATTCCAAAAGGTATTTACAAAATAGTTATACCCTATCCTCTTCCAAAAATCAGTATAAAAGGTTTCATCCCAAGGTTTGTTCTGCATGAAAATGGTGCTGCTCAGACATCCAATATGACTACAACAGTGGCTGTCTTGAAGATCTAATCACTACTCCTTTCACTAAAAGACTTCTTATGATGTCTAGTTGATTCTAAATGAAAATGGTGCCAATCTGATGTCCAATATGGCCACCTCTGCAGCCTTCTTTAAAATTTTGTTATGGCTTTTTCTCCTGATCAGAAAGACATATTGTCGTGGGGTGTTCACCAAAACACTTCTTTTGATGTCTAGTTGATCCTAAATGAAAATGATGCTGTCCAGACATCCAATATAGCAACACAGTGGTCAGCTTGAAAATCTTGTCATTGCTATTCCACCTGAATGGACAGTCATATCAACATAGGGTTTTCACCAAGGGACTCTTTATGGTGTCTGGTTCGTCCTAAATGAAAATGGTGCCAATCTGACATTCAATATGGCCACCGTAGTAGCCATCTTTAAAATATTGCTGTTACCTATCCTCCTGAACAGAAAGTCATATAAGAATTGGGTTTTCACCAGACTTATGGTGACTAGTTGGTCAGAAATAAAACCTGTGCCAATATGTAATCCAATATGTCCGTCTTTAAATTCTTATAACTACTCCTAGATGGAAAGTCATATCAACATTGGTTTTTCACCAGAAAATTTCTTACAGTGTCTGTATCACACCTGCCGTTGGTCATTGATAACTGTTGCATGACATGTGCACATTCTATTACCACTTGACCACATATTGGGCTAAGCTACCAAATTATTGGCCAATCAAAACATGAGAAACAAAACAAAGCCGGTATGATTAGTTAGCAGTGTTTTAAACATCTTCGTTATATTGTATTTACTCAAACCAGATCCTCACGAACAACCTGCCGTTTGATTTTATTCCAGCGAGTCAGTCCAATTAAATTAATGAAAGACACTTTACCAACATTAGTGTCAGTTCCCTTTATGAACTGATTAAATGGTACTGATGATTCTTCATATTTTAATTAATTATACAGAGGATTAACTTTAATGTCCAATGTTGTGTTTGAAGCAAAACAATTACTTTAATCGAGGAACTGTCTCTGTTCATATTGAAAGGATAAAATGTATGTTATGATCACTTTAGAAGTAGTTGTCATGCAAGGTGATATTTACTATGTGGATAAAACGTGTTTACAAAATTATTTTCACAAGGAAGTTGATAAGGAAAATTTGGAGAAAGAAAATTCATGTGAAAGTGGTGGGGTAAAACGTAGGACTGCCACTGAGTGTTAGGTAACTTTTTCTCCAAAGAGACATAAACCAGACTCTGGCAACAAAAAATGTCAAATATGACACTTCTAAGAGACGGAGAAATTTTCAGCTGCATTGGGTTGATAGTTATCCCTGGCTTGAATTCATTGACTCGGAAGGAAAAATATTTTGCATTTATTGCAAACAATATCCCAAACTGGCGCAGGTTGGAAATTAAACCAGTGTATTTGTCAATGGAACTGACACATTCAGGATTAAACCAATCAAGTCTCATGACAATTCTGGACCTCACAAGGCCTGTGCAGCACAGTATATGCATGACACTAGCCAACATGTGCAGAAAATCCCATTTAAGTTAGATTTGCTGACACTCCACTAGGAAAGTCCCTTTCAAAACTAAATGAGAATGAAATGCCAAAAAAAAAATGAGAGCTGTCTTTAACACAACCTACAGCCTTGTCCATTATGGAAAATGATTTTTTTTTTATATGGAAAAATGCTGTGTGCACTGCAGGAGAAGAACGGTTTTGAACTTGGTGCTAATTATAAGAACAGGTTCAGGGCCAGAGACTTCATTCTACCAATCGATCAAGTCCTGAGAGAAGAAGTTAGGGAAGGTATGAATTCCAGTAAATTCCTTTCCATTCTTGCTGATGAAGTATTGATGCTACCATATCAGAGCAAAAAATAATGCATATAAGATACCTGGATAATGGAAAACTGAAAACCTCAGATGTAACAAAATGTATAATATCAACCTATATTTTTGAAAACTTAAATTGTTATAAGAAATAAATATGTTGTACATTATTTCGTTTGTTCTTTCTATGGATTAAAGTGCATACATCTCATCAAATCTTGACAATGATTTAAATTTTGGGACAGATGAAAAGGTGGATGAGACAAGTGAATTTTCCCAAACCGCTTGTCCTGGAGAAATGGACAAGTGGATGAAAAAATAATTTGCTCAGCCCTGCAGTAGAGCATCAGTCCCTTCAATGGACTCTTGTTTTTTAATGAAGGATTGTGTCAGTATAGCTACAGATTTGTCAAGCTGAAAATGCAAGTTATATTTAATCAGTGCATAAATAGGACATGAGATAATGTTACAGGTGTGTAAATAGGACATGAGATAGTGTTACATGTGTGTAAATAGGACATGAGATAGTGTTATATGGGTGTAAATAGGACATCAGATAGCATTACATGTGTGTAAATACAACATGAGATAATGTTACATGTGTGTAAAAAGGATTTGAGATAGTGTTATATGTGTGCATGTGCATAAATGTAAATGGTTATCTCTATGTGAAAGCATGTGTTTCAGAATGTTTTGGTTAGGTATATGCAGTATATATATATATATATATATATATATATATATATATATATATATATATATATATACATATATATAGTTAAATGAATGATATTTGTTGGGGTTTTTGGGGATTTTTATTTTTTAAGGATTAGGTCATCAAGGAAGGTCTCAAGGGAGATTGGCGTATTCACTAATTGAGTTATCTTCTATAAGTAAACATTTATATTAGTAGTATTAGTATTATCATTATTTTTTAAATTCTTGGTAAAGGTCAAAGGCCATGTCACTGCAGTCTTACAAAGGGAAATCAGGTCTCTAAACATTTTTAATTTCTACTGTATTTTTGTATGTATAACGTGCACTGAAGTATAACGCACATGTGATATAATACATTTTAAAATCTTGATAATTTTGCTCCATTTCATAGTGCGAGAACAGTCAGCCATTTTGGATACTACACTGATCATCATTTGTTACATGACATTTGAATTCTTTACAATAAAATAGAGCATGACTGTTTCTGGTCTTTCCTGTCATTACGCGACACCCGATTATGACCAGTATTTTTTTTATTTTTTTTTTTACAGATATTGTAAAAGAAAGAATGAAAAAGTATCAAACTTAAAGTATATCTTTCAGGTTTAATGGTTGGCCCTTAAAAGGGCAGTTTTAAGGTTCGCCTTCTTGATGGAGTTCAGTCTATTGCATCAAATCGCTCAAATTCTTCTTCATTGTCATCATTCTCGAAAAGTCGCTGTATGTCCTCTGTCGTCATTCCTGGCATTTCAAGATCGAACACTATATGCTATGTGAAAGTTCAGGTCCAGTATTTATACTTATTTGGACTATCATGATACTTCTAAAATATATCTCAGTGCCCTAGATAGAATTTACGAAGACAATACTTCACAAATTATGTTTGGCACATCAAAACTTTATCTGGCACTGATTACTTATATAAATACCATGCTGAGTCAATTAAATATTGCTCACCGTATTGTAAGGATCAAATACTGTGGTTTAAGATGAGAAATAAAACAAAGAACCAAGCTTATTTTCAGCAGAAAAGTAAATAAATTGCAAATTTACCTAGACAAAGCATTGTAACTATGTTTAGCACATCAAAGCTTGACTGGCGCTGTTTACAGTGAATAGACCACACTGAGTCAATGAAGCATTGATCACTGTATAGTCACAAATATATATCAAATACTATGATTTAAGATGAGAAATTAAACTAAGAACTAAGTTTATTTTCCAAAGAATTTTTTTCTTCTGACTTCATACTTTAATTAATTATTTTGTTTCACGATGTGTCAGTGTTACGGTAACAGACTAACCGTAGTCATGAAAAAGATGTCTCTTTAATGTTCCTCTGATGAAAACATTAACACTGCTTGAATTTTAAATATTATATTTCAATTCAAACTAGAATAAATGAAGAAAAAATTAATTAGATCCACAGTTATTGAATATTGAACATTTAACAGGTACGTTAATCATATATTTGTTCCGCTGATAACCTTGAAAAGACCACACTGAGTCAATGAAACATTGATCACTGTCTAGTCACAAAGAAATATAAAGTACTATCATTTAAAATGACAAATAAGACTAAGAACCAAGTTTATTTTCCAAAGAAATAAAAATATTTTCCAACTTCATACATTAATTGATTATTTTGTTTCACAACATGTCAGTGTTACCGTAACAGACAAACCGTAGTCGCAAAAAACATGTCCCCTAAAGGTGCCTCTGATGAGAACATTAACACTGCTTGAATTCTAAATATTTTATTTCAATTTAACCAAGAATAAATGAAGAAAAATTTATTAGATCCACAGTTATGGAATACTGAACAATTACAGTACAGTTAGGGTAATCATCATATTTATTCCACTGCAATGTGGTGCTTTGCACAACTTTAGAACATCAAGTTACCAGTCGTTATGTACATGTATTTCCGGTTGAGACACAGAACAAAACACTACACAGTGATGTGAAATTAAACGAGTTTATTAACATAAGCAATCAAAGAACAAGACTATCGGGTTTGTAAGCATTATTTATTTCTTTAATAAGGCTAGTACCGGTAAACAATTTAGTTACAATGGAACATGCAATGGATTTAATATTTCACAAGGAGTGAATGTGACACATGTAGGCAGCTATAGTGCCTTCATCCTTTCATCAGATTGACCTGGTAAAAATTTTTTTTTATTTTTTTAGTTCTATAAAAAGGTGCACCATCGACTGAAAATAAGAAAATTATGCGAAAAAAGTGCATTATACACAGCTAAATACAATACTCATCTTGCAAGATAAAAATCTATAAATGTGACCTTAGTTTCTTGCTATTTTTATTTAGAAAATTTTACTCATCCTTACCCACCAGCCACTTGTCATGACCTGTACAGTGGATTTTGGGAGCCCTTGGAACATGTTTTGCTGTGGGAACATGTTTTGCATAATAACTTATAGTTCTAATGAATATAACTTTACCAAGTTTAGGGTCTATCTTGGGACATGTGATTGCAGGATTCATGCTAATTTTTACAAAATCACACAGAAAAATCAACTGAATTCATGAAAATCATGCATTATGTGTTGAAGCCTTTACTTTATTTCTTCATTAAATCCCTCCTATATTTAAAAAATTACACTCTTTTTTTTTCAAATTGAAGGGGGAATTTCCATTCTACATTTTCAGTTCTAGAATAGACCCTGCCAAGTTTCACAAGAAGATTGTCCCTGAAACAAGAAAAGAAGCCTGATGATTTCAGGATTACAAGGTCATGGTCAAGGTTACCACAACCCAAACAAGTCAGGATCTGGGTTTATGCACTATTTGTGGTACTCGTGTTTTATAATGTAAAGCAGCTGGAAGCAGATAAAGTACTGATTCAACCCCATAAGAAATTGCCTGAAACTAAACTTTTCATCTTAAGAGAGAGTTGATGCAAGAAACACCATTTTGATGATCCCAGGGGAACCTGGCTAGGCAGTGGTAATACACTAGATTGGTTCTTTTGCAATCTTTGGTTCATTCCCTGTATGCAACATGTGCAAGCGCTAGTCAGCACCTATCCAATGTTGGTGGTTTTCCCTGGGTTCTCCACTTTCCTCACAGAAAAGGTTTGCTATTAGCAGTTGAGAACATGTTAGACATGAGCAAATATGGTATTGCAGAGGAAGACAGTTCATAACCCACCTAACTTGGGCATCTAAAATTCATTGTTGGAAAAGCAAAATCCCAAATTTTACAAAAAGAAAAAAGAAAGAAAAAAAAATTCACATTTCAAGAAAAATTGTCTGCAATTAACCTTGCTTGACTAATTCATAAAAATTTAAATTGTTGGCCCTGTATTGACTTATCCTTTCAATTTTTTCACTTCAGCGACTCAGCCAGCAGCTGGAGAAAGTGTATGAGGAGCAGCAGCAGCGAGACTGGAAGGCAGAGAAGATGATTAATGACATTAATGAGATGACACATGAAGCAAAGCAGATTGAGGAAGATATTCTCAAACTGCAGGTCGAAGAGTTGCAGGAAGTAATTTCCCAGTTGGAGGAAGAGAAAGGAAATCTCCTGCGGAAAGTCACACAGAGAGAGCGACAAGTTGACTCTTATCGGGAACAACTTGCAGCCACCAAGAAACATGCCTCAGAGCTACAGTTCAAGCTGGACAAGGTAATGTTTATGATATGGCGGATTTTATGTTCATTAGGTATAAAATTTATGACACAAGATGAGGAATGTTAATTATTTTAAATAACTGTATTATTCAAGAAGTTTTATATGTTTTATGTCACCTTTAACCAAATTCAGGATTTTGTTTATTGCAATTGCAAAAACCTTGTGTTACCCTTTATATTGCTATAAGATGTTGTTAGGTTATGCCACAATCATACAAAACCTTAATGTCAAACCCGCCTTGGTGGAAGCTTGACATAAAGATAACTTTGGCATCCGTGTGCATGTCCATCTATACATTGGTCAAGACCCTTGATTAACCTTTTAATAAATCTTTTCTAGCTAAAAAAATATGCCCTAAATATCGAACCTTGGAGCTAGGATTGACATGTAGGTCATGTCCAGCTTCTTGTAATGTGACTTTATGAAGCTAATTGGTGTGAATGTTATGTGACAAATGTACAATCATTTCTTCTTCAAATACATTACCTGATCATAATATGTTAGGAGTCCTTCCACTACCTTGAAAATCCATCGCTCTCAAGCAAAAAGGATGTTAACAATGTCCTTGGGCTTGTTTTAGCACTAAATGTGCTGTATGTCATCTGCTTACTGAGATGTAAGTAAATTGAGAGCGGTCTCCCATTGGATAGAGGGATTTGCACCATGGTAATCCTGTCATTTGCCAGTTACAACCTTCACTAATGCCTTGTCAGCATGCTCATTCAGAGGCCTCACAGATTACGATCAATAATGTGCTCTTTCTCAAGTCCAATTGATCCATTTGTTCTCTCAGTGACTTTCACTCTATCTTCATTGTAGATGAATATTGTGCATCTCAGTTGTTTCTTTCATCATATGAGAAGCAACACAGTGCCATTATAATTCTCTATTTAAATGGTCAATAGTACTTACATTCCATCTCATTACTCTACAGTATTGCAACTAATTCAAAGTAAATGATTGTTGATTATGAGAATAAACATATTTTGAAGTTCTTGTTTATTGGCTGTTCCATTTAAACATACATGGTACCCAGGGAAGGCAGTTTTTAAAAAAATATAGATACTAGGGTACTCTGATTATTCAGAGTTCATATGAAAATTATACAGAATTATAAATTGCATCTCTGAGTGACTACTCCACATTGAAAGTGCCTTCCCTGGGTCCCAGGTATGTTTTACTGGAACAGCCCTAAGAATGAAATACTTAATTCTGAAATTTGTGGACTCTACATACCATAATGAACATTCTTCTTAAGTTCATACAAAGTTAAGTACTCTGCATTTTTGCAACTAAAAAAATGTCAAATAAATTATTGTTTATTCTGAGAATAAACATATTTTGGAATACTTGTTTAAGAAGTAAATACTTAATTCTGAAATTTTATTAAATTTTTGTCCTTGAAAAGTCCTTAAAAAGTGCTTGAATTTTCTGATGAAATATCTGTATGAACCATGTAAACAGCAGCTTAGCATTATCTTTCCAATTTCACTGCTGCTTCCATCAACCTCCAGCTTGCAGAGAGAGACACTTTCCTATTCACATCGACACTACTTAAGGATCACCAAAAGGCAGTGCTAAGATCCGAGACTTTGTCTTCGAATTTATTGTTCCATGGTCACATAGTGGTGATAAAGAAACAGGCAGCCAAGGATGCAATACTTGCTTAGGCTTAGTGACCTAGACCCAGGCTTTGTTTCCCAAAGGAAACCAGAGAAACAGGAAGGGCACCACTAAGACACTGTCGATGGAGAAACTGTCCTCCAAACTATACTCTTTGGCAAGGGCCCAATTTCCCAGAGCAAGAGACAACAGGGTGCAGAAAGAGAAGGACAGGTTTGTTCCAGATTATCTCCTTGCCAGTTTCCTTCCTGCAGAACCTTATGCCTTCCTTCCTGCAGAACATTATGCCATGCTCGTTCAGCCCTTTTCCGACATATTTGTTGGAGAAAACTTCAACATTTCATAACAATGTAAGAAGGCATCTATCATGGGTCTTGCAAGTCATTTAGGAGGGTCTCCAATCACATTCCTCAACTCTTCTCCATTATCAAGAGTCCCTCTTTCCACAGATGACCCACACAAGGTAGACATCCTGTAATAGGAAATACTCCCTCCTCCAGATAAGGGTGGTAGAAATCATTCGCAGTGCAAATTTACTGGCTTTATACACCAGACTTTTTTAATAGTCCCAAAGTCCATTGGAAAACTCAGATGGTCATCAACTTAAGGTCTCACAATTAACACGTATGGGCCCCAAGTTCAGGGTGGAAACTCTAAGGTTGATCCTCAGCATTATCCAAGAGAGAGATTTTATGGCCAGTCCATACCTTCAGATTGCATAACTTTATATTCCCATTCACAGATTTTCTAAAATATTTCCAAGGTTTGCTCACAAGGACATTTTGTACCAGTCTAAGCCTCTACCTTTTGGCCTGAATCTTGGTTCCAGGGTATTTACCAAAGTCGTGGACTGGGTCGTGTCAGACTGAAAGACCACCTACGCATCCTTGACAATAAACTCTTTGGATAACATCCTCTAAAAGCAAAAGGTCAGCAACCTGTTGTACAAAGACATGAAATCCCTTGTTTCTCTCTTGCTTCACCTCAAATTCCTTATCAACAAGGGCAGATATGATCTTATCCCATTCCAGTATTTATATGGGCATGTAGTTAAAAACCTCTCTAAACCAAGTTTGCCTGCCTAAGGAATGTGCCTTGAATTGAAGATCTTCTTGGTGTCTTCCTTCTGAATGGAGTCAGATTTCACAACTTGGGTCTTCTCAATTCAACTGGGGACCTCCGTTTGGGCTACTTGTTCATAAAACCCCTGCAGATGAGTCTTCTGTCTCAGTAGGGGCCAAAACTTTTCAAACTAGATCAAATGATCCAAGTTTTGGATTACATAAGGCTCCATCTCAGCAAATGGGAGGACCTCTCTTGGCTTAGGGCGAGCATTCTGCTTTAGAATTGGCCACCAGTGCAACTGGCTGTGATGCCCACCTCCTGCCCTCCTTGCAAGAAGTGAGTGGGGCTTAATCCCTTCAGGAGCAGTCTATACACATCAACCTCCTAGAAAGGATGTCCTGATTCTTTCTGACAACTCTGCTGTCATAAGTTATTCTGAAGGCAATGGGGAACCAAATCCCCAGATCTGTGCCTTCTAGTTCGAGATTTTCTCAGGTGGTGTCGTTCTTGACAAATCAACATTCAAATACGCCACATCCCTGCGAGGCTCAATGTCCCAGCAAACTTTCCGTCCAGACAAAATCAAGCGATTCACACAGACTGTTCTATTCACCCTTTGGTCTTCAGCTGAATCTGTGCCCATTGGGGTCAACCCCTAGAGGACCTGTTTGCAACAAGGTGGAATGCCAAGCTCCCAGCTTTTGTCTTCCCAGTCCCAGATTTGTAAACCTAGGTAGTTGACACCCTTTTGTTGAATTGGAATGGTCTCAGTGAGTATGTCTTTTCCCCATCCCCTCTGATTCCCAAGGTCCTTCAGAAGACAAGTAGTCCTGATTGTTCCTGTCAAGTGGTAGAAATCTTGGATAAATGATCTGAATCAAGCAGTGGAGATTTCCAAGGAATTTCCTACCATCTCCACACCTTCTGCAACAACTGCACATGAAGATTTTCCATCCCAATGCAGAAACACTGAACCTGCACACCTAGCTTATATCAAACAAGCCCTCATAAGGAAACATTTCTCCAAACAGGTGGTGGATAGAATCACTTGGACAAGAAAGTCCACCAATTTGAAAACCTGTGGAATCTTCTCACAGTGGTGTGAGTGAAAAAACATCAGTCCTTTAAAAGCCTCTATACCGCAAGTTGCTAACTTCTTCGTTTGGTTTTTCAGAGAGAAGAAGTTGGCTCCAATCAAAGGCTACTATTCCATTATTTTGGACATATTCAATCACCATGAAAGGGAGAATATAAGCTAGAACAAAGACCACTCTGACCTTTTAGGTATGTTCAATTTGTCTTGACCAAAGTATCAGTCCATTGTCCAAAATGAAACCAGCCTTGGGTTTTGATGTGTTTATTAGATCCTTCTTTGCAAAGTCATCTTCAGGACTCTGTCAGGGCATTGAATTGGTACCTGAAACATAATGAGCAGATCAGTAGAGGAAGATCTCACTTGTTCTTACCACTCAAAGAAGGAAATGACAATATTTCTGCTGAGGCTTTTTTGTCCTGGATTCATTGAGGATTTTGTCCACAAAGAATTCACCCAAGACCATACAATTTCTTTGAGCATATTGACTCATGAGGTCAGTGGAGTTGATACCAGCCTAGTGTTTGAGCAAAATGGCTCTCTGGCTGACATTGTTTAAGCTGTGGGATGGAGGTTTAATACAACATTCTGCGGTTTCTATCTGAGAGACATTTCATTGCAAAGGCTGAATTAAACATTATAGGGCCTATATCATCAGCATCAACAGACAGGCTTCACATGTCCCTCAGCAGCTTTGCAACAACATGGATCACTCTACTTCCTCTAGATTTGCAGGAACAAATATTTTTCCTTTAAGACCTACTCTCCTAACATAGTATGATGAGTCAGTGTATTTGAAGAAGAAACCAATTTTTGAAGTAAAATATGTTTCCTCGATAATACTTGCCCGATCATGATACATGCAAGCCCTCCCCACAGTTACATCTCTAGAAGAGCATACATTTCCACTCCAGTAGTAACTGATTAATGATGGAATTTGGTAGCAATCCCTCTATCCAAGAGACCACTCTTGTCTGACTTCAGTCTTAGTAAGCAGATAATTTAATTCTTTCAGTGCTACAACAAACCAAAAGATATTTTTAACATCTTTTTTAGTTTGTGAGGGTTGGATATGCAAGATAGTGGAAGGACTTCTAATGTGTTATGATTGGATCAATATTATTGAAAATGGGTTTCTTCTATGCCAGTACCCCCAAAAGCTAATTTCTCATATTTTGAATACTTTTGGTCATACCATCAAGAAATTCTACTTTGGATTAATTTATTTTCAATGGTACCAATTTTCATGCTTTTATAAAAAGGGACATTTTTATTGGAACTTAAATTTGTGGATAGGAAAAGTAATCCTATTTTCTTCACAGATGGGTCATTGTTGGTAAGGTGTTAAAACTTGTGGTTTGTAGCACTATGATATCCATTCAAATTGGTAACCCATAACTTCCCCAACTCCACCCCCCAAATAATGAATTCCCAGTATTTACCATAAGATGGCAGTACTTGATGAATGGTGTCTTAATTGAACTTGGACCACTGTAACATTTATAGGAGCGACGTAAATCCCGTGATGATCAGAAGCGAGACCTGGCCCTTTTGGAAACGAGGGAGGATCTATATAAATATCAACTGGAGGACAAGAATCAGGAAGTCAAGGAACTCACCAAGAGAATTCAGGTATTCGAACTTCCAGTGGGCAAGACAGTGGATCTGTAGAGATCTTTGATTATTCTAAAATATTCTTGCTGTTAAGATGATTTGTAAGTGCAATCTCAGCACAGAGTGAATAAATAGTGAATATATGACAATGACCCTGTGCCATCTATGACTTAGAATGGGCAGTTGACATTGAGTCACTAAATTTACAGGCATCAACATCAATTCTTTTATCAGCAATATACTTTCTTTGCCCTTGCCATATTCTTTAATAGGTATATATCCATAGGTTTTCAGGAACATCACATCTGGGATTTTATTTTTTTAAAATCACTACTTAATATTATCTCAGTTTAACAGGTGATTACTAAATAATTATCTATATTGCATCTCAAACTATAATCCTGAAACAATATTGGTTATGATTATTTAAAAACTTCATGCCATGAAAAGCATAAAAAGAAATATGTTCCCAAATTTTTATATTTTGTTTCACATAAATCAATAATAACTGACTTTAAAATTTCAATACAAAGCTGTGGAAGAGGTCTGAGTAAATCAAGTATTTTCACCTCCTAGAAACAGGACTGGTAAAATTATGGACATTGTTACTCATGTCTGCTTATCCATTTTTCTGTGTGTTTGTTTGTCCTTAATTTCATCTCTGCACAATAAGTTTGAAGGAATTCTTGGATTCACACAAAATTTGGTATACAGTATACAGTGATATTAAGAAAGTCTAGGTTTAAATTTAATTTTTACCTTATTCTTGTTGAGTTAAGACACTCTCTCCCACCTCCTTTTTTGATTAAGAAGTTGCCTCTGCACCTTGAACCAGCATTTTTAGGTATGATTCAAAACAAAATATGTCAGTAAAAAAATTTTATCTCGGGGAGTTATTGTACTAGTGTTGGTGTCAGCGTCAGCAAATATAAAACCATATACATAAGTACATCCTCACTGCATCTCGACCATTCTTTCTTCCTAGACACAAGGCAGCAGCTAGGAATGGGTTTGTTAGCACCTTCCCCCTGGGGAAGAAGTAAGGGACAAACTGTACATGTATATTATTTGTACTTTCTTGGTTAAGTGTTTAAATTAACTAAGGTTTTTTGCACCCTGTATACATACTGTTATACCTGGAATCATGAAAATTGGTGGGGGAATGCATCTTGATGCACCCTCAGCACAAAAGTAGGTCACTGTAACCTATATTTCACACTTCACTGATTTAAGTTTTGTGTTTTAAGTTTATTTCTCAAGCTATGTTTATGCTAGAATCATCAAATTAGGTGATTGTATGCATCCCTATTAGTACCACACCCTTACAACAGAAGGTCACTGGCTTAGGTTAATTTTTTGCATTTAGCTCATGACCAAATAGGGTTTTGTATCCGTTATACATACTGAAATTTGTTATGGTGATGCACCCTTGTCACAAAAGTAGGTCACATTGATCAATATTTATTGCTGCACTGACTTGGTTTCAATCTTGTGTTTGAACTGTTCAAGCTTGAATCAATAAACTGTATGATTGTATACATCTATTAGCACCACACCTATACATAAAAGGTCTCTAGCCTACATTTCATATTTTACTGGCTTAGGTTAAGTTTTTGCATTTAGCTCATGTCCACATAGGTTTTTTGCATGCTATGTACATACTATCCTACTAGAATCATGAAACTTAGTGAGGGGATGCATCTTCAGAGATGCTGCCAGGGTGCACGAGTTGCGCAAAATTTGTACGCATTCGCGCACTTTGATAGCAGTGATGCACAGGAACTCCCGCAAGTTAGTTTAAAGTTGTGTATATAAAAATGTACCCTGAGTAGTATACAATTTTTATTTAACTGTTATGTTACACGCTGGATGGACAAAAACAGAAGGCATGCCGGTCAGCACCCAATTTTGCATTATATTTCTAAATTAAATGTTGAAAAGGCAGAATACCAAGCCTAATTAAAATACATGCAATTTAAAAGTAGTGTGCAATTTTCATTCCACAAACAATTCAGCCCTGAGGGATCTTGTGCTACAAAATTATATGGCACTGTAAGGGTTAACATAAAAATTTTATAAATAAGAATATAAAAAGAAATTAAAAAGTAAGGATATTTATTTGATCAAAATACCTCTGTCTGAACAAGCTGACTGTGGCATTGATGGACTTAAACCACTAATACAACATTGTGGAACAGATAAGAAATCTGGCATAGTTGTCAGCAAAGGACTGATTTAAGAAAGTGAAACTTGGGCAGAACTCCTGTTAGTGAAAAATCTTATTTTGGAGCAGAGATATCCAAGTGACAATACCTATGAGCTGTGGGAAATTGTACATAACAACCATAAAGAACACAACTTGCTCAAGCTGGCTTAGCTAGCTATGCATATGTCCCTTCAGAAAGCAGATTGTAAAAGAGAGTTCTCAGCACAGAACAATATTCATACACAGATAAAGAACAGATTAAGCTTTATAGAAACACTCAAAAGAGTAATGACGATACAACTAGAGGAGACATCTTTTGAGGATTTTGATTTCAATAGAGTTCTAACAGAGTGAAGCAGGAAGAAAGAAAGAGATGGGTATTTATGTGTTATGTAAATATTGAACTATGTCCGTTTCCTTTTCCCCCTCTTTTTTTTTTCCCTACTCCCCCTTTTTTTGGGTGACAAGGGGGGAGCTCCCCCTTTTAGATAAAATCCTGGTAGCATCTCTGCATCTTGATGAACACTACTCCCTCATTGCAGAAGTAGGTCATTATGGTCCATATTTTGCGCTTCACTGACTTGGGTTAAATTTTGTGATTCATGTTCATTTCACAGGCACTGTTTATACTAGTCATGAAATTGATGATAGGCATCTCTGTTACTTCCACACCCTTACAACAAAAGAAGCTCATCATGACCTATATTTCATCTTTTATTGGCTTTGTTTAAGTTTTTGTGTTTATTTCATGACCACATGAGTTTTTGGAAGGCTTTATTTATACTATCCTTTCTAGAATCATGAAACTTGGTGAGTGGATGCATCGTCATAAGTACTACACAAAAAGCAGTCTTGGACAAATATTTCATGTTTCACTGACTTTGTTGAAATTCTATGTTTAAAGTTCATATATTGGGTCTTGTTTATGCTAAAATCATTAAACTGCATAACTGATGCATCACTGTTAGTACTACACCCATACAACCAAAGAAGGGCACTGTGACCTACATTTTCTGCTTTACTAACATGGGTTAAGTATTTGTGTTTAGCTCAAGACTGCATAGATTTTTTTATGCTATATACACCCTATGTACACTGACGACCTTTTATAGCTAGTCCAGTTGAAAGTAGTAATAAATACGTTTATTCAGCAGTAAATGTTGAATATTAATGACTATACATTGTATATTGCAATAGGTTACACACAACAGGTTAACTGTGTATTATACATATGAATGAGTATAGGAAGTCGATGAGTGGACTGCATGCATTTCATGCGAGGCCTCAGTTTTAGTGGCTAATAAAGGCAATTACTGATGCATGAACTCTGCTTCTAATAGTGTCATGCAGGCTCTCATGCCAAGGTTACTCCGAGCCTGTGACTTTCACCCAGTAAAACCTATATTCTAGGGGTGGAGACAAATAATAGCTGCAAAAGCAGATTTTAATCCTTTTAATACTGAAGCCCAATCAGTCAGGCAGTTGTGAAGAACTGGAGATTTTTTAGTCATTGGTGTATCAGCATGAGGGAATGTAGTGACGTTGGTCAATATGAATTTACTGGACAAGTTCTTCAAGTAATTTTTCAACGTTATGTACCATTTTAAAAAGCATACAATTTTCTTTAAAGTGATATGTTTTTTTATTGAAAATTTCCAGATGTAAAAAATTCAGTTGAAGTAAAGTTAAGTAAAGTAAAAAACACACATTACGTTTTTTTATAACTTACTTTCAATGCAGTTTTTCTATCTGCAACATTCATTTTACCTCATATATGTAAGTGTATAAAATGTGAGGATTTTTACGCCATTTAAGATGGTGACAAAATAATAAAATTCCATCAAGAATGTCAAAGGTTTTTTCAATTTTATTAAATTTACTCGCATGAGAATTGGAAAGCAAGCAGAACAGATCTTTGCTTGAAAGTCAACAAAACTGTTCATTTTGTTTCAGTATTTTTTGCTCCATATTAAATTATAATATATAAATATTAGAGTTTTTGGGGGGTTTATTTTGGTCCATTTCCAGGAATGCAGTAAAATTTCATATTATGCACACATCTTAACCTTGATATGCTGGTGAAGTTTATGAGCAGTGAAGTTAACAAAATATCCATCTAGCTTGAAAACCATCAAAGTCTTCATCGTCGCCAATATCCAAGTAAAAAATACCAATGAACTAATTATCATCCACTCATTTCGTTTTAATCTAGACAAGATCATGATCCCCACTGCCTAAAATATAAATTTCCCCCACAAAATTGTATATATTTTCTTCAAAATCAGCATCCACAACAGTCATCAGTCATCACTTGCTGCTTCAGTACTGTCCGCATTTTGATCTTTGTACGTTAAAATTCAGTTTTGAAATAAAATTTTCTACTAACCAGTTATCATCAACTCTGTTCATTTCGTCAAAAAGTCAAGATCACTATCTGCACTGCATACAATGTCAATTTTCCCCACAAAATTGTCTATATTTTCATCAAAATCGGCATCCACATCACTGCCATAACTTGCTGTTTCAGATCTGTCCGCCATGTTGATCTCCACACATTAAAACTCATGTTTGAAATCAAATTTTCGAATTACCAGTGATCATCAACTCCGTTCATTTTGATGAAGTAAAGATAATGATCTCCACTGCCTAAAATGTAAATTTTCCACACAATATTGTCTTTATTTTCAACTAATTCAGCAAGCACATAACTGCCATCACATGCTGCTTGAGTAGTGACCACCATTTTCAATCTCCGCATTTTAAAACTCGATTTTTGAATACAAATTTTACCAGTTTTGGGGTCTTTTAAATTGATTCTGTGACTGCATTTGTGTACTTTCTACATTTATTTCCTTCTTTTCAAAAGAGTACACGTAAAATGATGAGGTATTACGTGGTTAAATGCACAATTCTGCGAAGTGGCAGATGGAATGTAGTGAACATACAACCGGAGTCATATCCTAATGGCAAAGGTAAAGTACGACTGGAGTCGTATCACGATGGAAAAGGGTTGAAGACAACTGTTTTTTTGTTGTTGTTTTTTTTTAAAATGTAATCTCTAGTTTTTACGAACTCATTACAGTGTCTACACTAGACCCGAAAATTTAGGGGTAAATTCCCCCTTCCATTTACAAAAAGGGAGAACTTTCTGAAGGGAGTTAATGAAGAAATATAGGTATGGCTTGAAAATATGATGTGTGATTTTCACACATTCTGATGATCTTTCAGCATGATTTTTTTTTTAAATCACACATTCTAAAATAGACCCTGCATTATAGTATCTCTACTTTGATATCATAGAAAAGAAGTCTCTTTTATATTGCTTTTGTCTTTTATCTCCTCTCATAGGGACCAACATTTAGTTGTCAAGATGACTTTAGTCTGAATTTATTTTCTAAATAATAATAAATGTTTACCATGGCTGCTGGAGGCTACTAAAAACTTAACAGAGGCTAGCTATGTAATTACTGAGCACTTTCTGGTTATGTAGGACCTAGAGGATCTGGTAGATGGGTACGAGTCACAGGAGAAGGATTACATGGAGAGAGAACAGAGACTGAGGGAGAAACTATCTGAAAAGGAGAACAGCCAAGAGAAGGATAATAAAGTAGTAAGTTTAGAACTATACACAGTGAAATGTGTAATATCTGGATACATTGGGAGATATGATTTTCATTCAGATTTTTCATTGAGACTAGTAAGGTAATATTATGTAAAAATCAAAAGGGATTTGCTATAAGTTTGGATGATGACAAAATCCGTATAACCAGTGTTCCAGTAAAATTATCCATTCAGCTACATGTATGTGTGCTCAGTTCTTGATTTTTTTTTTTTTTTTTTTTTTACAGCTGCTACTGGAGAACAATTTAACTATACATAATCACATAGGGATGTTTTATGTGTCAAATATCTTTTACATGTATATTTTTCAGGAACTTCATGTTCTGGTACAAACTTCATCCCCATCACCGAAGAAAGAGCAGAAGACAACAGAAAAACTAAAGGTCAGTAGCCATTTGTTTAATTGCTTATGGTCAGTCATTCATAGAATAATGTCCAACCATATATCCTTTGTATGCAAGCAAGCATTAAAATAGGTCACCATCATGGACATTGTTCAATATTGTGCACAGTTGTTACTTGTCTGGGGCAAGCTACAATCAAATGAATTGAGTAACTAGGTCATTATTATCATTTAAATCCCTGGACCCTACTTTAGTTAAACTGTGCCTAAAGAGAAAGCTGGTATACATGTAGATATGAGACTGGTCTCTACTTGTGTTTAAATTACAAGTGTATGCATGTTTTCCAGGTTGTATATTTGAGCTTACACAGATATGTGATTTGAGAATTGCATGTATATAACATTACCCATAAATTCTTGACACAACAAATGATGCTGTTTTGCAGGAGTTAGAAGAAATGTTGGAGGAATTTAAAAAGAAAGAGCGGACATGGCAACAACAGGAGGAAAAATTAAAAGATTCAGTTGAGGTTGGTTGAAAATGTTTTAAAATATTAAAAGCCAGAAAAAAGAAAAGAAAATGAATTTGTTAATTAATACAATGTTCATCTCTAAAAGTACAGTCTTTTTAGCACTTTGAAGTAAAGAGTATTGATATCAAAGCGTGCATGGAAACCTTAAGGTAATTGTAGTGCCTTTGCTATGTCAGAGATCCACTTTAGCAATATCTTCTCCTACAAGAGCAGTTACAACACTGTCTGGGAGTGTGTACACACAGCCAAAGCCAAATAATCAACAACTGCATGTATGTTAGACAAGGTGGTATACTGAGACATGTAATTTCTTGTTCCAAATTTGTACTGTTTGAGACTATTGAACATTCTACAGGGCAGAACAAAAATTTGGCAGATGTGAGGCATAACATACATTTCTATGAATGAAATTTCGTTGAGGTTCATTTTAGTTTAATTTTTCATGCCAGAAAGATACCAGAGATATGAAGTTACTGATTTTATTCTCCCTCTTCAAAAACATATTTCAAAGATAATGGGGCATACAGTTATCAAAAATTTCGCATCAAAAGGTTTGTCAAACATTCTCCTGAACCCACCAAAGGAAAATTCAGTGTGTTGTTTTTCACAGGAATATATGCATATTTCGGAGTCTAGCTCAGGCATACACTTTCCAAGCTCTCCTTGAGTTTCAAAAGTGTACAGATGCTAGTTAAAGGAATGCATGTATTCTAGCTTTGGATTTTCTTTCTCTTTGTATTTTTGTATATTTGTAAGGTATTTTTCAAAAGGAAACATCAAGCTACTAAGCTATGTATACTCTTCTAGGTAGCATACAGGTAGTAGGAGAGGATTTTACGAAGGTGATAGTGTCATGCAAGTTGAGACACTGGAGAGTCCTGATTGTATATAGACCAATGTTAAAAAGTCACGTTTTTTTATTATTTAAGCTTCAAATTCTAGTTCACAACAAATTCTTGAACTTTTTCTGCTTATTGTAATGAAGTAAATTTTTTTAAATTTTAAATTCATAGTATTTATATGGCTACATCCATAAGGATGATCTGCAATTTTGTTTAAACTACCATTTTTACTTTGGAATGAAAGAAAATAATCTGTAAGATGTGCTGGTGTGGAATAGGGAAATCCCTTGGTATCATAATCTGTTGTCCTTGTGATGCTTTATCTGTACCACTGGGTCACCATTATATTTATAACCCATGTACTCTCCTTGTAATGCTTTATCTGTAGCAGCGTGTCACCATTATATTATAACCCATGTACTGTCCTTGTAATTCTTTATCAGTACCATTGGGACACCATTATATTTATAACATATGTATTGGCCTTGTAATGCTTTATCAGTACCAGTGGGACACCATTATATTTATAACCCATGTACTGTCCTTGTAATGCTTTATCTGTACTAGTGAGTCACCATTATATTTATAACCCATGTATTGGCCTTGTAATGCTTTATCTGTATCAGTGGGTCACCATTATATTATAACCCATGTACTGTCCTTGTAATGCTTTATCTGTACCAGTGGGACACTGTTATATTTATAACCCATGTACTGTCCTTGTAATTCTTTATCTGTACCAGTGGGACACCATTATATTTATAACCCATGTACTGTCCTTGTAATGCTTTATCTGTACTAGTGAGTCACCATTATATTTATAACCCATGTATTGGCCTTGTAATGCTTTATCTGTATCAGTGGGTCACCATTATATTATAACCCATGCACTGTCCTTATAATGCTTTATATGTACCAGTGGGTCAACCATTATATTTATAACACATGCACTATCGTTGTAATGCTTAATCTGTACCAATGGGTCACCATTGATCCATTATATTATAACCCATGTTCTGTCCTTGTAATGCTTTATCTGTATCAGTGGGTCACCATTATATTATAACTCGTGTTCTGTCCTTGTAATGCTTTATTTGTACCAATGGGTCACCATTATGCTTATAACCGACATACATGTGAGCTTACCTTGGAATGTGAAAAAAATACTCGTTGATAGAATTGGGAAATTCTTGTGTTGGGGTTATTTCCCTATCCCACATCAATACATATGACAGAGTCGATTATTCTTGTTTCAGACTGTTTAACATGAATTAGACCCAGTGGTAGATAAACCTTTTTGTCTCACCTGTGTAAGCAAGGTGTGATATAGTACTTACTATTCTGCCACTGGTGGTGTTCTTGTTGTGAACAATGTCAGAGTTTTGCTAATCAATTTTTGAAAGTCACATACTTTCTGCATCAGTTGCTGCATTCAAGTGGAACTCTTTGATATCAATATAGGTCTAAAGTTTATGCTGTGGTATGCTAGGAGTCCCTGTTTTGCCAGTCTAAAATGCTAAGCATCATGGTAAACTATGTTTAAGTTGTGCATTAACATTTTTGAAAGTCTTGTATCTTCTGCATCCAGGGCAGCATTCAACTGAAACTGTTGATAATATTTACTATGGGTGTAAAGTTTATAGGCTGATGGGTGTAGAGTTTATATGCTGATGTGCTACAAGTTCCTGTCTTGTCTTGCCTGCTTAAATGGAAAGGTTGGTTCATTATTGCAAACAATGTTAAAGTATTGCATTTTAGTTTTTGAAAGTCACATATCTTCTACATCAGTGGCTGCATTTAGTTGAAACTTTAGGATAATATTATTATGGGTCTAAAGATTATATGCAGATATGCTAGAAATTCTTGTCTTGCTTATCCCACCTGCTGAAACAGAAAGCATGTTTCATTACTGTAAATAATGTTCAACTTATGTGTTACAATTTTTCAAAGTCACAGCTGTATTCAACTGAAAATGTAGGATAATATTACTATAGGCCTAAAGTTTATATGCTTATTTCCTAAGAGTTCCTGTCTTGCCTACCGTATATACTCGCGTATAAGTCGGTGCAAACAACATAGACCCTGATCTGCCGTCGCATTATGCACAAGCAGATCAGGGTCTTTGTTGTTTGTTCTACTTATTAGTCCTACCAGCGCATCATGCAACGGCAGATCTGGGTCTATGCAGTTTGCAGTTGGTATCGAATTATATGCGAGTATATACGGTACTTATGCATTATGTTCAGCAATGTTCAAGTTTTGTGAAAACGTTTATGAAAATCAGATACAATGGTTATACTGACAACGATTCAGATGCACATTATACACCTGGTTCTGTGGATTACTTGTTTTTTTTATAGAGATAGATAGGTTCATGTGCAGCCTCTCAGATCATTGAATCTAATGTTATTTGATGTAATATGATAGCACATAAATTGTATGCAAGGTTTATTTTCTACAAAGTTGTGTCTCAGAGAAAGGATGCATTTGGTGGTGAGAAAAAGAATCTGTCCTATGTGTATGGACAAGGTTAGAAGATCTAACTCTTGGGGAATCCAATGTGATTTGTGTCAAGAACTCTAATTTTTCTAATGTATTGTGAATTCATTGATTTCTGTGAGCATCATATTTTAAAAGTTGCAGTAGAGTTGGCACTTAAATTATGCCTTTGAAAAAAATGTCATTTATGTAATAGACATTTTTAGTTTGTGATTCAAATTTGTTGCAACCATGAAATCCACAAAACTGGTACCACACATATAAAAGTGAATTCAAAGAAAATTTTGTATCTTCTTGTCTAACACCTTTGTATCCTCTTGGCTAGCTACTTTTTATATGATTAATTCTATTTCCTTCTTTAGAAACTAAAGCATGATGTGGTGTGTCAATGGCAACAGCAGCAACTGAGTGTTCAATCAAAGGAACACTTGATGGAGCAGGTTCAACTGTACCAGCAGGAGATCCGCGAGCATCGGGATCGCATTCAGGTACACACATCCATAGATGTGGGATATCTATGTATACATTCATACATACAGACACATGCAGGTCTTTCATTAATTTTCAACAGTTGGACATCTGTTCCTGACTTGAAAATTTGGAAGATCATTGATTTGAATCTGGAAGTCCACATCACCAGATTGATCAAAATTGAAATATTCACAATACATACTTCTGCAATCTTCTGCTAGGTGTTTAGCTCACCTGGCTGTAGGGTCGAGTGAGCTTATGGTCATGGCCCTGCATCTGTCATCCATAGTTACTATCCTAAACCTCTCAAAACCACATGACCAATTTTGACCAAATTTGGTAGAGAGTGTCTAGGCATGAAAGGCTTCCAAATTTTTACATATGATGCCGGTTTGCCTTAAAACTTGACCACTTTTACTAAAAATAGAAAAAAATCTTTGAACAAATTTATAAACAACCACTCAAAAGAATGTGATCAAATTTTATAGAAAGCATGATGGTTTGAAGTGCTTTCTTTCTTTTTTTGAATGATGCCAATCTACATAAAGTATGGCTACAGTTACTAAAAATATAAATATCTTTAAATGACTTCACAAAAACTGTGCAACAGAATTTGACCTAAATGTAATTTGACAGAAAGCATTATGGTTTGAAAGATTTAAAATTTGTACAAATGATATCGATCCACTATTTGATATGGCCACCATTGCTAAAAATCGAACAACCTTTAAACAGCTTTCAAGCTTGTATAAATTTGATATGGCCACCATTGCTAAAAATCAAACAACCTTTAAACAGCTTTCAAGCTTGTACAAATTTGATATGGCCACCATTGCTAAAAATCAAACAACCTTTAAACAGCTTTCAAGCTTGTACAAATGATGTTGATATGCCATTAAATATGGCTGTCAGTACTGAAAGATAGAAAAAAACCTTCAAACTGCTCAACAGAATTTGACCAAATTTGAGAAAAGTGTCTTGGCAAAAAGAGCTTTCAGATTTGGACAAATTCTGCCAATCCAGAATCAATAATGGCCATAGTTACTGAAAATAGAAAAACCTTAAATCTACTAAAAAATCACTCAAGAGAATTTGACAAAATTTAACCTAAAGCATCCAGGCAAAAATGGCTTTCAGGTTTGTACAAATGATGCAGATCTATGTTCAAATATAGCTGCCATTATTAATAATATTTCATTGTAAAAACTGTTCAATAGAATTTGACAATTTGACAGAAAGCATCCTGGCATGAAGGGCTTCCAAGGTTTTAGAAATGATGCTTCTCCTGAACAGATGGTTATATCAACATGGGTTTTATTTATTTTACAGAATCTTAACATATTTACATTTTATCTTGTTATACTTCATGTTTACATTTAATTGGAAGGATTTATCTTCCTAAATTTTTGTGTGGTCTATTCTTACATTTTTCTAACTTTAGCTTCAGTTGGCACCATATAGCCACTATTGTGCTGAGGTGTCATAAAACATTATTACATATATACATGCATGCTAAAACAATATGTAGGTGGTTCAAATTGAAAATGGTGTTAATCTGACTTCCAACATGGCACCACAGTCAGTGACCATCTTAAAAATCTTGTTTTGACAACTAGACCTAATGGATCTTTGGCTCATCAAAGATCATTGCTTGCATTTTTATAAACCTGCCAATTATGTTCTGATGTTGTCCATTTGTTCGTCTGATACCTAGTTCATTTCTGCATGATAGCTAGAGTTCACTATTTACACTTAACTACAGTTAGAGTTGTTCACTATTTACAGTTACCAAACTGTGGATGGCTTGCATTTGAAGTAAGGAAGAACCCTATCGATTTTGAGGTCAAAAGTCAAGGTCACTGGATGAAAAAATAAAAATAGTTTCCACACAATAACGTTAGTCCTACATCACATTCCTGGACCAAGCTGTGGATGGCTTGCATTTGGGGCAATGAGGAACCTTGTTAATTTAAGTGTCAAAGGTCAAGGTCGCTGACTGAAAGAAGAAAAATGGTTTCTGCACAATACAAGTTGTTCTGCTTCATATACCGGGACTAAATTTTGTTAACAGCTTGCACTTTGGGTAAGGTAAAAGCCTATTGATTTTGGAGTTAAAAGATCAAAGGTCAAGGTCTCTGAAAGAAGAACAAGGTATCTGCACAAGAATTTCAGTTCTGGACCATGTCACAAAAGTTTGTGGATGACTTATATATTGGATAAGAAAGAATCCTGTTGATTTTATGGTCAGTGGTGGTCACTTTAACTTGAAGAAAAAAATTGCTTTGTATCATAAGTTTAGTTCTAGAGTAGAAATCTTGACCAGGTAACTGCTTACATAGTGCCTTTTAAAGACAAGACCAGTGTATAATGTGCCATTCTCTCATTTTGTACTTCTTTGAGCTTACAAACATGGTGACATGTACATATGCAAGTGAATTTTGACCAGACTTTGTTTTTAGTTGTATCCAATGAACAAGTTGATAGTCAGCACTTAAACATTGATTTTAAGGTCAAAGGTCTCAATGTAGATTTTTAACTGTACTGGCTTGTTAGCATGATTACATAAACAAGTATGAATGGATTTTTATCAAACTCAGTTTCTGAATATATCTGATGGATACCTCAAATGTTGTCACTTAAATAACTTTAAGAAAAAAAAAATATTATAAAATTAAACCAAACTTAGCATGTGATTATATCTTAACATTGTCTGAAACAAGTTCAGTAATGTTATATCCATGACTTAGGTTCAAGGTTTAAGGCCATGACAAAGAATTTTGTAATGCACTTACAAATATCTTGTGAACATGTTAATTCAGACATGAAAGAAAAAATTTTTGTTACTAAATTTGGCATGTTGGAGTTTCTTAAGAATATCAAAGATGGTTTCAATACACAGCAGTTAAAATGGATAAAAGAAGACATAAAAATGGCTTATCTTGGATTTCAGGAAATTCTTTACAGACAGTAGAACATCAGTCCCTTTACTTATCTCTTGTAAGCCATACTTTTAGAATTTTGAATGAGAGTTTGTAAATTTTAGCTGACTACTATGAGTTGCTTTTTGCCTTGCACAGGAACTACAAGAGAGTATCAAGCAATGTCTGTCAGATGATGATAAGACCAAGAAACAGCAGGCAGCTGAAAAGAGAATAAAGGTAAGTTTTTCTTGTAATGATGATAGATTTGCTTGGTGGTACTGTATTGCATTATGTGTTGCGCACACCCATCTGTAAACATTAGAGTCCAAGATCTGCTGTCATATAATGTAAATCAGTCTTTAAGCTATTTGTCTTCCAATTAGTTCATGTTGATCCTGACTAACTGGCAGACTGTGAGGGCAGATCTGGGTCTATACTGTTCATGGTTAGGTGAGTATTATACACAAGCATAGTAGACTTAGAATCATAGGGTTGTTGACCGATAAGTATTATAACTCAAAGAAAAAATGTGCTACAGAAATTCACAACAGGATATGCAAGGCATCAATACTGGACAAATACCTAACTTTCAGTTTTTTCTCAATGGACTTCAGTGTGACATATGGGAATGAAAAGGCTATAGGAAGCACCTTTTGAAACCAAAAATCATTTTGAATTAGCATTGTTTAATGCTTTCAATAAATTGTTAGATACAATTTTTAATTTTTTTAAATTTTTAATGTTCAGATTCTGATTTTATAATGCTCACATTCCTATTTCACATTGATAGGGGTTGGTATCTCTGGAGAGAAAGAGAGCTACATGTATGCAGTGAGAGAACATGATTGTAGTTGAAATGCATTCGAAACATACATGTATTTCCTCAATTTTTTTTAAACCTGCCTTGGCAGAAGCTAGACATAATGATCACTTTGATGTGTCCATCCGTACATCCATCCACACCCTTGATTAAGCTCTATATTTAAGTTTTTTTTATTACAAAGTTTTTACTTAGCTCAAAAAGAAAAGGCAATCTTGACATAAAGGGGGTCTCTTATTTCATATATCAATAATAATAATATCAATACTTTTGTATTATAAGAAAGATCACATTGGTCGATGTAAATGTTAACTTCAGAACTTAGTGCAAAATCTTTTGATCTTTCTTGCTTAAGTCAAATTTTACTCAGTTCTTGACAATTATCCAGTCAGATAACAAGTATTTGGATTTTACTGTGTATATTTACCTAAATGAAACCCAGATTTTGAAAACACAATTATGTTTATTAACAGGCTAAGTGGAAAGAAGCTATCACAAAAGTTTTTCAAAATGTTCTTTGTTCACATTATTGTTAGAAAAATGTTCTTTTAGTTAATATGATTCTTTAAAGACAATAAAAGTGGAGAAACTTTAAAACAATATTAGTGATGATCTGAAGCTAAATTCATGATATGTACTCTGGTGTTTTGTAGCTTACATAATACTTGATCCATGAGTGTTAATAAGTCGAGCATACCTTAAATACTGCAAATTAAAATATTTTAGTTTCATTAAATTGTGAAAATTCAGTACATTTAGCACATTCATAATATAAATATTTGCTTTTTGTTCATTGGCAATATGCATATTTTATAACTATGATAATGTAACAAGAGTAAAATTGTGTGATTTATAAATAAGAGTGACATATGAAAGTTATGTTACTCATAAGAGTTGTCTCCCTTGCATTCTTACAAAAGGACCTAGAAGGCCAGGTGGAGGGAGTAAGGGAAGACAGGCGAAAACTGTTGAGTGAGAACAGCAAGCTTCAGCACGAACTTAGCGAGAAACAATTCAAAGTCTCTGAACAGGAGAGAGTAAGTACACCATATGATTTTTGTCTTGTTTTATTACGCATAATTATGGAAAATTTAAGTTTAGCATGGACATTTTTCCCTTTCATTGATTAAATTAAAATCGCCTATGATGCAGGCCCAAACAAAATCATCAAACAGATTTAAATCATGATATACATATCATGATAACACATGCGAGATAACTCTTCCCAGAGAGTATGTTAAAATTTTCCATTCAGCGATTGAAACGGTAATAACAAGTTCAGTCTCAGTGATCATGAGTGAAATGAGTGGCTTACCTGTAATTTAATTTGATAAATTTAATTACACTTAGTATTTCTTTCATTAGTTTGATGAAACTGTAATCTTGTCTCTTCCATTAAAACTTTTCTTTGTATACAAATGAACTTTATGAACATCATACAGAGGCACTTACCTCCACAGAGAGAGAGATAAATAATCTTCCATTTACAATATGTTACTAACGTTTGTACAGGAGCTAAAATTTTATCAAAATAAACATTCAGATACAAACATACAAGAATATGCTTACAAAACCCAATAAAAAAGAAACGAGTTCTGTTGCATAGAAAGCCAGATTATATTATTACTTTAATGGAATTTATTTAGATGAAGAAGACAAGGATAAAAAACAAACAACAAGAATAGATTCTAAATAAAATTTGTAAGGATCTCCAATTCATATGTTGAAGGAACTGAATGTATTGCAGAAAAGAAGTATATTTGGGTATTATCGTGTAAAGTCCATTGTAATAACAAGGAGAAGAGGATAAGATGTAATTTGCCCATAATTATTTCATATTTCTTCTGTTCCTTAACATTCTTCAATATGTTTGTAATTAAATACCTAATATATAAATTACAGTGATGTAATTTCAATTTAATGATAGTATGATCAACAAGCAGCACAACAATTGAAATACACCACTCCCTCGATAACTCACACCCAGATAACTCGCGAACCTGCTTATAATGCAGGGTCAAGCATGGATCCCATTTTTTTAAACTAGAAAATACCAAAAAAATTGGCCCCTATTTGTTGAAGTGAAAAAAATCACAATCAAAAATGGTAAAAGTAATCTTGATATATTGCTTGTTTTTTTGTCAAAAACAGTGGTTAGTACCCAGAAATTTGAATCAATGTCTTGAAATTCTCAACTTTTAATAAGAAGTCATATATTTTGTTCAATTTTCTGTTAAAACAATATTCTCAATACACTGTAAATAACAATATTCTACGAAATTTTGATCAATGAAAATGTCACTAATGCCAACTGGTGAAAACACTTTAAAAAATAAATACCAATTTAATAAGTTTTGTCAAGTGAAATTTGTGTTTTAGTTCTATCTTTTAATTTGGTTTTAATGTAATCATCATAAATACAATATGCCCTCTTGTATTCAAGCGTGAAAAATATCATTCAACCATCACAGCTATGTCTGAGAGTGTTTCCGTGAGAACCTAATTAAGAGCTGACCGTTTTTTTGTCTCCGTCTTCCGGAAGTATTACTTGTGTTGTTACACTTAAATAAAAGCAGACCTGCTTTGTATTATCTTGTTAATTATGTCTTTTGTATCAAAATCAAATAAAGGGGGTGGAATAAAAGAAAAGTTATAAGGCGTGCAAATCCTACCTGTGAAAGAGCTAGCGGTCACGGCCCTGTGTCAGGTCAACTCATTTCAATTGATCAATCGAACACTGTTATAAATATTATTATGTAAATAATATAATTAAACAACTGTAAATTAGCTTACTCATTCACAGATGTGATCAAAGATAGTAAGGCAACCAAGCGAAATGAGTACTTGGTGAATAAAAAGCTTTGTTTCACAGATACGGTTCATTACGGAGAAGCGAGTTCCAGAGTTTGTAGTGAACTTTAAATTTCTAAATTGCCACTCAGAGATTTCCTCAAGGATGAAAAGAAGTTTCACTATTACTTGCAATGAAATCACAGCATCCATATTTTATTAAAAGAACAATAAATAAATCGAGTTTCAACGTTGACAGTTGTTTCGCGAAATGAATGTCCCTACTTTTTGTAAAAAAGGAATCTTGTTTGTTGTGAATCAACAACAGCAAAAAGCAGTGACATAATACACAATGTTTTCGTGTACATGTGTTGTTGAAATTGCTTGGACTAATGTTGTTAACGATCTTTCAGCAGTTAGATATTTTTAAAATAAAGGTAATTTATACAAAAAAAACCCCAACAACTACATTAGGAAAAGCTCTTTATTGACAATTATTCCCAACACGATTGTAAAACGAGTATTCAGCCATTAAACAGCCCCAGTACACTCCCACCTCACCCCCGCCGCTGTTTTCTCGATGTCCAACGGGGATGGCATCTGCTTCTTAATTTTGTTGAGGTCCCTCGGTAACTCGCGCCCTCACTTATATCTATCTTTTTTGGATCCCATTGTACACGAGTTATCGAGGGAGAGGTGTAGCTATCAGCCCTGAATCAGATCTTGGTTCTGTTAACATATGCAAATTAGATGTGAAGTCATGTTCAGTTGGTGACCTCATTGCTGCTGAAACACAACTTGTGCCATTTCTGTGTATACATACACACAAGTCAATAAGTGTACACATGATTTCATAGTAAATGCAGCCCATGTAATGATGATCTGTTTGAACTTAAACACTTCACACTAGTGTCTTCATTTTTGTAGTTTATGACAACATTGTACATTTGATTTTCATTTTAATTATAACCATAGGTAAATGGTTATAGCTATGTCATATAGATGGGCATGTATGTAACAATTAAATGAATATATCTAACATTAATGAACGTTATCACTGAAATAAAATGGTACAGTAGGTAAACTTGATTACTTAAAACATGGACATTAATTTTAATGAGCAGATGGCAGAGGGAATGTTCTAGGACTCCAATTAACTGTGATACGATGCAAGGTAATAAAAGACAAAAGTTTGTGTCTTTTCAATCTCTATCTCTCTCTGAATTGAAATGCAACACTTCTAGGCCAAAACTGCTGTCATAAATTTTCACGAGTGTAAGCACATGCCTAAATAAGGTCTGTGCTTCTGTTGAGCACAAAATTTCATGAACTGACACTAGTTGATTGGTGTTTAAATGGGTGATAGTTGATTGGTGTTTAAATGGGTGAGGCTAATTCAAGTGCCATCAGTGATTAATTTGGGTTCACATATAAATCCTTTGGTTGATTTGCTGTGTTTCCATACTGGGCGTTTTAAAGTGCCTGCATTGGGGAGGGAGAAATTCCAAAGTTTATTGAAAAAGACAATAGATTCTTGGCATTACTATGGGATAAAGAAACAGTTTGTCCTGATTATTAATTCTCAGTATGTACTTTTTTTTTTTTTTTTTTTTAAATTTTGAATTTACAGTTTCCATCAGCGACTGATATATCATCCTTCTGTGTTTGATTCCTTGATTGTATGTACTATTGATTTGGATAGTCATTTTTTATTGAAGAAATCGAAAGAATTATATACCTAAGTGTAAGTTACAAACACTCATCTTCTGCGAGTAATTTCTCAGCATAGTAACTTGTCCAAAGAGGGCAAGACAAGTTAAAAATTTTGCTGGTCAAGTTAAATTCTGTGTTACTTGTCCATAATTCTGCATAAAATGTGATGCAAAAAGTTTTGTTTTTGAGTAATGTCATGAAAATCATAAATCAGGATAGGTGGAACAATTTCAGATTAGTCTAAACCTGTATGATTACATACATGATGGAGATATTATTAAAGACAGGTACATGTGTTCATCAGGTCTTCCATATTGTTCTGCAGACTTTGTCACGGTTGACATCAAAATTGGAACGAGTTGAAAGACAGCTATCAGAGTCACGAGACAGAGAAATTGACTTCAGAGTGAAACGAAGTGAAACTGCTGACTTAAGGTATGTAAACTCTGGTTTAATATGTGGAGGATCTCGAGGATGCTAGTGAAGTGTCAGAGAATTGAACTTTTTAAAAATTGAGTATTTTAATATACATATAGTTTAAATTCCAGTCAGTCTAAAAACACTAAAAAAAATTATAATGTTGGTTTGCATTTTGTTGTACTAGACATAGTTCAGACTCTATATCATATCATATTTCACAACAGAAAGCATAGAAAACAGCACCCTGTCTACAAATGTCTACAGAAAACAGCACCCTGTCTCCAAATGTGAATAAAATAATAACTGAATAAGTATTTTAAAATTCATCAATTTTGCACTGGTTAAAAACTATAGATTCCTTATATGGAATACATCGAGAAAAGTGTATGAAGTTGAGTGAATTTTTGTCCATGACACATTATGATCACATTTGATTTCTGAAACAGCAATCATGAGGAGCCTACTGGCAGCAGGTTGGAGATTGCTAATCATTTCCCAATACATCATATACTTTTCATTGACTTTATAATATTTGTTCACTGTACTGTAATTACAATTATTAAAATTGTACAAAGTTTTATTTTTATTTATTCCATAATAGGCTGAAGTTGCAATTACATTATCTTACATTCAAGCACTCTATGAATTCATATCACTATGATATGTTTAGGTAACAAATGAAGTCATAACAGTGACATAATTTCATTATCATAATATTTCAACCTGCAGACTAAACATTAATTTGAGCTTAGTGAAAATCCTTACGATCTGTGAAGCATATTGAACAAAATCTTTGTTTTGTGGGCCTTGGCATTTCCAGTTCTGTACTTACACTAATTCCTACCCAAATATTTATAGTGTTTAACATTGATACACCATTGTATAAGGGGACCAAAGTGTTTAACATGGATATACCATTGTATAAGGGGACCAAAGTGTTTAACATGGATATACCATTGTATAAAGGGACCAGAATGTTAAACATGGATATACCATTGTCATACATGTGAACCTCTCCCGCACGGGAGGGTTTTCTCCCGAGTTTACCTACTTCTGGTAATTTTAACCAACATGTACACTGTCAATCACCCTAAATATATTTTATGATCCAATTACCATTTATACATACCATTTACATTCCCCGTTGATCAGCAACCTTCATATATTACTCTCACAACCTCATTGTTTTGTTTTTGTACTTTTATCGCACGTTGATCGTAAACCACTTCTCATACATAAATCATATATCATCTAACCTTTTTTACGTCGCTATATAGCCTTAGAGTGCTGGTGCGCCTTAAAACCCCAATCAAAATCTCAAACAAATTCTCCCGAGTTCAGGGATGTCTACCGTCTCTCCTGCTACTCTCTGAAATCTCCTGCATACGCAAAATTATTAGTGAAAATTTTTATTTTTTCCATTTTTATTTTCTTCACATTTTGATTTCAGTGTTGTATATTTATGGTAATACTGTGACTGAACTGGCTTAAGCAGGGCAAGACAATATAGTTGCTAGTTTCACCCGTTGATCATATCGGCATGGTCGACTGGCTTCATTGTTTGAAGTTTGTTGAGGTGGATTATACTATATGTGAGCAGAAGTAATTCCAAAAGGATTAAAGACATTAATTGATTATGGTTCAGTTTACTAAAGAGCCCAATCAGTATAAAACAATAAACACTGCTTTGATCTTTCAACAAGTTATGTTCTGCTTTGGTGCTTATAGTTGTCGAGATGGATTAGATAGAGTCTATAATATGTATGATCAAAAGTAATTTTAGACAGGAATAACGATGTTAATTGATTATGGTTGTATTACTCCAGAGCTCAAGTGGCATATAACTGGGTCGGTTTGACTTCATGTTTTAAGTTTGTCAAGATGACTAAGCATGCCAATGCCGAAACACCAAAATCCAAGCAAGCGAAATATCACACGAAATTCAATGATGGCTGGAAATGGGAATTTCAGTGGTTGCAATCACGTTCAAAGGGACATGAATATGCATTCTGCTTTTCCTGTAAAGCTGATTTTAAAGTGTTACGGTGGCAAGAATGACATCATGCATCATGCAGAAACCCGATTTCATAAAAGCATATTAACTGCGACAACAAATATGCCATTACTTAAATCCATGTTTGCGGAATCTGCATCAAATGTGGATAAAGTTACAAGTGCTAAGACACTATTTGCCAACTTTATTGCTGAATATAATCTCCCATTTCAGGTAGCAGATCAATTTTCAGATTTAGTCAAAATAATGTTCCTTGACTCATAAATTACACAAAAGTTCTCATGCAAACAGACAAAAACTACACATACTGACTATTTTATTGTTCATAAAAAATCATAATCTTAATATAATAATAATAATAATAATAATAATTTATCATATAAACTCACTGTCGTGGGTGACCATCTGCAGAACGCGACCAGTGATAACGATTTGTAGGCAAAATATGCATTCGACACTACTACAAAAACTGATATAATCGTCACTGACTTTGATTTAATCCTTTGTAAACATGAATGTAAACCAGACTAAAGTTCATGACACTAACTGCCATTGTAATCCATAATGCCTGGGATGAATGGGGGTATTTGTCTCCATTTATAATGGTAGTAAGAGATAATCCTTTTCCGGATTTGATGGTCATTATTAAAGAGTGGTGATAGTGATGATAATGATGACAACAAATGGGGTCTTCAAATTAGGCTTAAAGTCACAAAGGGTTTGATGGTATAATGTATGCGTTTGTGCTTCATGTGAAGAATTTTACTGACATTAAAACAACATTAGACCTAGACAGTACAAATCTTGAGCAGTTCTGCAGGCAGTCAGCAATCTGAATCTACCCACAGACAAGAAATTATTTAAACTTCTTGGTGGAATCAGTAGAATTGTACTGACATTGCCACATTCCAATGCAGACACTAGAAAAGACATTTTCCATTTTGAGGAACATTCAGGCTGACTCTAGAGGAAACCTGGATTCAGTAACAATACATCATATCCTAATTGTTAAGATCAACAATGATGAGGACTGCCACCAATATAATCCAGCAATGATCTAAGAAATGCTAAAAATGCTTCTGGTACATATAAAAAGAGTATGAATGGCAACAAGTTACTGTGAAAGGACTGATTTGATGAGATGATGTGCATATTTTAATATTAAAAAAATGAAAATTTGTTCAATAGTTGTAATTTTTGTCCATTTGCATGCTAAAAATCGGGTAGATGAAAATCCTGCCTCTTTTGAGGTCAAAAGTCCTGACCAAATTTTGGAAATCTTCTGATCTGTCCTGAACTGACCTGTCTTTTCTGTCACATGTATGAATTGTATAAGGGGACCAAAGTGTTTAACATGGATATACCATGGTAGAAGGGGACCAAAGTGTTTAACATGGATATACCATTGTAGAAGGGGACCAAAGTGTTTAACATGGATATACCATTGTAGAAGGGGACCAAAGTGTTTAAGATAGATATACCATTGTATAAGGGGACCAAAGTGTTTGACTTGGATATACCATTGTATAAGGGGACCAAAGTGTTTAACTTGGATATACCATTGTATAAGGGGGTTATACCATTGTACAAGGGAACCAAAGTGTTTAACTTGGACATACCTATATATAAATGGGACAAAAGTTTTTAACTTGGATATACCATTGCATAATTGGACTAAAGTGTTTAACATAGATATACCATTGTGTAAGGGGACCAAAATATTTAACTAGGATATACTATTGTATAAGGGGACCAAAATGTTTAACATGGATATACCATTGTATAAGGGGACCAAAGTGTTTAACATGGATATACCATTGTATAAGGGGACCAAAGTGTTTAACATGGATATAGCATTGTATAAGGGGACCAAAGTGTTTAACATGGATATACCATTGTATAAGGGGACCATAGTGTTTAACTTGGATATGCCATTGCATAAGAGGACCAAATCGTTTCATTTGGACATACCATGGGGTTTTACCATTGTATAAGGGGACCAGAGTATTAAACTTGGATATACCATTGTATAAGTGGACCAAAGTTTTTATCTTGGATATACCATTGCATAAGGGGACTAAAGTGTTTAACTTGGTTATACCATTGTGTAAGGAGGCCATTGTGTTTAACTTGGATATACCACTGTATTAGGGGGCCAAAGTCTTTAACTTAGATATACAATTGCATAAGGGGGTTATACCATTGTATAAGGGGAACAAAGTGTTTAACTTGAATATACCATTGTATAAGGGGGCAAAAGTCTTTAACTTGGATATATCATTGCATAAGGGGACCAAAGATAGTACATGTACAATATTCTACTTGAAAAATATATGTTCCATATGAACTGGTAATTTATGATTTGAAATGCAGAGATAATGTCTTCATATTTATGGCTTTAGTGTTAAAATGCCATAAACACAAACGTTATGAGACAGTTTTACTCCAAGAGAAAAGATTGTGGTAATATCTAAAGCTAAATGTGAACTTTCTTTTAATTTTAATTAGATTAAAATTGGCCGAGGGAAGAGCCAAAGACTTGATGGAGGAAAAGATTTCTTTGGAGGTAAAACTAGCCACAGTTGAGAGAGATCTCAAACAGAAAATCAAAAAGCTAGAAGAAGAAAGAGATTCTTTGGAACATGCTCAACAGTTGCTTGAGAGAGAGGTTAAGAGTTTGGGATGTAGTAATTCTAAAGAAGAAGATTTTACTCTTTTGAAGTCTGAGAAAAGGGAATTAAATGAAAAAATAAAAATGTTAAAAAATGAAAATGAAGAATTAAAGAAGATTGAGAAAGAGAAAATGTCCCTCTTGGAACAGTTGGAAAACTTGGAGGAGGAGGTAAACAGGAAGAGAAGACTTAGTGGTGTGGATAAACAGAAGGATGAATTACAAAGAAAGATGGATGACCAGGAAACAAAACATAAAGAAAGGATGAATGAACTTCAAGAAAGTTTTGGGAAAGTAGAAGATAGGTTGAAAAGTGCAGAGAATGAAAAGAAAGAACTCCTGATTCATATGAAAGAGTTGGAAACAAAATTAAATGGTTCAGAGGATGATAAGAAGGAAATTAAAAGACTTCAAAATAAAATGGAAGAGTTAGAGATGCAGGTGAAAAACTTTGAAGACAAAAAAGAAGAAATTCAAAGGCTAAAGATACAAATTGAAGAATTAGAGACACAATTAAAAAATTCTGAGAAAGATGACTTTGCAAAGAAACCGAGTCAAGCATTGTTCCGACGACCATCGCGATTTGAAGACCTGGAGGACCTAAAACAAGAGAAGCAATATTTAGAGACAAAAATATCAAGCTTGCAGAAACAGGTAGAGTGTGCCCAGAGCCGAGTAAAATCCATTGAGGATCAAGCCGAGGCCAAGGTTGAGGAGATACAGAAAGAGCTTAATAAAGCAAAGGTGGAGGTGGATAAATTCAAAAGTTTAGCTGAAGAAAATGAGCGGCTTAAAGAAGATAAGGCAAAGCTTGAGAAACAGCTCGACTCAAGGACAAATGAGATGATTAAAGAGGCAAAGACTGTCACTGAGAAGGAAAAAGTGGCCACATTTGCAGAGGAAACTTTGCAGAAGGTAAATAAAGAATGTAGTGTCAGTGATGATGATCGTGATAACAACAAAACACCACCAACACCACAATAATGATAAGTACAATAACAACAAAAAAGACTTCAACAACAACATCACCACAACATTAATAATAAGCAGAAAAATAACAACAACAACAACAAGACTAGCTTGTAAAGTAGGTAAGGAAGCATAGAAAATTTTTCTTTGATGAAATGAATGTACAGTGAAAGAAATGCATATCATCCAAGGATATATTTGCTTAGACCACTGACATTACAGCTTGCCTTTATAGTAATCTGTGTGGGTAAACAAATATATATGTAAATTATTCATTTACTAATGGTGATCATTTGCCTATGTCCACATAATTACCCTCGGTGACCACAAGCTTAATTTCTTATTTACCTCCACCCCCACCACCACCCAGTAGGTCAAGGCAAGTTAAATCAATATATAAGAAAAGGATGCTTTTACTCTACAATTTTACTTTGAAAATCTTTTCTTTTTATGCCCGATCAAATTTGAAAAGGGCATAAAACATTGTCCCTGTCCATCTGTCCTTTTGTCTTTCCATCACACTTTGATTAAGTTTTCTGTTTAGGTCAATAAATTCACAGATCACAAAAGAGACAGGACATTAGTGTTCTATGAACACTTTTCTATTTATGTTTCTACTGCATGTGTTTGTAGGAGAAGGAGAAAAGTGGCTGTGTCCTATCCAAGATGCATCATGAGCTGCAGGAGTCAAATCTTGCGCTTAGTGAAGCTCGGTCACTTCTTTCTGCCACCCAGCGCCAGGAGAAGAGCACCAGGGAAAAACTGGATGCAGAGATCCGAGAACTGAAACTTAGAATCTTTACGCTGGAGGTATGTATAATGTACATGGACAGATTAAATCAGTGGCCAGGATTTTTTGCGTATTTATAAATATCATGTATATAGTTTATCTTTGTTCGTTATGTTTGTTCACAAAGTCTGATCTTTTCACATCATTTAGTAAAATGTCCACTATGTTGCTACCTCCTGATCATCAGTGTTTCTCTTCCGAAGGGTACTGAATGAATTGCAAATTCAATTTTCCCCACTTTTGCCCATCCAATAAAAATAAAATCAATGACTAACAGAAATTTTTGGCCATGATGTTGAGAGACAGACATGAATACAGTCTGTTTAGATTCCAAAATTATTCTCTCTCTTCTTTTACTAGTCTAGAGAACTCAGTATCCATACCACTAATGTTTCAGGGACTTTGGCATTGGGTAAGCATTCTCTTTTACAGTGTGCAGTAAGTAGATAAGATCACGAATGGTCCATATTACCCTTTTCATATGAAACATCATTGCAACACATGTATACAGTAATACAGTAAATTTATATGACCATAAACACTTCATATAATTCCTACATTTGTTTACAGGGAGCCAAGGGTGCTGCTGAAGATAAGGAAAGTAAAAGGCAGCAGGTACATATAATTTTAATTCTACAGATTTATTAGGCATTCTGCTTACCCTAAACTTTTCTTCTTTCACATGCAGTAAGGCAGCAACAAAACGTCAAAATATTCACTGGTCTCTCTGTCAGAAAACCTGATTGCACTCGTATAAGATGACTGAATTAGTCAGTTGTTATTTTTATAGTATGTATATTTGATTGAGGTTCAATGGAAACAAGGTCAGAATTAAATGCTGCAAAAAATATTTATTTATATACATGTATGTAGAGTACAGTAACAATTTTAGCCAGCATAAATGTTCTATTTTAATATGTCCATTTGAAAAAATTGCCAAAATTTGGTCTTACTCAGACTTATTAAATGTCAAAATGATATTTTTTAAATAGCAGAAAAGAACAGAACTTTATTTACCTCAGGTCACAACTGACAAATAAAGATCACAAAAACAAACTTATACAAATTAAATCTTGTACAGATTCGGAATAAAACAGTTCCTCAGTTCATATCATCAGACTTTGAAAATGATCTATACGAAACCATACATGAGAGTCGCTATTAATCTGAGAATTATCCTAGTTGATGATTTTACATTCAAAAATTGATCAGATTATGAGCAATTTCTTATACCAGTCCTAATCACTGCAGTAAAACAAACAGTATATGTCTATTTATGTCTATAAAGTATGAAGGAAACGTAATGGCAAATTTCCTTTGTAGGAAAGCCATGAAAAGGAACATGAATTCAGTCTTTTCAAGTCCCAGAATGAAACAATGGACAGAAAAGTAAAGGTAAATATGGTGCCATAATACATTTTTATCAGGAAGTTGTTTCATGTAGGCCAAATTTAATAGATTCAGTATTTTAATAAATTTTTGTTGAGCCCAACTAGGCAGATATTCAACACAGTGATCACTTTGGTGTCTGTGTCTGTCCATACATATGTATGCCAACATCCTAGATTAAGCTCAGTGTTAAAGTTTTTGACTTTCTAGCTAAATAAAAAGGTGGGCTAAAGCAAAAATGGAGATCTCTTGTTAATATCTTATTCTCCTCATGTCTTTAAATAATTAAAGTATTAGTATACATTTAATAAAAATCTTATATGGATACTATAAGTGATGTACAACTTGAGTAAGAAATGTCAATGGTATTGGAATTACTCTTAACGTCATGTAGCAATAACTGTAATATTTACACATTTTCTTTAATTGATTAAAAAAAATTTTATGGAAAATTCAACAATAATTTATTAGATTCTGCTTTAGAACACTTACCAACTCAAGCAAAACAAAATTATTAGATGCAATTTATTATCATCCTGGTATGTAGCATGGGGGGTATAACTGTTGCTCTGTCTGTCTGTCTGTCCATAAACATTTTAGTTTTTGGATCATAATTCTCAAACTGATCAACTTATTTCAACCAAATTTGGTGTACATGTCAAGCAAGTTGTGTAGGGGTGTCTTTTGATACTTAGAATTTTCGGCATTCTATATTTTTTATGTTACCATTGAAATAAAGTGCATGTGGGGGTATGCAATATTTCAGTCAGGATGCACCATTGCAGGATTTACTCAAAATAGACACTACATTACACAAAAAAAGAAGAGATTTAATATTCCAAAAGTGGCAAACCAAAATTAACAAGGCACGTTTTTTACCTTCAATCTGATACTGATGCACCAACCTATAATTAAATTTCTCAATTGCTCAATGATTGTTTTTATGAAAATGAACAAAAATCCATCTGGCAATTATTTCCTATTGCACTGGTTGCTATGCTCAAACTATCAGTCTTCCTCCATTCCTTTAATTCCATATGGCAAAACTCAGAATCAACTGGAAATAATCATGTACTCATTATGTCCCATAATATTGCTTGCCATCAAATTGTAATAGCCTTGATGAAAATATGAAACAAATTCAAGTAAATATATTGAGATAACTTCCACCCCAGTTTTATTAACATTTTTGACTAAAAGAAAAATCTGTAGTCTCTCCAATATTTGTAAACATGTGCTTCCAGTCACATGATACAACTTTGATGTAGTGACTTTTGCATTTGTAGTGTTTGCTAAGAGGTGGATATGGAATGGCAGATAACGATTTCTTTACCCCAGTATCACACTTAGATTGTGAAAGCAATAAAAATGATTGCAGAAATGGTACTTCTAGTGATCAGGCTGGTAAAACCCACAAAAACGAGATGAAAGTCAAACAGAAATTGAAACTTTCAACAGAGAATTGGATTCCAAAATGGCAAAACTAGAGAAGAAAAACATTCTCATACCATCAAGATATGACATGAAAGTTGAAATTTTGCAAAGGCTGATGACTATAATGTTGGAGGGCATAACATTGTAGATTTTGCTTTCTCCTGCACTGCTAATGGTCGAAGGAATAAATGAGGAGAAACTTAAATTAAAGAAGGTGTTTTAGTTGGTTTTTCATACAAATAGCATGAAATATCAACTATGTAAATGATATCTTATTTTACTATGAGGTTGGACCATTATGATCACACCATTGGCCCATCTTTTCAAATAAAGGGTGCCAATTAGGCCCTTTTTTACAAATCTGGCTGAAACACTGGGTGCACCATCTCTGCATAACTCTTATTCTGCCAGCTGCAGTAAAGCAAATGTTCTGTGAGAGATTTTGAAAACTTTTGCCTACAAAATGCAGCATTCTGTGACATAAATTGTTATTTTATGTTATTTATATGCATTAGGAGCTTGAGGAACATATTTCAACCCTACAAAGAGAGAAAGGTGCTGCCTTGATGGAAAAACAGTTGCTGAAGAACAGCCTGAACCAGTGTGAACACAATTACCAACTAGAAGTCAAGGTCGGTTCCATTTATGGTATTTCAGTCAAAATATAAGCCATTATTATTGTATTAATCAATTGAAGATCAAGGTAAATAATGTCCTGTTTTAAAAATTTTAAATGTGGATTTAATAGCATTAATACACTACCTACTATTATTACATTGCTATCTCTTTTCCTGGTGCTGGTCCATAGTCCAAAGTGAAAATTCCCTCCTCCAGTTAGTAATTGGAATTCTAGAACAAAAACAACACAGTCCTAGTCCAATGGCCTAGGCACTTCCAGCCATCTGGAATATTGTCCTTCTTTTCCTTGGACTTTGTGCAATAAAAAGGTATCTTTGGATGCTAAAGGTTTCCACTAATCTAAGTGTCTTTTGCCATTATTTTTATCAATCATTGTTGTACTTCTCCAACAATGCAGGACTAGAGAGCAACCTGCCTCCTAAGGTAGGGGACTGGGTTGATACCCTCCCCCTCCCCCTCCCTATGTTTCCTTTCAATCTCTACAGAGCTTTGGGACACCCACCATCAGGTGGTGAGTCTGGAATGTCACACTTCCAGCTCCCCCTACCCCCCTTGAGCTCACTTACCGAAGAAAAGGAAGTAAGGCTGCCAATCATCTTCTCCTGCTTCAAGAAGGGATTACTAATCTGCGAGGAGAGAGAAGAGAACAGACAGGCTTGTCTTGCCAAGACAGAGGAGACAGGATGATGAACTGTCAATTATGGTGGACTCTAATGACCCCAATCAGTCAGTGCCATCTCCTAATTTAGTGTCCCCATCTCTGTCCCATGCCAGGCAGGTGATGGAAGATAAAGATGTGTGGACATTTGATAAGGCAGTAAATTAAGTTTACCACCTTCTGCCCCTGGATCTGTGTCCTAAACATTCCGGGTTTTTGGACACAAGAATTCTCTCCAGTTTGAAGACACTCTTGGGGATGCAGAAAATGGTGCTTTCCCACTCAGCCATGGTAAGGGGTATATCACAGAAGCTGGCACAAGGACAAGAAGCTGTTCTTCCAGCATAGGAATGCCACCTTGGATTCTTCTAAGGTCTTACTGGATCACAGCGAAGATCTATTGAGGGCAGCCCCACAGGACCCAGAATACTTGTTTGGCATGTTAATCCCCATGGTGGCCTCTCAAGATCAGAAAGATCAGCAGCACCAGTCATTGGACATGGTTCCAAGCCTGGCTAATTTGGTAAAAAAACACCTTCAGCCTGAGAGGTCTGTGGGTGCCCTACCTAAACACTTTAAGCAGGATTCCCAGAACTACCAGACCAGGCTGCTTGTAAGAGGTCTGGTCAGATCTAACAAACAATGCATGGGTCCTCTCCACAATAAGAGAGGGTTTCGAGTTTCACTTCTGGGATGCTCCACATCTATCAAAGACTCCCATTTGTTTTACCAGAGCAATCTGGAGGCCTTAAGGGAATAGATATACACATTTGTGAGGAAGGGGACAGAAGGGAAGATACTGAACACTCAAAGCTGAGGGTTTTATTCCGGGATCTTTCTAGTTTCAAAACAAGGAGGAAAATTCCACTATATCATCAGTTTTTCCCCCTTAAAAAAGTTTATTTGGAAAGAGCATTTCAAGATAGAGATGTCAGCCGCAGTCAGGAACACCATAAGGTCGACCGACTGGGCAGTCTCCATACACCTGGGGAGTATGTATGTATGTATGTATGTAGGTAGGTAGGTGTATAGGTATGTATATGTTTTTGTATGTTCATAAAAGTATGTAATTATCCATGTATTCAATATGTACATTATGATTATAAGGGTCTTAAGATAATGTTTATGTTAATGTCTCTTTGCTTTATGTGTGACGTGTATTTATCTTTATGTCTAAAATACTCCTATGGCTCTATTGGTATCTGCTTTTAGTTGATTCACAGTTTGCACAGTCATTAAAAGTCACTCAAAGTCATTGAGAAATGAACACTGCATTTCAAGGCCTTGAAAGTCATTGATTTTTCACCTAGGTCATTGAAAGTCCTTGAATTTGAGAGATTTTGCTTAAAAATAAAATATGATGGAAAATTCTGCTTTTGAGTCATTTATTTAACTTTGTGCGAGGATTGGAAGTACAGTTTGATTTTTCTGTCATCTGCTAGCCATTCTGCCATTATCAGAATCCATGGGAAAGTAATCAGACATTGTGCATAGCATCCCTTTTACATGATGTATTGAATGCATGCAAACTCTTTCACTTCACCACTTGTTTCCGCTAAGCAAGGATGGTTCATTAGCAACAGAGTCTTTTTAACGAGTGATCATCGCATCAGCTCAGATTCCTTTGGGACCCATATTTTGGCACCGTCTCAAGTTGTGGATAAATCAGTACACTTTTATGGATGGAGTTCTGATACACAGCCCAGAACCTCACTTCTTCCTGGATACTGATGCCTCAGATTCAGGCTGTGGTGCCCACCTAGAGCCAGAGAGGATGGTAATTCAGGGATTGTGGTCGGAGCAGGACTTTTCCATACATATCAACAACCTTGAAATACGTGCTGTCTTTCTAACACTACAAGGATATGTCAATCTCATAAGACACAGTTTCATTATGACCATCATGGACAACACATTGGACATGGCATACCTGAGATGTCAAAGAGGCACTCATGTCCCTTCTCTTTGCTTGGAAGTTTGGAGCCTCCTTCAATGGAGAGCTTTGGAAGGGATCACTCTCAGAGTCCACTACATTCCAGGAAAGAGGAAAATTCTAGTGAACAGTTTGTCAAAGCAAGGATGGGCAGCCCTCACAGCATGGTTTCTGCACCAGTCAGTAGCAGAGAGTCTTTTTCAACTGTGAGGGGAGCCAATGGCAGACTTGTTTGCAACGAGGCTCAGCAACAAATTACCACTTTATATCTCCCCATTGCCAGATCAGAATAATGGGCAGTGGATGCCTTCAGTCTGAAGTGGGATTGACTGTACATCTATGCCTTCCCATCTTTTAGAATAATCCCTCAGGTTCTTCACAGTCAGGACTTTGTCATTATGGCTGGTCCTAAAAGCCTCCCCCCCCCCCCACCCCCCCCCCCCCCCACATGGTTGCAGCAGTTGTGGTTCAGCGATCTCCTTGACCTGTTGGTGGTCACTCCCAAGGAGTTACTTCTGTGGAGGGAACTGATGTCTCAGCACAGAGGGTCCCTTCTGCACAACATTACATAGATACCCCACCTTCACACTTGGCTCATATCTTCTTGCCTGGCATCACTCAGGCTAGGAGGCATTCAACCTCCAAGGTTTATGATGCCAAGTGGAGAATCTTATGTAATTGGTGCAGTTAGTAGGACATTGATCTTTTCTGTTCCTCTTTGACTGCAGTTGCAGATTTTCTTCTCTTTCCTTTTGAAGTAAATGATTGCTCAGTTTTCAATGGGTTCCACCATTGGGTTGGACCTCATCTCTCAGAACTTATCAGGTATTTTGAACTCCAGAGACCACTTTCTCATTCATTAAAGCCTAGTTGAAAACTTCTGCTCTTTGGTTGCTATCTAAACCTCCCAATGAACCTAGGAGCGAGGCTTCTTTCAAGAATCTTTTCTCAAAGAGGGTCTTCCTCCTTTCTTTAGCATCAGCTAGGAGAAGTGAAATCCATGCATTATCGGTGGAAGAGGGTTGCCTACAATTCCATGGCAACTATGATTCAGTCTCTCTACTTTGCCAGCCTGGCTTTATGTGCAAGAATCAGCTACCTTTGGTAGCTCCTGAGCCAATTCAGATTCCTAGTATCAGTTGCATAAGTACTAGGGGTGATCAAGATAAACTTCTTTGTCTGGTCAGAGCCTTACATTTCTATTTAGCTAAATCAAAACGGAAAAGGAATGGTTGGAAATGTCTCATTCTACCTCTCAGAGGAACTTCTGGTATTTCGACAGACACCGTAGATTAGTTCGACTATCAAGAGAGCTTATTAATCACTTTCATTTATGAGAATCAAAGCCAAGGAGGTTCAGGCTATTGCTGCATCTTGGGCCTTTATTGATTATTCCTCTCTAGATGACATAATGAAAACTGGCTTTTTTTACCTTTCTCATTCTACCTTTTCCTCATTATACTTCTTTTTGATGGTGTACCAGAGCAAGGGCATTTATTCATTAGACCCAAATGTGTCAGCCGAGCAAGTGATCTTCCAGCCTTCAGTAGCATCATACTGGAAATAGATGGTAAGTTATATCTGACAGCAGTTATGGGTGCCATCAGTCTCCATTAGGACTGGTTAAGTCAGCAGTGTAATATTAGTAGGTATTGTATTACTGCTATTAAAATGTAGTTTGGGGGATAAAACTAATTTTAATTATGTAATACTTACCTGCCAATTATTACTGGATTCCCCCATCGTTCTGATCTTTAGTCTTGGTCCAGGTCAATGAAGGACAATATTCCAAATGGATGGAAGTGGCTAGGACGTATGACTGGGACAGTGTTGTTTTTGTTCTAGACCACCAATTACTAATTGGAGGAGGGAATTTTCACCTTGGACTGGGGACTATTGCCAGGAAAAAGAGATATTGATGTAAAATAGCAGGTAAGTATTACATAATCAAAATTAGTTTTACCCCCAAAAAGTATATTTTAGGGCATGTTCATGTTTACATGTCAGGTAGAGGTCAAGGTCAAGGCCTGTCTGATTCTCATATTAAAAATAAATGTTGATTCAGTTCTATGCCTGTAATGTTATCAGCAACTGAAGGTCAACATTTGCATAATGTCTGATACTGGCATCAAAAAGAGACTAAGATTGGTGTCTATAATGTAGTGTAGGGTTTAAGATCAAGGCCATTGCCAAATTAGTGTCCCATATTTTATTAGTGACCATTTGAAAGCAGGCACTGATTTATCAGGTAGCTATTTTGGATTTTGACCTTTGTATGACCTTTCCTATGACTCAGTCAAACAGTTAGATAAATTACCAAGCAGCTGATGATACATATTTCCATTGGCTGAAACTGATGTAGTTGTTTATCATTAGTAAAAATAGACCACTGATTCATGTTGTTATAGGCTAACAAGAATGACATGTCAATTTAACCATTCATTGGAATATAAACCAGTAAGTAAGCTGTAACTTTATTGGCTAATCAGCTAGACTGAACAAGTTAGTCTTGACTGCATTTTGAAAATAGAAATGTCACACCAGGCCCTAATTGTTGGCAGAGGTTCTATTGATTGAAGATCAAATACAGACCAATGCTTTGGAGAGTAATTATCAGTTGAAGAACAATAATAACCATAATGATTATCTGATATACAGGTTGAGGTGGCTGTCATATAAATGATACATGTAATTTTATTTCTAAGAAGAAATCAAGGTGAAAGAAGTCTCAGGGGTCTTTATGAATTAGGTGCTGTGGTCCATTTTAGGTCATTGACAGAAATGTCAAATGTTATTAATATAACTTAAAGTTCAAGGTTACTGTGAGCTTTGTCATCCATCATCTAGTAACCTATATCTAATGCATCATTTATGTCAGATCATGGTTAGCTCCAGGTGAGGTTCAAATGTGGTTTCATAATAGATGAATGCCCATTTCAGAAATAAATATGTACAGTAAAGGAGTGTTTCATATATCATACAACAGTATCTGCATGAGGTCAATAACATATTACACTTGTTCTGTCAGCCATCTGTAAACAGTTATATAATTTACACCTTCTTATTCAGGACTTTTATCTTCTGCAGGTCTGAGAACCAAGGGATGTTTTCTTCTTTCTTGTGGATTTTGGAAATTAATTTTAAATAAGGCTTAGGAAAGAAAGACATCTGTCATTTAGGCCAAACCCAAAACTCCTGGTTTTAAAGCTGATCTGTCTCACGAATATATCTAATCCCACAGACATCAGTGGTTATGCCTAAAAGGGAAAAATTTATGTTTTATTTTCATGGGCACAGGTACTGCATATGCCCGAATTGTATATTTGTTACATAGTGTGATCTACTTGAAAATGTTATTGTAGGTCTTAAATAAGTATTCTTGTTCTTTGGACAGAAAGTGGAAAAACTGCGTACAATCTGTGCAGAGTTAGAGAGTCAAATCAAAGACCTTGAGGCCTTGTCCGTAGAACATGAAAAAAAAGAAGAGGAATGGAACAATATCAGGTAATACTCAACATGGCAAACTTTAATATCCATTGCATGATATCTGCTTACTTAATTCTTGTAGCTCAATTGTGTAACAAATCGGCTAACAGTAGTCCATTTGTTGGTTTGTATTATATTCAGAGATCATAATTTACTAGATTTCATGGAAGTTCCAAGTGTTAATTTAAGTACATGGAAAAAAATATAGGAACACTGATTGACATACAAGTGCCAATCTTGCCATAGGCAATCAAATAAATTTTAAAAAATTTGGTCATCCATTAGATTTTAAAAACCATCTCTAACTTGGGTGCATGAGATTGTTAGATGCAAGCTTTGTGCTGTAACAAGGACTTTTACTGTCTATACTCACTTAGAAGTCGAGTCCAACTGCAAACAACATAGACCCTGATCTGCATAGCTTAATGCACAGGCAGATCAGGTCTATGTTGTTTGTTCTAGTGATTACTGATAACAAACTGCATAGACCCAGACTTGACTTATAAGCAAGCATAGACAGTATCTCTTTGTATGCTTCCCACTGTGATAGCAGTAAGGGACATATAGTTTTGTTGCAGTACATCTGCACTTCTGTCCCAAATCTGTTAAAATTTTACACACTCTATCATGGTCATAAGCAGATGGCCTGATCACATTTTTAGGCCATTGCAGCAATTTTTCAATTTGTACAAATATTTTTTAGCTTTTTCAACTTATTCTATTTTGTCAATAACCTTGTTAACATGATCAAGCAAAAAGCCACTTTAGATAGACAAGTAAAACTTGGTAGGCATTTTTGTATTCATTTGTAATGACCTGATTAGATTTTCTGGTCACTATGGAAATGTTTATTTTTTTTATACCTTTATTTGGGACAAAAATCTTGTTAGCAAAAACCTTTTTAGCATGATTAAGTATAAACCACTTTAGGCATGCAAATGAAATTTAAAAGGCATATTTGTATTTATATGTAGGTGATATTTAGATGTAGGTGACCTGGTAAGATTTTCAGACCATTGCGACAATTTGAGCTGGAAATCAGGTAATTTTTGCTGGGTCATGCAAAAATATTTTGAAAAAATTGAATACCTTTTACTTCTTAATTGCTCACTTTTAATGATGCTAAAAAGGACCAAAGTTCTTAAGCTCTAGAGAACAACCAATATTACAAATCAGACTTTTTTTCTTGTTTGGACAAACGTTTTGGGTTTGTGCCTCTTTAATCATGAGATACTCTACAGTAAATGATTTCTGTATGTCATATGGCATTTTGCAAATTGATTCACTTCCTTATACCTTTTCTATGCCAGAATTACCTATGAAAGAGCAGTCGATGAACGCGAAGAAGAGCTTGAAGGAAAATGCCAGCGTCTACAGGCCTTACAGCAAGCCAGGTAAGTAATTATCTTTATCAATTGGAAGGTTTGTTAGGTTAACTCTCCTTGTTTACATTGGAACAAAAGATGTCCACAAATATATGCCAGCAAGGTCAGATTTTACTTGATTCCATGTCATGTTGACCTTGGGTATAATTCAAGGCTTCTTCAAGTGTTTCTGGCATGCCCTCTCTTTCTTTAACCCAGTGGATTTTAGTTCAAATCTTTTTTATTACACTGGCTTTTTAGTTTCTCAGCGACTCACCTATCCAGGTTAATTTTCTTCTTTTTAGATCTTTATCAGTCCTTTCCAATCCACTTTTCCAAAGCTTTTATTTGTTGAATTGTTGAGTCATCATATATTCCACGGTAATTTATTCATGAAGGATTGTAGTTTCATTATAAGTTTTTTTATGTTCCTCCATATCTTTGCATTGATATGTAAAACTTCTTAATTTTGTATCAACTGAGAATTGTTTTCGCATCTATTTTAAGTATAGATGATGTTGCAGATCAGTGGTACTAAAATTTATGTTTAAAAAGTCCTCATTAAGAGGAATGTATAATTTGTATGACCTTTATGCTGCAAATTCACTTTTGTTACAAGGATACCAATTTCTTAGATTTTGAGGTTGTCACAAATGTCTTATTTAAAGACCCAATTAGCCTTGGTACTTCAGTGAAGAAAACAGTACCCCATCTTCATCATCAATTTATGTACTGACCAAAATGTAATTTTTGCAAACCATGAAAATTTATACCCATTAAAATAACAAAATTCACTGTATATACAGTCTTTCAAATAGGCTGTAGCTAAACTTAAGTACTAGCTGTTTGATACAATCTGTCAAATAGGCTGTTGTTCAGCAAAAGTACTGGCTGCTTGATACAATCCATCAAATAGGCTGAATGCAGCTAAAGTACTAGCTGTTTGATACAGTCTGTTGAATAGGCTGTATCTCATCTAAAGTACTTACTGTTTGATGCAATCTGTTGAATAAACTGTTGCTCAACTAAAGTACTAGCTGTTTGATACAATCTATCTAATAGGCTGTAGCTCAACTATAGTAATGGCTGTTTGATACAATTGTCGAATAGGCTGTAGCTCAATTTAACTATTAGCTGTTTGATGCAATCTCTCAGGTAGGCTGTAGCTCGGAAAAAGTGTTGGCTGTTTGATACAATCTCTCGGATAGACTGTAGCTCAACTAAAGTGCTGGCTGTTTGATGCAATCTGTCGGATAGGCTGTAGCTCAGCTAAAGTGTTGGATGTTTGATACAATCTCTCGGATAGGCTGTAGCTCAGCTAAAGTACTGGCTGTTTGAGTTGTCAGTAGAATATTTATTTAGACCAAGCCCATTCTTTACTTTGCATAGATCAATATCTCATGGAAGCCAACCTGGTAAAATATATGAAAACCACTATACCCATCTGTGGTCTGTGTCATATTAAATAATCTAATGAAAAGTCCAATTGTCAGGTCATTTATTTGGCCTACAAACATTGATGTATGATCAGATGAAGTTAAGGTTTTTTATAATTTTGTAACATTTCTATGGAATCTGTAGACAGAATGCCAGTGAGAAGGTTCAGGCAGTCAAGCAACAACTGCAGAATGCCACCACACAGCATAAAGCTGATCTGGAGAAGGTGAACAAACAGATATGGGAGGCAAAGAAAGAAGCACAAAAAGCCAATTCACAGGTAAAAATTAACCTGTCTTGATACTATTCATAAGGTTTAAGTGTGTTTGCTCTTTCAAGGCACAATTACTATTGGGAACTTATTAGTCTCATGCTTTTGCAAACCATTTAAGGCACAATTATTATTGAGAACTTATTAATCTCTTGCTTTTACAAACAATTTAAGGCACAATTATTATTGGGACCTTATTAGTCTCTTGCTTTTACAAACAATTTAAGGCACAATTATTATTGGGAACTTATTAGTCTCTTGCTTTTACAAACAATTTAAGGCACAATTATTATTGGGAACTTAATAATCTCTTGCTTTTACAAACAATTTAAGGCACAGTTATTATTGGGAACTTATTAGTCTCTTGCTTTTACAAACCATTTAAGGCATAATTATTATTGGAAACTTATTACCATATTTACTCGCGAGTAAGCCGAATAAATTAGGGAAAAAATTAAAACCTGGAAGAAGGGAGGTCGGCCTATTCGTGGGCCAAGGTCTATTATAGCTGTACTAACACCAAATAAGCCATCAACCAGGTCATCTCAGTACATGAGGACCTGAGGGTTCAGGTATATATATATATATATATATATATATATATATATATATATATATATATATATATATATATATATATATATTTGTTTTGGGTTATCTTATTTTACCTGTTTCCTCTATTTCTCATTATATTTCATCATTATATGTTGTCTCCAACTTGTGCGTCGGCTTATGCACAAGTCATGCACTTTTTAATGTTTTTACCTGTTCAGTTTGGGGGGGGGGGGCTTATACGCAAACGAGATTATACGCGAGTATATACGGTAGTCTCTTGCTTTTACAAACCATTTAAGGCACAATTACTATACGGAACTTATTAGACTCTTGCTTTTACAAACCATTTAAGGCAAAATTACTATTGGGAACTTATTAGTCCCTTGCTTTTATACACCATTTAAGCCACAATTACTATTGGGAACTTATTAGTCTCTGCTTTTACAAATCATTTAAGGCACAATTACTATTGGAAACTTATTAGTCTCTGCTTTTACAAATCATTTAAGGCACAATTACTATTGGGAACTTATTAGTCTTTTGCTTTTACAAACCATTTAAGGCAAAATTACTATTGGGAAGTTTTTAGTCTCTGCTTTTACAAACCATTTAAGGCACAATTACCATTGGGAACTTTTTAGTCTGCTTTTACTAACCATTTAAGATCCATGTGAATTGTAATAAATGTATAGTGTATGAATATTAGAGCTATGTATCAGCATGAGGTCACACTGCAACACATATTGTGATGAGCTCAACCAATTCATCACAATTTATAATTATATTACAGTGTGGCTTTTAGGATGCAGGAATGCAATAATTTCACATTTGTCATAACCTTGGCACAAATTAAACCAGTAGTCGTGCCCCAAAAAATCCTTTAGAGTTCAAATTTGGTACATTTCCCTTGATCTGATGTGTAATACAACTTGTATGTATTGGTTTTTTGCATACATGTTGCTCATAATAATCAAGCAATCTGATGGATAAGGCAGACAAAGCCCAATTATGTTGTACACTGATGGTTAAACTTGTGGTCTGAAAGGGGAAAAATATTGAATAATCAGAAGTCAAGTTTGAATTTTGCTCAGAAGACATCACAAAGAACAATATCTTCAAAGTTCAGAAATTCCAACTCCTTCTGATGTTGGTAGTTATTCCTTGCTAAATCAGGCATCCGGTTCTGAGACTGGGGATGAAGGTTGCGATTCTTTAGCAGCTGAGACTGTGCTGCCATTGAAAAAAGTGAAATGGATCTGATGACGTGTTTCATGCAAAGTAGACCTAAAAATGCCATTCCTATCAAAAAATAATAAAGGAATGATTTGTGATGTCAAGCATAACAAGAATAATGCATTCACAATAGGAGCTACCAATTCCCGAACTAGTCCTGTTGAAAGATGAGTAAGTAACAGCTTAGATAATATCATGTTTGTAAGTAAGCGAGGGACATAGCACAATATCGCAGAGATGGATATTCGGTATTGATGAATTTTATTCAACTTTTTTAAAATTATTTGGCCCACTTATTTGGAGGTTTGGCCCTCTTTTAAAGTTTCATTGTTGGAATTTGCCTCTTTTTGAAAAATCCTAGAAGCAACACTGTTAAAACTTGCTCTCCAACTGTTTTAATCAAATAATTTTAGAGAATATTTCATTGTAAAATCTAGCTATAATATGAGAACACTTTTTTTTTAAAAAATTAATGCAAGATAAACATTTAAATTATTCTGCAAATTGTATAATTCGATTTAATTGCTAGTGTTAAAATGTCAAAAAATTACATAATTACATTTTGGCTCTTGGGTTATATTGTGTATATGGTAATACAAAGATGTTGATCTAGTATATTGTATCACAATAGAAATATTGATATTTCTGTATTGTCACAGTTCTAATTGATGTGTCTTTTTTGGTCTAAAGGTGTTTTTTGCTATTTTATAACCATAGAAATATTGATATTTCTGTATTGTCACAACTCTAATTGATGTGTCTTATGGGGTTGAAAGGGAGTATTTGCTATTGTATAACCAGATAAATATTGATTTTTCTGTATGTGTCTTTTGGGGTCCAAAGGGGATATTTGCTCTAAAATATTATTTCACTATTATTCATGGCGTACCAGTTCAACATTTGAAGAAAAAAATACCTCCATCTGAGGAAAATGTTATTTATATTCAAAACCATGAAAAATTATATCCAAGAAAACAAATGTATTCACACTGGAGCAATGTAAGTACCATATACTCACTTATAAGTTTAGTCCAACTGCAAACTGCACAGACCCAGATCTGCCATCGCATAATGTGCCAGAAGATCTGGGACTATGCAGTTTGTTAGGTTAGGAGTAATCAGTAGAACAAACAACATAGACCCTGAGCTGCTGGCACATTATGAGATTGCAGATCAAGATCTATGTTATTTGCGGTTTGACTCCACTTATAAGCGAGTATAGATGGTATTATGTAGTAGCTAAAGATGCAAAATGAGTACAAATGTTTGTGCCTCCAAATTTTGAAAGTAGGTGTGCCCATTATTCAGATTTGAATGTTTGTGTTTTGATATTTTACAGCACAGCAACTTCATATTTGTAGGTTATATCATGCTGAGGCAAGTAGAGTTAAGTGCCTTGCTAAAGGAGATACCAAGGTTAAAAATCTGGACTTATCTAATAGTGGGAACCAACCCTGCACCCTTCTGGTCACAAATCTAATGTCTTAACCACTGAGCCACTGTGGCTCTTGAGGAGATATGAATCTTCATTGTTTACAGTTGGGTCCACATTTTACAAGGTTAAATGCTTTACTATGTAAGTTAATAAGAAGAATCTTTGTGTAGAGAAAAGTTCACTATATTTTTCAAAATGATGCCTGATCTTGTTATACTTGTTGCTGAATTTCAGCTATCAGAACTAGAGAGTCACAACAGTAAGCTGCAGATGATTGTGGAAACCCAGAAGAAAACCATAGACATGGAAAATGAGGAAAAAAGACGACTCAAGGAGGAGGTATGATGACCATTAGCATTGCTCTCGCTTTTTGAGCCCCATAATCTTGTAGCATGAAACTCAAACTCAAAACTTCTGATTGTCTGAAAACTTTATTCAGAATAATAAGTTTAGACTCATAACTTGCTGGACTTTTCATAACATCATTGTCTTCTAAATTTCCTACACCAAATATCATATCTGGTCCTTTATTCCTGTAACATTTTGAGTACAAGACAGAATTAATGACTATTTGCAAAAGTTAATTAAATATGAAATTGAAAGAATAAGACTATGCACTGAATTTCATATATACATTTTGGATCATTTTCTATCAAAAAGATTTTTATGTATGTTGTTTTTCCCTACTTATTTGATGGAATATTTCAGGAAATATTATGTAATGTGATATTGTAGACTATCTGTATTCTGATACCATTTCAGTCATAAGCCATGAATATAGTTCCAATCAAGCACGTTTTTGTTATTCATATTCTAACAGGTAAATTTGGACTAGATTTGTGTTTGTCAAACATATACTCCCACTGCAGTCAAACAAGTCTCAGTCTAAAGTGTTCAGAAAATTTATTTTAAAAAAAAGAAACAAGGAACATATAGTTTCAGTGACAAGAAACAAAATCAGCTCATCTGTGTACAGTATGCATACAGTCATGCCTATCTAATTTCATTTATCTATGTCATGTGATTTATACTAAATTGTGCTAACAAGGTTTTTACCAAAAATATCTTAAGTCCATTTAAAAAAAAAGCAAAAAAAAGCATAACAAATTGCTTAAGTGGCATGAAAATCTAACAGGGTCATCAACATATTCATACAAATGGGCCTATCAGATTTCATATATCCATGTTATGTGGTTTTTGTGCAATTGTGCAAACAAGGTTTTCCCATTAAAAAAGGTATAATTTCTAAAGGTTCAATTTGTTTTAAAAAAAGAAATGGAATAATTGCTGAAGTGACATAAATATCTAATCAGATCATCGACATACTATATGCATGCAAACATGCCTAACAACTTTTATGATCCACATTGAGAGGTTTTGTGGATCTGTGCTAACACTTTTTTTAGGATAGATGGATAGGACCTTGTTGAGTGGTTTTTGTGGAGTTGTGCTAACAATCTTCTTGGGATAGATGAACATATTGATGGACAGGACCACATTGAGTGGTTTTTGTAGTTATGCTAACAATCTTCTTAGGACAGATGGATATATTGATGGACAGGACCACATTGAGTGGTTTTTGTAGAGTTATGCTAACAATCTTCTTAGGACAGATGGACATATTGATGGACAGGACCACATTGAGTGGTTTTTGTAGAGTTATGCTAACAATCTTCTTGGGATAGATGGGCATATGGATAGAGAAGACTTAATTGAGTGGTGTTTTTGTGTGCAGTCATTTTATTGACTGATCTTCTTAGGACAGATGGACATATTGATGGACAGGAACATATTATGTTGCCCCTGCTGCAAGCAATTGGAAGCATTAAAATTAAATCATAGGAATAAATTAGAAACACCTGCGTTATGCCACAGATGTTTCAACAATACTATTAGAAGATGAAAAAAATCATTATATTCTGTATGTGTTTCTTTTGTATTACATACCTTATGACCTGAGCATCAGCATCCCACCATTATACTTTACTGCTTTATTACATAGTTTGTCGTTTATTATTTTTTATATGTCAACACTTTAACATATCACTTTCTGTGAATCTGATTGGTCCAAATAAGCCAATGAAATCCTTAATCCTTGTGGAGTATTCTCATTACTGATTGGGAATTTTCTTTGCCCTGCATCCTGGAACCACTTTTTTTACTAATAATATCAACAATGTGGGAGCCATCTTTCCAATTGGTAGCCAAATGGATTTTGGAGAGAGAAAACATGCAACTTTCACAAAAACGCACAGTAGTAGTTACATATATGGAATATGGCCCATTTACCCTACATAGAATTCTCTGAATGCTAGACTAAAACTTTAACATAAGTAAACTCACTGGATGTTCACCTAGTTAAACAAAAAATGTGGGAGAAATGAGAAAACCATCTCTTGTTACAACATGAATATACTTAGTCTATGCAGAGAAATTGAATTGAATGTTTGAAACTTGTTGAATAATTTCCAGCTTTTTTCTTGCCAAGCCTTGCAAAGCTAGAATTTATTCAACTTATTTCATAAATTCAGTATTAAATCATTACCCATTTGAGATTCTCTGTGTATAGCCTATCCTGTTTTCTTACACCTCTGTACTTATTCAGATCACTTAAATAATCTGAACCAGTTTCTTGTCTCACATCAGATTAATATAATAATACAGCTATACTGCATTTTAAATATACTCAATGAATAAAAAGATAAAAACTTTAAATGGACATACACCAGGATCAAAAGGCGATGAATGCAGCCAATTGGAACTCTTAGACCAGTGTTTAGATGATATTTTTCTACATGTACATACAAGGAAACCTGATTATAACATACCTCTTGTGAACAGTAAGCAATCAGGTTCAAGAGGGACTGATGCAGTTAATGGGAATTCTAATGTTGAGAAATTATATTTTACTGTGTACATAAGTAAAACCTATTGATAACATACCACTTGTGACTGGTAAGAAATTTTTATGATAAGCACAGTATACAGATTATATAGTACATAATTGGCTGGTTCAAAGTTACTCTGCAGTTGATAATATATTTGGATAATTTAATTTCCCAGATCATGTGAATAAGTATATTCACAGTACAAATTGACATGATTTGCTTATTGACCATATCTGAAATGTAGAATTTATGTTCCTTCTGACATAAAAAATATTTTCATACATTACTTTTCCTTGCTGAATTAATACAGATTGTAAGCTCATGAAAATTTTATGATTTACAGTGTTACCTGAACTGAATTCACAGTATGTATGTGTGTGTTTTGGGCTGTGTTGGGAACATTTATAATGACCTTTTCTTCTAATAATGATTAGGTACCTAATGGGGAGGGGGGGGGGTGACACAATCTTGGGGAACACAGGCAATATCTGAGTAAACAAATGCCCCCAGGCCTTGACCTAGGCTAATAAAATTGATTATTTTTAATTTTTGTAGGTATTTATAACCTGACCTGACTGATAGGAACTGTATTGTCAAAGGTGACATTTTTTGCATTATCATGTAAGTGGTGTTATATGGTTTTACAGTAAAATGCATTTTTATTTCTCTCTGCAGATATCCAACATCCTGACAGAGAATCAAGACTTAAGATCTACAAATTTGAAACTTAAACAGAATCTGGAGGAAGCTATGGACAAGTTTGAGTTGATTTTTGGTGAAAAAGTGAATTTAGAGAATTTTGCTGAAGCATTGCAAGTGAGTTTCATACTCATTTCTCATAAGTTCTCCATGATGAAAACAAGGATTTCATGGTCCTAGTGAATTGCAGTTTGGATAATTAACAAGGGTAGCATTCTACTAGAGAATTGCAGTTTAAATACTTAACAAGGACAATGTTCTCCCTAAAGCTAATAAGCTGTCTGTATCAGTTCTGCTACAGTTTTAACAGCTCATAAGTTGCCAATACAGCTTCCTAGCCCCTCTGTGCCTTCCTAATGGACCCTTACTGTATTTGTAAAAACAAAATGTACTACCCAGTATTTCTCGTTTGAATACATTCCCCAATCACATTAATGTTAGGAAGATCCTCAGCTACCAGTCAAATCCAGGAATTGCAAAAAGATGAAAATTCATCTTTCCCATCTATATTTCATATAGACAGAGGGAAGAAACTCTTCCCAACCCTTCTGCTTACCTCCCCTCACCACCACTAGGGGCTACTGTTTACTAGGTTTTTGCTTTCACTGAGATGATATACATCATATCCAATACCTAGTCTTATGCATTATTACACCATCCATCAATAAAGTTTGTAGAGTATTGAGTGTAAAGGTATTTACCATATGTTGCAATAATTTTTTGTGTGAAATTTGTTGATATTTATGTGAATTTCTTGCAGTTGTGGAATTCTGGGGGGTTTTTTTTTTTAATTTTTTTTTTTTTTTTTTTTTTTTTTCTCTTCTTTTGAACTTGTGCTACAATATGGTATTGTTGTTTTTTTTTCTCGCACAGACTGTTCATATTTATTTGCTCGTTTAGCAATAAGAGTTGTTTATTTGTGCAGGTGAACACTATGTTTTTGAAGGATGTCATTGAGATATGCTGCTGTCACTGCTGATGAGGTCGACCAGAAGAGAGAGATGACACATTTGATGATTTTGGTGAAAGCCCATGGGCTAATATTGAGGCAGAATGGGAGAGTGTGAAATTGATAAATGGTTCCTTGGAAACCAAACCGAAGAAATGTACGCAAGGATGTGTGTATTGGGATGTGAAAGTATGCATCAGTTAAGTCTAAACTGGCTGCAAATTCATTCCTTTTTACCAAAGGTCTGACTGATCTTGCTGTTTCCATTGACCCTGGGTAAAACCCTGGAGAGACTTGCGAACTATCTCCACCACCTGCTTGTTGTGTAGCGATCAGACCTCCTTCTGTACAATTCCTGCTTTCTCCAAAGGGGAAGGGGAAGCCGAAAGGGGAGGAGGTTGGATAAATGATATCCCCCTCCAGAACAACCTGGATCGCCCATTCATTCTCAGGAAACTGGCGCCCACCGTAAGGCTGTCGGTGGGTGGTTGGGTCGGTAGGTTTGAAGTGGGAGGAAGATTGTTTTCTTTCCCCGTTGTTAAACTGCTTCTGGAACTGAGAGGTCTGCTGCTGCCTGAAATTGGATTGAGGATGAAATTGTTGCCTTTGAGCATTATTCAGCCTCTTATCTCTTTGCTGCAGCTGAGACTAGTTAGGCCTGACAATATGTCCAGGCAGCAAGCAAGCTGAAAAGGTAGTTCTTGTGATGGTTGCTTACATACTTCATCAGTTTTTCTGCCAAACAGCAATGGCGTGCCAAAATGTACCAACTGCAGAGCCAAAGCTTGATGTGGCTTTCGGGTGGACAAGCGCAGGCAGGCATCCCGTCTCACGAGATCAACATTAGCTGAATCTGTCTGGGCATTAGCCATCATGTAATGTGTGGTCCTGTTTAATCACCTTGGCAATGCAAGCCATTGATTACCATGCATTATTACTAGCAGCTTTTTTGGCCAGTTGAAAAAATGCTAGCGAAGCCAAATATAGCATTGAGGAAGTAGTGATCATGTTTTGCACTAACTTGGATGTGGCATGCAAGACATTTGTGTCCACCTTATAAAACAGAGGGTTGGTCATACTGACCGATGAAATGTTTTTGTCCAAGGATGGCAGTTCTGTGCTGAACATCAGCGAATGTGTGCGGTACCAGCATGAAGAGAACTGGCAGCTGGCTTTCCAAAAAGAAAGCCTTGGAATTGCCAGGGTCCTGTATTTTATCAGTCAGGTGTTCACAGAGTTCTTCCATCTTTGCTGACTGTGGAAGAAGACAGAAGGATGACTGTTTGTCTTCATCTTCTAAATCAACTGAAGCCTTGACCTTACTGACCTGGCTTGCAGCTTACAGGGTTAGGCATTCAGAACTCAGCAGAACTCTGTAGATTTCTTCCATGGTGATTTAAAACTGTTCTGTACACTCCATTGTAGGATCAATGTACAGTAAGTCATCAAGGTTATCCCTGCATTCACTGTGGGGCTTGTCCTCATCAAGCATTCTGTCAACATCAGAATAAAACATCCCGAGGGGTAGGGATAAGGCAGTGCCATCATCCCTGTGTACTGTTTCATACCTCTTGTACTAGTCGCTGCATCTGCAACTCTGACAATGCCTGTGGGAAAATGCAGGTGACAACTCCACAATCCCTTTTTCATCCATCTGTAGGTGACCCGATGTAACGATTCCTTTGGGAATTTACCCATCAATTTGGATGGGGAGGGACCATCAAAGTGTCCTCAGCTATGCTGGCCAGAGACAATGTCATTGGATATAGACTTAGTATATCACATTCCTTCTCCCTGGACATGCTGCATCTCTCTTTCATCTTTAGACCTCATCACAGTACTATGGACCAGGCGTTCTCTGATCATAACTTGCAAACACTGCATGTACTTGTAGATGAACATTTTGTACATGCAAGGCATGTCTCATGCATATCCTCGTTTGCCTGAAACCCTTTGCATTTTATGCATTTCGTCAACATGGTCTATTTTTCTGAAAAACAAACACAATGAAAACATTTCAGGAAATAACAAACCGAAAGTGTTCACCTGCACAAATAAACAACACTTATTTTCCTATCGACTAGGTAAAGAAAATCATGATCTTGAATAAAGTAGTGATTTTCCTGTTCCAGTGGTACAACAAACAATGGCTTATGGCAGGAATTCCTCTAGAAAAGCCCCAGCTGGAAATTATGATCTCTATGGACACCAGCTCGTATGGTTGAGGAGCCTATCTATTACCCACCTTCAACATGGCAAGTGGTGAATGGGGGCCAGAAGAGTTACCTCTCCACATCAACATTGTAGATATGAAGGCCATAATAAAAGCATTTCATTTCTGGAAGAACCAATTATATGGAAAGGTAGTCCTCATTATGACTGACAATTCTGTGGTGGTGACCTATCTCCTCAAACAGGGGGATGAAATCACCAGATCTATGCATACTCGTTTGAGATTTTCTCCGCTGATGCACACAGATGAATATAACAGCCCAGATCAGACATATTCTGCGCAGGCTTAGTGTCCTGGCTGATTCATTTTCAAGAACAGGCCAGACCCTTCACAGAGAGTGGTCTTTCCACCCAGCGATCTTTCAGTGGATTTGTGCACATTGGGGACACCCGATGATAGATCTGTTTGCAACAAGGTGGAATCACAAACTGCCCACCTTCATCTTACCAGTCCCGGACACAAAGGTATGAGCCATGGATGCACTCAGTCAGTTGGGAAGGGTTTTAGAGCTACACCAATCCCCCCACCCCCCCCCACCCCCCCAGCTCAGGTGGGACAAATCCTGGGTGAACGATCTGCTAGATCTAGCAATAGATGTTTCCAGGAAAATTCTCCCAAGACCCAATCTGTTAAAACAGCGAAGGTCGCAGGTGTTTCACCCATGCCCAGACAGGTGACTCCTTCATGCCTGGCTTTTGTCAGGAGAGCCTTGCAAAGAAAACCCTCCACTTTGAAGGTGTACGACTGGAAGTGGTGGGTTTTCAGGGACTCGTGTTTGAGTGCCTCAATCCCACAATAGGCTAACATTTTTATCTGGATCTCCAAGGAGAAAAAGTTAGCCCCCACTATGACAGAAAGCTACTGCTCCATGATCTCAGACATCACAGTAGAGTTGCTATAGGTCATGATAAGGATTTAGCATGCCTATTTAACCAATTTTGAATTTAATCGACCAAAATCACCTACCCTGTTTCCCAAGTGGAATTTATCATGGGTACTGACATGGCTCAATTCAAATCAGTTCAAGCTCTTAACCAGCACCACCTTGAAGCTGCTATCATACAGAATGTGTTTCTTGATGACTCAAGCTTCGGCATGCACTGTGAGCGAGTTGCATGCCCTTTTGGTGGACCTAAACTATCTACGGTTCAGATCGGATGGTTCCGTGGTCCTGATGACACATCCAGGCTTCATAGCAAAGAGCAGGCTGCCATCAATGGGCAGTCAGAGTGGTCATCCATCCCTCTCCTCTAACAATGAATCTAGGGAGGCAGTGATCAAGGACCTTATCTACCCACTCAAACACTACATAAAATGCACGGAAAGTGCCAGGGAGCCCAGCAAGGCCTCATTCTTCCGGTCAAGCTGGGGAAATGGGATATAATCACTCAAGCCGTGCTATCATGGTTAAAGTGGGTAATACACTCAGCATAATCCTAGATCTTCAGAGATCAAGTATGCCTCATGAAAATTTCGGCTCATGAAATCAGAGCTATCTCTGCAAGCCTCACATTCAAACTGAACATGGCAATCCGATAATAGATGCGTGATCTAGCTTCACAGAGACAAAAACTGAATCTGGTAGGCCCAGTGGCTGCAGCCCAGGCCATCACCAGACCAGTTTAAAGTCAGCTCAGCTTTACCATAGGAGTAGAACAGTACTTTTGCTCGATTCACCTGATGATTTACTCTGTAAGAAAAAGTCGTTTGCTTCCCTTTCTCTTACATGGGTACTATCGTCATGGCTTAGGTGACTATCATTTGTGCTGTTCTGATATTAGGAGTGCAGTTTACTCTCATGCAGGGAACAATCCTTATTCCCTTGACGGTGACAATGTTGGAGGTAGGATGCTCAGCATCACCTCCTCCTATTACCTATTCTCCTAACGTTAATGTGATTGGGGAATGTATTCAAAGGAGAAAGCAACTGGTTGAGTAAATTACGTTTCTCCTAGAGAATACTTACCCAGTCACATTATTATTCAATCTTCTGACACCTTCCTGCACATGGTTGAGGCATTGCTCAAGCAAAACTGGTAAACAACTGTAGCTACCTAGTGGTAGTGATGGAAAGTAAGGGGAAGGGTTGGGAAGAGTTTTTTCTCTTCATATATACAGAATATAGATGGGAAAGACAAATTTTCATCTTTCTATGATTGCTGGATTCAAGAGGTAGTGGAGCATCTTCCTAATATTATTGTGATCAGGTAAGTATTCTCTGGAGACATAATTTACTATAAAATTTGCTTTTCCCAATATTTAGCAAGATTACAATTTACACAGCCCAATTACTGCTTAGTACACAGTGTGCTGATTGTACACTGTAAGTATTGATATGCATGATTACATCACATGTATCAGCAAGAGGCAAGTGGTCTAATGTTTTGATTGGAATGAAAATGATACAATCAACAGTAAATGTTGTATTTCCAATTCTGTTTAAGATGTTGAACTGTTTCTTTTCCAATTTGATTAAAATACAATAATTCGCTTATGAACCTGAAAGGAAAAGATAAATAAATGCAGACTATAATACAGCTTCACTCTCACATGAATAAACACAGATATGGTCTCCAAACGAGAAGGAAACACTACTTTTCATTTACTTCTGTATTGAGAAAGATGATTTCTTATCATTTTAGAAATATATGATCTCAAAATTAAGTTGTAATATATTTTCAGACAATATTAGAACATCAAGAAAAGCTCACACTTAAAAGATTTTTATTTAATAAATCAGCTGTCACTATGGTTGTACATGGTTTCTATAGTAACATTAATATTACTATTAGTCAGGAGTCGAAAATTCACCGATCAAATTTTGGTAGTTAATTTTCCAATAGTTGAATGCATTTTCCAATCACTCACCTGATTTCTTTGATGAAAACCATTTTTTGTTAGGAATATTGCCCCCATTTGTCCATTGAAAGTCCATGTTTTCTACTGGAAGTTTGTTTTCCATTTGTTTTGATCAAGCTCATACAAGCGCTTCACTCTAACTCTTCAGTAGTTATAAAAGATTGCCCGAGAGAGAGCATGCTGGCCTTATTTTGTAATTTCTTACAACTGATGTTAGAAGGGTCACAGAGTAAGTTCTGGAAAACAACCTTTCACATAATCAAATTTAAGTTGCAGTCTATTAAAATTGAGATCACCGACATAACAGAGATCTGAAGGACACTGAAACGAGGTCATGTTCTGTTGACCTTTCAGTTCACCAATCAGATTACAGCTTTCACATTTATGAAAGTGAAAAATGTTATTCGGAACAATATTGTTTCTAATGGTAACTCTCTCTAACATGAAATGCAACACTTTATTTGATCTGTTACTAAAAATAAGTGGTTTGGGAATTACAGAGGTCACCAGAACATGAACCTTTGTTGGTGCCAGTCAGATCCACTTTTAAGTAGATCACAATTTTAATCAGATTGATTTAGGTCGTTAACATCATCAACTTTCATAATTCTATAATAGCTAATTGAGTAAGAGTTTATTCTGGGTGAGTACAATTTTTCACTACTTGCTTGACTGGGCAAGTAGATTTTTAGAGATGTTTGTAATCATTGTAGGAAAGTATATATTTTGTAAATAGTTAATTCCCTTTAAACCATTTCAATTTCTTTTCACCATTTATGTAATGTTATGATACTGAACTAGTGATTTAAAAACACACAAACATTTATGCTATGATATAGTTATTTGCATGTTGATCAACTTGAAACATTGTTTCGTGTGTATCCCTACAAATTTAAAAGTTTCTGTGGAGTACCCTGAAGCAGTAAATTATTTATTTCCAACAAATTATTGTTTCAAATTCTGAGGGTCAAACTTTTTGGTAAAGATAATCACTCATCATGAACTAAATGTACTCGTGTGCAAATTTTAACTCTTGATGTTTTTATCTTGTGTGCAGTATAATTATATAAAACCTCAAAGTGAGAGCTCAAGTTGAAATTCTGTTGCTTTCCAAGAGGTCAAGGAGAATTATCTTCACTGATCTTGTCAGACAGTTTGATGTCAAAGTATATTTTGCTGTGCTTACATGGATTTTAACATCTTTTCATTTTATATTTTGTACTGAATGTTTACATTTATTTAGAAGGGTTCATCTTCCTAATTTTTTTGCAGTTAATTTTGACATTTTTCGAACTTTACCTTTAGTTGGCACCATATAGCCACTTTTGTGCTGAAGTGCCATAAAGCACAACTTCATATGTATACATTATTTTTTCTTTTTGTTTTGTTCTGGTGTGTCATATTCAGCAAGATTTCTTTACAAATTGCAGGGCCTTCACTTTCTGGAAAAGTACAAATTTGAAAGCACCATTGGTCAGCAAATGAAGTTGATAGACTATTTACAGGCACTGTGGGCAGAAAGCATGGCCAAGAAAAAAAAGGTCCAGTATCACAAATTGTTTTTAAAAATGCACACATGAATAATTTTTCTCTCCCATTCAGCGAGTTTTACTTTGGGTAAGATAGCTCCACCTTACCTTAGGGTAGATAAAGTTGCATGCAAATTCATGTCAGTTACAGGTACTACAAATATTCCTTTGCAGAAAACAGCTCGCTTGCAAACTGATGTCAGCAGAGCTACAAATCATACAAAAGATGCGTATTTCACAACACTCTTAAGACAGTTGAATATCCTACAAAATTCCTGTTTGGTTCTTTATCATATACAGCTGAAAATTGAAATATTCATTTTTTAGTGGTAAAAAAACAAAGTAATCTTCCCATTGCTTGTGAACAGGATTGGAAACTCCATCCCTTGGGGACCAAGATTTGTGCCATGTGGAAGGTTTGTTATATTCTTTGGAACTCTGCAAACCTAACTGCAGCACAAACCTTATCTCATGTTATACTTATTTATCCTATCCACACATATATGAAAATATTTTATTAAGCCATTTTTTAAAAATGTAAGAGATTGAAACACATTTAATAATGAGAACTTTCAGAGAAAATGAAAATGGTTAGAATAACAAAGAGTTGATTTTGTCCAAAGTTTAAATTGTATTTATGATACATTGATTGTGCAACAAATTCTAACTAGCTATCCAACATACTTTTTATAGATCGGATGCTGGTGTTAGGTGATCTTTGACATGGAAAAAAACAGAGAAGCCAAAGGAAACTACCAACTTTGGATAGGTGACTCTACATGTGGTGAAACTGAAAATCAAATCCAGAACTGCAGCTGTTTGAAACAAGTGTGTTTTTGCTGCATTATTCTGATTGGTTCTGCATGGCAATTGAAGCCTATTTTTTTTGTTTTAGTTTAATTTCTGTGATTTGCTTCTTACAGTCTGGTAAGCTGTTTGGCGGCAGCAAGAATAAGGACAACACCAGTCCTGTGCTGGCCATACAATGGGCTGACCTACAGGCTGCACTAGAACTGGAAAAGAAACGGAACACCAAGCTACAGGAGCAACTAGAACGAATCAGAGAGGAAAACTATCAGCAAGCCAATGAGTGTGGGTTTTTTTATTAGCTCACCTGGCCAACGGCTAAGTGAGCTTATGGTATGACCTTTTGTCCATCATGTGTTATCGGTCCATCTGTCAACACTTGCTTTTGAGCACTCAAGAGGCTTCATTCCTAATCAGATTTGATATTTAAGCTTATAAATTATATCATCAAAACTTCTGATTAGTTTAATATTGAGCAACATCCATGCATCCAGAGGCCATATCCCTCATCAGATCCGTTTGTAAGCTTGTATCATCAAAATTTCGGATGTGTTCAAGTATGAACAACATTCACAGCTATTAATGAGGTGAGCTTGTGAACACACTCTAATTCTGATCACATTTTAAGCTTGTATCATCAAAGTCTCAGATGAGTTCGATTATGAGTGTGACCCATGCTTATTAATGAGGATCCAGCCTGATCAGATGGTGGGAATTGAGCCTGCAGCCATCTGGTCATGAGTCCAGTGCCTTAACCACTGAGCCACCACAGCGCCCTTGGATGGGAATCTCATTGGTTTCCAAGTTATGACTTCAAGGGCAGGGCCCCAGGGAGGTAAGGACAGACCTAGTCTGATAAATCAGCTCTCAAACCTCTATTGATACTGATGGACAGTGTGGGTCTGATATCACATATTCATTAAAATGTTCAGACAAATTTGACTACAACACATCAGTCAATTTTTTAGCCACCTACTAGTTTTTCTCGCGGCTCTTGAGTTACGGTCGGTTGAAGGGTCCTTTCAGCAATATGTATAGAATATTTATGGATCAAATCCCATGTTTGACAACTTGTAAAGCCATATGGAATATAACAACCCTACCTCCTGTCACACTTTTGAACATCTGACTGTTCCATCAGATCCAGCTCCTTCGCTCATTTGAAAGTTTTGGTTTCTTTGGTCATGTGACTCAAACAATATTTCAAATTACCTGTTATAGTGGATTTATCACTCAGTTCATTTAATGCATGATCATACAAAAACAAAAACAAAATAGATAATATTTGTAGAGTCAAGTCACATGACCAAAGCAACCGAAACTTTCAAATGAGAGGAAGTAGCATCTGACTGGTTGCTGGATCTGATAGAACAACTGGATGGGCATTAAAATTTGTCATGGTGTCAGGAAGTAGAGTTGTGTTATTCCATGTGGATTTACATATACTAGATAGCAGAAAATGTCAGAATTACCTGATATTATGTTATGCTATACATTCCATGTGATCAAAGAGTGCTCTGCACTAATTAGTCAGTGCCTTGTAAATCACTAGCCAAAGGGTCAATTATGACTGAAGATGCATTTGGTGTTGTTTTAAGGATTGAAATCCAAGTGGCTAAGTGACTCTGAGTGAAGACATCACTGTCAAACCTGCGAGAGTGTTTTGATGAACTGTAGACAAATCAACTCCAAGAAACTGGAATACATTCCCTAATCACATTATTGTTAGGAAAATAATTATGTTACCTCCCGAATCCAGCCTTCCTGGAAAGACAAAAAAAATTCTTTTCTGTCTGTATATCATATAGACAAAGGGAAGAAACTCTTTCCCATTATCTCCTCTTCAGTTTTAAGCTTTTGCTTAGTACTATCGAAATAGTTCTACAAGACCTCCCAAAAATCCCTTGAAAATCATGCATTCAAACCATCCATAGAGAAAGTCTGTATTTTGTAACGTAGTAAGGTTATTACTACATGTTGTAAACATTATTTTTGATTTTTGATCAATATATATGTGCATTTTGTACACAGCATGAACTTAGTTCATTCTGACATTTTGCTTGAACATATTATAATTCTTACATGTTGTTGGTTGTTGTTAACGTGTACTGCATACATATTTCCACTTATTTTAATAACGAGTGTTGTTATTGTAAATTTTGGGTACACTTTGGACTGTTAATTTCAGAATTTTCTCTTCATTTTTTTGTTGTTCTTGTCATTTCAGTTTAACATGACAATGAAATGCAGCAAATGCAAGAAGTTCAAAGCTAGCAAGGACACTCATTAGACATGCCTCGCATGTACTAAATGTTCTTCATCCTCTACATGCAGTGTATGCTGTCTTTGGATAAAAAATATCTGGTCCACAGTGTTATGAAAGAGCATTAAAAACAAAAATACGTGTGAAGTCTCATCCAGAAGAATGTGACATTTTGAGCTATCACCTAAAGAAAGCATCAATTGCGAGCATAGTGGGGGATATTATGACGGTCCCCCCTCCATCCAAAGTTAGGCATATGATGCCAATGGGGTCTTTTACATCAGCAGATTTGGATGAACAAGGGGCTGTGGAGTTGCTGTCCCCAAATTCATCCCTGATGATGCTAAAGCTACAAATGCATCGACTGGTACAGGAGATGATAATGCAGGTACTAAATTTGATGCAGTTTCTGCCTGTCTTCCTTCACAATCCATGGATGATTTGGACTTTATGGGGGAGTGTCCCCTTCCCCCCATTTCTAGGCAGCCCAGTGGGCATAAGTCCCCTCACGTGTCTGATCATGACCTTTGGGTCTGTAAGTCCAGTGCACGGAGTTTTTATCAGATCTTGATGATCCATTTCTACATCCTTTCATACCATTTGATGCCATTACAGCTGCTGACCAGCCAGTCCAGCGATCAGTCCGGCCATACCATTTATCTAGTGCCTGTAGATCCGTCACTTTGGTGAGTCATACCACATACTACTGTGACTTTTTCATCACACTGGTATAGGACGCATTCTGGCACTTTTACCACTTAGTTCCAACACTAGATTAGAACAGCGTGGCAGTGAATATGACTACCCCGCTGTTCTACAATGTGGACAAGAGTGTCATTTATGCCATCTAGAAGCTCATTCAGAATATCGTGGCAACATCTTCAATGTTGGATCTAGCATCGCTAACCATTTTTTGGCTTCCCATAAAGCAGACAGTGATCATGCCTGGGAATCAACGCCACACCACTCTATGGCTAACACTCTGACAGCCTCTGCCAACTTAGATTTGGTGAGACAATATGCCTGTCTTCGCTTGTCATCACTTAAGTCGCACTATTCCTTGGCTCTCCGTGCAACACCCTTTGGGTTGTCGTTATTATTTGGCAGTAGGATAGAAGAAGTGAGGAGGCAAGCAGCACAGAAACTGCCCCTGCAACTGGCCATGCCTACTGCTCAGACATTCAGGCCAAATCAGTCTCAGCCTCAAAGGAGAGATGATGGTCGGTAAAGAAATGAGGCAGAATTCTGCACAGCAACAGCAACAGTTTCAACCTCAGTCAGATTTCAGGAGACAACATGCTCCTCAGTATAGGAGGCAGTTTTAATAAAGGGGATAAGAAACAAGGTTTCTCTTTCCCCATGCCTACTATTAACTGCCCTTGACTGACTACCCCGACTGTCCCCAGACAGCCAAACCAGTTGATGCCAGACTCCTTCATTTCCATCAGTATTGGATCAACTTTTTTCACAAAACGAATGGCCAATCCAAGTTGTTTCTGAGGGGCTTTGGATTTTCATTTATCCAACCCCTTTCCCTTTGTCTTTGCCTTACATGATAAATGTCCTGTCAGATTTGGAGAAAGCTGAAATTGTACAGAAGGAGATCAGGTTGTCACTTGTCAAGCAGGCATTGGAGATTGTTTGGAAACCAAACTCTCTCTGGTTTTATTCCAGGCTCTTTTAGTGTCAAAAGCCAATGGAAAGCTCAGGCCAATCATCGACATCAGCCAACTCAACAAATACATTGCAGCGCCAAAGTTAAAGATGGAAACAGCTCATTCAATCAGACTTTCCATCAAAAGGAACAAATTTGAGATTAGTCTAAACCTGATCAATGCATATTTCCATGTCCCTATTCATCCAGCCGTGTGCAAGTTCCTTCAATTTCCTTACCAAGGAAAAATATATCAGTTTTTTGTGCTTCCATTTTGTCTCAGCATAAGTCCTTGGGCTTTCAAAAAAATTATCAACTGTGTTGTCACCATGTTCTGGTATACTTTGTCAACAGTTAATGCGGCGTATCTGGAGACCGTCCACCCAAAACACATGGTATGTTATATTCTGGTGAAGGGCAGTAATGATCTGTCCCTTTTAGGTTACCTAGGCTTTTTGGTGAACTGGGAAATGTTGAATCTTGACCCATCCCAACATATTGTTTCTCATGTACACATGTTATGGATTATCAAACTCACAGTATATTTGCAACAGGGAGTCGATTACATTGACAGAGTTCCTGCAACTTCTCAGCTTGCTCAATGCGGCAGCAGATCTGATTCTGCTTAGCCACCTTTTCATGCTCTCCTTGCAGATGGCCCTGCTGACCCAGTGGCACCCCTTTTCTGGTCGTCTCAATCACAAGGTCAGGATCATGGCTGAAGTATGTCATTGACACAACAAAAATTGGCTCATGGCAGCAATCCCTCCGGAAAAGCCCCAACCGGAAATTACAGTTTTTTTTACGGACGCCAGTTCATACAGTTGAGGATCCCACCTATTGCCACAATTCAACATGGTCAGTGGCAAGTGGGGTCCAGAGGAATTACCTCACCAGATCAATCTTTTAGAAATGAAAGCTGTAATCAAGGCTTTTCATGTCAGACAGTTCAGTGATGGTGGCCTACCTCATCAAACTGGAGGGAATCAAATCACCCAACCTATGCATTCTGGTTTGGAAGTTTCTACACTGGTGCTTCCAGCTAAATATAGCCATACAAATTAGACATACCAGGCAGGCTCCATGTCATAGCCAACTTTCTGTCAAGAAAGGAGCAAATCCTTCATACAGAATGGTCCATTCATCAATAGATCTTTCATCGGATTTACATGCTTTGGGGGTGTCCGATGATAGATCTTTTTGTGACAAGGTGGAACCACAAGCTGCCCACCTTTGTCTCCCTGGATCTTGACCCAGAAGCCTGGGCCATGGATGCACTATCGATCAGATGGGAGGTGTTTTGGGCCTTTACCACACTACCCACCCCCAGAAGCTGCTGCCCAGATGACCACCAGACCCGGTTGATGTCAGCACAACCTCCTCACGATAAGCAGTTTTGCGCTTTCACTGGTTTCGCCCATACAATTTATTGGTAAGAAGAGTTCGGTAATTCTCTTCTGAACTGGGTATGGTTATCATGGGTCACATGACCGTCGGTTGTGCTGCTCTCAAATTAGGAGAGCAGGCTATCCTTCAAATGGGGAATCCAATCATTCTTCCCTCTAAGGTTGCCCATGATAGAGGTAGGATGCTCAGCATTCCCTGCTCCTATTACCCATCCTTCTAACGTTAATGTGATGGGGATTGTATGCAAAGGAGAAAGCAGATATTTTAGTAAAGTATGTTTCTTTGAGAATACTTACCCGATCACATTACAATAAACCCTCCCAGCCTCCCTGCAAATGCAAGCATACTATTTTGATGTATTGCTCAATTCAAAACTGGTGCCACCTAACAGTCGTCAAGGAGAGGTAATGGGTAAGAATTTCTTCCCTTTGTCTACATGATATATAGACAGAAAAGAGGAATTTTAGTCGTTCCTGGAAGGCTGGTTTCAGTACTTAGCAAGCTTCTTTTACCAACATTAATGTGATCGGGTAAGTATTTTCTGAGAAACATAATTTACTAACAAATTTGCTTTTCATGTTCATTGTAATTGAAAGATGAAACAGTCTTGATAAAGATTTTGTTCCATAAATTGTGACCTTGCATCAGCAGAGCTCAATAGAATGCAAAGGGGAGGGTTACTAAATTGTTGGAGGATCAGCTATATTAGAAGAAGTCAAAGGAATAATTTAGGGAGTACTACAAAACAGCTATTAGTGTTGTGATGACTGACCCTGCACAGATGGTAAAAATGACTGCCAGACTTTTGGCAAGCTACTAACAGACAAGGTCTGAGTAAAAGGGTCTGATGCAGCATGCTTTTTTCAGTAAATAGTCAACCTGTTGAAGGTGACCTATCACAACACACATTGTCTCTGTTCATTTATATGAATATTTTACCATGGAATAGCAATATTTGTTCTGTTTTTTTTTTTTTATCTCTACTGGTCGGAACGGGACTCTCAAGCTTTCAGATGCAATATTTTTTTTTGTAGATTTTTTTAGAGTAATTTATGCTGTTTACCATGTGAGACCTGGTGACTGCTGGCCATATATGGAATGATCATTTATATAATCTTCTAACATTTGCAATTCACAACATTTGCTGTTCTGAAATGTGTGCTTTTTCTACACAAAAATGCTGTTTATTATCAACCCTGGCTTGGCAGCAGCTCAACATATCAGTTACTTTGGCCATGTGTGTGTCTTTACATCCAAACAAGTTGGCAGGTGGTTTAGAAATGGGTTCTGTATATCCGTCAGTCCATCCATCTGTCTCACTTTTGTTTCTAGAGTATGATTCCAAAACCAAGATATCTCTGAAATTTGGCACACATTTTAGTGGTCCAGATGTGCCTTTTGCTATTTATGATTCTTCAGTTTCAATATTGTTAATGTTTTTGTCCATTTTGTCTGTCCATTCATCCATCCATTATCCACACCTTTGCTTCTGTGGTACAACTCCAAGACCGTTTAAGATATCTCTATGAAATTTGGTACATATATAAGTGTTGTAGCTGTGTCCTTTGCTATTTACAATTCATTAGTTTCAATATTTTTACTTTTTTTTGCCTATTTGTATGTTCATCCATCAATCCATTCTTCACAATTTTGTTTTTGGAGCATAACTTAAAAACCACTCAAGATAGCTCTATGAAACTTGGAAAACATTAAATCAATGGTCACGATGTGCCTTTAGATATTCTTAATTCTTTAGTTTCTTTTTATTTCTTTTTTTTTTTTTTTGTTTTTGTTTTTGTTTTTGTTTGCTGCAGTAGCTCAGTTCGTACAGCATTGGACCCATAATCCAAGGGTTGCAGGTTCAGTACCCATCTAGGCCAGCCCAGGTCAGCTGCCTTGGTGTGTCTTTGGGAAAGGCACTTGGCTCATATTTCCTTGGCATGATATAGCCAATAATGTGTTATAAGTGCTATTAAAATAAACCATTTGTATATCCATCCATTATCCACACTTTCTTTTCTGGCACAAAACTCCAAAACCATTTAAGATATCTCTATGAAATTTGGTACCTATATTAGACTAGTGGTGTAGATGTGCCTTTTGCTATTCACAATTCTTCAGTTTTTATATTTTTAACATTTAAATCCATTTGTATGTTTGTCCATTCATCCATCATTGACATTTTTGTTTTTAGAGCATAACCCGAGAACCTTTCAAGTTATCTCAGTCTATGAAACCTGGTATACATATATTTAACTATTTGTCCAGGTGTGCCTTTTGCTATTAACAATTCTTTAGTTTTATAATTTTAAGAATTTTATATGTATGTCTGTTTATCATCTGTCCATTATTCACACTTTCATTTCAAGAGCAGAATTCCAAAATCATTGAAGAAATTTGATGAGACCTTATACATCTATTGTGCTGCAGTCTAGATTTGCCTTTTGTTGTTATTTTTAAATTTTCAATTTTTTGTATGTTTTTGTCCATCAGTCTGAACATCCATCCATCATTCACACTTTGTTTCTGGAGGAAAACTCCAAAACCATTCAGTATATCCCTATGACAATTGATATATATATTTATGATATATTTCATAATGAGATATTAAAATATATCAGAGAAAAATTATATTGCCAGTGGTGATACCACTCTTATTGCCACATTGGTAATATAACTTTTGGATCCACTTTCTTTTTCCATTTTGGAAGTATATCTCCATTATGTATGTTATTCAGACCTGTATTTCCATATTTAGGCCTATTTAATTTTTTCTTCTTTTTCTTCTCTTTTAACCACCCTTTCTCTCTCCCCATCAGGATGAATAGATCTTAAAATGTGTCAAGACTGTTGACCCTTTGCAGAGTTCGCACGGTACCTTGAAAAGTACTTGAATTTCAATTAATCCTTGAAAAGTACTTGAAAATCATTTTTACCTTGAAAAATACTTGAAAATAAGCCTTGGTCCTTGAAAAATATACAATTAATCGACAAACGAATGTACGAAAGTTTCTTTTCATACCATTACGTTATGTAATTGAAATAAAACTGTTTGCTATTGGGTGGTTTACAACACGTGACCAATCAGATATTTATAATTGCGTGTGGACCTGATAGAGAGCATTAAAAAGTGTGCGAATCTTTTCTTTATTCAATAGTAAAATGCGTTATTGTGTTTGTAAACCTAAATTAATACCTTAATACGTATATATATTGATTTTGTTATATACGATACCAAATCTACTCGACATTAGGAATTTAAAGTTATATTTGGTCCAAAAATCAATCCTAAATTGCTCTAAATGACTGAATACATGTTTACGAAAACGTGAGCACAATATTTGACATGCAGCGCTCGTGCATGTATAATAGTTTGTGTTTGTCTATGCGATATTTCCCCCATGTTTGTTTTCTTTCTCGAGTTAACATAGTTAATCGTTAGACTGCAATAATAATGTTTGATTAGTAAACTACTGCGATTTATTGAGAAATTATTATCATATTCTAAACAATCACTGACAATAATATTCAAGTAACACCTGCAAATTTTCGCAGATAAAATTATCAGTTGTATGACAACCGTAATTATAATGCTAATATTTTAAAACAAATGCAATTAATGCATCCTTAATTTATTTGATTGTGACCAATCTTTTACCAATTTCAGTAATTGTGATAGGCAAATGAATGATGATTCCACGAATGCTGATTAAAAAGTGCGTCAAAACATTATAAATAAACATACAAATTCCTTGTTATAGAATAAACTATTGTTTTTAAATAATATGCATATAATCGTCACAGTATACATTTCCAACTATCATTCTTCTTCATCGATTTATTTTTTGTGGCAGCAGTACATCTTTGTACTTTAAATCATGGTGAATCAACTGTTCAAACTCTCAAAACAAAAGATAATGAAAAATATACACAAAAATGGTCACAATTTGTTCTTATTGTATGTCCAAGCTTCTGATTTTTGGCGTACGATCTAAAATTCAGAAGTCTGCTGGAAGTCTATTATTGACTTTTTCGGCATCGCGACCAAACTTTGGGCATAAATTACAGCCGTATGCCTGTTAACAGAAAGGCTGCTTTCTACACAATGTAATTACATGTACGTGTAAATGTACCTGTACAATTTAGATGAGCGATCACGCGACAGCAGATATAAAAAATTAGACGCAGTGACACGCGGCATACTTTTCATGGCGGGCGATTTTAAGATGCCGCGTGAATGCATCATATCATGTGTCGAAGTTATTCCAGAAATCGATTTTGTCCGCTGTGGACAACTTCAGGTACGCATAAATTATGCAAATCACTATATATGAGGTCAGCCGATGTGTTTTCGTGAAGTGTGTCGGAGAGAGAAGATGGGCTTCGGCAATCTCCGTAAACTCCTATCGCTACTGAATATTCAGGAGGCTGCATTCACACCTGCCAAAGGATAAACAAGTGTACGTGGCATTGAGAATACAGAAGATTTATCTGGGTATTTTTCTGCGAGAGCTTACCCATTTCACTTGGAGCAAAATGCCTGGGAAGTGTGTGTTGAACCCCAATTGGTGTCAAAAACAAGAATATAAGACCTGGTAATTAATTTTCCATATACTTGAAAGTGAAATAATGGTGGATTATACCTCCATAATGAAACATTCTACAAATTTGCCTATACCAAATAACAGGGCTATCAACTCTGAATCTCAATCAAAATTTCCATCCTGTTGATTTTTGTTTGTAAGTGTTGTGCATTTTTTCATCTCATCTGATTTATTGGGTATTATCAGTTACATATCAGTGTCTTAGATTGATAATAGGCCAGGCCATTTTTACATGAAACTGAAAAATTTCCCACCAATTTTGGTAACAATGGGCCACTATAAACCCCTTCCTTGCCCTGATATTATTAATTGTACAGTAAGAAACCACTGCTGATTTCAATTATTGTCAATTAGTGGCCCATAATTTGTTTTACTGGCCCATTCACTATTAGTACTCAGAGGCCAATCGGCCGATCACAGTGGAAAAAATCTATACACTGACCTAGAATTGTAGATATAATTATCGTCAAGAATGTGCAAATTAACAAAAATATTTCACAAACAATTATAGTTCAAATCAAACTCTTTTAGAAAGTGAAATCAAATATAACCAACAGCAAAAATAATAAGCTTATTCTGTATCTACCAACATCAGTTACAGTATGTACTCAAAAAATTTTTTTTCCATGTTGCAGCCTTCCATAGGTGACCAACACAAGGCTCTCTGTACAAAGTGTCAAAAAATAATTGATGTCGGAAAAATGGGAGAGAGTGCTGTCAAGTCCCACATGAAAGTTGAAAAGCACAAGGCCTTAGTCCACAGTTATGGCAGTGTCTCATTGGGTATACACAGCTTCTTTCAGGGAGCTAGCTCCACAGTCCCATCCACCACCCCAGCTAAGCCGAAAACACACAAGGAAACGCAGAAGGAACCCAAGCTTAATGAAATAGCAACTACTTCATCTGCACCTGATGACACAAGAAGAGCTGAATTCAGGTCAACCAGGTCATATGTTGCTGGAGATGATGTCCTCAAAGCAGAAATTTTGTGGACAATCAAGATTGTAACTAGCCACTACTCCTACAATTCAGTACATAATGCGCCAGACCTCTTCGGGCATTGTTTCCTGACAGACTTATTGCCCAAAAGTTTGCGTGCCGTGACAAGAAGGCTGCATACCTCAGTGTGTTTGGTGTTGCGGAATATTTTAAAACGATGCTCAAGTCAACAATCAAAGGACCATTGGTGCTGCTGTTTGATGAAAGCTTAAACCACAAGTTGCAGCAAAAGCAACTAGGTCTTCACGTCAGGTTCTGGCACGTAGAAACAGACAACATACAGACCAGGTATGTCACAAGCCAATTTTTAGGACATGCCAAGGCCACTGACCTCATGCAGGCCATGATGGATGCTGTTTCCAATGCAGGCTTAGCACTCCATGACATGGTTCAAATTGGCATGGACGGCCCAAGCATGAATTGGAAGCTACACGAAGATCTTAGTGCCCAACTACAGCGGGATTATGGAACCAGGCTCATTAACATTGGTTCGTGTGGCCTCCATGTAGTCCACAACAGTTTTAAAAGAGGAATGTCAGCAGCTGGCTGGAAGGTATCCAGTTTCTTCTCGTCAGCCTACCATCTCTTTAAAGATGCCCCAGCAAGGCTGGAAGACTATGTCAAATCTTCTGAAGGACAGAGGCCCCTGAAGTTTGTTGCCCATCGTTGGCTAGAGAATGTTCCAGTTTGTGAGAGAGCAATAAAGATCTTCCCAAACATAGTCAAGTATGTGGAGGCAGTTGAGACAAAAACAGTGACAAGACCTGACAACAGGTCATACAACACCATAGTGGAGTGCGTGAGGCATGACCCATGCTTTCTGGCCAAGCTTTATTTCTTCCAGTGCATTGCCATGCAGCTGCAGCCCTTTCTCACCCAGTTCCAGACCAATCATCCTATGCTACCATTTTTTGCACAGGCAATGTACCAGATGGTGAGAGGACTGATGAGCCGCTTCATAAAGAAAAGTGTCCTTGATTGCTCAGATGAAAAAATGGTAAAGACTAACATCACAGACACCTCCCTGGACTACAAATCAAGTGGACATCGGGTATGCCGCAGAGAAACTGAAGGAGAGCACAGCAGGACTGAAGCCAAGTGAGAGACAGAAGATGGAGTTCAAGATGGAGTGTAAGGCGTGTCTCATAGAAGTTGTCAAAACCATCCTGGAGAAAAGTCCAGTCTATTATTCGACTGTCAGGAACTTGTCCTGCCTTTCTCCCACATTGATGGCAGCAGACAAGACAAAGTGCAGGGATAAGTTCCTTAGGCTTTTTTCATACCTGGTCAGCTGCCAAAGGCTGAATGAGGACTTGTGTGATACTGTCATTCAGCAGTTTCAAATGCTGCTCAACTGCAACCCAACAGAAAGGTTGTTGGCATTCCGTCCATCGGAGGACCAGGTGGATGAACTTTTCATGAGTTCAATTGAAGGAAGTGCTGATGCATACAGCGAGCTCAAGCCAGTTCTGCAGACCTTGCTGTGCTATCACATGGTCAGGCCACTGTTGAAAGAGGTTTTAGCATCAACAAGGAGATAGAGGTGGAGAACATGAAGGAAAAAACCCTGATCGCCAAGAGAATTATTTTTGAGCATGTCAGTAGAGTAGGAGGCCTGGCAAATGTACAAATTTCAAAAGAACTTCTGATGTCCTGCAAGTTGGCTAGGCAAAGATACAGAACCTTGAGGATGAGCGTTTGAAGGCCAAATCAGCTACACAGACAGTTAAAAGAAACAGACCCTTGAACCTCTGGAGGAGTTGAAGAAAAAGAAGCAAAGGATTGAGGACAGCATCCAGCATCTCGAAAAAACATCAGACAAATTATATGAAAAGGCAGAAGCTACCGGAAAAATCTCCTTTGTTACACAAGCCAATGCATTGAAGAAAGAGAAACTGCACAAGCAGTCAGAAATGGAAACTATCAAAAAGGAAATTGCTAACCATGTTAAAGAACTTAGTACTTAAAAAGTCAGTGGTTGTAGTGTGGTTATGTGTGCAAATTATATATTTGAGTGTAGAATTTAAAGAAAAGATTGTGACTATTCTACTTTGTCTACTTTTTATCCTTCCATTGTATTTTGTTCTTCGTATGATGATTTGTGACTGTCATACAAGCAGACTCTGATCTCCAGTAGTTGTACTTGTAGTGTTGTTGGAGTTAAGAATTTAAAGAACTGTTGAACCTAGTGTACCTTATTTGCTATGTAATCGATTGGGTTTTTTTGTTTGTTCTTCATATAAAGATCAGAATTCATTTGTTTTTCTTAGAAATAAAGTGTTGTTATTCTCCTAAGATTTTTTTTTTTTTATTCTCTATTATAAAGTCTCAAGCCTATTGCACAAATATTAGGAAGCCCCTTGTCAGGAAATTACAAAATTCTCACTAATCCTTTAAATGGCCATTGATAAATATACCTAAAGTGCACTGGACATCGGGGTCCTTGAAAAAATTGGATAAAGTCCTTGAAAAGTCCTTGAATTTTGTCACACCAAAGGTGTATGAACCCTGCTTTGGTATACATTCATGTAATCAATGAGAAGGTGTCATAAAGAATGCCTAAAAATGAACCCCAAACAAAAAAGCAGGTGTCAAGTATTAATTTTTTAAAATTTGTTTTCCACATGAATCGTGGCTATTCGATATTCTTTGTGACCCATACAGTATCGTATACCTGTTGCACTCGACAAGGGTACACACTTCTTAAGAAAAACTCATACAATTTTGTAACTTCTTTTTATTGATGTAGTAATGCAACCATTAATCGCATTGACACAGACTGAAGAAACAAATCTATGCAAATCCAAGGTTTTTGCCTTAAAAATATATAATAAATAACTAAATGCTTATAGGTAATCCATTTAAGAAAGATTATGTCTATATGCTTATTATCTAATTGTGATTGTTACTATTCATTTGTATACATGATCAATAAAACATTTTTTGTTTGTTATTAAATATCAGGACTTTAATAACCAGGCATGTGGCCTCACTTTTGATGCTTTGCTGATGGAGAACAACAAAACAGTATTCTAAAAGCCAGATTCACTCACATGTCAAGATGTCAGAACGACCAGCTAAGTGTCATAGGATTGAAATAACCTTACAGGATAAAACAATAGTCTGATCAATGAGTATGAATCTGTGCCAAAACCTGGATTGAAGAAACTTTTGCCATAGGAATAGGAATATCTACTGTTTCAGATATTCTAAAGGAAATGGAATTCTACAAGAATGAATCTGAAAACAACAGTGATGCAATCAAGCATTGTTTCAGCAATGCCTGCAAATTTGACAAACTCAATGATCTTGTGTGGCAATGGTTTAACCAAGCTAGGACCAAAAACATTCCAATCTCAGGCCCTATAATATATAATCTCTCTCTCTCTCTCTCTCTGGTATATTTTGTTTGGGTCCCAAGGGTATTTGGTTTTGAGAGGTTTCCCAGTATGAATATATGTGTGTGTGTGTCTATCTATCTATCTATCTATCTATCTATCTATCTATCTATCTATCTATCTATCTATCTATCTATCTATCTATCTATCTATCTATCTATCTATCTATCTATCTATCTATCTATCTATCTATCAGACTAGTAATCTAGATGTGTCTTTTGATTTTGAGAAATCATAAGATTCAATATCTTTAAGGTTTTTACCATCCATCTGTCCATCCATCATACTTTTGTTTCTAGAATAAAAATATAAAACTGTTCAATATTTCCCTATGAAACTATATATATGTGTGTGTGTGTGTGTCACAGTTGTGGTCAAGACGTGCCTTTTGCTTCTTGCAATTCTTCAGTGATATTTATACAGACATGCTGCCAGGGCAGGCAAGTGCACAAATCGGACATTTTTTTATGAATTCGTGTACTTGGAAAGCAGTGACGTGCAAGAACTCCCACAAATTAGTTTAAAGTCGCGCATATAAAAATGTACTCTGCGCAGTATACAATTTTTATTTAACTGTAAATCCTTAAAGTGCTTGTCGTGGCATAAGTAGAGGTCTCATAGCGCTTGTCTTGTCATCTGTCTCTTTTCAGGTAGGCAGCTGTTTACACATCTGAGTACTTCAGCTTGACATGAACAGTTGTTAAACTAAATTTGATCGGCACATTGGGCCCTGAAACAAGCATTATGTTGAGTTTGAACCTTGCATTAATGAAGAAAGTTTTACAAATGCGTGTTTAAAGTAAGGGATCGTAGAAAACCCAAAATGGCTGACTCCCAACATGGTTGATCTTCAGATGACGATTTCATTCGGCAAATACTGGCTGATGGTAGCAATGATTACAATGATTTTTAAGGTTTTGAAGTATATGAGATTATTGGAGCTTGGAAAGTGTTACTGGAAATACCAATGAGTAATTTTGAACCTGAAAATATGAGTCCAATGTACATGCTGGATGGACAAAAACACTGCATGCCAGTCAACCCCCTATTCAGCGGTATTTTGAAATTAAACATCTTAAAGGCAGAATACCAAGCCTATTTAAAATACAGGCAATTTAAAAGTAGAGTGCAATTTTCATTTCTTGTCTCAACAATTCTGCCTTTAGGGATCATGTTCTACAAAACATACATTATACAGTAGCACTCTAAGGGTTAAGATAAATAGAATAAATAAAAATCTAAAAAGAAATTAAAAAGTAAGGATATTTATTTTTGATAAAAGAAATACCTCTCTCTGAACAAGCTGACTGTGGCATTGATGGACTTGAACCACTAATACAACATTGTGGAACAGATAAGAAATCTGGTATAGTAGTCATCAAAGCACTGATTCAAGAAAGTGAAACTTGAGCAGAGCTCTTGTTAGTGAAAAATCTTATTTTGAAGCAGAGATATCCAAGAGACAATACCTATGAGTTGTGGAAAATTGTATGTAACAGCTATAAAGAACTGTTTCACAACTTGTTTCAAGCTGGCTTAGCTAGCTATGCATATGTCCCTTTAGAAAGCAGATTGTGAAAGGGAGATCTTGGCACAGAACAATATTTATACACAGATAAGGAACAGATTAAGCTCAGAAATGATCAACAAATTAATGCTTATACAACTAGAGGAGACATCTTTTGAGAATTTTGATTTCAATAGAGCTCTAACAAAGTTAAGCAGGAAAAAAGAAAGAGATGGATATTTATGTGTTAGGTAAATATTGAACTAAGGCTGTTTCCTCCTCCCCCTCATTTAGATAAAATCCTGGCAGCATCTCTATTGATACACAGAAAAATACATGCTAAGTTGTTGTTACCCATCCAAATGTCAATAACTTCCCTTTATGTTTTGTAAATATGAACTTCCTGTATACGAAAGCCTTGAAAAATCCTTCGGTCTCCTAACAAACGGGATATAAATGACTCCGTCTTCTTGTTAGATTAAGCTCAGTGATAAATTGTTTTCATTATAGCTAAATGAAAGATGGGCTCAACGAAAGGGAGTCTTTTGCTCATATGTAATTAATTAAACAACTTTTTACTGAAAGAAGTAAAAATTCAGATTTTCTTTGTGTGAATTTCTATGAAATTGAATAAGAAAATACTCCAGAATTCAGGTGTGCAGATTCAATAATAATTTAGTAATTTTACCATGTCACATCTGATAACATAATCTATACAAAAAGAGGATAATTAACTATTTTAAAATCTATTGGTGGTTTATCCAATTATTCTGATATGCCAGTTAACTATGAATAATATCTTTGGTACAAAATAAATCTTGACCTTGAATCAATGTAGATCACAAAAGTTTCACTTTTCAGTTGGATTCAGTATATGAAAGCAAATTTACTCTCTATCACCCTGCTAGCATGTTTACTATGGCTAATCCTTCTGTCTATCAGTTTATGAACTTTCTATATCCAATTTAAGTATTTTGGATCAATAGAGAATATTTTGATGGAATGATCACTTTCAAAGTAAAGCATACCACATTGAGGTCTGCAGGGTCAAAGGTCAGGCTGGCAATCAAAGGTCATTTTATTCAACATATTGTCCACTTTATTACTTTTGACAGATTGGATTTTTTAAATTTTTTTATTAAACTCAGACATATATCATCTCCAACTAAAGTGACCTATACCACAAGCAGGTTGCGTGTTTTGTGTTTTAATGATATCATGGCAAAAGTGTCACAACTACTCTGGAAAAATCCAAGTTGCATGAAAATGGCACATATGTAATATAAAAATCCTTATTTGAGTTATAATCAAGTAATACATTTTTTTTTTACTTCAGCATTTGTCAAGTTTTCTTACTAAATTTGCATAGGAAATAAAACCTTGTATCCTTTCATACTTTGGAGAAATGGTAGTATATGTTATAAAAGTTTTGCTTTTTTATATGCAGTGTTGAAGCTGAAGGGTCAACTAAAGGAGAAGCTTGCCTTGGAGGGAACCATGACTCCAAATATAAAGGCAGCCGTACATGTCCTGGTTCAGTCCCCCTGTGGACAGGTCAGCACAGAGACCCTTCTTACACCCAGCACACGAAGGTCAACCAAAATGCTGACTGTCCCTGTGCCACAGTCACAGAGAATGCATCACCGGATACCACACCGATTCGTGACTGGGCTCAACACAAGGGCCACCAAGTGTGCTGTGTGTCTTGGAAGTGTACCCTTTGTAAAGCAAGCTGCCAAATGCCAAGGTAAGGATTGTCTGTTGTTCCTTTTTTTTAAAATTTTTTTTATCTTGCCTTTAAAGCAAAGATACATATATATATATATATATATATATATATATATATATATATATATATATATATATATATATATATATATATTTACTACATACATTAAAAATAACATGGATTTTAAAGTGTTGGTATAAAGCAGTTTGATATTACAATACTGTTGGTATATCAAATTATGATTCACCCATGGCATACAAATACATACATAATTATGGTGTCAACAGTAGACTATTGCTTTTATACTCTCTAGATCAGTGATGAATTTCCACTCATTATTAAAAAAAGAAATTAACGAGAAAAAATAATAATCCCCATTTTGTAATGAATTAGATATATTACATAATTTTATCAAAATCCCCTGCTTTCCCTATTATCTCCCGCTCATGCTGTAAGGGACAACTATACATGAAAATCTGTGGAGTGAGAGAGAAAAAAGAATTTGAGCTGCATGAATACTCTAAACTTGAACTGTAGTCAGTCTTAAACTCTGTTGGAACATAAGTATGTGTATTTGTATGTGGTATAAATAAAACATATGTATAGCATAATGCTCTATCTTTGATATACCACTTGTATAAATATTTCATTAAAAGGAAACTCGTCAAGTCTAGTTTTCCTATGAATTAAAAATTTATACAACTCATGGTATATCATAGATACAGTACACATTCTATATATATATATATATATATATATATATATATACACACACACACACACACACGTATCACTTTCGGGCTGTAGTAACATCAACAGTGTTCAGACTGTGTGTGAATAGCTTTTGGATTAACCTGCATATCTTTCAAACTGTTGGAAGCACAGTCATTAAATTTAATGGATTCACATATTTTGAAGAGTCTGATTCACCAAGATCAACAAATTTATAATGGAAATATAATTTTAATGTTAATATTGTGTTAATTATGCCCGCCACAAGAGGGCATATAGTGTTACCATTTTGTTTGTGTGTCCATCCATCCATCACAGTATGCTTTCATTTTGAATTTAGGTCAGTGTTCTGGTGAGGTATCTGTTCCATAAATAAAAAATTTACAAGTTTTATATCTAGCTCTCAGAGTGGTTTTTGTCCATTACTTTGTGTTACTAATATGAAAATTAGGTTTAAATGTAAAATACATTAAAAAAAGTCAACTTAAAATCGTGTGATTTAATAATTTCATACCTCAAATGATCAGAGAAACTGGCCCATGATTTTTAGCAAATACAGCCAAACAAGTGTATAATGATCAAACAGGGGACTAGATAAAAAAAAGTGCTTTTGTTATGAATAAATAGTCTTTATATATCGTCTATGTAGGTATATATTTTTTATGATACTTATTAAACTTTACCTTTATCTACATATGGTCTCAATGTGCAGGCGGTCACTGTAGCAGGTTTGACTGTATAAACTGACAGAAATAGAATAAAATGGTATACTTACTCAGAATAAAATTAATAAAGCAAAGATAAAATTTTTATTGCCACTTGTCTTATCTTATCTATTTTATTTCTCTTTCTAAGGCCTATACATCTCTTTGGTAGAGCTTAAAATGTCACCAAATAGTATATAACATTTTTAAACATGAACAGAGTGTGCCATGGTTTGTCATCCCAAGTGTGTTGCCTCAGTACCAGCTACATGTGGTTTGCCAACAGAATACGTCCAACATTTTGCCACCATGATGGGCCAACAGACACAGACAAAGCGATACTCTCCTCTGGCCAAAGATACTGTCATTCAGATGCAAGGATGGCTGAAAATTCCCAAGTAAGATATCCTACAAATAGGTAATTTGGACCAGGTTTAAGACAAAATATAAGTTTAAACTTTTTACCCTGGTGGTATTTTTTTTATTATTTAAACAAACTAATTACCGTATATGCTTAGTTATAATTGAGTCCAACTGCAAACTGCACTGACTCAGATCTGCTGTCACATAATGCACAGGCAGATCAGAGTATATGCATTTTGTTAGGTGCAATCAGTAGAACAAATAACATGGACCCTGATCTGATGGTGCATTATGCAATGGCAAATCAGGGTCTATGTTATTTGCAGTTGGACTTGACTTGCAAGCAAGTATATATGGTAGTATGAGGGATAATCATCTGTTATATATGATCATGTGTTCATTCAGTATACCCCAGAGATGCCAGCCATTTTTAACAAATTCACTACCCCAAAAATTCCTTGTATTGTGCAAAAACATTTGCACACCTGATTGCCTTACCTCAGAGTGTTAGTATAGTTTGAATATGTTTCTGTTAGATACATGCTTTGATTGTCTCGAATAATAATCAGTTTGTGTGAATAGCAAGATTTTAATCAACTATGATGACTCAATTATTCCTAAAGTGATATACTGTATTATCATCAGTTTTTGTGGGGGACCAATTTTCGTGGTTTTCGTTGTTTCCCCAAACCAGGAATTTAAATATCCAATGAAAAATGAACCACGGATGATGATGATCCACGCCCCACCCCCACCCCCTGTTTTCTTACAGTGTCTACTAGTATGTGATGAATAAATGTCAATACTGTAATTTGGTAATTAAATATTAGCTTTTACATGTGTTTGTTTAATGTTTTTATTTTTATAAATCATTTTATATTGTTTCAATGCACACATATCGATAAGGTATTCGATAGCTGTAATTTTATACTCACTGCCGTAAATCCATATGTGAGATAAGGATAGAGAGAAACGAGCATAAGGTATTCAAACAATAGTAATACTGAAAATGAAAGAAAGAATAATACAAAATAACAGTATATGAAAATTAAATTTAATACTTATTCAAATCAATTTAAATCCTCTTGAAAGCACATTTCATTTTATCCATGCATTTTTAATCCAAAAGAACAACAATCCTGTAAAATACTATAACTATTTCTTGAAACACTATTATTAATGAAACAATATGTATACACACTAATTACAGCAGAGTATTAAAGCTCACACTTCACAGATTTTCGGACAAAGCCACTGTATCAACATCATGTCAATCAAGTCTCATGGTACACACAAATGCTTCTCAGGTAAATAATCCCCAAATTGCTGAATTAAACAAGTCCATCTTTCTCAAAACCACTGATAATTAGGTCCGATCTTTCACTCATTGTCGCGTGAGCTGCAATTATCCATTCAGCGTGAATTGGCTTGATTAATGAGGTTGCAAGGTTCACTAATACTGTGCACTGATTGTCACCAGTAACATCTTCTTTTTCCGTAATGGCGTCCATGACCTGTTTAGCATACCAATTGTGGAAGTGTGACTTTAATTGTTTTTTGTACTCTTTATTTATTGTCAAGTCTAGTGGTTGAAGTCGGTCTGTACATGCGGCAGGCACAAACAAAGGAGTGATTCCACTGTCTTTCAGTTTACTTAGCATCTTCGCACTTTGGTGGGCTCTAAACACGTCAAATATTGCCACTGCTTGCTGATTGCATTGAGCAAGGGGCAGCCGGTCACGTGTTTTGTTCACATATGGAATGATGACATTATCCACATAACAAATCATCGATTCTTCGTTACTCCAGTGTGAGTCTGTTTGAGTCACATCCCAGTGGTCAGGGAAAAGAATGCCCATAGGCAGGCATCTGTCAGTCTTCCCTGCGTAAATGACCTGTGGGGGCAGGAAAGTACCGGATTTTGTTATTGCTAGTAAAATCGTAATCTGCCTCTTGTCATCAAGTGCGCAAACTGACACTTGCTTAGATCCACGGGCTTCCATCGTCCAATCGCCACCTGGCACAAATTGGCACCCAGTCTGATCCCAATTTATTACAAGACAGTCTGGAATATTGTGCTGTTTCACTACAGTTGTAACTTTCTCCAAGAACGTTTTCTTAAAGTCATCAAAATCACGGGGCAGCTGTTTTACGCTTTTTGTTCCTTTCCGCTTAACAAATCCCATACGGCGAAGTAGCGACCTCGCCCAATGCTTGGTGATGCTGATGTGTCCACCGTAACGTGCCAGCTGGCTGCGAGCATGCTTGGTGATCACAGCTTCTGCCCCAGCAATTACAATCCTAATATTGATCACTTCCCCATTAATTATAACTTTCTTGATCCAATATTGCACCTCCACATCAAGCGTGCTTCCTAACATCAAAGGATTGCCCCAGGGTGATTTGGGTAGATTAGAAACTTCTTGCCCATCTTGCTTTTTTTACTTTATGTATTGGTCCCGCATACTCCGTACAGTGGTCTCACTGATTGTACAACTCAGATGGCTACTGAATTTGCAGGCGGCCTTGGCAACACCATTATCAATGGAGTATTTTACTATCTTTGCCTGGATTTCCTTGTTGTAACTGTTATACTCTCCTCGCTTTCTTTTCCGGGAGATTGACTGAAGCAGGGGTTCTACTGCATCATGAGCTGCCTGGTAAGCAAGCGCTGCACTGTGGTGCTCGCAGCTTCTGATGGGTTAGGAAGTCCAGGCACCGAGGGGGTTCTAAGTTGAATTTTACCACTTTTAAGCCACTGTGTTAATGCCATGATCATCAGAAAGTACTGATGGTGCAACTTGATCGACAGTGGTTTAAGTAAGAGATCATTCATATGTACTTTAATAACCGATTGGCTTAGTGTTGTTGGCTGCGTCGGCTTCCTTTGATGTACTCAGACGAAAACACTGTGTAAGGGATTAATCTTGACAGGTGTTTTATTTGTGCTACTAAAGGTTGTAGTATTGTTTTAGTGCTGTTGACTGCGTCGGCTTCGACTCATGTTATTCACTCGGTAATTATTGAACTTGTCAGGTCTTTGATTTGTGCTCATACAGGTGGTAGTATTGTTTTAAACATTAAAGTGACCGCCGTTTGCGTCGGCATAGTTTTATTCTTTTGTATTCTTTCTTTGGGTATTTGTAGAGGTTAAACCATGAAATTAAATACTTATTAATATGCAAACTTTGACAGGCAAAACCACGAATTTAAGTACCCACAAAAATGCCTTTTTATTACAAAACCACGAAAATTGAGCCTCACGAAAATAAATGATACTACAGTATCTAATTGATTGAGACTGACTATAGAACACGTGTAAGTGATCAGCCAAATGTCGAAGGTGTATACACTATCAGGGTTAAATGGAAAATTGTAGTGGCTTTAGGCCTGAGTATTCTAAGTAGTGGCCTTTCGTTGGTAAATTTAAACAAAGAACACTGCCTCTAGCACTGTGGGTAATGTTAAATTGAAATAGGTCATAGCAGCAACTATAACACTGAGCAGCAATGTAAATAGACAGAAACATAACAATGTCATCACATGTCATTGTTTGTGACACTGCTTATTTCTCTGAAAATAAATACTGAGGAAGGCAAAGAGTGCAACTTATTTTCTTCATCAGCATTAAAAAAAAACAAATGTACATTAATTAAACTTTTTATTTATATAATCAGCTCTAATTCTATTTATTTTAATGTAACAGCATAAAACCATTAAAGTTCTCTTAGAAAGAAGTGTCTACAGGTTCTCCCAAAAAGGCTGCAGTTTTCTTCCAGTTAATCTTGATCGTTTCCCCAATTGCACACAATGAGTGTGCGCATCTTTGTATGTTGATTCTTTTTCTAATTTATTCTGTATTTTCTTATAACAGATTATTTATTTAGTGTCAGTATTGGTCGTGTTTTTTGGAACTGTCACAGAAATAGATGACATAGTTTACCGTTCCTGGTATATGTGTTGTGCACTGGGCACAACAGCTTATAATTTTTGCATGGACATGGGTCACAGCAAATAAATCTAAACTATTCAATGTGCATTTTTAATTTTGGAGCACAAGGTTGAGAAGCAAATTTATTCTACTTTGATGGAATTTGAGATGGCCAGACAGGACAAAAGCTAGATTTTGGGCAATATTCCCAGACCTGCCTACTTCTACGCATTGTGTGTAGTTTCTACGCATTTTGACCCCCAACTATGCAGCTACGCATTCACATACCAAACTACACATTTAGAATAATATTAGAATAATCCAGGTTTGCCTGGTCCACAAACTGTAAAATGCAAAGCCTAATTTTGACCATTTCTGGTTAACCTTAACTTCCAGTCCACGTGGCTTCTCAGTTCATTTGAGTCAGAACTTCAGTCTTTGCTTCATCCAAGAATATCACTATTTTGAAGATCATTGCTGTTATGGATAACAGTCTGCCGAAAAAACTAGTGAAGTTGGCTATTCAAACATTCAAAAAGGAATACAGTGATGATTGGCCATGTTTAAAGGAATCAAAATTCGGATCTTACGTTCATTGCATGATATGCAATACCGAATTTTCATGCAACCAAAGTGGTCGCTACGATTGTCGACGCCACATAGTCAAAACTACATCAGAAGAACAAGGCTTCATCATCAAAAACTGTGCTTTTGACTATTTTTTGTTTTCAAAATCAGTTGGAACTAATTTTGTCAAAAGCCATAAGTACAGCGTAATTTGTGCAGAGGCAAGAATGTGTAAGATGATTGCTGGCTTAAATCTTCCCCTAACTGCTGCAGATGTTCTTACCAAAAATTTGAAAATCATGTTTCCAGATTCAAAGATTGTGCCAGGTTAGTAAAATATTTTTATTTTAAAGATGATCTTATGAATATAAATATTAAAACACTTTCATACATTTTTTTTAGGTAGTTGTAGAGCAAATTATATATTTTTAATTTTTTTTGTTTCACTATAATTATTCAGCTGGTGGATACGATTATCAGTTTATTTTTTATATGCCTGTCTTTGACGGGTCATAATATGGTCTGGCCTCTGAATCTGTTTGTTGTTTTTCTGGTGTAAACAGTTTGGTTTCCGCAAGTTATCTTGAAAACAATTTGCTTAAATCCAAAATGTAATTATATTTGGTACACATGTTTATATTGAGAGTATCTAATACTTTTTGCAGCTGTTTAATCTTGTGCTAGGAAGGTAGGATTTAATATAAAGATCTCTAGACAATTGAACTGAAATTTATTGTAAATAATCTTTGCTCTTGTTTTTCCATCTTATATTTATTTTTGTTTTTATTTCTATTGATTTTTTAGACATGAAGTGTGGGCGAAGCTAAGCTACTGCCTTTATTAAAGAAATGGCAGCAAATGCAAAGGAAGCATTGGCAAGCCACATGCAGTCTGGGCCATTCACTGTATCGACAGATGGGAGCAACGATGCTGACTCCAAGCAGTTTCCACTTGTTGTAAGGTCCTGTGATCCAGCAGTGAATTCAGAGCTATTTTACCATTGCAATATGTGATTGATATGCAACAGGCACTAACATCTTTAACTTGATTGACAATGCTTTCAAGGAAAGAAATATTCCTTGGAAGAACTGCATTGCTCTGGGGTCAGACAATGCTCAGGTGATGACAGAAAAGGACAGTGGTGTGATTGCTCATGTAAGAAATATGCAGCCACATGTCATCATAGCTGGGTGTTGCCTGCACCTTGTGCACATTGGAGCCAGGAAAGGAGCAGAGCATCTGCCACCAGTAGATGCAGTACTCACCGATATCTTTTATTATTTTGAAAAGAGTTTGAAAAGAAAAACAGGATTTGCTGCTTTACAGGACATGTGTGACATAGAGCAAAAAAGAATGCTAAAACATGTTTGCACTTGCTGGCTAAGCATTAGAAGATGCTTGGCCTGGCTGCTGCACAATTGGGATGCTTCAAAGGTCTTTTTTGCAGAAGAACATGAGAAGTTACAGAAAACATCAAACAAAACTGGCAAATATACTCTTTCAAAAGTGGAAGGCATCTTCAATTTTGTGAAATCACCAACCAAAAGGCTGACATTATTTTTTAAAATACACTGTCAAGGTCTTTGATGAAGCCTTGCTTCCCCTCCAGACAGAGGATCCAAAAATCCATGTTCTTCACCACATTCTGTGTGGGCTAATCAGGTCAATTGTTGCAAAATTTCTTAAACCTTCTGCCATGCTGTACAAATCTTTGCAAGATGTACAATACAAAGTGTGCTATAATCATAAGAAGGATTATGACCTTGTGATATGGGATGCTGCAAGGGATTTCCTTAAAAAGAAGGAAGAAAACCACCTCCGTGATTCCAGGATCAAAGACTTTTACCTAATTGTTCGCAACTATTTCACTGCTGTTGCTGCCTATTACATGGAAAAGATGCCTTTTAATGATCCATACCTCATTGCAGCAGAGGTTACAGATCCGGACCTGCTGTCCAGTGTTTCTTCAGAAAGTCTGAGCTTTTTTATGAATAGATTTCCAGCCCTTATTCCACTATCAGCTTCTGTCGATTCCATCCTTGAGCAGTTTTCACTTTACCAGACCACAGATCTGAGAGACTGTGAAACTTTTGCACGAGTGGATCACAGGTGGGCTGAAATAAGCAGAAAGCACCAGTAATTCAAATGCCTGTCAGAAGTCATGTGTGGTGTCCTTTGTCTTCCTCACAGTGGTGCACACTGCAAGAGAATTTTTTCAACAGTGAGTAAGAATAGAACTGATCAGAGGGCCAGCCTGAGTGAGGATACTTTGGATGTTCTGCTTGTGATTAAGCACCAACCAGATGGATGCAAAGAAAAGGACTTAACTCCTGCCCAGCTGGACAGGCTGAAGGGATGTTATTACCAATCCCTTCACAACTGAAAAAAACCTGCTTTGTAAATAGTGTATATATTTTATCCATCCTGGAATATTTTTTTTAATAAACATACATTAAAACATTGCTAATCTGGACTTTATTGAATTAATGCATGATTGTCATTTTTTGTTGGTTTTGTATGATTTATTTTCAATCTACTTTGAAAATAACCCTTTTTTGTCTAAATTTTCTACTTCTGTTTCTCACATGCCTGCCTCACCCTCCACCTGGAAGTAAAATTTCTCCACAGGAGTTTGACTACAAATGAGTGTCCTAAACTAGGTACACATTTGGGTTTGTAAAACTACACTTATGGGATTTGGGGGGTTAACAGGTCTGTATTCCTAATGAACTAGCATTTCAACAGAGTCACAAAAGAAGAAAGAAAATCTGATGATGCCTAATTATTGACAAAACACAAGTTGTGCCTGTTTTCTCAAATTTCATTATACAAATACAGAATTATGTATTGTAATATTTACTTTATCAGTATACAACTAATGACAAAGGCGACTTTTCCCAAGGCTGATCTAAAACCTTGTATCAGACACCTTGCTGTCAAGGAATACATTGCCTAATAACAGTCATGTGAAGGGAAGTTGACAAACTTAAAAAATTCTAGTGTTTTTAAAAACCGCTTACTTAGGGCTGTTCCAGTATAACATACTTGGGACCCAGGGAAGGTATTTTCAATGTGGAGTAGAAATCCATAGATGCAGATTAGAATATTTTTTTCTTCATATGAACTCTTTGAGTAATCAGAGTACACTGGCATATATTTTTTTTAAAAACTGCTTTCCCAGGGTACCATGTATGTTTAAATGTAATAGCCCTTAGCTGCATTGGCACAGAGTGGAGAGTAGATAGCTGGAACTTGTCTTTCTATTGTGAAATAATTGTAGGGTGTATAATAAACACATCATCAGTACAGTAACTGGATCTAGGTACTTGTATCATGTCACATTGATAGCGGAAGGGCATTGGATCACATTCCACCCTTGGGTCTCACGAGATCTGATGTTCTTTCGCCATCAATTCACCATGATACAAGCACCTAGATCAAGTTACTGTACTGATAACCTGTCTTTTGTTGCAAATGCAATAAAACAAATATGCCATAAAATTGGGGGGATTTGTAAAGAAGATTATCAAAGGCCTTTAACTAGCCCCAGTGCCCAGAGTAAATAATCTCTAATCCCAGAATACATTTTTTCAGAATCACATCAGATTCCCACGTTTAGCTATTACTCCTGAAAATATTTTGCCCCAGAGTGATGACCAGATTCCCATTTCAGCATAAAATATTCCGTATTTTATTACAAATGAAATATATTTTAATTTCTGCAACACAGAGCAGGAAAACAGGGCTGGGAGAGAAGATGGGTAGTACTTGAAAACAATATCCTAATGCTTTTCCTGGAAGAGACTGATGCAAACCCAGTTGACACATTTGACCTGAATCCACCCGAGATGGATGTAACTGTCCATAGTGCAGTCAGTGTTGCAGAATTACCTAATACAGCTACCACTGACCTGCTATACATCTTACGGCTGGAACATGAACCACTGACCACCTGCTGGCCAGGAAGGTAGGAAAACAGTTACAAGAGTCTGACACAACTTGACTTGGATAGTGCTATAATGTTCATTACATACATATTTTTAAAGCTGTGACACAAGTTTTAATATTGTTGCCTTCACTGCTATTGTCACCATAAAAGTGATACCTATACCTCCTCCAAGGTCTATTATTGAACTAAATATGTGGAGGGGGGGGCCATCCATTTGAAGAAAAAGGGGGAGATTTTCCACATATAGGAGGGTTTTAATGAAGAAATAAAGGATGGGCTTGAAAAAATAATGCACAATTTTTACACATTTGATTTTTCAGTGCGATTTTTTAGAATTGAGTATGAATCCCGCAGTCATGCATCCAAGAATTGATCCTGCCTCCCTGTCTGCTTATGTAGGCAAATCATCAAATACAATTACATCAAATTGCCAATAAAGTTAACTTTGGTAGAACTTAGCAGCTGATCATAAACTTTAGGCAAGAAATCATAATTGATTTTTTGTTGCAGTGTTCTATGCATGTTTTAAGAAGCAGAAAAGTGTACTTGTCTAACATTTGCAATATCCATAGTCTTCAGGACCATTCTTTATGTCAAAAGAGGAAGTTGAGGGATTTTACCTGCCATATGTGAAGTAGGTCACTGTGACATAGGTTTCATGCCTGAATGAAAGCAAGATGCTATTCTCTGAGCCCCCGTTTTTGTTTATTCGTAGGGTGCTGTATTTGATGGCTGGAGACTTCCCAGACAAACAGAAGTGGGTAGCCAGTTTGGAGGCAGCCATTAAAAATCTACAGCAAAAGCAAGACAGGATCACAAGAAGTGTAAGTACATTCGCATCCAGTAAATCAACTTGATTTAAGTTGAATCTTACAGGAATGAAATTCAACACAAATCTCGACATAAATATTCTTATCAACAGTTTGTATTTTATAGATATTTTAAAGGAATGATAGTAATCTCATCACTAACTTCCATGCGTTTTTTCATTTGACATAATTTTTGAAGTGCACTGGATAAAAACCTAAGGAACACAAGACACTTTTTTTTCTTCCTAATTTGATTTGAAATGATTTCTCAACCAGAAATATGAGATACCCTTTTGAGGCTTGGATGTTGATACTGCATGCAAGGTTTGCTATGTGGATCATAAAATTATGAGATGAATTAAATTCAAAGAGTTAATCTATATACTCATGTATAAATTGAGTCCAACTGCAAACAACATAGTTCCTGATGTGTTGTTGCATAATATGCCATTAGATCAGGGTCTGTGTTGTTTGATTGATTAAATCCTAACAAACTGCATTGACCCAGGTCTGCTGGTGCATTATGAGATGAAAGATCTGGATGTATGCAGTTTGCAGTTGGATCCAGCATATATGCAAGTATATAAGATAATTATACTCTCCAGACTTTATGTATTCCTTCTCAGTTCTAGTATGAAGCTGTCTTTTTAAGTCATATCCAACAAGTGTACAAATGCATCAACTTTTCAGTTCTTATGTAACCATTAATACCATTAATGTACTCATCTACCTGAAAATATTCTATAAAATGGAAAGGATAATTTGTATATAAAACAGGTTTAAGGGCAGAGAGCAAAAAAATAAAAATAATTTGAGTTGTCATTGGACAAATTCATACATTTTGTTCTGTATAACTCTTCTTCTCTGCAGAGGATGCAGGTAACCAGTGTTCTAGAGCTGTCTGGAGAGAAGAGACTGGAACTCAACTGCTCTCTTATCTTAGGACAACAGGTGATATCTTTGTAATAACACTATTTTGCATCTGTTGTTAGTGAATGTTGGACTGGTAATGACTTTTACAAGTTCAAGACATGTAGCATTAACATGAACGTAATGAGACAACTATAACTGTTTGATTCTCACAATTCTTCATGTAAATTTTTCCCACATCAGTTTGCATTTTTATGCACTAACCTTCCATGAAGTTTCAACTTTAAATTTACAGAACTGATTTGATAATATGGTACCATCACAATGTGATGTCTTTCTTGTTTGATGCAAATAAATGTGTGGTATTTAACATTTTTAACTTGCCTGCATGACATGGTAAGACATAAGTATCAGTTTTGTGGCAGCCATGATGGCAGCAGTATTAACAATGTCAAAGCTTTGCATTCAAGTTTTATCTTTAAGTTTTTGCAAGTCAGATACAGGGGTGGAGTTGGGGTTATACATCAACACATAGATACAGGTGAGACACCAGGTTCTGAGGAACACTTGTTTGCTTTAATTTGTTGTCATTCCTATGTAATTACACTTGGTTTTAAGGTTGAATAAAACTGTAATCAGAGAATTAGTCTCAATGTGATACCATGGACAACCATCAAATTCTTAAGTCATCCAGGTGCAGACTGTTGCTAATTGAAAAATTTATTGAAGAAAAGATACATCATAATTAGAGAAATTAATTGTAGAGTTATTATTAACTAAGTCAATAAATTATAATTTGTGCTACAATTTATCATTTTTCATGATACATAAAGTATTAGAACTACATTATAACGTCATTGCTGCTCCAAAAAAGAACAAAAGTATGCATAATATAGTGTTTATTTTGTTTTAGCTTAATTACGTGTCAAAATTTTTCAGGTTGTCACATAAATTGAAATTAACCAAAAAGTTACTTCTTTTCGTGACTTTTATAGGCAGGTACAATTACATAACCCTGAGAATATGCTTACACTTTCAAAACCCTGAAAATATGCTTACACTTTCATTTGTAACCAATCAAAAATCAGCAATGTTATTTATAATGATGCTTGCCAATATATAAAATTAGATCTTTAAAATTTTCACTTCCACAGCTGACTTTGCTAGGAGTAGAGGAAGGTCTGTATGCCACAAACAATGGAAAGAAGCCACTTGTCACCAAGCTGCAGGGCTTTGAGAGTGTTCATCTGCTGAAATTTATTGAGTCACTTGGTCTTGTGGTGATGATATGTGGTAAAGTTAAAATAGACTTTCTTACTTGCCAGATCCACTAACACTTTTTTGTTTTAAATACCATATACATGTACATATATGGGGGTATAATTTCGATGTGGTTTAATTTTTGCATTGTTTGCAGCCTAATCGCAAACTGAAAATCAACTTCACAAATATGGAATACAATAATTGGAAAATAAAAAATGGCAAAAGTAAACACATGACATTTCAAATAACTAGAAATTTCTGAAACAAATTTTATCTTTTAATACAGAAATTTTGACATGTATGGTATGTTCTAAATGCTTTGATGTTTTTCAGACCATAAACCTACAGTTCTATAAGTCCTTTTATCCAGCTATGACATGTCAATAAACTACACTTTGTGAATGAGATCTTGGTAGTGCAGCACTAACAGGCTTGCTTTGCATCTCTGCAATCCCAGGTTTAATAATCAGTTCTGGCATTTGCAGAGTTGGTGGTTTCCTTATGGTTCTCCAGTTTCTTTCACTGCAGAGTCCACTGCATTTCATTAACTCAGCCATTGAGAGTAGTTTATAATATAAATTTATCAAAAGATAATAAAGTTTGAATTTTGAATAGTTTTAATCAAAGCACTCTATAGTTCGTTCTGCACAGCATCACAAAAGACATCCGTGTCTATTTCTCATCTAATTTTCAAGTCAATGTCTCGAAATGTAGCTAAAATTAATTAATTCGTTTCATGCACGAATGATTTAAACAAAATTTGTATCAACATACATCGCAATACCATTCATTCGATACATACTGAAAAAGAGTGGTCTGTGTAGATGTAATCTGCCATGTTCATCCTGGATTTGTGGAAGATTCCATTTTTGATACAGCAGTGAGCCTTATGGGAACCATTACGTGCCACAGGTTACCAAACATCATCTGCATTTTCTATAGTTTTCTTTAATTTCCACTCTACTTTCACTTAAAATGTCGGTGAACAACAAAAAACCAACTTAAAAAAAAAATTACCTAAAAAAGAATGTAATCAGTCATTGAATATAAAGAAATGCACAGTAAGTAGCTTTAGATAATAATTATAATAATGAAAATTTTCCTGCGGATCTATTTCACTTGTTCTGTATGTTGTCTTAACACTATTTTAAATTATTGCTGAATAGCTTGACTTCAGTGTATTATTTGTGATATTTTCAAAGGTAAATCGTTTATTTATTTATTTATTTGAATGCATATATTTATTTTTAACACCCATATTTAAGTGCCCCAAATAACATTACATCAGTCATATAGCCCCTTTATTTTTATCACACAAGTCGATCGTTGTCAATGTTTGCCTTTATTTACATAGTTATAATCCAATAATAAATTCAATTTCTATTTGTAAGCAAGGTAAAGCATTATTTTTTTAACTACATGAAAGATAAAAATTGTGCCTTCTATTATAATTATGAATATCTATATATGTTAGTTAATTGGAGAATTATGTACCTCCATCCCCTCCGCCCCAACCACCACCACCACCACCAGAACTTTGATAACAATTCTGTCCATTTGTATATTGTTTTGATTTAAAAAGTAACATACTTTTGCAAGTCTTACTATATGTATTATGAATTTGGCACTGGTATGGAAAAAAATCCATGCTCTAGGTAAGGGAAAATATATTGTCTTGATGGGGGAAAAACTAAAAATACTTTTTGGCCAAGTCAAAATGATTGGCACTGTCAGAGAGTGGGTTCAATGGTTAAACATTTGTTCTTTTTTTACATTTAATATGCAAATAAGACCTGGAAATTATGAACTGCAAGTGCAGTATGTTAAAACATTGCAATACAGATTGGTTCTAGAGCATAAACTACATCCCAAGAACATCATAAAGGTGAAAAGAAATTGCAATTATTTTACTCATGCAAATCTTGCAATATTGAATTCCAAATAATATTTTTTTTATTTACATTACACAAGTTCTTTTGTATTCCATAGTGATTTTTCTTTATCCACACACATAAAATAGTGTGAGAATATTGCTTTCACCTCTGTTCATCCATTTGTCTGTCTATTCATAAGCCTTGCTATCTATTGTATATGCCTTATGGCTATACATGTATTTCAATAAAATTGAATATAAAAAAAAGAACTTTTTTATCATAGCTTAAAATAGCATGCCATCAAGCTTACCAAGCAATGATTAGATATTATATATTAGCTTCTTATATATTTTATGCACAATTTTAAATTGAGAAAACAACTCTCTCTCTCTCTCTCTCTCTCTCTCTCTCTCTCTCTATATATATATATATATATATATATATACGATGAAACCCCTCAAAACCGAAAACCCTTGGGACCCGAAAAAAAATTCAGTTTTGAGAAGTTTTCAGTTTACCGAGGTTTTTGCAGATGTGGAAAAAAAAAGTCTTTTCTAAGTGCTTTTATGATGAGAGAGAGAGAGAGAATGTATTATGAGAGCATCATTGTCTGTGTGTAAGGGTGCACAAAACTAAGAAAGCTGTTGTTTGTTTTTTTTAAATACATGTATTTAATGAAGAATTAGCTGAACAATATGTGTTCCTTCCAAAAGTCGCATCCTGTCACATAAATAAATACAGTTGTTCCACAAAGAAATACAGTCCTTGTCACAAGAAACATCTAAGGAATGAGATACTTTTATAACTTTACTATAAGTCCATTAGAATTATGAATGATACTCCACAATGTATAAATACTCCGTATAATTCATAATGGTCACAGTTCAAGAGCCCGGCTTGAACAGCGTTGTCTGTTTTTTCTTACATCTTTCTTTAACTAATGTGTTAATGACTCCATTTCTTGTACTGTAGCCACATTATGCTCATGCTTAGCAATTGCAAAGTTTTTAAATCTCTATATAAGATCTAAAACTTCAGGGCATGTCATTGAGTGAATCTGTCTTTTAGAATACTGCTTTGTCGGTCTCCATCTACACAGCATCAAAAGCGAGGTCACATGCCTGGTTAATAATGATATTTAACTAAAAAAACAAGCAAATAATGTTCTATTGATCATGTATACAAATGAATAGCATCAATCACAGTTAGATAATAAGCAGATAAAGATAGACTTTCTTCAATGGCTTACCTACAAGCATTTAGTTATTAGTAACTTGCCTTAAAAACTGGTACTTTTGCATGGTGCAAAGACTTCAGATTAGTCTATTGTCAGCCCTAATCTGTGTCGGCGCACCTATCATCTGTTGTTTTAACCTCATGTGCCCTTGGGATATTTTCCGGGTCTTTGTCTCACAGATCAGCCCACTACAGTACTTGGTAACCATAATTAATCTGTTCAGAAATTTAGCAGATAAAATATATTTCCAAGTTTTAATTCAGTTCCGGTTTTATGGGGGAGTTTTCTTAAGCATAAAATTGAAATATTGGGATCGAAAGTTGTTTTGGCATTCGGAGTTGAGGGGTTTCAGTTTACTGGGGAAAAAATGATGATATTAAAGAAGGACAAATTCAGAACTAAAAAAAATGTTGGTCTTGAGGGGATTCCAGTATACTGAGGTTTCAATTTGAGGAGTTTCAATATATGCTATCCCCGCTGGACATTGAGAAAACCACAGTGGGGGGGGGGGGGGGTAACGGGGTTGTTTAATGGCTGAACACTCGTTTTATAATTGCATTGGGAATAATTGTCAATAAAAAGCTTTTTTCTAATGTAGTTGTTCGCTTTTTTGTGTAAATTACCTTTATTTTCAAGATACCCAACCTCGGAAAGATCATTAACAACATTAGTCCAAGCGGTTTCAACAACACGTGTACGCGAATACATTGTGTATTACGTCACTGCTTTTTTTTGTTATTGATTCACAACAAAACAAGATTCCTTTTTTACAAAAACTATGGACAGATATTTCGCGAAACAACCATTAACGTCGAAATTCAATTTATTTATTGTTCTATTAATAAAATATGGATGCTGTGATTTCATTGCAAGTAATAGTGAAACATTTTCTCATCCCTGAGCAAATCTCTGAGTGGCAATTTAGAAATTTTAAGTTCACTACAAACTCTGGAACTCGCTTCTCCGTAATGAACCGTATCTGTGAAACAAAGCTTTTTATTCACCAAGTACTCATTTCGCTTGGTTGCCTTACTATCTTTGATCACATTTGTGAATGAGTAGGCTAATTTAAGGTACTTTAATTATATTGCATACATAATACTATTTATAAAAGTGTTTGATTGATCAGGTAGGATTTGCACGCCTTTTAACTTTTCTTTTATTCCACCTCCTTTATTTGATTTGATACAAAAGACATAATTAACATGATAATACACCTGCTTTTAATTGAGTGTGACAACAACAAATGCTTCCATAAGTCAGAGATAATAAAAAAAACGGTCGGCACTTAATTAGGTTCTCACAGAAATGCCCGCGGACATAGCTGTGACGGTTGAATGATATTTTTCACTTTTGAATACAAGAGGGTATATATATATTGCATTTATGATGATTACACTGAAACCGAATTAAAAGATTGAACTAAAACACAAATTTCATTAGACAAAACTCAGTTAATTGGTATATATTTTTTAAAGTATTGTCACCAGTAGGCATTAGTGACATTTTCATTTATCAAAATTTCGGTGAATATTGTTATTTACAGTGTACTGAGAGTGTTGTTTGGAAAGAAAATTGAACAAAATATATAACCTCTTATTAAAAGTTGAGAATTTCAGGACGTTGATTAAAATTTCTGGGTACTAACCACTGTTTTCAACAATAAAACGAGAGACATATCAATTTTAATTGTGATTTTTTTCACGTTGAACAAAGAGGGGACAATGTTTTTGGCATTTTCTAGTATAAAAAAATGGGATCCACGCTTGACCCCGCGTTATAAGTGGGTTCGCGAGTTATCGAGGGAGTGATATATATATATATATATATATTATACAATTTATTCATTCATGCTATATCATATTTCATACAATATAATTATTTTAAATAAAAATAGTTTATGAATAATTTTGTGAAAATTAAACATAATTTGATTAATAATATGTAACTAAAATATTTTTCAGTTGAAACATACATAGGAGGGTGAGGGTCAGAAAAAAAGTAAATTAACATGCAGCCTAAAATCCAAGTTTTCTAACATGACAACAATACAAGTTCCAATTTAATGATGATAGTAATAGATTTCTTCCATATTTTTCAGCTCTATTGGTCATGGACCAGTAAAACAGTTACTAAATGGCATATTGTCTGTCCTCCACCCATTACAAAAGTTTTCTATTGCTACTTCCAGGTATAGTTGGATGTAAATGAAATGAGTTCATATTGGATGTCAAACTTGGTCATTTCATGATTTCCAAATATATATTCTTGGCTATTTGAATTCATATAATACTGAAAGGAACTGCAACAGTTTTTACTCTACTATAACTGTTTGATATACTTGACATCTGGTAGGTTTATGAATGTAAAATATTGTTTTCAAACATGTGACCTGCACATATATGTGTACATGTGTGAGAATTATTATATTAAATGTATAATGCACCTCAGTCAATAGCCAACTCTATTATTATGTGTTCCATTTAATGTTTAATTTTTTTTAAGGGAGTACACTGTTTATTTTGCAATGCTCAGATAATTCATTTTTGTCTCCTCTCTTTATTAGAGAACACAGTCATCATTTTTTAAAACGAAAATAAGTTGATTTCCAGAACAAAAGTTCAAACTTCAAAAGAAGAACAAAATAAATATTGTACATGATTTTACAACTCTATGGCCTAAAAATATATAACAGAAAGAAAGTGAAACCAACAGAATCAAGTAAAATCAATAAGCAATTTATTTCCAGATAATTAAAGTGAAAATTCAAAAGACACTTACAATTTGTGAGTTAAATTCCAAATAATCATAATGTCCTAATCACAAGTCCAAAATAATAGAATGTTCCAAATGAATTCCAATAGCCTTGAATGTCCTGGTGTACCACAAATCTTGAATGTCCTGATGTACCACAATGATGTAATCCGGAATGATTTGAATGAATTCACATAAATCCCCAAAAGTCTAAATTCTATGAGAACTTTAGTATTTCCAATGAATATTTTAAATAAATAATTCCTCTATGAAATTTATCTGGTTTTCACAACTGTAACATCTCATTATTAAAATAGCTTCTTTACAGACTGATGATTAGAACAAGACTTTTAGAACCCGAATGATCTCTTTTTTACTAAGTCCATATATATATAAATAGGTGTACCTAACAATTCTCAAATCAAAATATGAATAATATTTATGGAAAATTACTTTTTGTACCTGACTTTTTTCACAACAATTCATGGAAATAACAGTTCAGCTGCTAACAAAACTGGCCTTGAACTCAAATGCTATGTAAACATGTTGTTTACAGAATGACCATAATCTGACTAAAGCACAACTTACAGTCATGGGCACATATTATCAATTTAATATACATAACACCGCCCCTCAGAGAAAAAGAAAAGATTTATGCAATAAAGCTTTCTTTTAAATATGCATAATCAAAATTACATAGGAAAATGTCTTATAAATGACACTCAACTTAATTACACAAAATAAAGCAATATAGTACTTCTATACATGTGAGATTGCATCTGTGATCACATTGTCTTTTCCCCTGATGCGTCGAATGTCAATGTTATATTCCTGCAGTATTAAACTCAATCTCAGCAATGTCTGATTTTTATCTTTTGTTATGTGTATGGTATTTATAATATGTATCCATGAGGTAAGTTGTACTTTAGTGATCATTTTGTAAATAACATATTTACTACATTTGAATTCAAGGTTAGTTTTGTTTACATAGCATTTAGTACTTAGATTGGAACTTTCCATGTCTTGATGTGAAAAAAGTCAGGTACGCACAGTAATTTTCCATAAGAGTTACTCCTATTCTAGAATATTATGTCAGGTGACTTGCCTTTATATTTACAGAGCATTTGGTAAACAAAATTCCATTCCTATACTAAACTTAATGTTATAAAGTTCAGTCTATTAAGGAATTTATTTTAGTAATCAGATGTTACAGTTGTGAAAATCAGAGCAAATTCAGAGAGAGGAATTATTTATTTGAAATATTTGTTGGAATTACTAAGACTGCTCATTCTCATTTTGGATTAATACTTGACTTTGGGATTTATATGAATTCATTCAAAGATATGCTGGATTACATCATTCAGGCATATCAGGACATTAAAGACTACTGACACATCTGGACATTCAAAACTATTGACACATCAGCACATTCAAGGCTACTGGAATTCATTTGGAACATTCTATATTTAGGACTTGTGATTAGGACACTTAGGATTATTGGATTATTTGGACTTTAATTCACGTTATTGTAAGCGTCTTTTGAATTTTTGCTTTAATTGTCTAGAAATAAATTGCTTGTTGATTTTATTCACATTGTTAGTTTAACTTTCTTTCTGTTACATTATTTTAAGACCTAGAGTCATAACACTTTAATTTGGTTGATGAAAGTAAAAGGATTGTGATCACTGTATACAATAACCGGAGAAAGAGTTGAAGTAACATACACTTCAAAATGTTGTAAAGCCAATATCAAAGCCAAACAGTCCTTCTCATTTGTGGAATAATTTGTCTGCTGCTTGTTTAGTTTTTTTTTAGAAAAATAGCACACAAGATGATCCACACCATTTTTGTCTCTTTGAATCAATACTCCACCATTTGAATCAATACTCCAATCAATACTACATCACTTGCATCAACAGTCATTTTAAATAATTGACCGAAATTTGGTGCAGAAAGAACTGGTGCATTCTTAAGCATGGCCTTTAATTTATCAACGGATTCCTGAAACTGATCAGATCAAAGAAACTTAGATTTCTTACTCAATAAATTTGCCAAAGTTCGGCAATTATGGAAAAAAAATTTTTTAAAATTCCGATAATATCCAGCCATACCTAAAAATCACATAAGTTGCTTTTTATAAACAGGCACAGGGAATTCAGTGATAGCTTTGACCTTAGCTTCTACAGGTTTAACTTGACCTTGTCCCTTACTATGTCCAAAAAATGTGACACTAGCATGACAAAACTCACTTTTGCTTCAATTAATCATCAGATTTGCATCTCTGAGTTGATTGAAGAATTTCAAAATGGTTTCCAAGTGATCTTCCCAGGTGTCATTGTAGAAAATGACATTATCAATGTATGCATCACAATTATCTAGACCAGATGTTATCATGTTCATAAGATGCTGGAATGTTGCCAGAGAATTTTTCATACCAAAAGGCATCACTTTATATTGATAAAGCTCATCTGCTGTTTCAAGTGTTGAAATTTCTTTTGCCCTTTCCGTAAGTGGAATTTGCCAGAATCCTTTTAAAAGGTCAAACTTGGTGACATATTTTGCATTTCCAGTTTTATCAATGCAATCATTCATTCTTGGTATTGAAATGAATCCATTTTGGTGACACTGTTGACTTTTCTGTAGTCTATACACATGTGGAATGTATTATCTGGCTTAGGCACAAGAATACATGGTGAACTCCAGTTACTTTTACTTGGTTCTATAAAATCATTCTCCAGTAAATATTGAATTTCTTTCTTCAAATATTCCTGTTTGAGAGGATTCATCCTGTAAGGATGCTGTTTCACAGGTGTAGAATCTACAATGTCTACATCATGTTAGTATTTATTTGTTTGTGTAGGAACATCAGGAAACAAATTGCTCATACTCATCTGATAGCTGTTTTAGCTAAATTCCGAAGGTTGGTTAAACCAGAATCACCACATTCAGATTGTATTCCATCGTTTACATCCTCACTGTGACAGGTACCACTAAATTAATTGAATAATTAACTGGGCTATCTCTGTCAAAGTACTCCTTTAACATATTTATGTGACAAAGTTGTTTCTGTTTCCGTCTCCCAGGAATGTTAATGATATAATTTAAGTCATTTACTTTCTTTTCAATGGTATAAGGACCATAAAATTTAGTCTGAAGAGGATTTTGATGTATGAGCAAGCGAGCCAGAACTTTATCACAAGGATTAAAACTCCTTTCTTTTCTATTTCTGTCATACCTTAATTTTTGACTGAGTAGAGTGAAGATTACTTCTTGCTACTTCACAAGCCTTTGACAACTTGTATTTGAAATCAGAGACATAGTCAAGAAGATTAATCTTTGGATCTTCATTTGAAAGAAGTTTCTCTTTCAATAATTTCAGTGGTCCATGGAGAGTATGTCCAATAACCAGTTCAAAGGGACTAAAACCCAATGACTCTTGAAGTGATTCCCTAACAGGAAACAACAGCAAATAAACACCCTAATCCCAATCCTTTCCTGTATCAAAGCAATATGACCGAATCATATTCTTCAAAGTTTGATGAAATCTTTCCAAAGCTCCCTAACTTTCAGGGTGATAGGCAGAAGATTTAGACAGTTGGATGTCTAATTCATGCATAACTTGTTGGAAAATTCCAGACATAACATTTGACCCTTGATCAGACTGGACAGATTTAGGAAGGCCAACAAGTGTAAAAAAAACTTCACCAAAGCTTTTACAATGGTTTTAGTTTTTATATTTCTCGGAGGAATTGCCTCTGGAAATCTTGTCAATGCACACATGATGATCAATAAGTATTAGTCGCCTGACTTGATCTTAGGTAAGGGACCAGCCCAGTCTACCATTATTCTACTAAATGGTTCGTCAAATACTGGAATAGGTTGCAGATGAGCCTTAGGGGTCTTCTGATTAGGGTTTCCTACCATTTGACAAGTGTGACAAGATCTACAGTATTTAGAAACATCAATTTTAAGTTTCAGCCAATAAAAATGATTCAAGATCTTGTGATAAGTTTTATTGACTCCTAAATGACCAGCCAAGGGAGTTTCATGGGCTAGACTAAGAAGTTCCTGTCAATATGACTTAGGAACGACAATTTGACAGTTCACTGACCACTCATCACCAGCAGGTACCTCAGCTGGTCTCCATTTTCTCAAAAGATCCCATTTTCACAAAGTAACAATCCGGGACTTGTGTGGCTTCAGTTTCACTAATAGCCCTCTGAAACAAACAGGAGATCTCAGGATCGTGTTCCTGTTTGACAATGAGTGATTGTCTTTTGTCACCCTGATTAAAATAGAGAGAATGAGTTGTAAAAAGAGGATTGCTGTGATCAATACCTTTTGATTGATCAATATCAGGAGAGAAAGTGACAATATCAGGAGAGAAATTTCAAAAGACTGACCAATAAATGTGTCAGTTAAAGGAATAATTTCCTGATCAACATCATTCTCAAGAGTTCTTTTTTCCATAGCTCTGGTGACTGCACAAGCAGGATATAAATCAGGGATTTCAAACTCAGTAGGGTCAACTTTATGATCCAAACAAGGCTTGTCAGTTAGAAGTGGATTAACTATGACCTTATCTCCAGCTAGGACGTTGCCTAGTAACAAATGAACACCTTCTATGGGTAAAGAAGTCACTGCCCCAACAGTCACAGGTCCAGAAACTAAGTCTGATGCCAAATTAACACAATGGAGAGGAACATTTACAAAGTCACACTCTACTCTCTGAATAAGTACCGGTACACTTTCACTAGAAGAAGACTTCTCAGACAAAGGCAAAGTACCTGATAACAAAAGACTGAGAAGCTCCTGTGTCCCTTGATATTTTAATAGGGATAGGTTTGGCGGAGTCACCAGTAAGTGATACAGAACCTTCTGACATGAATGGTTCATAAGTCTCCAAAATAGAATCAGACTGGGGTTTGTTTGACTCAACGAATGTATTGCTTTCAGTACAAGACGATGACCTCGACTTCTTTGGAATAGTAACGTGCCCTTTCTTTTTAAAATAAGTGCACATAGGAAGAGATAAGGATTTCTGATCAGTATTATCAGATGTTTGATTTCGAACAGTTGTACTGTTTTGAAATTTAGAAGTACTCGTTTGAGACTGAAATGGTTTTTTACCAGAAAACTGCTGAGAGGAAGACTTATTGACAGATGAAAGCTTGTGAGTCAAGGAATAATCATCAGCCATACAAGCAGCATTTTCCAAAGTTTCCACTTTCTGCTTGTCAAGATAGGTCTTGACATCACCATGGATACATCTCTTGAAGTCTTCAATTAATACGAGCTGTCTGAAGTTATCATAATCATGATCAACCTTCTTGGCTGAGCACCACCTATCAAATAGTTGTTCTTTTTCCCTTGCAAATTCAACATGAGTTAGTCTAGTTTTTTTTTCTTCTACAATTCCTAAACTTTTGTCAATATGCCTCAGGTACCAACTCATAACCCTTCAAGATGTACTCCTTAACCACATCATAATCAGTACTTTGTTGTACTGACAGTGAAGTGTAGACTTCACGAGCTTTGCCACTAAGTACACTTTGTAATAAAAAAGTCCAATGCTCTCTTGGCCATTTCAAGATTTCAGCAATTTTCTGAAAGTGAAGAAAGTATCTATCTACTTCTTTTTCCTGACAAGGGGGTACTAACCTAATATATCTTGAAACATCAAAACCTGAACTTGTATGTAAAGGGGGGTAGAGTGTTCAATTTGAAACATCCCTTAATTTCCTATCAAAACCAGATACAGACTTATCAATTAAACCCAGAGCACTATTATCCAGAATTTCCTTTCCCACCAAATATGGAATTCAAATATTCTTTATCTCTTGCATTGTCAAAGACCCTTTCGCTTCAGAAAGATCATAATGTCTGGCAAGCTCAAGCAGCTTGTCCTTTTTCATAGACTCTAATGCTACCTGGGTAGGACTTGAAACAAAGTTCTCAACCTTAGATGACATTGTGAATGCTTGCTGGTTTCACTAAAGATTTCTCAAATGGGTGAAATAAAAATCTTTACCAGGGACAGTGAAAATTCCAAAACAAAGTCAATTTAAATTGTAACTAAAGAAATTCACATCCCGGAACAGCTCCCTATTTCTGTTACGACTCTGTGGCCAAAAAATATGTAACAGAAAGAAAGTGAAACCAACAAAATCAAGTAAAATCAACAAGCAATTTATTTCCAGACAATTAAAGTGAAAATTCAATAGACGCTTATGTTTTGTGAGTTAAATAGCAAACAATCCCAAATGTCCTAATGAAAAGTCTAAAATAATAGAATGTTCCAAATGAATTCCAATAGCCTTGAATGTCCTGATGTACCACAAGTCTTGAATGCCTCATGTACCACAATGATATAATCCAGATCGTTTTGAATGAATTCTCATAAATCCCCCAAAGTCCTAAAATCTATGAGCACTTTAATATTTCCAATGAATATTTTAAATAAATAATTCCTCTCTGAATTATATCTGGTTTTCACATCTGTAACATGTTTATTAAAATAGCTTCTTTACAGACTGATGTTTAGAACAAGACTTTTAGATGCCTAGTTATCTCGTTTTAACTAAGCCCATATATATATATATATATATATATATATATATATATATATATATATATGGGTGTACCTGACAATTCTCACATCAGAATATGAGTAATTTGTATGGAAAATTACTTTGTGTACCTGACTTTTGTCACAACAGTTCATGGAAATAACAGTTCAGCTGCTAACAAAACTGGCCTTGAACTCAAATGCTATGTAAACATGTTGTTTACAAAATGACCACAATCTGACTAAAGAGCAACTGACAATCATGGACACATATTATAAATTCAGTATACATAACAATGAATATTTTGTACTTTGTTTATTCTGTACCCTTTTTTATATATATATATATATATATATATATATATATATATATATACTTTGATTATTCTGTACCCTTATATATGTGCAAAAGTACAACTGACAATCATGGACACATATTACAAATTCAATATACATAACAATGAATATTTGTACTTTGTTTATTCTGTACCCTTTTAAATATATATATATATATATATATATATATATATATATATATATATATATATATATATATATATATATATATATATGTGTGTGTGTGTCTGCCTGTCTGTCAAATGCATCCTTTAAGAATTATTCCCTCATATGGTGACAGGTAATTAAATCATTACCAATCACCACAATGTTATTGGGCCATAGACAACAATCTAAATGTTTCTATGGTATCCTGGTAAATTTGACATAAATTGTATATAAACTTTGATACAACAATCCTTGATGCACCCTTTTACACCATCAGCAATAAATATTGCACTACTTTTGTTTAAAAATTAAACTAGTGTCACACCATTAGTTTGCAGAAAGGTAATTTCCCATTTTCACATGTCATATGGGATGCATTCATTTAGACTCCTTCTAATTTCATCATTAGGAAATTTAACCTTGAGTACCTTGCATCACAGTATTCACCAATGACACTCATCCCAAGTTTTAAATGTTACCTTCAAAACACCACCACATCTAGACTAATTATATAGACTACAAATAGTTATAGTGGTGGATCCATATACAGTCTTAAGCAACATTAATTACCGCCCACTTTTAATGGTTATTTCAAGACTTGAAATGTGCTGACTGTACTATGGACTAAGACAAAAATATGATATTTTCATACAAGTACTGGTATGTACCAACATATCTCAGTTAATATGAGTTGGAGAGTTCCGTCTCATTCTTTTCACTAGAGAACCCAAATACTAGTCAGAGTGACCTAATTGAGAGTAAAGCCTAATATTTTTGTATCATGTACTATGTACTATAAATGTCATGACCATTCACTCTATGAAGAGGTGACCAATTTCATCTTTTATTAACCTAGCAAGCACAATGCAGAGAAAATGGACATTAAACATTTTCATTTGGTATAAAAAGTAAAACACAGGATGATATGAGAGAAATTAAATAAGCAAGGGGTCAAGTTAGACTTTAATTTTAGGGAGAAGTGACTTTTCCTTTTGGACAGAATAGAGAGAAGTGAGAGCTGAACAGGGAGAAGTGGGAGCAATGATATATATATATATATATATATATATATATATATATATATATATATATATATATATATATATATAGTTTGGATGGAGAGATATTATGCAATGTATTTTGGCCTTATGACATCAAAAGAGCACAGCAGAAACTATACATTGTAATTAATTGTAACTGACAGGAGTACTATTGTAATGAGAAATAGGTACAAATACTTAATCAACTACCACTTAAGCAATATATTTATTTTTTTAAATATTTTTTTTACTTTCTAAAACTTCAGTAGAAAATGGTATTAGAAAACATTTCTAAGCTTGTTTGAAACAACCCCTATTACATGTACATGAAAGCACATGCACAGCATCTTTGCATCATAGTGTTCCTCTATTCAGACCACAATGGTCACTTATGTTACGGATGAGTAACCTTAACTTTTGGACTCAGTTTTTGGTGAAGTTTTGAAAAGTGTAAAAATTAAATTCTTGTTCTAGTGGCAGTTTATTAGTTTTTTATATTTATTTTTAATTATAATAATGTAATCTAGGTATTTCTTTTAATTACAATTGATTGCAATATATTGTTTCTAATGTGTTCACGCGAAGTCATATGACCAAAAATACATGGTGTAGAGACCAAGGGCACATAAGCTTTAAGTAAGGGACCAATCATTTAATAACATCAAATCTTTGACGTTTAATTTCATTGTTTCTGATAAAAAATGAACACAGCTATTCATCAACGATGAACTGAAGCATTATTGCGGATATGTGAATGAACTAGATTCTTCTTTCCAACTGAATCGGCACACAGCAAAGAACAAATATGACGCCATGCATGCCATGTGGGTGCATCTATTTTTTCGAAATGGAGATTTTCTTAATATTACCACTCATACTTTGTAGCTTTGGTACAACAATCCAACGATAGGATTGTAAATTTATGCTTTTAATATTTGTATATGTACTTGTAATAATGTTGTTCATTGGTTAGATAATATTTGCTTTGCTGCTTTTTCGTATTTGCACAAAAATTGAGTGATGTCAGAAGACAACCTTGACCTTAGCATTTTTTGAATTCCATAACTGCATTGTCCCATAAGCTTCTGATCTAAAAAAAATTTTTTATTTTTAGGCTAAATCTTCTATCACATAACATTTAGACTTTGCTTTCTATGAATTGTATATTTTCCTTAATTTGTGTGCCCAGTGAATTACAAACACAGGCAGTCTAATGAAGAGGTACTTTCTAGACACAGCGATGTCCGCTATTATTATCTCTAGACATGTTCACCTAGTTTCAGACTGATTTTTACGAAGAAAAAAAATGCAAGAACGGCAGTTAAAATCTTCAATAAATATATTTAGAATGTGCTTTCACAGATTCTATTCTTAAACAAATTATTGTTTACATACTGATGTTTCAGATTCGAAACACAAGTTGGTGTTTTTTTATCATCAAATTATAACATGCAGAAATCAGACAGTGATAACAAATGATAACTTGCGGGGTAAAGGTTTAATGGTCAGTCAACTATTAAAACATGCCTGCGAATATATGTTTTTGTTGGTGCAATTGATATCAACACCTGCATGAATACATTTTGCCTGGGGTTACCACACAGAGTTACTTATGTGGGTCAAAGGAGCATTTCAAAAGCCATAACCTATTGTCACTCAATTTACATCCAAAAAATCACATGGCGAAGTTGTTTTCACTTTCCTATTAGAAGAAGGCAAACTTTACATTTTTTTGGTGACTTAGTCGCTGACTTCACCTGGTAGTGTGACCCCTTGAATTAGATTTAAAAATTTTGCTACCTCAAGCTAGTTAGGATATATAATTATCAGCACCTACTCAATCAATGACAATGCTTTGCTCACAAAGATTTTATAATATTTTCAATAACTATGCAACAACACGGTCAAGATTTCTTGCCACAATTGCAAATCTATTATGGGTAACTTTGACAGATATCATTTATATTATGAGTTTATCATGAACTTTATCTTGGACAATAAATTAATAACTAACCATATTTTCATTTTAAATCTGAACATAAACATGGAAGCTAACACTAAAACATGGCCTACACTTTTCAATTGCTCGTCACAATTACATGTTTTCAATGTGGCATTACCTCCTTTGCCACATTGTGATCATAATGTGATATGCCTCAATTCAATTCAGTTTAATATTTCAACTTTTAAATGACCATTGATAAGTAATTTCTAACAAAATCTGTGCAACTATGCCAAAGGACAGTTTGCTTATAAGGTATTTCACCATTGTTTGTGTGATAAACCTGTCATATTGTTACAGTATACTAAACCTAGGGGGATACACAGTGGCTGAGTGGTTAAGGTTGTGATTCAAGATTGATTTCATATCAAATGAGGAAATTATGTCATCACAGGGACTAGAGAAAATCCGGTTAGTCTTTACAAACAACAATATAATCTTGCATAAGGATAATATTTTCTTTAAGAATCATTGCTTCTTGGGACAACTGACCTGAAACAGGTTTTAAATGCAGTGAAAAGTTAACCCGGACTGGAATGATTTGTCGTTTGAATTGTCTTCAGACTGTTACCAGTGTATACACATCCCAACATTCCTATACATTTAGATACAAATATGAAAAAAAGGGTCATGAAAAGTTCACAAAATAACAGATGACCATGGGTCCAACATGTTATCAAATAAGTTTTGCGAGTTTAAATACCAACAGGATGACCTTCAGGTTCTGAAGTATGGAGTTGTTGTTTTTTTAAAACCCTCTTTACTGCAGGCCATTATTTGGATACATGCACTAGTATTAACAAAAAACAAAACTACCACATTCATACCCACTTGTTATCAAGAATCATCTGGCAAGTAATTATTACTATAAAAATTAACCAGTCAGGGAAAACTGTACAATAATAGGGTCAATGGCACCTTCATTTTATATCCATTGAAGAAAATCCATACCTAGCCATAACAGTTGTATGAGCTGAAACATACTCTGGTGACTGTTTAAAATTTTTCAGCAGTATCATGGTGATCATAATTTTAAACTGAATATACAAGATCACTATCCCAGTGCTGATTTATTTTTACTTGAATTCGTTTGTTTTATAGTCTCTGCAAAAACGTCAGAAGGCAATTAGTAAACATTTTAGCTGATGCAATGTGATACAGATTAAAGGTTATACTGATTTGTTTCAAATTATATTTTTCATTATCATGCTACCAGTTAGCATAACTTCTGTAACAAGTTGTCTTAATGCTAAATTACCATACTTTACTTCTATAAAGGATGCCATGGAAATGTATGGCCTTAAAAATAGGTAACCACAGTACTTAAAGATGTTGATTTGAAATGAAAAATTTCCTTAAAAAAAAACAATGAAAACAAATGATAAACTATTTTAAATTTCTACTTAATGTCTGCTTATGCTAAGATTTGTCTGATGAGCAATAAAATCTATATTTTGATACAACGAAAGAGACTTACTGCAAGAAGCATAACATCTGACATAATTTAAGTACATATACATGTATAAGCAATGCAACTGCCAAGAAATCGCAAGGGAGGCAACTACATTAATGACTGAAGATAGCTGAGTAGGAAAGCTGATCACTTCTTAACAAACAATCGACTCTTCCCTAGGTCATGGCGGCCTCGAAGAATTTGATGTAAATGAGCCACCCTGTTTCAGCATGTATTGAATGAGATGTGTTACGCTGTATGTTGATTTGAATGGTATTGAAATAGTTCATGCGTGAGTTAAGTACTTTTAGCTATATTTAAAGACGCTGACCTGAAAATTAACTGAGCTACAGATGCAGATATCATTTGCAATGCTATCCGGAATGAGCTGTATCCTTATGGGTTTGCATAGCCAGAAATGTATAACTTAAATCAGTCCTCATACCCAACCATGACATGTGGATAAATTAGAATTCACTATTGAATTATGCTACTTGAGTATGACAAAACATCAGATGCTTTAGATGAGTATAATTTGCACACTATTTTAACCAAGTAAATCATTACACCACAGTTGATATTGGTACATACAAATCAATATTCTTTTGGCTCTTTTTGCAAATGCAGGTTATTTCTTGGAATTTACATTTAACATATATTTTTTTGATTTGTATAGTATGTCATGTGCATATATTATTTTTTTTTTAAACTGATTGATGAATGCTTTATATGACTTTGAAAAGTTCAGACTTACTTTTCAAATGAACAATTACTCTTTAGAATACATTACTCAATAACATTAACATTTGTAAAATAACTTCCACTACTTGCTAAATCCAACCCTCCTGGAAAAATGACAGTAGAAATATTATCTATGGGGAAAAAAACCTCTTCCAAGATACCATTATAATTCACTGCCCTTAGCACAGTTAGGTGGCTACCTATATATTGGATGTTCCTCAGTTTAAGCTTTCACTCATTTCGGGCAACATTATATCAATATACCTCCTGAAAATCCATTGGATTTCTGAATAAATATATATCAACAATCTGCCTGCGATGTCTGTATTGTTTTATTGAGTTTTTATTGTTGTGAGCATTGATAACTTTAATTTTTGTTTTTCCTCAGTAATTTTCCATATTTTTTCCACCTCTATAGACAGTCACTGACTACTAGGTTTTTTTTTTTTTTTGTTTTTGTTTTTTTACATCGCATTCCATCATAACATTTCTTTATTGAAGGATTGAACACAATGTTGAATTTCACTGCAATTTAGTATTTTTTGTATTGTGGTATTTTATTTTGCACCTTTTGTCCAGTTCATTACTTAGTTGTTTTTCATTGTAAAAAATTGTATTTTATTATAGGAAAAAGCCGTAATGTAGTAACAGCAGAGAAGAAACTGATTAAGATCAAATTAGGTCAATCAAACGGGGAGGAGACAGGTCATGTCCACCACACTGTGCTCGACAACATCAGCTGCTGTACCATCTTGGATGTTGGGGAGTGGCAGAACAATGTGTATCTCTGTATCGGCATGACTGACAGAGTGATAATCATGAAATATAACCCAGAACTGCGGCTTTTCTGTGTTCGAAAGGTAATGCTTTTCTTGTAGAATTACTGGGAAGTTATGAAGTCCTGGCCTAGAATTGTAGAAAATGTTTCAAGTACAAAATTCAGCTTGAAAATATTTTTAGAAATCATATTTCTACTCCTGCCAAAAATCCTTGGCAGTTGATGAAAATACTCCATTAGACCATAGTACAGTAAAGCCCTGCTATAGCACGATGGTCAGGGTCCACAAAACGAAATTGTGCTATGTCCCAAACCATGCTATAACCAACCTAGACAAAACCAAGTAATTTAGCTGAAGAAAATGATGCATACACCAAAAAAAAAAAAGGGGGGGGGGGGGTACAATTGTGGGCACAAAACAACATGCTTCATTGGCACAGTTACCATTTTAAATCAGTGCATATTAAATGAGAAATACACATGCAGTGAAAACAGATTGCACATATAATATTTTACTTTATTCAGAGAACTATGCATTTGTACATTTATATGTATATATCTAATGTATAGCATGAATAGTTAAAGGATCAACATGTGTAATCACCAACCGATCTCATGGCATGCGTAGGAGTGAGTCCATAATAATTCCATTGAAAATATGCACACAGAAGTATAATATTTAGTCATAGATCATTATGTGTCTGAATTCAATGCAAAAAAAAAATGAATAATAATAATCGATAAATCACGTAAGGAATGATGAAGCACATTTACAGTTCAGTGTGTATGCACGCGTACGTCCCAAGGTAAATAAACGATGTAAGTATAAATTTCATTCTGCTATAATTTTATCTGCTACGAATGAGATTACTTTATTGTTTTTGGAAAAACTAATTAATTTTCAGCTGCTTCTTGCAACTGTCACATTTACTCTTAGCAAAGTTGACTCGTGAATGCCTAAATCTCGAGCTAATTGTGTTTGTTTAACACCAGACTTAATCCTGTCCATGGCTTCAAGCTTCTCTTTAACAGTAAAAGCTTTATGTTTCCGTGAACTGTTATCCATTGTAAATAACTACTAATTAAAACTCTGACACCTATTTGTTTGAACAACTACAGCAAGAATAATTGGTAATCAACAATGGAGTAATTTTTATAGGGAATGGACAACATTATTCAATGGTCAACCTGATTGCGTGGCGATTGTCTAACAACACTGCCAAGTCATGTGTGCGTGTTGGCGGCCTTCGTTTTTTTGATGTTTTATAAATCATTGCTGCATGGTTTGAACAACCTTTAGCTTTGAGATTGACTTTAATGATTATCAATGACTTAAATTAATTGATTTATAAATTTAGGTGAGAATCTTTTATCAACCACCGCATTGTTTGGTGCCTGGCTGTGTATGCAGTTGAATGAGCAAACATATGTCGGCTATTGTTTGAACAACGATTGTACACAGAATGTATTGAAGAGAAACACAAAGAAGACTTAATGACTTTATTGTTCATGTGTCAATAATATTAAGATTAACATTTATCAGCTTTAAAATGAGCTGACATCTTTCAAAAATAAACTAAGATCACAGTGCAGTGATTGACTACTGACACATTTGAAATGAACATTCACAAATAGAAATGTTCAGCATCTTTATTCATATAAAGAAAGATGCAATCATAAGACACTTTTTCTTCAAGAATACAACACATTTTGCCAACTTATTAAATCAAACTCTTGTTTATTTTGGCACAAAACTTTGCAGTAGTTCAAGAAATTGGCAAAATTATTGTAAAATTTCGGGAGCCAAGCCACAATCGTATTATACCCGAATTCATACACGATCTCTTCCCCAAAATGATAATTAATTTTGTACACATTATTTTTCGGACTTTGAAATTTTTTAAAATTTTTTCATGTACGAAAAAATATATGAAATTTCGGGAGCCATGCCACAATCGTGTTATATCCGAATTTGTGCTATAGCGGGGCTTTACTGTAGCTGGCACTGGAAATTTCATTAAATTTCTCTGACTAGCTCCAAATATATTTAAGTGTAAAATTTGGAGTTAATTCTTTGTCACAAACTACTAATGGCAAAATGAAAATATTCCTTCTTTTTCTCCAGTTTTATTAAGAAAATTTTTTACTAGAAAGTTTATGGAAAGGTTTATTTGCCCCATATTTATATATCCAGGGTTGCATTGGGTCCATTTTCTGACAGTTGACGGGCTAAACTCTATTCATTTTCCTATTTTTATAGGTATGTGTTAAGATAATGTATTTAATTTTTATGAGCTGTAAATACCAAAAAGTCCATTTGAAATCAAAAATAGTTGATTTTCATTGACTGTTTGAGTCATTCAACTGCCCTGTTAAACTATAAGCACTTCTTTACCCAGAAAGACGCTTATGATAACTGAAAACCATGCAGACAGTGATGAATTTTATGTTTTCCAACCTTTTTTTTTTTTATGAACTCGATCTATGCCTGCAACAGTGTTCAATGAGACAAATATTGCTCATGAAGATTGAAACTGTTTCCATAAATACTATGCATGTTGATGTGGGACTTGCACTGCAAGTATTCATGTTGATGTGTGGCTTCCACTGCAAGTACATATGTATTCATGTTAATGTGGGGCATTCAGTGCAAGTATTCATGTTGGTGCTTGAAAAATACTGTTCATCCTCACATCCAAATGTGCTTTAGTTTTTTTTTCTTCTTTATTTCAGTATTTTGGGGCAGAGGACATATGTATGCAATTAAGTTGATATTATGAGTATGGTGAAAACAAAGTCACATTAGGGCTGTCAGTTCTTTAACATAGCTTAAAAGTAGTGGGGATGCTAAACATAGATAGCAATACCTGCTGTGTTACATATATTTGACAGCCTGATGATTTATTTTTCTTGATACAATGTTCATTTCCAGTAAGTTTTGCATAATAAACACTGAGCCCCCCCCACACACACACACACCTACTTGGTTGGTCCCCCTTTTTCTAGAGGTATGGGGGCAAGTGGTGCAAATTTTTAAGAACCTAAATGCAACTCTGAATATTAATTGACTTAATGTTTAATTACACACAGATTAATAGAATTATAGTTACTACGGCAATTATTTTAACTTTTGTGAGCAATTTCTTGCATAATAAATCAGCTTTAGTTGAGTTAAATTTAATATGCCATATACTAAAAAAAAATTATTTTCAAGGTGGGCTTGCTGTCAAGGTCAGATTAGTTTAAGATTTACCAGTATTTGATATGGCTATATCTCATGAATGATATGATGGGATGTTATCAGTCTTTGCTAACACCTTATTTAAGAGGACAGAGTAAATGGCTCACAATCCATGTATGAAAATTCATGAGATTGAGGTAATTGCACATTTCTATTCTAGATTATGTTAAAATCTTTTGGAGCATGATCAGTAAATGTATAGTTTCATCTTTGGGCACGATCAGTAAATTCATACAATTTCATCAGGGTCTGTTCTTTGATTTTTATGAACCATTATTTGAATACCAATATCTTCACATCTAATTGACTCTGGCATTTCTCTGTGTATTGACAGGAACTACCTACAAGTGAGCCCTGCAGCTGTATCTGTATTGCTGAAAACTTTGCCCTGGTGGGAACAGACAAGTTCTACCAGATAAACCTGGAGCATCCAGCCCTTACAGGTAGGTTGGTCAGATTAGGCAAGAGTACTATGTTTGGATTCACAGTGAAGATCAGGGCAATGGTAAATAAATGTGGAAGCTGAAGCTTATGTTTTGATGTGGGCTGAATAGACCAATTTACAGTTTCACACTGCACATACTCAGAAATGATCAAGGTAATTTGGTCATGAGCCAGTGCAAACTTGTGAGTAAATAAATTGTGGTAGGATTTGTTTACTTGTCGCTTAACAAGGCATCAGGCACATGCATTGCAAAACTGTAGCATGATGTATTAGCAAGTTTTCTCCCTTCTTGATTACCGTCAGCATGATGCATCCTGTTTGGTAAGTTGATCAGAATTTCAGTGGGGTTTTAATTTAAAAGATTAAGATTCTTTTTTGGTGATCTGTATAGTTGATACTCAGTGTATATTTGGGATAGATTTTTTTTTATTCTGTCTGCAAAACAAAGATGATCTCTGGCAATCATTTTACCAACAATTTGTCGGCATCACTGCTGTAAACATTCAGTTTTTGCTTTTAGAACCACTTAGACATTTTTTCATAAATTTAATCCTCAAACTATGAGTAGGTACATTTACATGTATCTTGTGGGTTAGAATATTTGTTTCATATCCATTAGTATATAGCAATATAGATATATTAATTTTTACCTGGATTGCAAACTGATTCCACCCTAGGGATTGATGATGTCTGTCTATAAGTCTGTCTTCATCTGTCCATTCATTTGGTGTCGACACTGAGGTTAGAGTTCGTGTTCAGGTTGTTTTCACAGACACTGTTGCTTGTAGAGTCAAATTTCTGTTAATTCAATGTTTCATGAGGAGTAAGTACCACAGCCATCAGTGAAAACTAGGTCACTGTGGCCAATTTTTCATGGTTCAGTAATTTGTGCAATCTGGCCATACTACCATCAAGTTTTTGTTGAACCCACCTTAGAAGATCGACATGGCCATCACTTTGACATATGATGTCGATGTATGTCCATTCATCCGTCTGTTCATCCACACCTAGATGAATGTCCATGTTAATGTTTTTTACTTTCTAACTAAATAAAAGGCAGACTTGACAGTAAGGGAGTTTCTTGTCATGTCTAGTGGTGATGATGGTGGTAGCAATCTTGATGTCAACAACAATGCTGAAGTTTTTTGTGAAAGTGTTTCTAAGTAATACAGGATACGTAATGGCAGGGAAAACATTGTGTTCTCTGGACCACATATACAGATAAAATACATCTGAATATGAACCTCTAAGTCCATAACAGCCAGAGAGCCATTTTAGGTCAAAGGTAAGCATACTGTGAATTTTGTTCATATGTGGGGTTCAAGTTTTGTGGTTGCAACAAACCACAAATGTAAATACCCAAGGAACAGCGATCCATATGCAATGACTGTTTCCCAATCCAAGAACCAGAGGACACAAAAATATGCTATATTTTGCAAAACCACAAGAATGTATCCCCAAGAAAATAAATGATTTCACAGTATGTTATTTCAGTGGATATAAAACTGACCATATTCCTGATGTCTTATTTCAGTAGACATAACACTTACCATGCACCTAATGTCTCATTTCACTGGATATAAAACTGACCATATTCCTGATGTCTTATTTCAGTAGACATAACACTTACCATGCACCTAATGTCTCATTTCACTGGACATAAATAAAACTGACCATATTCCTGATGTCTTATTTCAGTAGACATAACACTTACCATGCACCTAATGTCTCATTTCACTGGACATAAAACTGACCATACACGTGACATCTTATTTCAGTGGACATTGTTACGACATTTTAGTCTTAAAATAATGTAACAGAAAGAAAGCAAAACAAAACAATGTAAGTAAAATCAACAAGCAATTTATTTCTAGACAATTAAAATGAAAATTTAAAAGACACTTACAATAATGTGAATTAAAGTCCAAATAATCCAATAATCCTAAGTGTCCTAATCACAAGTCCTAAATATTCATTTTCATTTCTCCCGTAACCTTGCTGGTAGTAGGGGCACCACTGATGACTTTGTGACAATCTCTCTCCATTTTGCCCTGTTCTCCACTGCTCTTTGGGACTTTGCCAAGTCCATGCCTGTCCACTCTTTGATATTGTCTTCCCATATTTTCTTCTGTCTGCCTTGTTTTCTCTTTCCTCTCACTGTGCCCTGTAGGATTGTCTTTGACAGGCCAGTTGAGTGTGAGACATGACCATACCATCTTAGTTTGCGTTTCTTTACAGTGGTGAGCAGATCTTTGTAAGGTCCAGTTGCACCTTGGATTTTAGTGCGCACATCCGCATTAGAGACGTGATCTAAGTATGAGATTTTCAGGATCCTTCGATAACATCTCATCTCTAAGGCATGGATTCTTCTATCTAATTCTGCTGTTAGGGTCCATGTCTCACATGCATATAGGAGTATGGACATGACTAGGGAGCACATAAGCTTGATCTTGGACCCAAGCGTGATGTTGCTGTCTTTCCAAATAGGCTTCAGCCTAGCCAGAGCAGCTGTTGTCTGCGCAATCCTGGAAAGAACCTCAGGTTTTGAACCTTCATCAGAGGCGATAGCACCTAGGTACTTGAAGCTTGTTACTGTGCCCAGCTTCTGTCCATTCACTCTTATTTCCTTTTGGATGCCACTCGGGTTGTTTGTCATTAGGTTTGTCTTTTCAGCTTTGATCTCCATCCCATATCTTAGTGATGCTTGATTGAGACGGTTCACTAAGGTTTCCATTTCTTCTTCATCTCCTGCTAAGCTATCGATATCATCAGCGAAGCGCAGGTTGGTGATTGTTCTGCCTCCAACACTGACACTGCCCTCATGGTCTTCCAAGGCGTCGGACATGATCCTTTCCAGGTAGATGTTGAAGAGAGTGGGTGAGAGAAGGCACCCCTGTCTGACTCGGACTGTGGTTCTGAACCAGTCTCCTATGTTGCCATTGACGAGAACTGTACTAGTCGCCTTGTCATACAGGGTTTCTATAGTGCGGATTAGTTTTGCGTTTATGTTGTATATCCGCATGGTGGCCCACAAGGCTGCATGCCATACCTTGTCAAAAGCCTTCTTGAAGTCAATGAAGACATGATAGAGGTTCTGTTGATGCTGGAGATATTTTTCACAGAGGATTCTAAGATTGAAGATCTGTTCTGTAGTGCTACGTCCTGCTCTGAAACCTGCCTGTTCTTCTGCAATGATGTGCTCTGCTTGGGGTTTCAGTCTGTTGAGGATGATCTTAAGCATAACCTTGCTTGGGTGACTGATGAGACTGATTGTTCGGTAGTTCTGGCACAGTTGTAGATTCCCTTTTTTTGGAAGAGTCACGATCAGAGACTGGGTCCATGGGATGGGCCATTCTCCTGTTTGCCAGATTTGGTTGCAGATTGTTGTGAGGACATCTATCATGGAAGTTCCTCCTGCTTGAACAAGTTCTGCTGGTATATTGTCTACCCCAGCTGACTTCCCCTTCTTTAGTGCCTTTACTGCAGCCTCTACTTCATCCCTGAGGATCGGGTGCTCAACCTCTGTTGTGGTCAGTGGTGCGTTGAGTACAGCTTGGTCTCCAGAAGTCTCCTGGTTGTAAAGCTCCTAACAGTATTCCGTCCATCTGTTAAGAATGTCTTTGTTTTTTGTCAGACTCTTACCAGCCTTGTCCAGAATCGTATTAGATCTCCCCCTGTTTCTCTGTTGTCAGGTCTTTCACCAACTCGTATGCCCTTATACTGTCATTCTGGTTCATGCTTTTCTCGACTTCCTTGCATTGGTCCTCTAACCAGCTTTCTTTTGCTTTCTTTATGCTCTTCTTAATCCTGTTGTTAATCTCATTGTATTTGTTTGCTCCTTCATGGTCTCCTCGCTTACTCCTCAGTTTTCTCCTAACATCGCAGAGGTCGAGGATATCTGCTGTGACCCAAGGCTTCTTTATTCTATGATGCTTGCCAAGGATCTCTCCGGCTGTGTCTATTACTGCCTTGTTGAAGGTGATGATCAAAGAGTCTAGGTTTATTTCTTCATGTCCCAGAATAAAGTCCTAAATATAGAATGTTCCAAAGGAATTAAAGTAGCCTTGAATGTCCTGATATGCTAATAGTTATGAATGTTCTGATGTTTCAGTAATCTTGAATGTCCTGATATGCATTAATGATGTAATCTAGAACATCTTTGAATGAATTCACATAAATCCCAAAGTCAAGTATTAATCCAAAATGAGAATGAGCACTCGTAGTAATTCCAATGAATATTTCAAATAAATAATTCCTCTCTCAGAATATGCTCTGATTTTCACAACTGTAACATCTGATTACTAAAATAAATTCCTTAATAGACTGATCTTAATAATATGAAGTTTAGTATAGGAATGGAATCTTGTTTAGATATAAAGATAAGTCACCTGACAGAATATTCTAGAATATGAGCAACTCTAATGGAAAATTATGGTGCATTCATGACTTTTCTCACATCAGGACATGGAAAATTCCAATCTAAGTAATAAATGCTTTGTAAACAAAACTGACCTTGAACTCAAACGCAGTAAGTATGTTATTTACAAAATGACCACTAAAGTACAACTTACCTCATGGACACATATTATAAATTCAATATACATAAGAACATAAACTGACCATACACTTGATGTCTTATTTCAGTTGACATAAACAGACCATAGACCTGACCTGTCAGGGTATGTCCCATGCCTTGTTATTAGTTTAGCTAACAGAGATGCCAACCATACCAAATTTTGCAGAATTGTTATGAATTTTTTGGGAAAATTCCACTTTTTGAATTATATTGACGAAATTCTAGAAAATCTCAATTTTGTGGGATAAAATTTGAACAGGAGTTTTCTGTATGGACAAAGGTAGAGAGAAACTACTTCAGTACATGTACCATTATGACAGACTGGTGCATGGAATATAGTTTCTCAGTGTAAAAAAAAAAATGTAAATAACCTGTTGGTTACACTGTAAATAAGTGACAAACAGTGGTAGAGATAAAAGAAAGATGCAGATTATACACGAGGAAAAGAAATGCTTATGATTATTGTTTTGGCAAGAAATGCTGAGGAATTCAAGGTTCTGGGATAGGAGGAATGGATAAACCATTTATTCTCAGTGGACCATAATTGTTTCTGTCACTGAATACAGGTATGTATCAGGTCACAGGAAGATGGAATGAATATGATTTGATAGATTATTGATACTTTTAATGAATGTGTTATCCATTCTGGATGGACTATCTAGATTCTAAAAATTGGTGTTTTGTTTCCTGATAAGCGTGCTCATGGGCTGGCATCTCTGAGCTAAGAATATATGACACATTTTTAAATTCACTTGTGACAACTTAATGTTGGTAAGATTAGTTTTATAGACATTGATCATTCACATAGTTGTACTTTGGTAAGATATATAGGTATCACCTTTATGTTGCTTCAGATATCATTGATTTGAAAGGATTAACTTTTATACATAAATTTCTTGTTACATTTGGGACAGTCAGCAGGAAAGCTTCAATATGTAAAAATATTGAGCAATTATTGTGGCATCCAAGACCTCAAATTTTGCAAGAGGCAACACAATTTCATATCAATCACAGCGGCACTAATCTTTAAAATATCACCATGTTATTCTGATTTTTATTGTCAGAATTCGTGGACAAGAGGGACAACTCTCTAGCATTTGCTGCTTTTGGTGCAGCCGTCCACAATAGTTTTCCACTGGCTGTTGTCAAGGTATCACCAGAAGGCCTGCCTCTGGAGTTTCTGCTGTGTTTCCATGGTAATAGCAAATACTCTATTAACACAATTATACCATCATTTATACCACATGATATATATACAAACATGTACATTCACACTAACACTATTACCTTTGCAAATGCATAAAACCTCAAATACACTGTACATGTGTACAAACACATTAGGTATATTATATAATCATTGTCTAGAATTTTCTACAGTATATGTCATGGTCTTGTTATAGTCAAATCTGTCTAAGCATAAATGACTCACAAGGGACCATATAAATTTGTCCCTTGTGGACAGGTCTCATTAATGCCTTAGAGGTTGAATATCAAAAAGGAGTTAGGATAAGAGCTCATAAATATTGTACTTATGATCAGTTGCCTTTGTGCTGTCAACTAAGACAAGTTTATATATAACAGAGAATGGTTTAGGAAACAAACATTTACATACCATCAGCTGGCCAGTGGATTTCATTGTAAGGAGCTTCCATCTTGAAAAGTGCTGATAGGTTTGAATTCAGGAGGTTAATGATTATTCATCTTAGGGAAGCTTTCATTACTGCATATTGAAATGGAAATGGTAATAGATTTCTTTTGTTGGTGTTAGAGGAAAATTTCAGAGTCAAATACAATCTGTGAAAGTAATCATAAAATGTTTTCCTCTTGTATACTACATACATATACAACACTGAGCTCATTTATATTTTGCATGGTGCTTATAACAATGATCATATTTCTGAATTTCAGAGTTTGGTGTGTTTGTTGACAGCAAAGGGCGCAGGAGTCGGCCGGCTGACATGAAATGGAGTTGTCTGCCCCTTTCCTTTGGTAGGAGGAAAAGCTTCAATTCAGATGATTTTATAAGATCAATTCAAAATTTGTTCCCTGCTTATCCTATATGTTCAATGCATTTTTGCAACAACAACAAAAATTCATCTATATTATCTGGAGTATAATTTTTTGAACCACTGAAGATATTTTAATGAAACTTTACCCAAGTATATACTATGACTATACAGTATGTTACATCCATAGCCATGACTCTTGTCTCAAGGTCAAGGTTATGGAGAAAATGGAATTCTGTGACATACCCTTGGATGGAGTATAATTTTTGAACCACTAAATGTGATGCAGGTGTATTATGTGCCGATTGCAGTTCTCCTGCTGGTCCTATTGTCAGTTTGTATTTGTCTTCATTTATTATTGAATATTTGTAGAAGTAAATTCTTACCTATTTGCCTTCCTTATGCCAGAAGAGTAAATATAAATTTCCCCTAGGTTGCAGGAAAACTTCATAGTAGCATCAATACATGTACAGTAGAACCGTAATTATCATGACGCTGCTGGACATGCACATACACACACATTCAGGTACATGGGGGACTGGATGAACAAGCTTGGGTCACACAGTGTGCCAAATTACTGCAAACCTGTCGGCCCAAGGCCAGTTATTTTCACATCATACCAACAGGAAAGTCAGTTTACTATTCCTTCTGTCCAGCTCATGTTGTTTAGCTTCATAAATTGCTTAATCAGTCACAACTGCTCTCCGATTTTTGATGCTTTGAATTCCAAAAATTATTTCCTTGCATACTGTAAATTCGTGTCTTTTTGTAGGCATCAATTTGTGTGGTTTTTGAAAAATGATATTTTGTTAGAACTTTAATTCATGGATTGGATAAGGAGACGTACTGTTTCCAGAGATAGATTGTTCTTTTGGGGTCTTTAAATTCAAGGTCTGTAACAACCATGAGATCCACAAAAATGTATAACCCACAAAAAAGTGGGGTTTTTTTTACCTAAATATCAGTGTGTAACTTCACTGCCTAAATTAAAATCTTATCATTCATGCTTTAATTTTGTAGCATTTGATTGGACATCAGAAAAGCAATTAACCTATCAGAAAAGGTTTTCCATGTCATGTTTGAAATGGTGATATGGCAAATGCCTGTTTTGAATTTTAAGTGCCAACTATTTTTGGTACTTTAGGGCAATTCCAGTAAAACATACTTGGGACCCAATGAAGGCACTTTCAACATGGAGTTGTCACCCATAGATTCAATTTAGAATTTTGCATTATTTTCATAAGAACTCCTTGAATAATCACAGTACCCTGACATATATTTTTTTAAAACTGCCTTCCCTGGGTACCATGTATACTTAAATGGAACAGCCCTTATATTTTAAGATAGTTTTAGTTTTTCTTACTAACTAGCCATTCATTACATAATAGAAACAGTCCATTTAATATATGGTAAATAACAGGAGCAATTAAACATGTACAAGACAAGTAGCTTTTCAAATTTACTGGACCTTGTGACCAGAAGGAGGGTTTTTGGTCAGTTTTGCACTTTGGTCATACCAAAGCTGTGCATATGAGGGCATACCTGTGGTTCAGATAAACTGATAGTCTGAATGAACAACGCTGGATAAAATAGTTTCATCTATTCTTTGCTTGATAATGTGATTTAATTATATTTTGTGGGGGACCTATTTATTTCTAGTCCTAATGACAAAAAAAAGAGTTTCTATTCAACTCCCCCTTTAAAATACCACTGTATATAATGGTAAAGCATATCCCATTTTCTATTTCTGACCAAGACTGTTTGTGGTGTTCTGTATTGTCTCATTTCATTTGTACACATTTTTCCAAGAAATTAACATTATTTTATAATCTGCCTTTTATTATGTTGCAGCATACCAGGAACCATTCTTGTATGTGACCTACTTCAACAGCATTCAAGCCATCACAGTTCCTGCTAGCAAGGATGAAACTAGGTATATACATTTAAACTTACAACTTACTAGTATTAAGAAGGAAAGTTTTCTTATTAGTATTAATGATTTTGCTCCGACTCAGATAAATAAATGATTTTAAATTTACTGACACCTAATGCATATTTTCATAATTGTCAAAACAATTATTGTGTAAAAATTGCACCATTTAATCATTCAAAGCTGTTGTATTCCTAGAAAACACTTGGGACTTTTTCACAAAATAAATGGAGGGGTGGGGTTAGATTTTATGTTTTATAAAATAAATGAAGTTTTTATCAGTGAACTCAATGATTTCATTTGAAAAGCACAGACCCTGATGTGCTGGCAGATTTGGGTCTAAGCTGTTGGCATTTGGGCTCATTGTATGCACAGTTAAATCAAGTATATTTCTTCAAGGGATGGAGAAAATTCCATGCCATTAGTGAGTCAAAAGAACTATAGTCAAGGTTGCAATCATATTAACATTTACATTGAGTCTTAACAGTAAATTTCAAATCTATACCGTAGTATCTTTATTTAAAGTACTAGTAATTGATTTTCATGTATTTTCTGCAGGGGTAAGCAGACCTCAGTTGATCTTCACAGTCCAAGGTTTCTGGGCATTGCACCTGTTCCAGGGGCAGTGTTTGTGTCATCCAGTAGTGGCACTCTCACAGAAATGCTCCGACTGTGTGGAAATGATGGTACAACCATAGAATACCAACCTACAAAGGAAGGCAAGGAAAATAGGTCTTCCAGGTGAGTATATTCAATGCAGTTTACAGTCACATGTAGAGATCCATATAAGAGAACCAATATATCATCTCTAGGCAGAAGACCAAGTAACTGATTAAAATAAATTACAAATTACTAGGCAAGATACAACATTCTCGTATCATAACCTTAGGGTTGGGTTGGGTGATGGCGGGCTTATCCAGGGCTCAGGGAAAACCACTCATCTTCTCATCCTGACCATGTAAAAATTGGTTGTGCCAAGCCAACTTTACTACTACTTGTCCCTGGGCCAAGTAGATAGATGCAGATTCCCACTTGAGAATAAATCTGTGCATTTTATGCCCTTAATAAGTGACAAAGTTTAGCATTATTTAACATCTAGCCAATTATCTATTACTTTTGCATACTCTGCTACTTGTTGACTGTCCAGAACATGTCACAAAGGAAACAAACTTTGTTTTTACACACTTACCCGATGCAAACTTTATACTAAAATGGTCCAGATAATGAAAATATTATATTCGGAGTGAAGACAGCAGGTTAAAAACCCTGCTAATACACGGCTCCTTATCGAAATATATAATAATAGTTATGGTTTGTATACTAAATTGAGAAATTCCAGTTTCTCACATAGTTCTCAATTTTTCAATGGTATTTGCATTTAGTGTGACACTTTGGTAATTTAGAAATCATTTTAATGTTGAGGAATTTTCCCTTTCACCAAACTATCGCACATCTCTATGAGTTAGACCTGTGATAATCCAAGAACCAACGAATGTAATAATTTTATTTTTTGTATGATCAGATAGTATTATGCTCGCCCAAGGTTGCCAGTATTTTCAAGAATGTGCAGCTTTATTAATACATTGTAACACAAAAGCGAAGACACCTGTAAATATTTCTATAGCTATGTAATTTCTTTTCACAAGAAATATGTTCCTAACTTGCATTCAAAAGAAGTATTTTAAGTGTCTCTGCCAGTTCCCACAAATTTTCACATAGCAAATGCCGTTGTAATCAATTTATAAAGCACATAACGTCTAGACAACATCTTATTGATCATAATTTAATTGCGGTCATAATTTAATAGCTTTTAATTCTTTGGGCCAGTCAGTATTCTTCCCTTTGATAGGTGCCCTTGAGTAGTTGTGTGACAGTGTATCAGTGAAGTCTTGATAATATCCATAGCCTGGGGCAAATGTGACACTATTTAACTAGGCGAAACTCACAACATTTTTACATTTTCTGGCTGTTAACTTCCTACATGTCTAACTTATAAAGGTGTGTGATGGCTCGTTGAAAAGCAAAACACCTCTATATTAAAATGACACCTGTATTACTGAAAAGTGTCACTGTGAATGCGAAAACCGTCAAGAAATCGAGGGTTAGCTGTGAAACTGTAATTTCTCAAGTTACAAACATTGTCTCTTATTATATGTTTATCTAAGAGACCATGTATTAAAATGGTTTTAAACTCGCTGTCTTTACTCCAAACATGATATTCTTATGGTTTGGATCCATTTTAGTATCAAGCTTGCATCGGGTGCCTGTGATTTTTTTTAAAGAATGTAAGTAATGTAGTTGATAAGTATAGTGTGTTGAGCAAAGTGATGACAGGGACGAGTATCTGATGCAACTCACTCATCCCAGGGACAAGTGCTTAGAACATTTTTTTTTTGGCCTGTCATCAAGCATGGTCTTATAATCTTGCATGGATTTGTCATCTAGCACAGGCTTATCGTCAAGCATGGGTTTATCATCAAGTATGGGTTTATCATCAAACATGGGCTTATCGTCAAGCATGGACTTATCATCTAGCACGGGTATTATCATCAAGCATGGGCTTATTGTCAAGCATGGACTTATCATCTAACACGGGCTTATCATCAAACATGATCTTATTATTTAGCATGGGTTTATTATCTAGCATCGTTGTATCATCAAGCATGGGCTTATCATCAGACATGGTCTTATCATCTAACATGGGTTTATAATCAGTCATGGGCTTATCCTCAAGCATGGTCTTATTGTGTGTGGATCACAATATTGATTATCCGAAAAAAAAAGAGGGGGGGGGGTGAAAACCAGAAAATATTTAGTGGTTTTGGAAAAAAGTATATTTTTGTCAGTACTAAAGTTTGTTGATATGCCTCTGATTGGAAATAGTTTCTTTTTTTCTTCATAGGTAAATTATTTTACAGCGTGTCTATTCATGGTTTGTAGCAACATGAAATTCACCAGTATTGGTACCCTATGAATTAAAGTGATTTTACAGTTACTACTATTTTGACAAACATTTTAGCATTGCAAATCATGAATGATCTTCTTGTTTTTAGCTCTGATTCATCACCAGTTACAATTAGCTTTGACATCTTCAACACGTTATCTTGCTTCTTTCAGTCACAAATATGATACTGAGCCATTCAAGAGTCCAAAAAAGTCGGGAACACCTCACAATCGGCGCAGGCTTTCACTTACATCTCTTGACAGCAATGTCAGCGATGGATCTTCATCAACAGATTTGTAACCATAAGCAAATTATCATACACTGATATTTTTTTCCCTGTAGTTCATAAAATTGAGGAATGTATTCTGCTAAACAGCTGACTTGTTTGCACTGGGACTTTGTTTTCTTTAAAGCTAATTATTAAATAAATCAGATGTTCTGAACATCTATCATGCATTATCTTTATGTTCATCAAAATTTTAATTTTTATATATTTTTTGACATAAATGACTTGGTAGTGTAAGGAAATGTGCAATTACTTAAAATAACTTCCAAGAGAAGGCAATGACTTGCATAAATTGACAATTCATGACAAAATGTACAATGTCATTACCCCATTTCACTGAAATATACCATTTAGCTATCATTAGCCCATTTCACTGAAATGTACCATTTAGCAGCTATCACACGGATCTGTTTTGAATTTATGTAATTTTGACACAATGTGACGTGACTTACCGTGACAAAGAAAGTACAATTATTGTGTTATTAATTTGACCTTTTGATCCTGTCCAGAGGAAAGTCTTTAAGCTAAGTTGGGTGAGAAACTGGTCTAAACTTGCATTTCCTTTCTGGTTTGAGAGTTTGTGTGCTAATACATGCATATAGACTGTTTATAAAAGTCATCTGTACAAACCCAAGTATTGACTTGCTCAGAAACAAATTATATCATAATTAATTTCAAATTATTTTGATGTTTTGTGGCTATAATGCATAAAGAATTATCAGGCATGAGAATTACTTTGTCATATCTTGTTTATTACATACTTCAGCCACATTGAACCATATGCTTTAACAATACTTTTGTCATACTTTTCTATTGTAATTGTATATTTTTTGTATGTGTTCTTGTATATACATTCACATAATTAAGACATGGGGAATCAAATTATTTTCAGAATATGTCATTGTAGCATGTACATATTTTGAATTGGTAACTTATTGTCATTGTAGTTGGTATATTGTAATGTCAATAATTGCATCACTAATCTTCCCCTTTATTTTTCTTTCCTTTTTGGGGGTCAACATTTTAAATAAAAGTTTGTCATTGTATAGACTACATTCTCTTTAACATGACATTAATCACAAGCTGAGTAAATTATAATTTTTCAAAACTCTTTAAGTTAACTATGGAAATTTGTAACACCATGTTCAGTGCACAGCAAAATTGACAGGTTTGTCACATGTACCAAGTAATGTATCATGTTGTATATTGTTTTTCTATTTTTTTTATGACAATTGTAAATGCACCTTTTCTGTATTGATCAAAAACATCAACAATTGTTAAGGGTTGTTCCATTTAAACATACATGGTACCCAGGGAAGGCAGCTTTTTAAAAATATATGGCAGGGTACTCTGATTACTCAAAAAGTTAATATCAAAATGATGCAAAATTCTAAATTGCATCTTTGGGTGACTAGAAATTTAAAGTGCCTTCAATGGGACACAAGTATGTTTTACTGGAACAGTCCTCAGCCTGAATCAGTTATTTCAGACTTTCTTTAAACATTTTCTTTTTATAATGTTATTTTTTATATAATATTTTAAAATATTAAAAGATTTGGGTCCATTCCTGAATTTATTGTATACTCTTTGACCATTTCCAGGTACATATGATCTTTACAAATGTAATATATTGACTTAGAAAAAGTAGGTCACTGTGAGCAACACTTATGGGTGTCTATAAAAAATCTTTCAACTACCAACATCAGAATGTCAACTGCCACATACATGTACAATACACATTTTATGCAAGGATACAGGCAGATGAATAAACAGACAAACTGATAAATCAGTTATCTACAAATCTTTTTATAAATCATATAACCCTCATTAAATATAACACTTCCAAAAATGTATTTTAAAAAATTACATTTTATCTCCCCACAGTCTGTGTTGTTTTGTTCATCTTCTTTTTTTTTTTTTTTTTTTTTTGTAAGGAAAAAATAACATTTTCATTGGTATGTAATATTTTGGATCTGCCTCTGACAAATAACAGCATTTGTGGCAAAGAATGTTTATGTTCTGTATTTAAATTTGTGGTTTGTATCAACCAGGAAATCCAAACAAATTGTACCCTATGAATGGTAGTGACTTTTACTTTATACATGTTTTAAAACCATTTAGGACTGATCATCATAATATTAATGTTGCAGCAAAATGGGTTCAAAACTGTTTTAGGAATTATATCTCTCCAAAATTAGAATTAATTGTATAATTCAGAACAGCAGGATATGAAATGATGGCAATGTTACACATAGTACTCAAATACACACATTCAGTCATTACATATGCAACACAGTCAGTGATATTCTGACATACATTGTTTCTATCATTGAATGTTTTTGTCAAGTACAGAAATAAAGACATAATCTCATATATGACTTGTATTTGATTTATTTTTTGAAGAACAGACTCTATCTGTCTATTTATCTATCTATCTGCCTGTCTGTGTGTGGTATCTACCTACTTTCCTACCTAAATAGTCCAGTGGTCTATCTTTGGTACTGTACCACAAGCCTGGATCATATCCATAACAGAACACTAAACCAAACATTTAACTGTATATCATTTACAAATTGTACCCTTTTTCTATAATTAAGGTCTGCTTTGGAATTGCACATTAAATATAAATGGTAATAATGTACTTGATACAGACTTAAAGAGTTCTGCAATTGATAAATCTGCTAATTCAAGACCATGAACATGATACCTAATAAAGTTTCTTATTAATCATGCCTTCAATAATGTTGCCACATGATCATTGTTTTGAATATTTATGATTGTTTCAAGGCTACTTTCCAAGGTCTATTTATCTGTTCATCACAAGTCTCAAATTTTGTAAGCATCTCACCATTACCATCATCACAACCTTTTACAGGTGAGCTCAACATAGTATTATGGTATTCAACAGTCTGAGCAGTACCAGTCTCAGCAGAGCTAAAAGTGATTAGTGTATGTACCCTTTAAGTTTGCTGCCCAGTAAGGTTGTGAAATATACATCTTCAGTTGTCAGCCACACCATCACTTTGATCTCTGAGGTTAAGTATTTGTACTTTTAGCAAGATACTGGCATAGATCTTTTTGAAGGCTAGAAGATACTGGCATAGATCCTTTTGAAGGCTAGTGGCTGTAGATAGGCTGGTGGGAAATTAGTATCTAATGAGATCCACTGACTTGCATTGATTCAGTCTTGATTGCTGCTGTGACTGGGAATAAACATAATTATTATGGTCAATTTACTAAGGGCTTTTCCATTCAAACATACATGGTACCCAGGGAAGGCAGTTTTTAAAAAATATTTGCCAGGGTACTCTGGTTACTCGAAGAGTTCATATGAAATTTTTTTTCTAAATTTCGTCTATGGTGACTATTCCAAATTGAAAGTGCCTTCCCAGGGTCCCAAGTATGTTTTACTGGAACAGCCTTAAGCTATGCCTAAATCAGTGACTAACACATTAAACTTTGTTTTTCCTTTACCAATGTCCACAAGGTTAACATGATAATGGTGACAAGGCAGGAAATGACACATGAATTGGCATTGTTTTCTTTATTGGATATTGTAAATCAATTAATAGGCACAATGACCTGGTTCTTATGGCAGAGATAACAGTTTTAGAGACCCCTTGGCGATAATCCGGTTAGAAGTTATACATTCAGTGACCCATTTCTGACCCATGGAAATTCCAACCTGTGCGTTCTTATGACACACAATGGTTTTGGCTGGAGCATCTGTCTTAATTACCCTTTATTCACCTCTGGCACAATTTCCTACTGAGCGTGTGCGGTCCATAACAAATTTACTGTATGCACCAGTGATTAACATTTGCTAGACTAATGTTTACACCTTATTGGCCAATAAATATTGCACCTATGTAAAATCAATATGAACTGGGCAGAGCTAACAGGTCACTGATGTCAATTTTTTTTTATCAAATATCAGCATTTGTTTGGTTGCCCATCAGATTACAATCAATTAGACAAAACTGTAAAATATGGCAGCTTGCAAAGCCAGTTGTCAGAGGTAAGTGGATAAACTTTGTGTTTTATTGATGATCAATTTTCTTCAATTGGACAAATGTTCAACAATTCAGGTGTTTTAATTAATGCATCATTCAGTAAGAATTTACCAGACATTATGATCAATCATTTATTTCGTGCTTTGGAATTACTCGAGTTAGAATAATTTTGTTATATTAGATGTATTTGTAAACTGTTCAGTCACAAGGTCCATCAGTTGAAAACTTGGATGTAGAGAAAGTTGTTGCAGAGTCTAAAAAGTCAAAAAATAGGAGGAAATAATTAGCTGACATGTTCTGTTGACGATGACTTCAAAGTATAGAAGGTCACCAATTGTGATGGTCATCCTTGATAAAAATGGATATGCCTTGTTCATGTTTGATGCATTAGTTTGATGCATGTTAATCAAATTGAAGTGGTTATGATATAGAAATTAGTTATTTGATTCATACATAACTTTCATAGTTGTATGGGTATATTTTTGCATTTAAAATGATTTGAGGAGTTTAAGATAAAATATGTTGAGAAGGTAAAAATATAATAATCTATTGAGAACCCAGAAACTGATGAATGAACTGATTAAGTTTTGTGCATTTTTTATATACTTGATGCTTTTCGTTTTTAAAATTGGTAGGGGGGTATAGGATAATAAGCATACATACTTATTTTATATTAGTAAAGGTTGTATATGTTTTTTTATACTCTAAGTATTACTAAAATGTTTCTATACAACTGTGTGAAAGTTTCAGTATTATGCTTATCAACCAGATTTAAAAGCATATTAGAAAAAAAATGTTTATGGCTGATTGCATGTAAAATATTGGAGTATTTAACTTTTTTTTTTAAATTGATATTTTTACATATGTAAGGCCCCCAAATGATCCAAAATCACTTACTCTTAGTTGAATATCTATCCCCAAGTAAAGGTAATCACAGAGAAACGTATGGGAAAAAATACCCTAATTGCACATAAAATAATTGGTGAATAAGTGTTTAAAAATTCATCAGAATTGCACAGGTTGAAGATCATAGACTCCTTATCAAATACACAAAGAAAACAGTATGCTGGTGAGTGAATTCCTTTAGTATGACACAATTGCTTTTCTGCAACAGAAAGCCTGCACAGCCGATTTATGGCACAGTCATAAATTGCTAAAGATCTACAAAAATCTCGTATACTTTTTGTTGACTTAATTGATTTAAGAACTGTTAGTGCAATTAATAAAATTGTATGAGAATTTTGTTGGTGTCATTATTTAATAAGATAGAAAATATGCAAACATGTACAAATATGTAATTGTATGTCCAGTCTCTCCCAGAGTTCATAGCGCTACAATATACCTTGATAAAAAGTGATGTCATATTGATGACATAATAATTTATTGATCACGTCAGTTTGACCTGTGCAGTAAGCATTGATTTTATAAAAGCGGGTTATCTTAAAGAAATTAAAAATAGTAAGAAAGAAAAGGCAGAATGAAAACAAGGTAGATTAATAAATAGATGTGCTAGTTACCTGGATAGGAACAGAACAATTGTTAGAAAACTAATTTTAGTCATTGTTGTGTAACCTGCTTAACCAATGTAGGACACAAACCTGTATCACTTTATATAAATTCTCAGGAGCATGTTATGTGTTTTGTAAAACAAAGTTGTAATTGTTCCCTTTTTTTACCTACAACAAAAGTAAGAAGGTACATATTTAGATAACACCAGAGCAGACATTGCTGTCTCTTAAGTATTACAATCCCTATTAACTGTTTGCCTGAACAGGAATCATTGTGCCTTCTTGTCTAAAAAGCCCAGGCTGACTAAAAAAATACTTTCCAGCAAAGTAGCAACGGGAAATTTTACAAAGTTATAGTCCCATCAACCATGGATATGATTTTTTTTTTTTAAATCATGTGACCAATTCGCCATATTTACTGAATTTAAACAATTTTAATGGTACCAAATATTATGCTTTACAATATGTTAAGAATTTTCATGGTGTAAATTGAATATTTAGTGCATGATTGATAAAAAAATATTCTAATAGGACTAACAATTTTAAACTTCATCAACCACTTTTGGTCAGAGGTCTCAAAATGGTCCAGTTCATTTTATTTGGTTGCACAAAGTAGATTAGAATGAAGCTTTGTTCTTCTGATCTGTGTAGTTTCTTATTGGTGGCGTACTGGTATTCCCACACATTGCAGGTCATTTATTTAAATATTTGTTCAGTCAGCACCCACCTTCACTACTGAATACATGTAGTTTTTTTGAAAAAATTTGAAATTTAACATCAATGGCTTCTTTATTAAATGCTGGACTCTTTTTTATTATGATATAATGTGTTTAGACATGTCAACATGTTACGGTTTGATATTATGATTGAAAAAAAATTTAAAGGCTATTCATAGTGAATGTCAGATGAATGGCATAATTAGGATACCTATATTACATACCATCTATACTCACTTATAAGTCAAGTGTAACTGCAAACAACATAGACTCTGATCTGCCATTGCATAATGTGCTGGCAGATCATGGTCTGTGTTGTTTGTTCCACTGATTACTCCTAACAAACTGCATAGACCCAGATCTACCAGCACATTATGCAATGACAGATCTGGATCTGTGCAGTTGACAGTTGAACTTGACTTATAAATGAATATATATGGTATCCACGATTTATTAAAGTAATAATAATTAAATGAGTAATGAGTTACATTGAATGGGAGATGATGTAAGTTGTAATGAAATGAATAAACAGCAATCGCAAACATGCAGTAGCGCATATGTCACAAGTTTGTTATATGAATGTACTAAAGGAGTACATATGTAGGCTTCTGTTTCCTCAATTATGCCTTTCTCTGTTTATTATTTTCCTATGTCAAAAACCAAATGATATAATGGAAAAGAATAACAAAGAAAGAAAGCGTACTGGTTTTGCAATTTATTGACAGAAGTGTTGATTTCATAGTTGTACATGAAACCAATTTGAATAATCTAATTAGGATGTATTATGGACTAAGTAGGTTTTCTAATGATAGTTCCAAGTGAAATATTAGAACTCAGAACAACTTTTTTTTTTAAGAAGATAACATGTTTTGTACAGATAATCTGAAGAGAAACAGCTCATGTCAAAATAACTCCATGAAGCTAAAAAAAAAAAAAAAAAGATTCTTTTTTACAAAATTAAGCAAAAGATGATAAGAAGTTGATGAAAAAAAAAGAAACTATGTTTAGTGCATGTCTATTTCTGAAGAAAAAAAAGTGAATTCAGCTCCATTGTCGTAAATCAAGGTATGACAAATTTGAAACAAGTCTTACAAGAAATTCAGATGATGAGATAGAAAGTTAGGAACAATTATAATAATATTACAGTCAAACCTGTCTTCAATGATGACCCTTTCTACCAGCAGAAAGGATCATTCGAGATAAGTGGTCTCTCAATAGAGGACATCACATCAAATGATAACATTGATTCATGTGTTAAGAATATGGATATAAATGACTCCCAAAAGAGTTGTATTTTAAGCAAGGTTTAATAATAATAATAATAATAATAATAATATCGAGACAGATTATCGGTCGATAACAATGGTACAACATTCAAGTGATTCCCAAATTCCGTATGACATTTCAATGTCCTGCATTCGGTGATCTTGTTAATCCTGCAACATTGGCTACTCTCCACTTCTTTCGGTTACGTTTGACTTTTGGACGGAAGTAACATACACGATTCAGTGGCGAATTACTGGAGGTTAAGTTTGCCATTTATTACGTGTACGTATTGCCTGCAAGGTCTTTCTGGCGGTCACACATTTATATCTTATTATATGCATATGCCCTCACGCGACCAAGGCACATGGATGATGGAATCCCTTGTTTTAGTACGTGGCAGTCAATACAGTAGACCAATAAGTTGTTCTTGGCCACTTTCATGATTCATCTGACATTACTCTGCTGTGGCCAGAGATATAAGAAATAGTACAAAATGGCGAAGAACTCCCAACAGCTATACAAGAGCCACTAGGTTAGATATCTTAAATAATTCTTCTACACCCAGTCAGAATCTGACCAATTCTGAATCGTACCCCACCTTCAATCTCTGAAAGTAATTACCTGGCACAATTACAGTCAAGCTCAAAATTATTTATTCTCTTCATAGCTAACAAAAAGTATACCTTCCTCCGTCCGCGTAAACTTGTGCAATTTTGGAAATGCCGTCGTCAGCGGCAAGTGCATTGTTAAATTCATGCTGTTATTGGGAGACGGAGAAGCGTTAACCTATATTATGGTGAGCAGTGGCATGACGCGGGACTCTCGCAGGTACAAAAAAAAAAAAAAAAAAAAATAAAAAATTGGGAGAAGAAAAAAAAACAAACCCGTAAATGTACTCTATACAACAGGAAAGATACCAAAGACTACAACGGCAACAGTTAAACTAAAATGGAGATGAATCACAGTTGAGTCTAAATTGTTTATCCAATTTTTTGTATATGCCAAACATTCTACAATAATGTAGTCATAATAAAAGTGTCTGTATGCTATACTTTGTCTTGTTAAAATTCATTTTTCGGTAGTATATAAGATGTTAGCAATTTGATCAACATTTTAAAAATAAGTAATATATACATTATTATTATTATTATTATTATTTATAGAAGACTTAACTAATATATTTACATGTGGAATCTAAGTAATAATTACATTCAGATGACTCAGTAAAAATGTTAATAAAGTCAGTGAAAAATACAAGTAAAAACACATTTTTCTTAAAATAATGGCTGATATTTTTTCATCATAATTTTAAAATTATCACACTTAATCAGATTGGAAACCAACAAATGATTTTGTAATAATAATAATAATAATAATGCCTATATTAAATACTTTTTTTAAAAGTTGGTTCAGTTGTTGATATTTTCAATATTATCCAAATGTGAATAAAACAAATATCTAGGGTAAAAGCCATGATTATTCAGACAGCATCACACCGAAATGTGTGGCATGTAATTATAGAAAGAAAAAAGCAACAACAAAGGATATAAATTAAGACTTCACTTGCAGAACATTTGTATGATTAGAGCATTTTGTCACCGCAATTTCATCTCCATTTTATTTTAATTGTAGCCATTGAGGTGGTATGTATCTTGCATGTTAAATACAATATTCATGTACTGAAGTTTCTTTTACCTGTGTGAGAGTCTGCATCATGCGACTGCACTTCCTTGCGTACATCAGATTGCTCTCCCAAAAATTGCATAAATTTAATATTGCACTCGCTGTTGACAACAACATTTTTCCAAATTAATTTTTTTTTGCACAGATGGAGGAAGGTATGGTTTGAAATTTGTAAGATATGAAAGAAATTAAATAATTATGATCTAGGCTGTAATTGTGTCAGGTCATTACTTTCTGAGATTGAAAGTGGGGTTCAATTCAGAATGGGTTGGATCCTGACTGAACACAAGAACTGTCTCCACCTGGAACTCTTTACCACCCTACATAAAACCCTGTACCACACTGGACCAGTTCAGAGCGAGGAGTCTTATTTCTCCATGGAATACATTACTGAATCAGATTAAAATTAGGAAATAAAACTCCACTACCTCTCAAATCTGGCTCTCCTGGAATAATTAAAAATTGTCTGCTTTCTTGTCTATATGTCATTTAGTCTATAAAAATAGCATACATGGGAAGAAACTCTTCCAAGATAACATTATAATTACTTCCTCTTGCCACCAGTAGGTGGCTAACTGTACATCAGATATTCTTCAGTTTAAGCTTTCGCTGTGATACTCTCGACATCATATTGCCATTGCCTCTCATATATCCATTTCACTGTTACAGTATTTTCTTCAATCCATCTGTAAAGTTGGTATAGTATGGAAATTTTGAGGTTCCTTAAAGCATTGGTAACTTTATTTTTGAATTTTCACTGGTAAGTTTGCATATTTTATGCTTTTGGTGCACTTAGTCTATGACCTTGTAATTGCACGTTATTTTTGATACTTGGCTTTTATATGTGTTTTTTTTTTTTAACAGACACTGGTTTTATAGTTTAATTGTGTGCTTTCTTGACATAATTTGCACCTTTTCTGGTTGTTATTATTGTTAATTAGTAGTTTTTTCATTGTCAGTTAAGGTACACAATGATGACTGAATGCATAAAATGCAATATGTTCAAGGTTGCAGAGAACATACACAATTTGTGCACTGCCTGCAATATGTACTTCATCTATGCCATGCAGTGTCTGTACAGAATGGTCAGTTTTGGTCAGTGTCATATGCAAGATTTTGAAGAGAAGAGAGAGCCATGCAAAGACTTAATCAGCTAGGGCTAAAATTGTTAGTAAATCCTTAATTGGGTCTCCATAATACATTAAACTAAACTGCTAAGGTTAATCGCAGAAAGAAACATCCCATGTATAAAATGTGAACTGGCAAGAATTACAGCATAATCAAAGTTTCCAGTTTAAAAAATCTTGTGAAACTTACCCAGGTAATCACTACAGTTCTAAAATCAACAGATAGTGATGTCCTGAGTTACACTGCATTAGTAGCCAACTTAGTAGGGATGCCCCTGCCAAGATTCCTCAGATTTTTCTATCAGTGACCATCACTTTAAGTTAATTCAAGGTGGAAGAACAGACTGCTGCAGATGCACCAATGTTACAGCCAGCCCCCCCCCCTTCCCACCCCCATTCCCCAGCATTGTTTGAATCTCAGATGAGATATATGCTTGAGGAAATGACATCACAAATGCTAGCTTCCTTGGACTTTATCTCCCAATTTTCTTCTTGTCATTCTGCTACAAACTTAGACACAACAAGTTTCCTCCCATTTCTTGGCAGCCCAGTGGGTAAAAGTCCCCCCACATGCCTACATGCCTGAGCAGGGCCAGATTGCCCATAAGTCTAAGTACATGGGGTCCACACCGTTTTCTATCTCTGACGACATCATGTAACCATGACCTAGTTGGACAAGATGCCTTCCTTCACTCATCCTCACATAAGCCATACCATTCGGTGGCACTGCATTTATTACCATTTGGCTCTCCCTTGCTGTTCGGCAGTCATATCGAAGATGTTCACGTTTCCTTCTTCTTCCCTGTTTTTCACATGTCAGTCTCATGCTCAGTGGAGAGATAATCATAGGCAGACGAAGAGACTGAACCCCATTCAACTACAGTCGTTTCGCCCCCAGTCAGACTTTAGAAGCAACAGGCCTCTCAGTTTTGCAAACAATCTAATACAGTGGAGAGGAAGTTTCTCCTCCCACAAGCCTCCTAATCAGCTCTCTGCCTCTGCCACCCACTGACAATCTGCCTGTATGTGCCAGGCTCCTTCATTTTTGTCAGGTTTTTGATCAACTTTTTTCCAGAAAATGAATGAGTGATCCAAGTCATTTCGGAGGTGCTTTGGATTTTATCGACGATGCTCCCGTCCCTTTTGTGCCGCCCTTCCATGATGAGATCCTGACTGATCCTGAGAATGCAGAGATTTGACTGATGAAGATCTGCTCTTTACTCACCAAGCTGGTGGTAGAGATAGTTAGCAGGCCAAACTCTACAGATTTCTACTAGATTTTTCCTGGTGCCAAAAACCAATGGAAAGCTCTAACTGTTATAGATCTAAACCAGCTCAGCAAATATATACTGTAGCTGTGACAAGGTTCAGAGTGAAGATGGCATAGTCGGTAAGGCTTTCGATGAAGAGAGACAAGATCACAATCAGTCTCGATTTGACCAATGCCTACTTTCATGTTCTCATCAGCTTCAAACAAGTTCCTTCATTTTTCACATTTCAAGGAACCATGTACCAGTTTTGTGCACTCCAATTTGGAGACAATCTCAATCCCTGTGCCTTAATGAAGATCATTAACTGTGTAATCACCTTGTTCAGGTCGATCTCTTCAACAGCAGCTGCAGTGTATGTGGACAACATCCATTCAAAACATATGGTAATTTCAATTTTAATTCCAGTCATGTACAGTCTCTTCTCCCTTTTGTCACAGCTGAGTTTTCTTGTGAACATGGAGAAGTCAGATCTCACTCCTTTTCGTCCATCTACGTATGAAATTTTTGATTTGTCTCAACTTTGTTTACCTCCCTTTAAGGTGCATTGCATAGATTGTTAAGCTCTCAACGTCGATTTCCAATTGGAAGTGAATTTTTATGAGGCAGTTTTTGCAACGCCTCTGCTTTCTCAATGCAGCTGCATACCTGCTCCATCTTGACGACTTCTTCATGCGCCCACTGCAGATGACCCTTCTGGTCAGTGACACCCCTTATCTAATTGCTTAGATCATCAGACTTTGATCTCAACCAAGATAAAACAGTTCTTGCTTTTGTGGCAGAACAGAGAATAGCTGAGGACAGGCATACCCCTGGAACACCCTAGCTGAAGATTATGGTCTGTATGGAAGCCAGTTTATATGGTGATGGTGGTGGGGAACAACCTGTTGCCCAGATTTAACAGCAGTCAATGGCAGTTGGAGGGCAGAGGAGAGTGCTCCTCACATCAGCCTTCCAGAAATGAAAGCCATAATCATAATCTCCATGCCTGGAAAGTTCAGATTTTGTCCAGATATTTTGCAGTCATGTCTCACAACTCGGTGATGGTGACCTGTCCCTAAAATGGGGGTGGGGTGGGGTGGCAGGTCTCCAGACCTTTGTGTCCCAGTTTGGGACCTTATGTACTGGTATTCCAGGTACATGATTCATTGTTGAGGAGGGACAAGACACTTCATACCCAGTGACCCATATACCCATTAATATTTCATTGGATTTGCACATGCTTAGGTAGTCTGATAATAGATTTCTTTGTGGCAAGGTGGAACAAAAAGCTGCCCACCTTCATCTATCCAGTCCAAGGCCCAGTGGACACAATCAGTCAGTGGGTCTGATTTTAGAGCTATGCCTTCCTTCAACTTTTCAAATCCAAAGAATGATTATGAAGATAAAGCTTAGGTCAGACCTGCAAGATGGTTCTGATCACCCCTCTTAGATGGGGCAAATCCTAGGTCAACAATCTGCTCAACTTAGCCATCGACATCCTCAGGAAAATCCTAGTTATTACAAGAAACATGACATCATCTCATCATCACAATGTATCTTATGTCACCGCATCTCGTCATCCAATCAAATCACTTTGCAAATTTTAGGAAAGCCTTGTTCTGGTATTACAAGGAAAAATCTATTTTTTTTTATATATCAGACCTTCATTTGACAGAGATCTCACAGAACTATGTGAGAGTTCTGGTTGAGAGTGAAAGTTCTGGTTGAACAAAGTTCATCTCTACCCTACATTACACGACCCCCAAGAATATTAAAAGGTGCATCAGCCAAGAGATTTACCCTTACAAATACAAGCCACTTGAGAGTTCTTGTTGAATGAGGCTCACCTTTGCCCTACATTACAGGACCCCCAAGAATATAAAGGCACATCAACCAAGGGGTTTACCCTTACAAAAACAAACCACACATGAGAGTTCTGGTTGAACAAACCTCATCTTTACCCTATATTACAGGACCCCCAAGAATGTAAAAAGGTGCATCAGCCAAGGGGTTTACCCTTACAAATACAAGGCAGGCGAGAGTTCTGGTTGAATGAGGTTCATCTTTACCATACATTACATGACCCCCAAGAATATAAAAAGGTGCCTCTGCCATGGGGTTTACCCTTACAAATACAAACCAGGCGAGAGTTCTGGTTGAACAAGTCTCATCTTTACCCTACATTACAGGACCCCCAAGAATATAAAAAGGTGCATCAGTCAAGGGGTTTACCTTTACAAATACAAACCAGGCGAGAGTTCTGGTTGAATGAGGCTCATTTTTACCCCACATTACAGGATCCACAAGAATATAAAAAGGTGCATCAGTTATGAGGTTTACCTTTACAAAAACAACACACACATGAGAATTCTGGTTGAACAAGGCTCATCTTTACCCTACATTACAGAACCCACAAGAATATAAAATGGTGCATCAGCCAAGGGGTTTACCTATTCAAATACAAGGCAGGTGAGAGTTCTGGTTGAACAAGGTTCATCTTTACCCTACATTACAGGAACCCCAAGAATATAAAAAGGTGCATCAGTGAAGGGGCTTACCCTTACAAATACAAACCAGGCGAGTGTTCTGGTTGAATGAGGTTCATCTTTACCCTACATTACAGGACCACCAAGAACATAAAAAGGTGCATCAGCCACAGGGTTTACCATTACAAATACAAGCCAGGTGAGAGTTTTATTTGAATAAGACTCATCTTTACCCTACATTACAGAACCCACGAGAATATAAAAAGGTGCATCAGCCAATGGGTTTACCCTTACAAATACAAGGCAGTTGAAAGTTTGGGTTGAATGAGGCTCATCTTTACCCTACATTACAGGACCCCTAAGAATATAAACAGGTGCATCAGCCATGGGGTTTACCCTTACAACTACAAGCCAGACGAGAGTTCTGGTTGAACGAGGCTCACCTTTACCCTACATTACAGAACCCACAAGAATATAAAATGGTGCATCAACCAAGGACCTTTACCCTATGTTATAGGACCCACAAAAATATAAAAAGGTGCATCAGACAAGGGTTTTACCCTTACAAATGCAAGCCTAGTATTATGCTATTTTTTGTTTAGCTATACTGTTACTGCGTAACACTGAAATTGTTAATGATGAGATTGACATTTTGTCAAACATCGCATTTATTTAAAATTGTGAATTAAACCCAGGAGAAGATAATGACAAAATTTAGCAAAAATATTTCAGATTTATATATAGAGGTAGATTCTTGCTAGTGACTGACAATAAAGACCTGATATTATTTTCATATTAATGTTTTATATCTTATTTCAGCTTGTTACATGGAAAAGGAAGTGGGTCAGTATCTTATAATAAATGCTGATGATTTTGGCTACAGCAAGGAACGAGATGAGGGGATTTTAGAATGTTTCTGGAGAGGAGCAATAAGTTCAGCAACAGTTCTAATCAATGCTATGAATGCTAAGGAAGGAATACATAAGGCCCAGCAAGTTGGGTTGCCTATAGGTAAGAAAAATACAGTCAACTCTTGTTATTATGACCAAGTTGATCTCAAATCATTTGTGTTTTCCGCTATATGAAGTTGGTGGGTGATATAGAAATGGGTTATATACATCCGTATATCACACTTTTATTTCCAGAGCATAACTCCAGTACTTATCAAGATATCACTATGAAATATGGTACACTTATTAGACTTGTGGTTAATATATGCCTTTTGTTATTTGCAATTCTTAATTTCAGTGTATTTTAATGTTTTTTTTCTGTTTGTCCATGCAAAAATCCGTTCCTAGGGCAAAACTCCAGAACCATAAATGCTGACTGCATTATGTACTGAACTGCAGCATAACATGAAACCTCAAAAACTCGAAGTGTACAAGTTTTTATGAAAGGGGGAGGGGGCTGGTGCAAGGATAAAGAAAACAATAAATCAACATGATAATAACTACAGTTAAGATCAAAGGGCCACAATTGCCAGTCTTGATAGATTAATTGGTTACTTTAAGACCTGCTTATCCATTATGCAAGTGCTAATAGCCACATAAGGGACTAACTACTGCATACTATGATATACTAATATGTGATTAGCGTGGTATGGATGCATGGCTCAATAATCTGACCTGGCACATTTGTTTAGCGCTGACACAATTTTCAGGTCTTCTATAGCTTGTTACAAATTACAATAGCTTATCATGGCCAAATACAATAATGGCTAATTAGAAATAAATGCAGATTCTAGCAACAAGTTTTGGCGATGCCCAACTTAAATAAAATAGAATTCCTAAGCTTTTCAGTTAAGTATGAATATTGGAAAATTTATTTGTTTTAAAACTTTGGTCATAGTACATGGCATGACTGCACTATATCCAGATTTGGATTATAATGAAGGGTGCTAGAATGAGGTAGAGCTGTATCTCCATGAAATTCAATGCACATATTAGGCAAGTAGTGCAGATGTGCCTTTTGCTATTCACAATTCTTCAGTTTCAATATTTTTAACACTTTTGTCCATATATCTGTTCATCCATCAATCCATTATTCACACTTTGATTTCCTAAGCAAAACTAATGGTGACTATCAATTTCCTGTATACTTTGTAAATACGAACTTCCTATATATGAAATCTTCAACAAATTCTGCCTCCTAACAGGCATTTAGGTGGGGTGGCATATAGATGACTCCATCATTTGTTACAATGTTATTATTACCAGTTTGTCATTGTAAAGATCAAGGAGTTTTTCTAATAGGTTCTCTATTCTTTTAAAATTGTTGGAAATAAAATGTCTTTTTTTTCTTCCTGGACCTCAGATATGGTTGCAGTCGTGATTTTATGTAGAAATATTTTTCCACCACCACTTTCGATTACTTATGGGACAAATTTAATCAAATCAAACTGGCATAAGATGACATATATTTTAAATTTGAAATAATAAAGAGAATAAAGAGAGTAGACCCTGATCTGATGGCACATTATGCAACTGCAGATCTGGATCTACACTATTTGCAGTTGAGTATGTCTTATTCAGTGATTCCTCACATAGTTTGTGGGAGCCATAAAAGTATACCCTGCTATAGGCGGGACCACCTCATACTGGGGTACATTACATGGAAAATAGATTTCAAACAGCTACATTGGGATCCATAACAAGACCATGTTATGTCAGGGACCATGTTATACTGAGGCACTATATAGTGAGGGGCCACTGTTTAATGGGATCCATAACAAGACAGTGTTATATCAGGGTCAGTGTTATACTGAGGTACCATATAATGAGGGACCACAGTACAGTATATGTATAATCCACTTACCAACCAAACAAGCTAGTCTGTATCTTTAAGTCTGTTGGTATGTATCATATAATGAGCGACCACAGTACAGTATATGTAAAGCCACTTACCAACCAAACAAGCTAGTCTGTATCTTTAAGTCTGTTGGTATGTATCATATAATGAGCGACCACAGTACAGTATATGTAAAGCCACTTACCAACCAAACAAGCTAGTCTGTATCTTTAAGTCTGTTGGTATGTATGCCAGATTTATATGCAAACGGTTCTGGGGATTTAAGTGCAAATGGTTCAGGGTTCAGTCCTAGGTGGCAGCTATACTTTCATGTCATAATTCTTGAGTATGCTTCTTCATTACAGGGTTGCATCTCAACCTAACAGAGGGAAAACCTGTTGGGACGGGGAGCTATAAGACACTGATTGGTGCAAATGGAAGCTTTCTGGGAAAGTTGGGCTTTCGTGAACTGGTAAAAACTGGAAAAGTCAGCATTAGAGAGGTATGTATTACAATAAAGTTACAGTTACAAAAGATGAGACAAGATGCACTAGCACTTAAACTACCCAGATAGAGGGATTACTAACAAGGAACACATGTCTTTAGTTGATTTAATACCATTTATGGGGACTATGCATTGTCAAAATTTTGCAAATTTCCATTTTTTTAAATAAAAATGTGTGTACCTTAGTTTTGCAGTTTTCCAATTTTTCACCATTCTTGTGAGGTTAAATTTTAAGGATTTGTAACCGGGTTAGATACATCACAAAATTGGAAAATTTCGCTACATGGACATTTCCTTATAAAAGCATTTTAAATCCTTAGCTGTTTACAAGGTGTGTTACTTTTGGTGAAATTTTATCAAAATTTCCAGCATTGTCACTAGTATGTGTGAACAGCAGATATTCTTTTCGATATACCAGGTAATGTTAATACAAAATGTGTTTTACAATGGCAGACTCATTAAAGTCAGTGGAAGTGAAAACGAACTCGTACGCTTTAATTTTTTTTTCAAAATCAGAGCTTCCAAAAAATAGATCACATCACCACTGCAGTATTTTATAAGATCTTGTGTTGAGGAGATTTTCTGACTTTGTCATTGCCAAGTAAATATCACAACATTATAGCGAATTCCATTGTTTAATGCTTTGAATAAACCGTACTGAAATTCATCAACTGTAGTAATCTATTGAAATACTGTGCATAGGTCTATAGTACATGATAGTAATATTGTCATAAACCTTTGTGTGCTTTTAGTTATTGATGACACGTGATGCATTTTAAAACTTAATCTTAAAGACTAACACTCAATTATATTCACACAATGCCCTTTTAATGTGTCAACATGCTGTTAAAATTGGTAGAATACATTACCACTCTGAATCACTTAAGAAGGACAGAAAAACTCAATAACTAATCTCTAAAAATATATATAAAACTCCATGTGAAATTGGTTTAAAGTTTCTTTAATTCTCATTTTTACATTGTCCCTGAATTTTGTATTTTAAGGTCATTGAAGAGATACAATGTCAAATAGACTGGTTTAGGAAATATGCCAACATTTCACCAACCCATGTTGATGGACACCAACATGTACATGTCATACCAGGTAAGATCAGGATGATGTGCACCAGCATGTACATGTTATATCAGGTAAGATCAGGATAATGGGCACCAACATGTATATGTCATACCACATAAGATCAGGAGGATGAGTACCAACATATAATGTTAAATCAGGTAAGATCAGGAGGATGAGTACGAACATGTACATGTTATATTAGGTAAGATCAGGAGGATAAGTACCAACATGTACATGTCATCAGGTAAGATCAGGAGGATGAATACCAATATATACATTTTATATCAGGTAAGATCAGGATAATGGGCACCAACATGTACATGTCATACCAGGTAAGATTAGGAGGATGAGCACCAGCATGTACATGTCATATCAGGTAAGATCAGGAGGATGAGTACCAACATGTACGTATCATACCAGGTAAGATCAAAAGGATTGTAAGTTTCAGTTTATATCCTTTGTAAAAAAAATTTGCCATAAACATTTGCTGAAACTATCACCCATAGATAAAAATACAATCTGATTGAAATCAGACCAATTATCCCCTGTAATCTACTTCCTTTTTTATCAATTATCCCCTGTAATGTACTTCCTTTAAACCAAGAAACATTTATGTGTTATTATATAAGCCTGAAATCTTTAGTGGCTATTTACCAGTTCTTTTCAGAATGAGGTTTGAATGGTTTTACAAGAATTTAACATTTATCTTTCTCTCAAGTTTGTCTTCAGACTCAAAATATATGCAATGAAATTGCATGTGAAGGTCAAATGGCTTCCAATTTTGCATGAGGTGTAGTATCAGTGGAGTGTAGATGAAGGTCAAATGGCTTACAATTTTGCATGAGGTGTAGTATCAATGGAGTGTAGATGAAGGTCAAATGGCTTACAATTTTGCATGAGGTGTAGTATCAATGGAGTGTAGATGAAGGTCAAATGGCTTACAATTTTTGCATGAGGTGTAGTATCAATGGAGTGTAGATGATATGATTTTGATCAGACTTGAAGTATATCAACTTTTGTCAAAACTTGTGAAAATGAAAAGTTAAATATTTACAAAAATAAACTGAAAAACTGCTCTTGTTGTATTTGTTTATGAATTATTCATTATTCAATAACCATTAAAAATCAGGAGTGCCTTCCACCTGCAAACAGTAGCAAAGAATTACCTCCTAGTGGTCACAAGAGGTCCATCTGGTAAATACATTATTTAAATATAGTTTTCTTATATTTGAAAGATTTGAGAAAGCTTTTATATCTAATAACTAAGTTGTTTCTTAAATAAATTGGGTGAATCAATGTTTGTAATGTTTCAATGCTTGCAGCATTTAAATTTTATATAAATTTCTTACTTAATGAACATCTTTAACTTACGTTTTTTCCTTTAAATAAGTAGTTGTCTGCTAATGATAAAGGTTAAATTTTGATGAGAGCTTACAATAAGGAGGTAAATTGAAGTTTTAGGTCCCTTGTACTGACATCCTTCTGACCTTACATTTTAATAGCAGCATTCTAATTGCAGCCTGCCTGGCATCTCAAAACCAGCAATTTTCAGATTGGATCAATTGCTTGTGCAGGAATTTCATTATTTGCTTCAGTAGTTGCAGCCCAATGTCCAGCAGGTTTTGAAAATTAATTTTGAAGACTGTTTAGAAGGCACCTCATTTTATTGTTATTGACCTAAATGGTTAGTTTTTAACATTGCAGTATCATTTGTATTTTGTACCTGATAAATTATATTTCAAACTAGATACTTCGTAAAACACATATCCCTGTACTCCCCTGCTTTATACCACCATGCTCAAAATATGTGCCCCAAAGATTAAGTCCCTGGAGAAAGAATAGATCAGGAATTAGTTTTAGTTACATGTCTGAATTCGTCTTTTCATGCCTATTAAGTGTATATACAGTTATAGGTGGGGGATCTCAATAGTTTCATAGTTATGACCCATGGGCCACAACTGTACTCCCTCACGGCATGACCCAGGGGTGTCATCCAAACCCCAGTCTGGCTTGTGTTGACACTTGGGTCAGTGATCACACACATACACAAATCAATTCTCTGACAGGTTATCCTCATAATTTGGGAGTTAATTTATGCAAAACCACCCCACCCCTTAATCTATTTCCAGTGGCAGCATTGAAATTCAAAAACCATTGTGCACATCTACAGACTACTGCCAATCATATGCCAATCATATGCCCATCATATGCCAATCATATGCCAATCATATGCCCAGTCATATGCCAATCATATGCCCAATCATATGCCCATCATATGCCATGGTTTGCAGTATCTGTCTTGAATGTTGTAGAAGGAGTTACATGGGATTACACACACAGACACATGGGCAGGATAACAATCTCAGTCTTATCTTCAAAAGTGTGGGGAAAAAATTGGCAATAAAGTAGTTGGATCACATTCATTATAGGTAAAAACAATAACTAGTTCTCAGCATTCACGTACATGGTTACCAATGTTGAAATCTTTATTAAACTAGGTTGGATCTTGAACTAGAGGTTACTAAGTCACTGGTGTCATGTTTTCTTACTGCTTGAGAAAATTACAATTACCTACTTTGCTGTTGGCATTGGTACAACCACTCTATTCAGTGTAAAAATAATGTCAAGTACTTATTTCAACTATATCATTTTGACCAACATTATGAGGTAATAATTATTTCTTGTGCAGGGGTGGCAGAGGTGTTTGCATCTGTTTTAGCAGACAATCATATAAATATGACACGTCTTCCCGTAGAGATGGATATCCCAGTCCACCAATGGGGAAGTCCAGAGAAAGCCAAGTTTATGGTGGAGGTGGTAGAAAATGCAGAACAAGCCTTGCATGTGTTTCGTTCACATGGAATATGGTGAGTGGAGATTTAATGGGATAAGGAAGTATTTTAGTTGGAATGTACCTTGTATACTCACTTATAAGTTGGGTCCAACTCCATAGACCTAGATCTGTCATCTGAGATCTGGGTCTATGCAGTTTGTTCAGAGTAATCAGTAGAACCAGCAACATAGATGTTGATCAGGATTTATGTTGTATATACGGTAGGCAAAATTTAGATGCACTTAAACCATGTCAATATTGCCCTGGATTGATAGGTTTTTAAGTCTCAAAGATATCTAAAAATGAGTGTCAGACAAAATTTTCATTGTACTTACAAAGGGGTAAGGATTATAGAGCCCTATTCTGTCCCCAAAGAGTTGCACAAATACCAGTTACTGGTAATAATTTTGATATGAACTGTTGATTCTTTACAGTAAGAGTTTAATAGGATGAAAAATGACAAAACATTCAATAAAAAAATTATAAAAAAGCTATTGTTAAGACTCTAGGTCTTAAAAAATTTTTGTAACAGAAAGAAAATGAAACCAACAATATAAGTAAAATAAACAATCACTTTACATCCTGACAATTAAAGTGAAAATTCAAAAGACACTTACAATTTGTGAGTTAAATTCCAAATAGTCCTAAATGTCCTAATCGCAAGTCCAAAATAATAGAATGTTCCCAATGAATTCCAATAGCCTTGAATGTCTTATGTACCACAAAGATGTAATCCAGAATGTATTTGAATGAGTTCACATGAATCCCAAAATCATGTAGTAATCCAAAAGTCAATGAGCACTTTTATGTTTCCAATGAATATTGTAAATAAATAATTCCTCACAAATTATATCTGATTTCAACAACACAACTAAAAAAGATTCATTACAGACTGGTCTTTTAGAACCAACATTCTAGAATAGGAATGAATTTGTTTACCAAAATCTGTATATAAATACACATGCCTACATGACCTATGTCACATAAGTCTAATTGCAAAATGCCTATGAAAATACTGGACTACCTGATACATGTCACAACTTACAAGCATGGACAAAAGTTAAGTATATAAACATCATACGTAACACTATTTTAGTGAAATTTTTGACACTGTTTGATGGCAATTGTTTTCCCTGCACCCGTGAAGCAAATTTAGAAAAATAATGCATTTTCTTTTCCTCAAAATATAAAATATTTATAAATATAAAGTTGTTGCAAGAATATAGTGATCATCATTTCAAATAAAATTTGACACATTTACTCCATTTCTTTGAGTTAATCTATTTTCATGCAGTTTTAAACCAGTATATTTTACCATCATGCACACAATATCTAAAACTTGCAGTACAAAGTTTATTACAGTATTTAATCAGTGGCAACCATACTTGAAATGGGTTTACTTTGGATTGAACAGGTTTCATATGCTGTCTTTTGCAGCTCTTTGATGGTCACTCAGAGAATTTGTGAAGACAAATTTTCAACACTTTTTTTAAACATGTTACCACAACATTTTTTGTGTTGCTGATTTATTGGGGGTGGGGTTATCATTGTGATGTGTTGTTTGCTGTTAAGTTTACATCACCTTCAGATTATGTGGATTTTATATTTTTACTTCTTGTATATGTGACCACAGAATTTTGATTCATTTTATACCTGGCAGTGAACAAGTGTTAAGGTCAAAGCAGCTTCATTGAACAAATGTTGGAATTATTTGTAAGGTTTGGCTGAAATCAGTTATTTGGCATTTTTATTTTCCATGAGAGTGCAAACAATCTTTTTATAATCAGAGTTTTGTACATGTCAATTTTTCTTTGTAGAGACCAGATATATCAGATTCTACTGATCTTAAAAATATCTTAACTTTGTGCTATTTTGCTTCTTCTAAAGAAAAAAAAAAAGCAAATTTATCAGTTGTGATTTAACTTTGATTCATCTTACAATTGTATTTAATATCGGATTAAATTATCATGGTTGTCTATTTATCAAAGTGTAAATTGTACTTAATTACTCACAAAGTTAACATATTGTCCAAGTGTAAATTTTACATAATTGCTTACAGAGTTAGCATAAAGTCATGCCACAGACCTTATGTTAACTTTCTGAGTGATAGGTAAAATTTACACTTCAATAAATACCCAACCATGATTATTTAATCCCTCTAATTGTAATTTTCTTCTCTTCTGTCATCAAATCAGCATATTCCATCAACAAAACAATTTGATTAGCTCACCACTACAAAGTAGAGGTCAGCTATTGTACTACCCCCGGTATTAGTGTTGGCAGGTGCAGATATAAAAGCATATGCATATGTACACCCTGATTCTTTTTATCCTAGGTCCTAGGCAACAGTCTCTATTAGTACCACACCCTTACCACAAAAGAATGTCACTGTGACCTGCATTTCACATTTTACTTGCTTAGATTAAATTTTTTGCATTTAGCTCATAAGCAAATAGATGTTTAACACCCTGTGTACATACTGATTTACTATGCCAAGATTTATGAGATTTGGTGAGGGAATGTATCTTGATGAGTTCCACACCCATGTCACAAAAGGTGGTCACTGTAACCCATATTTAATGCTTCTCTGACTTGGGTTCATTCTCAAGTACTGTTCATGCCAAATTCATTGAGCTAGATTATTGTATGCATCCCTGTTAGTACCACACCCATACAACAAACAAAGGTCATTGTGACCTACATTTCACATTTTACTGGTTTATGTTAAGTTCTTCATTTAGCCCATGGCCATATTGGTGTTGTATCTACTGTATAATACTATTATACCTGGAAGCATGAAACTTGGTGAGAAGATGCATCTTGATGAATACTACACTCTCATCTTAAAAGTATGTCACTGTGATCCATATTTCACATTTCACTGATTTTTGTTCAATTTGACATTTTTTACTGTTCATGCTTTAGTCATTAAACTTGATGACTGTATACATACATCTTTTACTGGTTAGGTTAAGTTTTTGCATTTACCTCATGACAGCATAGGATTTTGGCATGCTGTGCACATACTATCCTATCTAGAATCATGAAAGTTTGGGATGCATCTTGATGAGCACTACTTTTTCATTTCAGTAGTAGGTTATTATGGCCCATATTTTACACTTCACTGACTTAGGTTAAATTTGCATTTGATGTTCATTTCTTAGGCACTGTTCATGCTAGAATCATAGAAGTAATGATGATATGAATCACTGTTGCTACCACACCAGGGCTGAGCAAATTTTTTTTTCATCTACTAGTCCCGGACTAGCAACTTGGAAAATCTTACTTGCCCGACTTCAAAAATGAATAGTCCGGGATGTTGGGCTTGGGGATTTGCTCAGCCCTGAAGACGATTAAGAAGAACCTGCAAGTCTTCCCTCCAATATTTCAACAGAGCTCTTTCTCATGATGAAAGTGCCTGTAGTCAAATGCTCTAAAGCATCTCAAAGGTTCTGCTTATGTCTCTTTGGAGAAATAGCTACCGCACATTCAGTAGCAATCTTACGTTTTATCCCTCCACTTTAAAAACAAATGTCCTTCTCCGAAACGCCCTTATTACCTTCCTTGCAAAAATAATTTAGCAAACTCATTTTATCCACAGAGTAACTATCAGCTTGCGCTTGACAACTACTTCTACAGTGATCATAGCATACATTTTCTCTTTAAAATACTAACAGAAACAGCTCATTAATTAGTGTAATTGTTTTGCTTCAAATGTAATATCGCACGTGGAAGTTAATCATCTGTATAATCAATTAAAAATTAAAGAATCATTACTGTCATTTAATCAGTTCATAAAGGAAACCAACACTGATGTCGGTAAAGTACCTTTCATTAATTTAATTACACTGACAAAATGGATTAAAATCATAGTGAGCCACTCGTGAGGATCTGGCTTGAGTAAACACAATGCAACAAAGTTGCTTAAAACACTGCTAATTGATCATACTGGCTTTCTTTTGTTTGACGTGTTTTGATTTGCCGATAACTTGGTCGCTTAGCTCAACATGCAGTCAAGCGGTAACAGAACGTGCGCATATGCGAAAATTATCACTGACCACATTTATGTGTTATACAGAATGTAAATGTATACATGAAGAGGGGTATAATGAAGTATTCAGTATGCCCGGAGGGTATGATTGGCCAAATAAAGGTAGATATAGTGATTAAAGCATGAAAATAAGGACTTGCCCAACTTTTTTAAAAAGCACTTGTCCTGGACTAGCGACTTTGAAAATTTTACTTGCCTGACTTCAAAAATGAATAGTCCGGGATGTCTGGCTATGGGATTTGCTCAGCCCTGCACACCCATACAATAAAAACCTCGCCATGACCTATATTTCATCTTTTACTGGCTTTGGTTAAGTTTTCATATTTAGGTCATAACCAAATGTGATTTTCACCCAATAAAATCTGATGTTTAGGGGTGGACAATGATAATACAACAACAACATCTCTGTCTTTTATCAACTCATTATAGTACTACTACTTGGACATCATAGAAAATAATGGGATTTTTTTTGTTTTATGTCTTTTATGCCCTGTCACAGTTGGTGGGTAGGTAGGTATGTTGTTTCACAGTATTTCAGCACAAAATATAGCTATATAGTGCCGATTAAGAGTTAACATTTTAAATTTTGAAAAGATTAAAAGTTCTAATGTGTAGATAAAAGATTGCAAAAAATCTTTAGCTCCAAAAGAAGCCAAGATTACTTTAATCTTAATTTATTTTCTGTATGATAATGTTTACAATGGTTACTGGAAACTTGTAAAGGTGAGCTATGTAATTGTTGATTACACTCTGGTTTTAGGTGGCACTTACTTTTCTTTCCTGACCCTCTTCACATGGTCCAAGAATATCTAGTTTAGATTTGGAACCAAAAGTAGTCCCTAGAATTTACCAGTGTGTAAAAAATTCCAGATCAGTATCACATGATCATTTACAGCCAATCACATGATAGAAAATGCAGTCCATTCATAAAAATTGACATTATTTTATCCTAATATGGTTGGATGGACCTTACACATACAAAAATCAGAAATCAATCTTGGGACTGCGGAGATGCAAGGCAGTTGCATAACCATATTTCCTGATGTGTAATGCTCACCAAACTGTGAACAGGGTACACCCAGATCTTCCAACGAGAAATGTGCCAACTTATATGGATATACACAGCTCACTCTATTAATGATCTCAATCAAACAATATAGACCCTGGTTGGCCAGCACATTTTGTGTTATCAGCTCAGAGTTGATGCTGTTTGCTGTTGAGTGAGCATCATACAGAAGTAAAAACAATGGTCTGTCTGGGTTATGCTGGACCATAATAACTGTGTTGACACTGTTTGCTGTTGAGTGAGCATCATACACAAGTAAAAACAAAAGCCTGTCTGGGTTATGCAGAACCGTAATAATTGAGTTGATGCTGTTTGCTGTTGAGTGAGCATCATACACAAGTAAAAATAATGGTCTGTCTGGGTTATGTGGATCATAATAACTGATATTGTTCTTAATAAATTAAACAGAAATTAAGTGTTTAAATTTAGTTCCATTGTGACTTTGATGCTGTATGTTAATTTCATAACATGTTGCATTCAAATTGTTCTGCAAAGATACCTTCAATATGAATTGTTTATGCTGTAGATTTACCTCCACAGTTTTCTAATACAGTTAAGAATACATTATCTAACTTCTTTTAGGACACCGTCATTTCTGGGACTAAAAACAATGGGTCAGGATATGTCTGTTGAATTTCTGCAAAAATTATTGATAGACACATATCCTGAGCGAATAAAGGCCAAAACTGACCAAGCAGTGTCATGTGAAATTTCAGTGTCATCTGATGAAACAGATATCAATGTATGCACAAGTGATGGAACTACCACAACCAGAAGTCAAACATTTTGTGAATCAGTTGCAGGTAATTTATCAAAAATTGGTTCAGATATTACAGATATTCAGGTTTGTGAGTTTATGGTTCACCCTGGCTACAGAACAAGACAAACAGGAGGATGTGGGGAAGGACCTGATTGCTTCTCCCAGTCATCTGATCGAGAACATGAAATGGCTGTGTTGTGTGACCCAAGAATGACAAAGTTCTATACAGACTTTGGGATAAAGCTTATTTCTTTCTGTGATGCAGCAAAATTAATATCCCATCCCAAGTTTTGTAGTTTGTAGTGTCACATTGTTTTAAATGTTTATCTTTCGAAAATTACATTTAATAATATCCTTATTAAATAAACAGAAACCGTGTATATTCTTTCTTTTTCCATTAATTCCAAGAGTATTGTAAAGTCAGGTAGGCATTCAATTTTTGCCTTTCATCCTCATCTTTTGATTGATGTTTCAGTGAGTCAGCTGATAAAATGATTTATTGCAATTTCAGTTTCTTGTATATCAGCACAGGTTACCCTCCTTACAGAAGAACAAATTTAAGGTGAACGTTTCCACATGGGTGTTGCTTCATGAGAACTTGATGAAGCAAATCAAGTTAATCTATATTTTTCATGCCCCTTTCCCACTTATGCTGAGAAAGCATTGTTTTTTTCCTTCCAACATGTAGGATTAAAATGTAAGCAATTAAGAATCTGTAAGTAGCACATATCATAAATTGTTATAATGTGTGCAAATTACATTAAAAAATAGTTTAAAAGCACACAAAAACAATAAAAGAGGAATCCCCCTTTCACCCACCCTGCCCCTTTGGTTATGTATCAAAATTTTGAAACCTTTTTGCACATATTTGATCCCCTAAAAAATCTCAGAATTGATCTTTAATGATTTTGAAACTGCAATCTCATGTGAATGGACAGATTGCATTTTCAGGATCACATTGTCACTTTTAAAAAAAAATGAAGTTTGTCTTTGTATGAGGAAATACTACATGTGATCACAGTGAAGTGATAAACAAAATCTTCAGAATATCTCCCTCTCTTTAGCTATCCCACCCCATCCCCACCACGCTCTCTTATAATGCACACATCCTTGATATAATGCACTCTTTTTGTGCAAGTTGTTATTTTACAAGAGGTTAAAGAAATTACAGTTCCTTTAGTATGGTCTTCCTGAAGAAATAGGAGTAAGTTTTCAACATGTGTAAATGTTGTCATCATTCGGGATATTTAAGATAGAAGTTAATATCAGTCACATTATACTTGTATATTGTACTGTGACCTGCCAAAAGCAGTAGAGTTGAGTCTTCAGATCATTCATAACTTCAAGGTAAATCCTACAGATCATACCTCAAATCAATCAGACCACCTTGGGTATTTCTGCAAGACAAAAGTATGTATGTCAACACAGTAATCTACAGAAAAATCATACATTTTGTTTGCTGGAAATCTCTTCGCAGAAGAGAAACCACAATCTGTTAGGATGACCTCAGCTATTTTTATGATTGGATTGACCATGTGAAAGACTGAAAAGTTGTGAATAAAAAAACAGTTTAATGCATTTGCAACTTCTCAGTCAATCCTTGTTTCCTAAATAATGGATGTGGTCCAAGTGGCAGCTAATGGTAGCTATCAGTACCATTCAAGGTGTGATCAGTTGGATTGATCCTGAAGTTGTGAACGATCTCAATTGTGTGTCAGTAGCTCCCATTCAGACCACTTTGGTTACTTACGAAATAAGGATTGACAGAGAAGTTACGAATAATCCAACAGTTTTTTTCATTCATAACCTCATGGTCAATAATACAGTCAATCCAGTCATAGAAATAGCCAAGGTGGTCATAATAGATTGGGTTTCTTTTTGGGAGGAGAAATTTCAGGCGAACAAAATTTAAAGAATTTTCTGTAAATTACTGTGCCGACATATATCTGAGGCATATTTTTGTCTGACAGAAATAGCTGAGGTAGTTCTGAATGTATTCAGATGTGCTGTAACTTGGTGAAGGCACAGATCTCTCTCTGTCTGTCTGTCTCTCTCTCTCTCTCTGACTGTGTTCTAAGTTGGCCAGCTTTGATATAAATCAGCTATAGAATTTTGTCCGTAGAACTTTCCATTTATTTTGTATTTTTAATCATGTACTCCAGTGTTCACTTTTTTTATTTTTTTATATCAGTTTTCCTCATCTCAAGATGCAGGTGGCTTTTTGTCATGTTCAGAATCCGTCAAATGGCTGTGCCATAAAGAACTTTGTCAGTTCTGTTTCATTTGTGACAGAGTTATAAACCTTTTCTATTAATTGTGGCTCTTAATGTGGGCAGTTGTTTGTAACTAGCCCAGTTCTGCAACCATTCAACATATTATGATACCACTTTGGTAGGTCAACTGTTTCCACTCCCCCTGTAGGCTCAGGGTTGCAGAATTGGCCCGATGTGCCCTCCCATATGTTGGAAGAAATGACTAATAGAAACAGGAACTGCACTAGCACAGTGGTAGCATGGTGAACTCGTGACCGAAATGGTGCGGGTTCGAATCCTACATTTGGATCAGCCCAGGTCAGCTACCATGGTGTGTCACTGGGCAAGTCACTTTGTTCCAATTGCCTCAGCACTAAATAATCTACTTGTGTTGCTGTGCCCTAAAAAAAAAAAAAAAACAAGCAAACAAAAAATTCCATTGTTTTCAGAAGAGTTGTGGCCTTATCTCATGTAAATTTTAACTCGACATTGTGATTACTTGTAATGAACATAGCTCTTCAATCTGTATAAATTGATGTCATTCACTATTGCGCCTCCGTAATGCATATGTTTGCCTTTGTAGGCATTGCATCTGTTTGACTCTGTTGGTGACAGAGTTATTGTCCCAAATCCTAATTTTTTTCTTCTCAGTTATATGTCAGATATTTTGTATGAATACCACCATTCATTAATCCTAAGACATGTCTAGCTTCCATGTATTACACAAACTTTCCTGTAGATGTGCCTTTTACAATTTGTATTTGATTGCTCTGATTTGTTTGTAGAGTATTTGTTCGGGCCGTTACATCTTTCCATATTCCCCCCCCCCTTAGATGCTGGGCCTTTTGTGACTTCTTTACACTTTTCTAGTCACATGTTCTCCATATATTCTGCTTCAGCATGTACTTTCATGTTGTTATGGAGTTTTTCATGGTTTCTTTTATTTTGTGTTTTGCATTATTTATTTTTATCTGTATAAAAATAATTCATTGTACTCTCTTTCACATTCACTCATTCTAAGTTAACTTGCAATTCCCAGATCCGCACTGTTTATAAGCAATTAATGGCTTGAAAACTAAACAAATGCACTGAAAAACTGTTTTTAACATAGTATATGATGTCATTCTGTGTGAGAACAAAGTTTTTCAATACAACATATGATTTGTGTGTTTGTGTGTTGAAAGTTAGTGACCCTATGAAAAACCCTTGTCCCAAATGTGTATTCAATAGTTTATTTATTAACTAAAAGAATAAACATGTAGGTAATTTGTATAAAAAAAATGCTTGTAATCATACAAGTTGCTGGTTAAATGCCATTGAAAAAAGAACTGTAAAAAAAAAAAAAAAATGCTTCAAGATCATGCTTGATGATAAGTCCATGGCATGCTTGATGATAAGATCATGCTTGATGATAAGCCCATGATGATGAGCCTATATTTGATGATAAGCCCAAATTTGATGATAAACCCTTGCCTGAAAATAAGACCATGATGATATAAGTGCATGGTATTACCGGTATACCGGTTTACCGCGGGTTTTTTCCGGTGGTACGTATTGTGGTACTTTTTCACTGTGCCGGTACTTTGGTAGTTTCTGTGAGTAAGGAATGTATGGAAATTCATGAGTGATCTTGTTACGAATTTATTGATATTAACAGCATGAATTAATTTTTAATATTACAAATATAATTATATTTATGATCCTTTAATCACATGTTTGACACATGTCACATAAGCAAACCTAGTGGCCAAGTAGGATGTTGTATCAAAAATGTTTTAAGATCATGTTTGAAGATAAGCCCATGATGATATACGTAAGCGGTATTACCGTGGTATTTTTTCCAGTGGTACTTATCACGGTACTTTTCCACTGTACCGGAACTTCGGTAGTTTCCATCAGTAAGGAATGTACTGAAATTCACGAGTAATCTTGTTACAAATTTAATGATATTAACAGCACGCTTTCATTTTTCATGATAAAATATGAATTTTTCACAAATTAATTTTGAATATTACAAATATAATTATATTTAGGATCCTTTAATCACATGTTTGACACATGTCACATAAGCAAACCTAGTGGCCAAATAGGATGTTGTGAAAAAATTATTTGGGCCAAATCCAACTTGTGAAAAATATTCGGATTAAATATTTTACTAGCGTATGTTAATCTTTTAAGTACATGTATTCCTTTGTAGGACTGCGAATCATCCTCAGATTTTCAGGAGAGCAGTTGTTTTCTGTTTTTGAATTTGACGTAATTCTCAAGTCCACTAAATATTTTCTCGTTTGTTGAGTAAGTGTGTTTTATGTTTACTGTCCATCTCTGATAAATATCTTGACCGGGTGTGGGCATCCCACCCAAAGTTTCCCTTCCTATTATGTTAATAGTGTAGCTAATAAATTGTAGGCTTCAGTGTCAACACTAACTATTTTTATCAACAAGCTCTCTGATGTCAGCACAATGTCTTTCCCAGGGTGTCAGTTATAGTGCAAGCTTAATCATCCCACTTTAGTTACAGTTTTTGGGTTACAACTTATACAACAATTAACATACACATAGCAAATTCGTTTACTATAAGGTACTGACCATTTAATTTTCCAGTGGGGGGGGGGGGCTGCGATTTTCTTTTGAGCCGAGATATTTTATTTTATTTTAATTTTTTCAAATAATGTAATGTATAATATGGTGTTCTTTTCTATAAATCACAGCTAGATCTTTTTCCAGCTATTGACAGATGAAAATTTAAAATAAAAGTGTCAGGCCCCTGCCCCAAAACGTAAAATTGTGGGTCCATAGTATAATTGCGGTATACCGTGGTATGTATCGCAATATGTTCAGAAATACTGCGGTATACCGTGGTACAAAATTGTTCGTAATACCCAGCTCTAATTGATGAAAATCCCATGTTTGATGATAAGACCATGCTTGATGATAAGTGCATACTGGATGACAAGACCATGCTTGATGATAAGTACATACTGGATGACAAGACCATGCTTGATGATAAGTGCATACTGGATGATAAGACCATGCTTGATGATAAGTGCATACTGGATGATAAGACCATGCTTGATGATAAGTGCATACTGGATGACAAGACCATATTTGATGATATGTGCATACTGGATGATAAGACCATGCTTGATGATATGTGCATACTGGATGACAAGACCATGCTTGATGATAAGTGCATACTGGATGACAAGACCATGCTTGATGATAAGTGCATACTGGATGATAAGACCATGCTTGATAATAAGTGCATACTGGATGATAAGACCATGCTTGATGATAAGTGCATACTGGATGACAAGACCATGCTTGATGATATGTGCATACTGGATGATAAGACCATGCTTGATGATATGTTATTACTGGATGTTAAGACCATGCTTGATGATAAGTTGACTCCATTTTGACAACATTTTGGCAAATTGTTACATAGGATCTCTTTGTCTGATTATAATCCCACTCCTTATTTTAACAAATCTATTAGACTGACCCTTGCAATAATGGAAAAAATAATGTAAGTCACAAAATTAATAAAAAGATGAAAAGTCAAAGAATTTATAAAAGAAACTGAATTTTAATTATTCTTGTTGTAAATAAAGACTTTGACACAACATATTACATATTTATCCCATCATTAATGTGCAAAATTGGTATGTCATAAATTATATGAATGTACTAGATAGGCAAAATTTACTGTCACAAATATAATTTGCTTTACAGTATTTTGGCAGACAGATACATGCAACAACCTTCAATTGCAAATGTCAGTTGTACTAAATGTAATGATCCTGATGGAAATCAAAGCTCATGACATGTGTAATGTCTTCACATGACATCTAAAGTATTAAACAAGTCCATAGTGTTTGCTAATGAGTTATTTTGTGGTTGGATAAGAAAATACCACTAAAAAAAGACAACTTGTGTCCACAGAGAACAAATTTGTAACAGCTGACAAATTGAAGATTTATGACCCTCAGATAATGAATTTCCTTTTAATGCCTTGTTTTAAGATAAGATTTATTTTATAGTCGGCTTGATTTAAAACAACAATTCAGCATAAGCTCTAATGAGTTTTTTTTTTTTGGGGGGGGGGTGTTTTTATTTTTACTGACATAACATTAAAACAATAAAGACATTATATCAACATGATTTGCAAGACATACCAACACAGCATAATACATAAATACAATTGGACAAAGACTTCATCACGGCAAGAGAGTTGGAGGCGGGGGAGGGGGGGGTGTCATTATTTGCAGATATTGGATTTACAGTCTTTACCATTCCAGGATAAAATTAATGATCTAAATGAATTAAAATTGTATTCCTGTCTAAAGTGATTTGGTAACTCATTCCGTAGAATGGCAGCTGCATATCGAAAAGTGTCAAAGCCCAGTGAGAAAAAGGACAGAGTGTTGTCATCAATATAGTTATATAGAGAGTCATATATAAATACATTTTTAAAATATTTTTTATAAAAACAAGAAAGAGTAAAGAGGATTTACCCCCGAGGAACACCTTTTTGAATTTCAGTCCAGCTCCTCAAAACACCCCGCATCTTAATTTGCTGCTTACGATTTGACATATAGCTCAATAAGAAACTTACTTAGCAATCTGACATACCATAAACACTTAGCTTGCAAATGAGAATATCATGAGGGATACAGTCAAAAGATAAATCCACCAGAACTGCAGTTACATATTTGTTTTCGTCAGGAGCTTTCAGACATTCTTTGAGTAAATGCAAAAGAGTGGTCTAACATCCATAACCTTTTCGAGAAACACCCAAATATTTGTTTAAAAAAATGTTCTAAAAATTATGCTAACTAGATCTCAATTGATTTCTCAGACAGTTTGTATATGATGGGTAGAAAACTAACTGGTTTGCGGTTACTTTTATCAAGATGATTGTTCTTTTTGAAAATTGGAACTACTTGTACTTCTTTCAGACAATCAGGACAAATATTAGACTGTAGTGTCTTCTTAATTAAATATGTAACATGGTCAACAAGGATTGATGCCTCAGTTTTTAACAGTTTATTAGGAATTTGATCCCGACAATGCTTTTTCGAATTCAAACTTCTTATCATTTTCTACACTTCTTCACGGTTAACCTGCTTAAATTCAGAAACTGTAACTAGTGTCTTTAATAACCTTGATACTTTGATGGGTTAAATGGTCAAAAGAAGCATCCTTACCAGTATCTAATGCTACATTTACATAAAACTTATTGAAAATTTCACATATTTTCTTGGTATTGTTAAACTTTTTGTACCTTTAACAAGAATCATCTTATCTAGACCAGCAGAGCATTTTCTCTCCTTCTTTAATTTGCTGGGTTCACAGTGGATTTCCTTGGCAACATTTTTGAGGTTATTTACATTCCAAGTGCACGTTTATAGAATTTTTAAAGTTTTGTCATTATTATTATTATTATTAATATTATTATTTTCTACAAGTATTCTTATAAATATGAGAAATTGAAAAGATGTACACACACACATAGAGTTGTTTTCAAGTATGATCCATTATGAACCATGATCAATGATACTCAATTATTCCAGGTATTTCTTTTTTTATTTTCTTATTTATATATTGTTCTCGCAATGGTGTGCCAAGTCGCCCAGGTACAGACTGTATTTCTCATGGCCGTGCAATCAGACAGAAGTATAACGGATCCTGCTCTAATCCAACTCAGTATTAGGTGGGGTGGATAGAAGAACTGGAATGGAGGTAATCACTGGAATGGAACGAAACGACTTGGAATTCTTCATATGTGCAAGATATTGGCTCTCAATATTATTTTTTTGTATTAGTAAGTATAATCATAGCTCTTAATATTTATAGGGAAATACTTTGGGGTGTTGTTTAATATTATTTATTATTTCAACAGGGAACAAGTGTATTACTCATAATTCTGAGCAGTTTATTATAGATGCATCATACTATAAAAAGGAACATCTTTTTTTTCCCCAAGAAAGTCCTTACTTTTTTTCTTTTAAAGATTGAAATTAAGTTTCTATGTCTGCAAAAGCATTTATTATTTTTGTCATGATTCTTTATTAAGTTGTGCTTAAAATCAATTGAGTATTTTAATTGATTTGTTTTACAGCAAAAGTGTGTATTCGTCTCAATATATATAAGATGCATTCTGCATTTTTAATGTTTGGTTTTTAATTGACTGCACACCCTTTATTGTTAAGATCTATGATTATACAGTCTAATACAAAAATTAATATTGAGTACAAACTTCTTGCATATATTCAGATTCCATTCCGGTGATTAACTCCATGTCAGTCTGCACTGGTGATTCTATCCAACAATTTAGCTGAACATTTAATTTGGATATCTTCAAATCTCTTCGGTTAGTCATTGAACTCGTTAGATGGATATATAGCAATGGGCACTGTGGAAGACCTAAGAAACACTAAGAAAGGGAAACTATCATATGAACGATGTTTAGATAAAGCCAGGCTAAAGGTACAGCAAACAGAAAACTCACTCTGTAATAAAATGCCAAAGAGAAATTCACCCACCCATACCCGTGAATTCCCATACAAAATATGTTTGATGGAACTGCTGAGGCAGTCCATGGCCCATGATCATTAGGTCTTAAATACGCAATTGAGATTTCTTTACAAAATAGAGCAAAATGGAATATCGACATGTGAAATGGAATCACAAAAATATTGTTTTTAATGTATACCTTTGAAATTGATAAAATCAATATAAATATTGTGTTTGGTATAATTATAAAGTGGATGTCAATGTGGTTATGTAGGCGCATTTACTCAAATATTATTTGTTGTTCTAAAATTTATTACTAAAATAGTTTAACCAAAGCCTATTCAGTCCTGATTGTTGAATACTCTGCACCTTAAATGTCATCAAAAAACTTCCAGACGAAAATTATTGATAGCTATGGACGTTTACAATGGTAGCCAGGACCTAAACTGGGTCAACAAGAGACGTCAGGTCTATCATAACAAATAACTGGATAGTACGAATTTGTTTTCACAACGCGCTGCTGTCATTGTGACATCACAGCACACAACATTCAATCCGATTTGTACTGGATCACACCTTTAGGTTGACCTCATCCAACAATGTCCATGTAATTTAACATTGATTTGCCATGTTTCTCGGGGTGTGTAAATAATGACCTTCCAAAAGAATATGGATGTATAAGGATCCAAATAAAGTGAATAATTGCAATGTAAAGGTATGTTTAATCAAATTCTAGCAAATGACACCCATTACTGAAATAATTCGTTCTGAATGCCTGCATGACCTGTATGACTTTTACTATGATTGAGATCTTGTAATAATTTACATGTTTTGATCGTATTGCCTCAAATGTGGTGCGTCTTTTTCCCAATTATACTATAATACTATGTTTTTAAATACATTTTAAATATAATTTATATATTCTCTGAGCATTTTTTAAAAAATATATCACAAACAAACAAGACTCCTTTTTAGATAATTTTGTGGCCCTTAAAATGTTCTTTAAAATGGCTATAAAGTCATATATTCTTCAGTAGTTTTTACCCAAGTTCTACTCATTATCTTATCCACCATGTCATGCCCTTTGAAACCGGTGCATCAACTCTGCCATCAGTTTTATTCTCTCTGATTTGAAAACCAGTTTGTTTGTTTTTTTAATTCTCTTAGAGCACTCAGATTGTGAGAGAATTTTAGGTTTTAAGTTTTTTAAAAAAAATCATTGTTGTTGATTACCATAAACAATTGTAGTGATGTACAATATATTATATACATATATTAAATATCTATCACTCTGACACTTTGAGCTGCTGATTATGACAGTTTGAGTAGCAGATAATTAAATTATATATTATTGACAAATACAAATTAATTAAAACCCAATTACACGTACTGTAAATATGTAATTATATATTATCAAAACCTGGAGTAACTATATACATGACTGTAGGGTTTATAGTCATTTCATCTCAAACTGACTATATACCCAATGGTCGTGTATATAGCCACTTTGTACAAATAGGTACTAGACAGTCAGGTTGGGTTCACCCCAAAATGACTGATTTGCTTATTTGTTATGTCAGTGTGACCTTTTTTATTCTTAGCAACTAAATTTGAAATTTAATTCATTATTTTTATATTGTAACATCTGTTTATGGCATCTCTACTTAGTGTGTTTCCGTAATTACAAGAAGTTACATTATCCATGTATAGAGATCTTGTATCTATACATATTTTCAAATATCAGTAGACTTAATGGTTAGACACCTTGCTAAACTTCCATTTTAAACTGCAAAAAATAAACCTCGAAAGTTGTTGAATACTTTCACATGAAACCTGCAATATATTGCTATACCATCCTAAGCTAGAGATTGCTACCAATAAAACCAATAGCAGCATGATGCAATTTTTTTAGACAATCATCACATTTATTTCCATGAGACTAGGATTACTAATAAACAAAACAATAAGTGTTTTCACAACAATATTCTGAGTGATGTCAGTGGTCAAAGGTCAGAGGGACCTAAGCAATGTAATCCATCATGATGGCAAAAATGTAATGACGATATAGCTTTATCCAGTTGTTAGTAATATGCAGTTATGTGTTTATTAAAAGTTTGTTGTAAATAGAATTGTGTCAGCCAATTATTTCGGCATATACCATGAGTGAAAGGATGTCTTTTGACATGATAGAAACCTGGAAAAGAGACAGCTTGTAGGTAATACAAAGTTATTATTGTTAATGAGATTCGGCTGGTGGGCAGTGCAATCTTTGGATTGATCTATATTTTGTTTAAATTTATTAGATGAAGTTAGAGCTATATTTTTCAAGGTGATAAGCAGTGAAACCACAAAAGGCAAACTTTATATGCAAATCTTACTGAACTGCAGATAGTTACTTCTCATACTTAGAAACCATAATATGAACTTGTATGCATATCAGATTTAAAATAAAACATTTTATGAAACACTTGGCATTTTTTAAAAAGTTCTTCCTGTGGAATTTGAAGAATTTATTTGCATGCAAACTTTTTCAATTACATGAGTTTTAAATTTAAACAACTGGTGATTTCTAATTATGAACACATAAATATATTCTGTAAAGGGGAGCAGTGCATTCATTTATTACCTAATTGTTTAAGTATTTTTTAACATTACTGAAACTCTTGAGGATTATTAATGGATTACATTTTAATAGGAAATTATGTAAACATTTCTTTACCTTTAAAGTTTATATGTACATGTATTATGTAATAAATGGCTTTATGGCACCTCAGCACATCACTGGCTATATGGTACTAGTTAAAGGTAGATGTGAATTGCATAAAAACCACAGGAGATAAACCCTTCCAAATAAATGTAAATGTGAAGTACAACAAGACAAAGTATAAAATGTCCAAAATTTTAAAATTCAGTAAAACGTATATAAAACAAAAGATAAAGGTAACACATGTAAAAACCTTAAAACATTATTACAATTTTTCTTGTATAAACCACATTCCCTTAAAATGTCCAAGATTTTCTTGTGTGGTACAACCTCATACAGTTTCTTCAAGCAGTTAACATCAAAATACTTCTTTCTTGCAGCCTGGAAATCTATACACTTGACAAGAATGTGCTCCACTGTCAGTGTATCGAAAATTTTTCTTACACAGTTATCTTACGGTAGACTTTTTTTATCACTAGTTTTATGTAACATTATCTGGGTTCTCAATAGATTTCAAAACTGATCAGGCCAATTTGTGCTCTGAGCTGTCTGTGGCACACTGGACAAGAGATGCTGCTTGGACTTGCTTGATCAATAGAGGACATGCTGCAGTTCTGAGATTTACGCTGTTTGTACTTCTGCTCTGCCTCTGCAATTCTCCTCAGTTCAGAGTCTGCAGCTACAGTTTGGATGAGACTGCGCCAGGTGGGGCGATCCTGTGCTAGATCTTCCCAAGACTCAGGCTCAATGTAGAAATGTTTCAATGATGACTTAAGGGAATCTTGAAATGTTTCTTCTGACCACCCTGAGATCAAAGGATTTTTTTTAGACACACACACACACACCCAGTTGTTAGTCAGACAATTAATGATGGGGTGTGCATTCATGATGAAAAAAAAGGGACCCGAATTGATACCTGACTGTCATGTAAATCAGTACCCGAATCATTACTGTTAAAAATTTAGACCCAAAATTTGACAATTTCATATACCCAACAAATATCTAGGCCTACTGGCATAAAATTAGATAAGATTATTGAAATACACCAAAATTGATGAGTGTAAACATCTCTAAAATTGTAGCCAATAATGTGTAATTCCTGCAGTCATAACCCAAATAAATACCTATATGCCAAAATATATACCCCTAATATTTTTTTTTAAATGTTAAAAAATGAAATATAATGAAAATAGAAATAGTTTTTAATATAAAAAAGATGTACACAATTTTTTTAACCTACCTCTGTCATGAGTTGTAGTAGTGGAGCATGGTAGGAATAGGATAGACCTATTTCTTCCTGAAGGCAACTCTGAATGGCTGATGGGCTGAGGTTTGGACAATCATAATGGAACCATGATCTGCATGTACTACATTCATTTGACTCAGAAAAGCAATTTCTGTGGCAGTCTTCACAGGGCCAAAAGACAAACCTTTTAGAATACGAAACTTTACATTTAGGCACTGTCGAGTCAAGTTGAAGTTAATACAAGTAATTGTAGAGAGTTATTACGTTGTGGGAAGACTGTCAGAGAATTTATATTTTAAAAAAAAGACAGAAAAAATTTATTTGTCCAATGAAATTTTCAGGAACAAAAAGACTGTCCAATAACAATCTTCGGAAGCCAAAATTTTTTTTTAGCAAAATAATAGCACAAACTTTCCCCACGTAAGACTAAGTGGCTTCTGCAGTGTATGAGCTATTTTAACACTAATCACTATTTGGCAGCACTGTTCATACAATGAAACTGTGAATAAATTAATCAGACTGGAGGAGCATCCTGAACTTGAAGACTTCAATAGCCAGAATGCAATATAAAGATTTGTTATGACAAAGAACAGGAAAAAGTGAAGAAACAAACTTTCTTGAAAAACTAGTTTTGCAGATGAGAGAGTGCAGTATCATATTTTAAAAAATGTGGACAATTACTGAAAAGTTTTTTTTCCAATGTGAGCTTATGAAGCTGAGAATTTAATCCAGATATGTAATAAAATAATGACGATGTACTTTTTCATTTTCTTTTCTATCCTTTTGAAAGTGAGGGAATTGTGAGTTTATGCCTGGGCAATCTCAGAAATAGGCTTGGGACTCCTGAATTCCATGAGTGAAGAGTCCAGGACTCATCCTGAAACACTCTTCAGAACCCTGATGTTGTGGTCATGACATCACTGAGACATGTTCTCTCGAGAACTGGAAATTTATGACACTGCATCAAAACAAAGTATTGTAGCATCAAAAGGGGGGAGGGACAATATGTCTGTTATTTAGTCCCAGAATGATCATCAGTTATTTTGCATTGCCAAAATTGTCTTTATTTGCTCACGAGTTGTGTAAGGTACTAGTTAAAGATAAAATGTAAAAGAGCCATTTCCCTTGAGAGGACTGATTATTATGATATTTCATAAATATATGGACCGTTTACTATCAGATACAAAGATCAGCTAGTCAAAAAAAGATAATATTGGTGAGAGTTATTTTTTCTTGATTCACTAAAGTGCTTTTTTCTTGAGTAGACAGGGCCTGGAAAATGGCTTGAAAAACATAGTTTGAACTTGATTCTTGGATACTGTCTCATGCTAATGTATTTAAGGAAAATGAACCTTCATAGAACACTTTCTTTCCAACTTTCCAAAACTGCCTGACCATATCAGACCAAGATGAGATGAAGTTACTCAAAGTAGAAACACAGTTCAACAACATTTCAAATAAAACCAACTTCAACCCAATAGCTGAAAATTATCCAGACATAGGTGTTGTTGGAACCCAATATATATGCCTTGTTACAGTGCTCCCTCATTATAACCATTTTAGAAGCCATTGAAGTGACCCATGTTATAAGTGAGGAAGCCTGATACTGAGGGATGTGTCGACAAGGCTGTGTCCTGATTGTGCTTTAAAACAAAAAATTGAGCATTAAATGATAAAACAAATTTTTATAAATTTAATGGAATTCATTGCCAAACTATCATTATCAGAGGGACAGCAGTATATTGAAGAGCTTTATAGTTAGGAATCAGTGTACCACAAAAGTTGCCTTTTAGACCAATGTATGAAAGGTGAGTAATATAAGGCCCATGTGTGCATTTTGTTTTATTTCTTTTTCTCCATAGAGTTTACTCGAAGAATCACCACCAGGTAGACGAAGACCAGTCAAATTTGCTGAAAGACCCAATGTTGATGTAGAGGAATATGAGGACAAGAAAGACGAAAAGAAAAAAATTAATGATCTCCAATCCAGGCATAAAAATCATGCAGCTGGTTCAATATGATAATTGGGTTGCAACTCTTATAATATTACAGCATATGTGAATAAACATATTGATACCAAACTCCACGATGTGTCATTTTAAATCCGTTGAGCACTGCTGAGGGAGAGCCCATTAGGCTAATTTGCATAGGTAAAGTACACTAAGTGGAACAGCCCAATTTGTCTGAAGTTAAGTACATCAAACAGATGCGTGTTGAAAAACAAATGTTATTACACATAACTGACTGGATTGAATGAGAATTTTGAAGCCATGTTTATTAAAGTTTGTGATCAGCGGCAACGTTTCTTTGAAGTCGGATGTTTACTCCATATATAAAATTCAAACATGATTATTTCGGTAGGTTGAACAACAGCACCATTCAATCTCTAATGCAGTGTTGCACCTAGGATCCAAAGGTCAGGGGACACTGTGTCCCTCACCATCCAGATTTGGGGTCACACAACATTTTAAAGGGACAAATGAAAATTGTAGTACATAATGCACTAGAAGTGCTAAAAAAATGAGATAATCTTATTTGCTTTGACAGTTTTGCTATCTTAACTTTCTCATATTTCCCTTGGACATTTACATTATTGTAATAAACGTTTTATCATGTGATCAAGTAACTCATGAAAACATTAACATGTTTGAATATCTGGTTAACCTGAAATGAACTGCACCATGGAATTTTAATAATTTAAAAGTATAAAATCATTATTCAAATGACAAATTGTGTATTTGCATAAATTAGTACCTTTTTTCATTAATTCAGCCTGAGAATAAATGAAATCTTCGCTGCCGTAGGTGTGACATTAACCTCGAAATACGTTACAATAGCGGCGATCAAGGACTTTAGCGACTCGGCTTACTACCACAAGCCATCAATGTTTTCTTTTCCAGATTCATTGTTTTGAAATGAATATTCATTGCCATCTTACAGGTTTTATCACTTTTAGCGACTTTGGCCATTTTTTGCGCCAACATAGACGTGGATGCACATTCGCAAAGGAAAATTGTAGGCATATTTGTGAACACAAATGACACTTGCATTACCGTCAAACCAACTATAGAAAGCAGCAAAGACTGCATGTAATTAAAACTACATTCCACTGTCCAATGGATTTTAAAGACAGTAACTTGGTGTATTTTTGTATTTAATGTCTGTGAGGTTGTGACCATGTTTGTGGTTATGTTATTTGACAATGCTGAATCTACCATTTTTTTGTTTGTAAGTATATTAAATGCTTCAGAGAAAACAGATGGTATTTTCTTTTATTCATATTTGAATTTCCAGTCATTTGCTATAGGCTGATTTGAAAAGATAGCTTATTCTCAATTGAAATGACGTCGCTTTTGGGTGGTCACGCGCACTGACCCCCCTTGGGGCCTCAAAACACACTTTTTGAGTCTCAAAAAAAACCTCAACACTGTCTGGGAATATGGCAAGTATGTTGCCACCAAACAAACAATGAACTTTGGAAAAACCTGTATCATACACCAAAATCAAGTTGATGTGACCTACTATATAGGATATCTTTAAAATTACTTAAAAATCATTGGCATCTTCCCAGTCCAAGTTGTAAATCCTATACGACTATTCTTATTGATACCAAACTTACAGTGAGAATACATCTTATGATGCATGTGATTTATGAACCAAAACTGGATTGTGCAACCTACTTTTAAAGATTTATTCAACAGTACTCAAGCAATTTGCCTGGGCACTCATTTCAGTTATTTTTCTACTATGTCCACAAAACTTTCACTGTATGTGATCTTGGGATGAGTGTGCTACACAAAAATTGCGTCACTGTTTTACTTTTCAGGGTTTTTGTTCCACCTACATAAACATGGTCAGACATAGGTATTACTCTTCTGGCAGCGTTTATCGTCATCATTAAAGTTTTGTGTTAAGGTTGTTGCAAGTCACATACAAGAAGGGATACATCATGGGGAGACACCAGGTTCTGAAGAACACTTGTGTTCAGTATTGTTTAACTAAACTGTTGTTTCAATATCTTTTCACCTATTGCTACCAAATTTGCATTAAAAGTGGATATGGGGATGAATATTTGTCATGGATCAAACTGAATGTCTGTAACCTACTTTCTAGGGTTATTTAACACTGCTTTGAAGATACGGATTCATGAAATAGAAGGAGGAGGATTTTGTGACACACTCACTAATAATTCTAGTTATTGTTAAGAATTTATCATAAATTGAAATTTTTTAAATTTTTGTGTTTTCAGCAAAGTTGGTGCAAAAATAAAAGGGGCAGCCTCTGTATCCTTAGGTACTCGAGAATATTGCAAATCTCGACTGGCCGTTTGCAACTATGAGGAAAATTTGGACATTATGGCCCAGATTTGTATGAAAGGCTTAAATCAAACGTTTTTAGCATTTTATATGTGCCATATTAGCTTCGTATATGTATCATATTAACAGCATACAATTTTTCGGAAATTAATGATTGACTATCTTGGATTATAGCCCTTTCTTTACATTTGTAAGAATTGTATGCACTTTTAACATTTTGATTTACAGTTTGCTAACTTACCATGAAGAAACAAATTATTTTCACACTCTTTTTGTATTTAACGGCGGATATTAAATAGGGCCATTCCATTTGTCCATCCTTTTGTTTGTCTGTTTGTCCACCCGGCTTTCATTTCTGTGCAATAACTACCTTATTGTACTTCAACCTAATTTGGTTTGCAGCTTGATGTTGATGAGACCTTGTCTGAGTTTAATTGTCAGCATTCTGTCATCATTTAGCAGAGTCATTGCCCCTGATAATAATAATAATAATAATAATAATATTATTATTATTATCATTATTATTATTATTATTATTATTATTATTGGGGCCTCGGGTGGCCGAGTGGTCTAATGTGCTCACCTTTACAGAACGTGAACTTTATTTGCAGTTAGCCAATTGTCCATCAGCAAGTATATACATATACATTAAAGTTTGTTACAAACATTGATATTGACATGTTTAATACATAAAGGAAAACAAGTCTATCGAATTTACAAACATTCGATAAATACTAAGATATAGACTTACGTATGTATACCCACATTCCTAAGCACACTCATACATGCAAATATCCACGTGCACATTATATGTTTATATACATATACCTATACACACGTTTACATAAACCTACACACATATATGCACATACGTACATATTCACCGAGAAAGTGAGATAGGCACGCACATAAACATAGATACCTGCATTCATGTATACATGATGTATGATATGAAGTAGAATACAAGACGTTAATGTGTAACCTGTCAACTACTTTAGACTATGTTTGTTGAATCACATGCGCGCACTTAAATACAAGCTCCTTCGGAGAAGACATAAAAAGTATTATCAATATATAAGTAGTATTCACGATGCTTTTCTTATTAGTATTATAAGAACATTATACATGAAATATGAGAGATAGTAATGCATGTGTTAATTAATGAAATGGAGATGACACGAAGAGAAAAAATAATAATAATAACTAATAACGAACTAATTAAATCATGTAATTTTAAGTCGCATTCATCATATTATTACGTTCAATTAGTGCTTTATGAATATAATTTCAGGGATTTCTAACCTCGGTAGTTTTAGTGGAACTGAGTAATTTAGTAAATTTCAACATACTTGGTCCTTTCCAAAAGTAAGAGTTTATATTCTTCTTTCTTAGCGGCAAATAACATGGCATTCTAAAACAAAGTGATACTCATCTTCCAGCATGTTTCAGAAAATACAAATTCTTTGATTTAGTGGGGTGCAATGTGGTCTCTTCCATCTCCCTGATTCAACATGTAAAGTATGGGCGGACATTCTTATTTTTTAAAGGGATTTTCTAAATGTTGTCACTGTTACTATAACTAAATACTCCTTATAGACAAATTTTTTTGACAAATTTCTATATAATCTAGCTCTTGATGACTTTCCGATTCTTGATTGCCAATTTTGAGTAAACAGGTTAGATAGCCGTTGTTTAACTAAGGGTAAGAAAACATTTATATTCCCAATAGCTTGATTTATCCACACTTCCCCCAGACCCAGACTATTTAATAAATTCCGGACTAACAATGCCCAATTTTTCTTTCCAGGACGGTTTTCTGTCAGTAAGCATTAGATTATATATTACCGATATATATTTTCTATTATCTGAAGAGATTATCTTAATCCAGTATTTCAAGATGCGATAATATCTATTCATCTGTAAGGGTGTCCTCCCCCATTCACCATATACAAAATCATTTTGCGTAGATTTTTTTTAACCCCAAGAATATTTTTGAAAAAATTTAAGTGCAACTGTTCAACAGCATTTCCTTCAGATCACTAACATCTCACCTCTGTCCATGTGGGTTCTTGTCATGGGCTCAGACAACGTGGGTATGTGAGAAAGCTTTCCAGTAGCTTCCCGTGGGTCGGTGGTTCGTCTCTGGGTTTTCCCAGGTTCTTCCTCCACCAGTTATACTGTCCGCCATGTATAGCCTATCATGTGCTGAAAAATGTCCTTAAGCCGATAACAACAACAACATTATTATTGTTATTATTATTAATTAACAATAATAAATACTCTAGTTATTGAGGGTAACACAGTATACACTAATCTTCCCCAGGGCCCTCGTCATTACTGATATAACAAGGAAAGACAAATAATAGAACATGTTCAGAATTTGTTACCTGTGGTAGCATGGTTTGTACAACCTTGAAAAATCATTGAATTTTAGGGGTTGCCTTACAAAACTTATTGAATTATGAAATGTCGGTTTTATCCTTAAAATGTCCTTGAATTTTCCCCAAAACTCCTTGAATTTATCTGATGAATCGCAAAATATTTAAATTTGAATAAAATATAATCACTTGTTTAATTCAGATTTTTGTTTGTTTATGTAGTTTTCAAATATAATGAAGAAATAAATAAATAAATAAAATGTGGAAACATTGGGGGCATCAAATGACACATGATACAAGTAGTCACCAAACAGAGTAGCATTCCTTTGCTGTAGTGGCATGCTAATTAGTTATGTTGATTTTTTACACCCATATATGTAGAGATAAACAAAGTAACTTGTGAAGAAAGTTCAGTTTCGACATGAAATAGTACTCCTTGATAACTACTTGGAAAAGTCATTGAAAAACAACTGTCTGCAGCTGTAAGAACCATGGGCAGATAACATTCAAGGTAAATATACAGATCCCTGATATGACACTTGTCGTTATAAGATGAATTCAGATATAACACAATCATTACATCGATATAGAAATTTTACAACAATTTCACAAATTTCTTGAAGTACTTCGACGTTTTAGTGCCAATTGCCAAGAGTTGTATTTAATAATTTGGCAAGATATGTTGTATGTCTTATCACTGCAGCCTTCTTTATATGAATAAAGATGTTAACATTTGTATACATGAATGTTCATTTCAGTTGTGTCACTGCACTTTGATCTTAGCTTATTTTTGAAAGATGTCAGCTCTTTCAAAAGCTGATAATTGTTAATCTGATTATTATTGGACCATCAGCAAGAATGTCATTAAGTCTTCTTTGTGTTTGTCTTAAATGCATCCTGTATACAATCCTTGCTTAGTTCAGGGTAAACAATAGCCAACAGGTGTTTGGTCAGTCAGCTGGCATACATAACCAAGCAACGGACAATGTGGTGGTAGAAAAAAAGTTTCTCATCTGAATTTATAGATCAAGTAATTTATCTACTTTATTAAGGGCAAACAGTAGACCACTAATGCGTGCAGGGCTCAAAATTAACACTAAAACCCGGCTGTCACTAATCCATTGGAGCAGAGAAAATTACCGCCTGTCACTATCATAACAGTTAAGAGGTGGTCATGAATGGGAAAATGATCTTTAATAATTAATTGATCAGTTTATTGTGTTAATTGAATACCTACAAACATCCTGCACTTGATGAGGTACAATAAATGCTCACTGCCAAACGGCCAGGTGTTAAACCAATCATCCACCCATCAAGTAAATTAGGGCCATTCCAGTAAAACACACATAGGGCCCAGGGAAAGCACTTTCAGCATGGAGTAGTTACATAGATGCAATTTAGAATTTTGTATCATTCTTATGTAAACTCATTGAACAATCAGAGTGCCCTGCATACCTGTCAACTTTTCAAAAACCAAGTTGGGAGATTGAATAAGAAAATAAGGAGATTGGGACCTAAAATACGGAGGTTTTTCGCGACATTTTTTAAGCGTCGTTTTCACTAAATATGCCCATTTTTGACAAAATACAACCAAACACATTTAACTTTAAATAGTTTTTTAATTAGTAAAAATATAATTACTTTTTCACTTTAACACACACCAGACTTGATCAAAGTTTTGATTTCATTTATATTTGGTTTTTTCATAATCCAGATTTAATTCCTGAGAAATATTTCCTAAGTAATCTGCCAGTGCAAATCCCTTAGCTTGTAAAGACAGCACTCACGTTGTTTTCCCAACCCTTTGATCAAGCCGCGAATTCGATACTTGTTCAGTGCCAAGTAGAGTCCTATATTCAGTTAACAGAGTTTATTTGAGCTTCCTGTTCAATTGCGGCAAATCCTTTAATACATTTCACGGAATGTATGCTCAAAGTGTCACTTACAGAGTCCCAACAATTCCATTGTTTCAATTTACTTTGAACATTGCTGTGAATACCAGTAAAAAGAAACAAAAATCGGCTTTCCTAGGTCGGCTTACATTGTATGAAAAAAAGTCAGCACACTTAAAAGAATCCAAAGTCGGCTTCCCTAGATCGGCCTACTATGTATATAAAAAAAGTCTGCACACTTAAAAGAATCCATGGTCGGCTTTCGGGGTTGGCTTACTGTATGATTTATGATTGATAGTGTAAGTTGAAACAATGGGTTTATTTCTCTCTACCTGATGTGTTTATTCACCACCCAAGCGAATGTCTGTAGGGTAAATGCAGGGTACAATATCACATAGTGGATACGTTCGTATCTTTTATACATAAATTGCTTTTGAAGAACAAAAAAAAAGAAGAATAATTGGGAACAGCACAAGGTTAGTTTCTTTCAGTTTATTATCAAATAAATGTTTAATTTATCTACCTTATTGTAACATCTTATCCCAAGATATATGGTAAATACAGTACATAGGTGATAAAATAGAACATGGCTTCTGTGGATTGCATATAATATAGCTATTTATGTAGGATTTTAAAAATAAATGAAAATCGGTTGGCATATTGTAAGAATTGGGAGTTCTCTGCAAAAATCTGGAGATATTATGAGACTGGGAGGTAGGCATGGAACGACCCCAAAAATCGGGAGTTTTTTTTTTCTCCCGGTGGGATAGTTGATAGGTATGGCCCTGGCATATATGTTTTAAAAATTGCCTTCCCTGGGTACCATCTTTGTTCAAATGGAACAGCTCTTAGGGTGATTATTGTCAAAACAGTCATCGCACATGTGGAACTAGCCTGGTGTATTTGCCCCCCATGCACTGATTTAATTACTGATGGTAACAAAATATATCGGGTCTCAGGCTAGTATTGCCCAATCGGAAAAGATCGCGTTCACCAACTCGATGAATAATCCAAGAGTGGTTGTGATGTTGCACACTTATGCACTGAGTATTCGAAGAAATACAAAAGTACATGGAGTTCTTCATTCGTGAGTCTTGTTGGTGAAATACTGTTTTTATTGTTTTGAGTTGATGTTAATGAATAATAAATGTTGAATTAGAAACTGAACTGGCTTCTGTTTGACTTTAGCAGGATCAGTGAAATTTAGGCAGGATCAGTAAAAGATTTATTTTGGTGATCCTGTGGGTTAGTGAAAAAAATACTGATTTCAAGCCCTGTGCTTGTTCAGTCAATCCATGTACCAAACAATGCCATTGTTTTATATAAGTTTATCACCCAAATTGTTGGGAGTAGTTTTTGCCAAATGTACCCGCCTCTCCCCCCTCATTCATTCTACCTCTGAATGTTAACTCCATAATTATAAATATATCCCCACATAATGTCTTTCGTGTCAGTTTTGAACTCATTATATGACTATACCCATATTCTTTAAATCTGACTCAATCCTTTTCTTAAATTGTGGTCTGAAATGTAGACATCAGCTTCATATCACTCAGATATACACAGGCCACTTGTCATTGTCACAGAACCATTTACTGTAAATGACTTTTTCTCATTTGAGGAAATAAAAACAACAAAGAAAGAGCTGATAGCCTGACACCCGGGTCACCTCTAAATCTCCTCTTGTATTCTAAGTGAGTTGCCCGTCGGTCCTGTCCAAAAAAATGTTCTTTAATTTTTCTGAAAGAAACCTCGTGCTCGCCGATGAAATGCGGCATTTTTATTTTGAAGTTTTAAAATACACTGGTAAATTATTCACATTCAGCTTCCTGCTGGGGCACCATCTGTAGGTCCCTGCACATTATGAAGATCATCTGCTTAACTGTATTAAAAGCTATAAATTTTGTGTGTACAAAGCGAAGCACGTGACCAATGAATGGGGAACAGTACTATTTCTGTTCTCTGTATTTGATTGGTTACCTATAATTAGCGCTCACTTGTACAGCATGAGTAACAAATAAGCTGTCTGGTGATCATGCTGACTTCGTAATGCATCGCTGGTTAAATATAACGAGCAGCACCTATGCGATTGTTTGACAATTAAGCAAAGCTAGGGGATTAGCGACTTATAAAAGCCCCCAATACATTATTTTCACCCTAAAGGAACTGAGATCATTACATTATATTTTAATCCATTTAGTTCAGAGAGTTGGTAGCCACTTATTCTATTGATACAGAGTGAGTGTTGTTTGTAATTGTGACACATCCACAGTACTATCACATGAACTAATTACCAAACTTGAAGCTACTGTTTTTACTGATTTATATAAAAAAGATCAATGCCTCTCCGACTTCATTTCTGTTTTCAAGCTACTGTTCTCTGTATTTCAACACAGTTGCAACAAGACTCTAACAATCATAGAAGTACAACTGCAGCGATAGTGAATTCTACTCACAGATCGCTCACAAAGCGGTCTGTGAAACACTTTACACCTTACAGTACATGTAGATATCAGGAACCCTGATACGCCAGTTAGCTGGTAGAGGTATAATTCTACTGTATCTTACTGTATTTTCTTTCTCATTTCTCATCTTTTTAATCTTTAAATGAACTTTTTGTTTGTTTAAATGTAAATCTTTTTAATCCTTAAATGAACCTTTTGTTTGTTTAAATGTTTGTTTAAATGTACACCCAACACAAATGTATGCTATTGTAAAATATTGTATTTATGCTATTGTAAAACAAAATACCTATTAGAGTTTATCTGTAAAGCATAAATTTGCAATTGAATCTAAAGTTTCTCAGCAAAAAGGCTGGAAAAAAACTTGAGGAATATTTTCATACTGAAATTGGCACGTCGGATGACAATAAAGTTCTCTTGGCACACAGGAATGCTGGGTGCCAAATGTTGGACTGCCAAGAATGGCCAGAAGTAGAAAGACCAAGACCGGCAGAAATTCTGCAAGCGCTGGTCCAAAAAGGAGTGCCTGTAGAGGTAATAGGTGCCCTACAGAATGGGGGTAGAGGGCGATACTATCTATATACCACAGGAAACACTCCCATTCTTCCAGAAGGGGTATTGGAAATCATGGGTAGACAAGTCAGAGTAGAAAAGGCGCCTCCAATAGAAAGAAACATAGAGCCCAAGATGGTAGAAGTCCATTTTACTGGACTCCCGCTTTAGGTACCAACCAAGGAACTAATAGATAAACTAGAAACAAAATTTAAAATTAAAACTATCAAGAAAAGAAAAGCCTCATACTGGGGTTATCCGAGTATTAGTACCGGGATAAGGATAGTTATGATGGAGATAGAGCAGGCCAAAACACTCCCCACCTTTTTTTACGTGATGGGATTTCTGCTAAAATTTTGGTACAGGGGGTGTATCTATCGCCGACCCTGTACCAGATGCAGGCAAACAGGGCATATGCCTCGGGACTGCAAAAATCCCCCTTATAAACAAGGGAACACATATGCTGCAAAGGCAGCAACCATACCAGAAAACATAGCCCCAGGCGAAATTGAAGCCTTTGAGGGAGAAGAGCCCGAACCGGAACAGGAACCGGAAGGGAACATTAGTCAACTTCAGGGGGAAACAAAAGTGGCAACTGAACAGCCGTCTGAGGAAACAAATATAGGGGGAATAGGACTAGAATGGATGGACTTTGAAAACAATGAAAGTCCGCCTTTTGAGACTCAAAAAAGGAAAAAGAAGTTAAGAAACAAAAGAAAGAAACAACAAAAGAAAAATAAAAAGGAAATTAAAATGAGAGAAAATAAGACGGCTGCGTACTATCAATTGATAGAGCCGACGTTCGAGGAATCGGACGATGAAACAAAGAACTCATCAGGAAAAGAGGCCACTGCTCCAATATACACCTCAGAAAGAGAAACTGAGAAGGAAATGGAGGAGCAAACGGCACAAATCACATTACAAGAGGAGGATTACAGTCAGGGTATGGATGGGACATTCCCATCAACCTCGACTCCTATACAATCGCAAAAAAGAAAGAGAATAAACACCCTGTCGGCACAATGGCCCTCGAGAGAGGAGGTTGCTGATATGGTACATCAACATAAAACTCCCAATACAGGGAGATCTGCCTCCCTGCCGAGGTCACAAAAGACAGGAGGGAATAAAAGAAGAATAACTTTAGCACAATAGAGGGAAAAGACCCAAACTACACAAAAATCAAATGGGGAAAAAGAAGATCAAAGTTAAAATGAAATAGAAGTAGAAAGTGACTTAAACTTAACACAATAAATTTAAAATAAGAACAGCAACAATTAGGAACGTAAACTACAAATGTTTATGGTATCATGGAGGGAATAAACCTATGTGTGATAACCATAAACATAAATGGAATTAAGGATAAAGTAGATCAACTGAGAGAAATAACAAAATCATTTGATATAATACAGATACAGGAAACACATAATATAGATACAAAATTAAAGAGGGAAATAGAGGAAAAACTAAATGGGATAGTGTTAGAAAATAATAGTAATAATGAGAACTGGGCAGGGGTAGCAATAATACTAAAAAATATTGTTTTAAATTTAACATGGGAGGAATTTGTAACTGAAGGGAAATTTAATGGGAGGCTAAATCATATAAAAATTAATGGGTGGCATTTTTTAATTGTGTATGTGCCAACATCAAATAATACAAATACAAATGTAACAAAAAAGTTAACATTTATAACAGAATTAACTGAACATATACAAGAATATTCAATGGAAAATTTCATAATTGGATGGGATTTTAACTGGGTAACGAATAACATAGATAGGAGTGGGGGTATGAAACCTAAAGAATTAGAAGACAGAAGGAGGGAAACCATTAGAAATTTTATATAAAAAAATGAGATAGTAGATGTCTGGAGAAAAATAAATCCAGACAAGATAGAATATACACATGAATACGGAATCAGACAAGGAAGTAGATTGGATAAATTTTATATATCCAAAAGAGAAATAAATCAAGTGAAATCCAAAAAAATAAAATATCTGATTATAATCCAGTTACACTAAACATAAACACTAAAAAGAGAAATAAATGGGGACAAGTATACTGGAAATTTAACAATTCTATCTTAATGGAGAGCGAATATGCCGAGAAAATAGTAGAAATCCTAAATAGTTTTAACACGGAAGGAACAATAGATATCCTGCAATCATGGGAAGCTTTTAAAGTTTTGATTAAAAAACTTACGAGGATATATTGTACCATAAAACAAGATAAAGTAAGGGGGGTAGAGCAAAGATATAATAATATATGTAATAATAAAGAAGCAAGTGAGGAGGAAAAAGAAAAACATAGGAAAGAATATGATAAAGTACAAAATTATAAAAAGGCAGGCAATAAAATACGAGCAGGAAAATTTGATAATATATACATAAAAGCAAAGGGAATATACAGAAGGGAGGAAATGAGGAGGGGAAAAGAAAGAAAAAAACATGGAAACCTTAAAGAAAAATAATATAGTACTCACAGAAAAAGATAAAATATTGCAAGAAATCCATGATTTCTATAAAGAATTATACACATCGCAAAATATAGGATATGAGGAAATAAATAACTATTGTAAAAATGTACAATTTACAATAATAAATGAAGACCATAGAAGTAAATGTGAAGCCTTTATAACAGCAGAAGAGATTAAGAGAGCCATAATACAGTTAAAAAAAGGAAAATCGCCAGGCTCAGACGGACTCACTGCAGATTTTTATAAAAAAATTCCAAGTGGAACTAATTCCAATTCTAGAATATGTATATAAAAATATTTTGATAAATAAAGAAATGCCAGGCAAAATGAAAGAGGGAATTATCACTCTAATATACAAAGGGAAAGGGGAGATACAAGATTTAAAAAATTGGAGACCGATTTCTTTATTGAATACGGACTATAAAATATTAAGTAAAATTCTATCAAATAGGCTTAAAACATGTATGGGAAAAAAATCAAAGTTGTGGGGAAGGGTGGAGAAGTATTAAAAACAATTTATTAAATATCCAAACTGTGATAGAATATATAGAAAATAAAGGAGAGAAAGGAGCGATGATTCTATACGATCAGGAAAAAGCGTTTGATCGTATAGAACAAAGCTATATAGAAAATAAAGGAGAGAAAGGAGCGATGATTCTATACGATCAGGAAAAAGCGTTTGATCGTATAGAACAAAGTCATATAGAGAACATTTTAATTAATTATGGCTTTGGACCCATATTTTGTTCATGGATAAAAGTGCTTTACAAAAATATAACATCGGTAGTACAAATTAACGGAGCGAAAACCAAAAGTTTTAGGATTGAAAGATCTGTAAGACAGGGATGTCCCCTGTCCATGCTATTAAACGTTCTAGCCATAGAAGTACTGTGCATACAAATAAATAATAATAGAAATATACAAGGTATTAAAATACCAAATTAAAAAAATTAATTTAAAATGCTCCAACATGCGGATGATTGCACCAACTTTATATATGATGGGTTTTCTTTTAAGCATTTGGAAAACGAATTTTATGATTTTGGAAAAGCCTCGGGGTCAAAAATTAATCATGCAAAAACAGAAATACTTTTAATAGGAAATTGGCTTGGGAACCATCCAGGTCTACCACCGGAACTTATAAAACCACAAGTGAAGGCTTTAGGGATATACTTTGGTGAGAAATGCTAAAGAAACAAATTACAATTATTTAATAGATAAAGTACAATTACAAATTGAAATATGGTTATGCTCACCTTTAAACTTAATGGAAAGGACACAAATTGCACATACATATATATACAGTACATTATGGTATATAATGTAAATAGTGGATTTTAAAGACACATGGCTGGAAATTCTAGACAAAAAAATAGTTCATTTTATATTTGGAGGAGCAATGCACCTTCTCCCAAGAGAACAATTATATAAATTAAAGATTGAAGGAGGACTGGGCATACCTCATTTGATATATAAAAAGAATGCTTATATTTTAAATAGAATCCGAAACTTACAGGGTAAAAAGAAATTTGTGTGGGCGGCTATATGTGTGGGCGGCTATATATATATATATATATATATATATATATATATATATATATATATATATATATATATATATATATATATATATATATATTTATGGATATGTAATTAGTAATATGCCTGAAATTTACAGAAATAATAAACTAAGGAAACTAATTGAACCACCGAGGAATCTGTTTCCAATCAAAAATGTAATTATGAAATATAGGAATGATAATAAAATATGGACAGAGGAGAAAGACAATTTAACATACGAAAATATAATGAAGGGGTTAAAAAAAAATATTCACCATAAAGTAGAAATAGAAAATCCGGGAATAAGATGGGAGGGAATATGGAAAAAGTGGAAATAATAAGATCAAATCATAAACAAAGCTTGATGTATGGATTACGTGAATTTTCGCCTTTAAAAGGCATGTAACCAGTCGCATAGCAAAGTGCCCCTTTTGTAAAAGTACATGGTACACAAAAAGACACGTGATTTTAAAGTGTACAAATATAGAAATAGATAGGGAAACAATAATAAATAAAATAATTGAACAATATGGAATATATCATGAGGATAACATACTATACACAAACAATATAAAAGAAAACAAACTGTATGAAAGTGTAATAACATTCATTACTAATACTATGGTAAAATGTTACAAATGTTTTAGAGAGAATTAAACAGATCCGTTTATCTCCCTTTTATTTTAGTAACATACATTTATTAGTTCTTGTCTATATCATAATAAACATAATAATAATCCAAAAAAAAATTAAATTTAGATCAACAAGGAGCCAGCACAATAGGATGCTGACTCCTTAGAGGACCCAAGTATAACCACTGTGGAGGATGGGAACCAGTATGCCCTCCCATTAGGGGAGAGGTGCGCCGCAAAGGCGACCTGGATCCTATTCACTCACATGTTAGAAAGGCCATCCTCACAAACCAGACCGGAAAGCTTTTAAAAGAACAATCCAATAAAATATAGACAGGAACATTATATTTTAACAACTAACAACAAGAATTTCGCAGTGGCTAACATAATTTAACTTTAACATATAGGAACAAAATGCAAAAAAACATAAACACGGGGGGGGGGGGGTATGTGACTCCAAGTAAGATATGAGGACGAGTGAGACCAGTGCTGCATGGCTAACGCGGAGTAGTAAGGGTCAGATCAGAGTACCTGAAGAATGAGGCATAACCTAAATTAACATTACGAAACAAGAAAACAAAAGGGAAAACAATACCACAAACTAACAACTGCGAAATTCTATCCTACCTATACACACCACAGACACACAAAACAAATAATTTAAAAATTTTTTTTTTTTTTAATGAACAACCAAAACCTGTAAAAAGTTAAATATGGTTTTAAAACCATAATAAAACAAGAGACAGGGGGAGCACAAGTATAGCCTCTGTGACGGAGAGAATAAAATATCACACAATAAAGTCGCGAAATAAACGGGCGCCCGATGATATCTCCGACACATGCTAAAGAAAATGATGCGCCACCAGTCTCCAAATCAAATCTCCATAAAGAGATTGTAGGATCATTAAAATATAATAATATAACATGGCAAGGAAAACAGCCGCAAGGGTAATACATGAGGAGGGGAGTACGAGCCATAGTGTAAATTTCTTTAGGCTCAGGGTGGAACGAATTGGAACCTGGAAACGGGATCCAAATCAAGTACGCCCATCCAAAAATATATACAAAGATGAACCCTAGTCAAAAATTTAAAAAATAAAATTTCTTTTTGATTTTTTCAAAGAAACCCACAACAACATACTTTATGGGGGTATATACAGATATAAAAACACCTTTTAAAAACAACTTTCGGCACAAAAGGGGGACACCTCAAAGGCCTCATAGCTCAACACAGCTAGAGGTCCAAGAGGGGTCCACAAAAAAATAAAAAAATAAAAAATAAAAGCCCGCAATACATTATGTTTACCCTAAAGGAACTGAGATCATTACATTATATTTTAATCCGTTTAGTTCAATGAGTTGGTAGCCACTGATTCTATTGATACGGAGTGAGTGTTGTTTGTAATTGTGACACATCCACAGTACTATCACATGAACTAATTACCAAACTTGAAGCTACTGTTTTTACTGATTGATATAAAAAAGATCAATGCCTCTCCGACTTCATTTCTGTTTTCAACTTTTATAGAGAAACACTGAGATTTTTGCAGCGTTCAGAAAACAAAACTACTCTAATGCCCCTGCAGATCGTGGTCAAATACACAGACTAATCATTGACCTAAAGGCAAAGCTGAAAGTATACAGTTGGAGATCGCAAGAGCAGATCTCTGTGTTACAATTATTGAGAATTCACCACCTGAGGATGAAACAATTGTAAAGTTGTTGGAAATCATGTGAGTTGTGAGCACCTCTTCATCAGAATGTGAATGAGGATTCAGTCTTTTGAACAATATCACAAGTATGAGGGACCGACCGTTTAATTTTTCTGGATGGGGTGGGTGTAACAATTATGGCATTGTCGGGTAAGGGGATTTTTTTTTTTTTTAAAATGCCACTTGCCTCAGGCCTGTGTCTCAAACAAATTTCTTTGAGCACCGGAGCAATTAGACAATGGTTTACATCAGGACCTAGAGAAAAACACTGCTTTACGTGAAATAATTTGAGAGGTGAATAAACATGAGTCAATTTTAATATGATTTTGTTTATTTCTTTCATATTTAAATTACAGTAATTTCAGCATTGTGTCAAAAGTATAAAAAAATAGAGCCATTTCGGGCACATGGTATTGGAGTTGGGGCTAGTGGAATTTGAGTACGAGCTAGTGATTTGTTTAAAAAAACTTGTCCTGGGTCTGTGTCTGAAAAAAAAATTTCATTGAGCACTGTTAAATAGTAAAAAAAATAAAGCCTGTTCAGGCATATGGAATTGGAGTCAGGGCTTGTGGAATTGGTCTCAGGGCTTGTGATTTTTTAAAGTCAGCAGCCCTGTGCCTGTGTCTGAAAAAAATGATCTTTGAGCACTAAAAGAAAAAAAACATGGAAAATATTGAGTAACGATGTATATATCTCTTTTAACGATAATACCGACATTCACTTCTTAACATTTTCGAACAAACAGGCTTAATGCTTCTAGCAGTAATTAAGTTGATTAGGTAAGTTATTCATTGCTAATACTTAGCATGAATTTGGGGATCTAAATCAAACAAGATGCTATGAGCCTTTGGCATTCATTTACTAGCTTAATTCCACTTCCTGTAAAGATCACCATCAAAATATAAACACTCGACAGTTAGGGATTAGGTACTAAAACAAAGTCAATGACAGCAAACCAAGTCTATCTTTTCCATATATAAAGAGTTCTGTAGAAATTGAGTTTGATTTTCTTAACTATCACAATGCCAATGAGACAGCGTTCAAAAAGTTGGAAACTTGAAAGGCACAACCGCCTTTTTGATGTTTTCAAAGCACACAGCATGGAGAAGCTGCTGTCTCGTGTAAGGGAAAATGGTATCATATCACTGTTTGTGCCAGACACATGCACTCCCTAAATTTATAGGCCATGGCCTAGGTTATTGCTCAATTCAGTGAATGGGAGGACAGTGGAGATGTACTTTCAAAGACGGTCTCGATCAGTCTTAAGACATACCCGCAGGGCAGTTTACTCAAAGGGGATTATCTCCACACATGACAGTCTTGAATAAAATGGGCAGTGAGAAAGCAGGACTAATTTGCTGATTGCTTATTCGGCAGTTAGTTTTATGCATGAAACATGTTCAGCAATAAAAATGTGCTTTTGTGTTCCGTTTGCTCAGTGGAATAGTGAATAATTCTTGTAATTGACAAAATTAAAAATGCATTAAACACATGTTGGTTTATTAATGAAATGACTAATATTTGAATCAGGCACCATAATTGTTTTCAAACACACACACACACACATACACACACACACATATATATATATATATATATATATATACACACACATATATATATATATATATATATATATACACACATATATATATATATATATATATATATATATATATATATACACACACACACATATATATATATATATATATATATATATATATATATATATATATATATATATATATATATATATATATACACACACAATACTATGTCAGTAACGACAAGCCTCATAGATTCCGCCCCAAAAGCGATTATGTTCCACCCCCTAGTAAAGTTCCAGCTCTTGAGGCATTTTTGTCTGCGGTGGAAAATGACATTAACTCGCACGAACAGAGCCATACCAAAAAGGACAATTTAACCCGTCAAGAAAGACAATCGTCGAAAAAACTGCACGAGAGGTAAGATATTGCTATCAAGCCAGCAGATGGAATCCTGCGTTGTTGTCATGAATACATCTGACTACATCGCTGAGTCGAACAGGCAACTTTCAGACGACAGATTTTACAACAAACTCAATCAAGATCCAACAGCTAAAACGCTGAAATTGTGTGTCAGACATTAAAAGACATGCATACCGCAGGTCACATTGATGACAAAACACTGACTTAACCTCCTACCAGTTGACCTAAAACCAGGGAGATTTTATTTGCTCCTTAAAATACACAAAGAAGGGAACCCAGGGGGACCAATCATTTCCGGAAACAACTATCCCACTGAAAAAAAATTCTGAATTCGTTGATTATCACCTTCAGCCTTTCGTGGAAAAACTGCCCTCATATGTCCAAGCTACTATGTCAACAAAACACCGAAAACTAACCTTCTAGAAAACACTATCCTCGCAACTATGGACGTCTGTTCCTTATACACCAACATCCCAAACGGGGAAGGTATCACAGCTTGCAAGGAAGCATGGGACAGTCAACCTGATACTTCCCCACCTATATACTATTTGGTCAACCTCTTAACACATGTTCTTATGTTTAACAATTTGGAATTCAACAACCAACACTTTCTACAAATTAATGGAACTGCAATGGGCACTAAAATGGCACCTTTGTATGTCAATATATTTTTGGGAAGACTCGAGCGAAAGCTCCTCAACAAGGCAACCTATAGACCTCTAAGCTGGTGCAGATTTATTGACGACATAGAATCAAAATGGATCAAAATGGGCGACAATTTCAAAATATTTCTTGAATTCGCCAATAACTTCCATGATACGATTAAATTTACGTCAGAGTCATCAAATAGGTCCAAAATTTTTTGGATACTCAATCTACCCTCCTGGAGGGGAACATAGAAACTGACCTGTATTCTAAAACAACTGACTCTCACCAGTATCTACTCCCAACCAGCTGCCACCCCCAGCATGTAATAAAAAATCTTCCTTATGGTATGTGCATTCAGACCAAACGCATATGCTCTAATTTGGCTACCTTTGACAAGCGACTCGGGCAGCTCAAGGGGCACCTTAGAAGGAGAGGATACAGAAATAGCTACATCGAGAAGGCTGTTAGCAAAACTGGACTCCTCGATAGTGGAACCCTCCTGAAATATAAAACCAAGAAAACCAACAAAGGCCTCCCCTTTGTGGTTACTTTCCACCCCGATGCCCCAAAGCTACAACAAATAATTCGGAAGAATTATAACCAGATTGAATCCTCCGAACATCTGAAGGGCATATTTCAAGAAGTTCCTATGGTTGCGTGATGTAGACCTAAAAATCTGAAGGACCATCTGATACGTGCCAGGGTAACTTCAAACAAGACCACAGATTCAGGCACATATTGGCTGCAAAGACAAGCGTTGCCTAATTTGCAAACATATGCCCGAGACCAAATCATTCAGAAGTTCGATGACAGGAGTTAGCTACACTGTCAATCAGAAGTTAGGATGCCGAACCAAAAATGTAATCTATCTTCAAACATGCAAGATCTGTGGCATCAATATGTTGGCGAAACCGTTGATTTCAGAAAATGAATGAATAACCACAAGAGCCACATTTGCAACAAAATCAACGCGAAACTCGCCAACTATTACAACTCAACTGGGCATTCAGTCGAGTCCCTCAAGATGCTACCGATTCATTCTAACCTGGGGTGGACTGATATGGAACGCACACGGAAGGAACCATACTGGTTACTTCAATTGAAAACTCATGGGGATTTCAGCCTAAATGAAAAAGTCTAACCTTCCTATTGGAATCTTATCAAAACTACAGCCAAGCATCGCATTTTTTGCGATAATATTTACCCAAGTAAATATTCCGTAACTATTTCCATGTATTATTGGTATTCTTCTTCTTCTTCTTCTTCTTTTTATTATTATTATTATTATTGCTATTATTATGATCATTTTAATTATTATTATTATTACTATTATTATTATTATTATTATTATTATTATTATTATTATTTGAACTCTTGTCCATTTTTATTCCGCTGTACCATGCTCTTGACATACTTCCTTAGTACCTCCATTTATAACTTTACCGGAATATAATTTCCTTTGCACATTTTGATGATGGCGTTGATTTATCGCCACGGATGGTGTCAGTCCTTTGTTCTAAGCCTGGAATTAGGTCAAAACACTTTGGTCCTCTGCGTGATACGCACAATAAACGCTTCTTTGAATTTTTTTACACAACTTTGTTGGGCTGAGGGCAGCATAACATAGATATGTAGTTTACCTGTTTTAGACCGTTTTTTAATTTTGTCCTCTTTCTTTCTTCTGTTGTTTATCCTTTGTTTATTTCAACATCATTTAAACACGTAGGAGTAAAGAATTCTTCTTGGCTTTTGTGTTTAGAGTTTGTTTTGTGAATATAAATTGTTTCTTCACCTGATGAAGACTGATGAAGAGCATGTTTTGCTCGAAATGTTGAGAAAATGTTTTGAATTTGCGCCGTTATCAATTTGTGTGTCTCTCTCTCTCTCTCTCTCTCTCTCTCTCTCTCTCTCTATATATATATATATATATATATATATATATATATATATATATATATATATATATATATATATTCAGAATGGAACAGTAGATAATATAGTGCTTCGTGATTCATGCATTATATTGGATATGTTCATGGATTAATAAAGACTAATGTAATCTAAAGGTACGTGTGCTTTAAAAAAAATTCTGACATTGAATTTTCTTGTACTTTAATACTGTCATGTTTCTCAGATGTTTCCTAATTTCAGTTGATTGCATAAAGTTTAAGTGAGTATTAATTATTATAAAAGGATCTCAGGGGTTTACAAATCCACTGCCTGACTCACAGGACAAGCTCAAATTCGGTTCGGCAATCTCATGTTTGCAAGTTAATAAAACTGAGAGAGAGAGAGAGAGAGAGAGAGAGAGAGAGAGAGAGAGAGAGAGAGAGAGAGAGATCATGTTCATTTCATAATAGTTTATGTTCTGCAATTTTTATACTCTGCAATCTCACCACAGTACACATATCAGCATCTTTATTTTGCATTTATATGTACCGCATTCTTCAAATACTAAATGCCTGCAGTTTCTTTCATCTATCGATCCTTTATTTCAAAAGATATACTGACAGTCCGTGTTTACATGGTGCCAATGTCAAGGTCAGTCTCACATTTTCTTGTACAGACCTGATAGTGAGAACGTACTATTTAAGCAAGTTTTGTCAATTAGGAAATAAATATTAAAACTTGTCAGTTATATTTTAAATCATAATATTTGTACATATATGGGATTCAGTGACTTTCAAGTCCAAGCCTAGCCATGGGCGGTTTGTGAGCACTGAATGTGCCAGGATTGATGACTCACTCTCTCTCATAAAAATCTAGCCATTTCCAAAACCTTAATCAATTTATCCTTTTATCTGTCAATTTTTATATATATACATATCTGTCTTTGCTCGTCTAACTATATCTGTATTCTAACCTTTCTTTTCCTTCCTCATGTACATATCTATCTACATGTACTATTTACATATATCTTTTTGATAACTTTAATTATTGACATATTGTTTTAAGGTGCAAATAAAAATAACAGGAAGATGAAAGTTCTTTATTTGTAAAATAAATCAAATATGATTTCCTTAAAACATCTTGTACTTTATTTTACTGTATTTTTTTATATTTTAGTTGTAATATTTTGTTATTTTATATATTGGGGCAAGCTTAAATTTCCCAAGGGCAAGTTCACTTTTCCAGTCAGCTTGCCCTGGGCAAGCTGACATTTATAAAATTTGTAACGCCCTGTATATGGTATGTTCTTTGTGAAATAAAGAAGGAGACAAACAATGAGTAATTTATTATTATAGCAACAGACAGGTTATGCATGTGAATAAATCATAATTAATACATTTCCATTGTTCATCAACATCAACCGCTAGTATTAAAACAAGTACACAAACTAGTGATCTAGTGATACTTTACCATCAGATACGGTGGTGGGGTCACTTTCAATATTGGTTTGATACATATTTTCGTTCTGACTTTAAACTTAAATTTAACCATGAAAATTGGTACTTCACAAATTTAAAGTGATTCACAGTAACTTGTAGTGGTGGAGGGTGATTCTCTGTTGTAATTAAACATATACTCCCTGTTTATCCTTTGTCATAGTTATTAAAAAATGTTTCAATCAATATAGGGCTTATTTAATTTATTCTTTCTTATGTCTTTTAGAGAATGACTCAGCTGTTATTTTGGAGATTGCTTGTTACCCATTCAATCAAATGGTTTACTCCCAAACATGGTTAAGGCAGTTTCTCACCAGTTGTATTGTTCATCTCAAGTACATTACAAGGTCAATACCTGTGTCCAAATTTCAGTTAAAGTATTTTTCAAGCCTAAATACAAGTTTCTTATTGTAAACTCCCAATGTCGGATTTGGACATGTTATTGAATGTAAAAAATCCGGCCCTTTGGATATGCCCAGCATATATAAATATTTCTGAAAATACTATGTTACATAGGTTTGTGTGAGTGTATTAGGAAGAAATTACGTTTTTGAATTCAAATGGAATCTAGCACAGAAATTATAGAAACTATGCTCCTTTATGCACATTTTTGATAGAATTACACTTATGAATACAATGCGATTGGCTGGTGAATACACATATTCTATTTACACTATTCAGTTGGCAATTTTCTTATACATGTAAATGTATGTACCAGTGAATGGTTCTCTAAACAAACAAAAAAGGTTGAATATGTAATCATTGTTTTAGGTACTTGTTTATTTTGCATTATTTAAAGTTAGTAACTGGATCACTGTAGCCAGTAGTTAGTAACTGGACCACTGTAGCCAGTAGTTTTGCACCACTCCCCTCACGCCCCTGCTTTGTATAGCACACAATATTTTCTTCAGTCAACTGACTTGTCTCAGTAATGCATGATATGTTACATAACACAATGGCACATTGTGGAACCCAAACATCATGTTATAGCAGGGTTTCACTGTATGGTCCATTAAGAAAGGAAGATAAAGAATCAGTACCTTAGCTCAAAGCAAGCAATTGTAATTATTAATCTTTCTCATGCAAAATACAAAAGCAAACAAATACATCATTGTTTGATGAACACAGTACCATTAGATTTAAAAAATTGTATGAATATACTTTTTTTAAAAAGTGATGTGGAGTTTGTGAATGGCATATAAGCTATTATTAAAGGGATTAATATTGTGTGCATTAATTTAACATCAGTACATTGACTGTACTACATGTTATGTCAGTAGTATGGCTTGAAATTAGAACATTTGTCTTTGTTCCACGGGATAACCATAGTAATATTTTTACTGATCCTTCCAAAATTTTGCTAATCTTGGTAAAAGTACCCTTGCACTTTGTATTTCAATAGATACTCAGTGCAGAAAGTGTACAACATCACCCCTTTTTCTGGGTCATATTTAAATCATTCATATTCGTTTTCCCAGGATTTCTAGTACTTTTCATCACTCTTTATCTTAATAACTATCACACTTCTTGTCATCATCAAATTTCTGACGTTTGGAGGAAGCTGCATACCTTGCAAGAATTTCGACATCTTTTCAATTGTCACCTCACAATGCAGTGAATGATAATTTTTATCATAAGCCTGATAACCTAGCATAATTTGTATCACCAGTATTGAAAGTAATGCATTGGGCCAGGGTGCCAGGCTAGTTCAGTGTGTGCTGTTTTGACAATCAGCATCCTTATTTACTTGATGCATGGAATAACACATGGTCATTTCTGCCATGAGTATTCATTCTGCCTTGTCAAAGTGCAGCATCATGGCAGGTAGTCAGTTAACACAATAAACAGATCAATTAACCAAGAAAGAGAATGCCATCCCATGTTTTGCTATATGAATCCGACAGAAGATCACTTGTTAACTTATGATAATGACCAGTGGAAATTTTTACTGCTCCAATAGAGCTGGGTGTTTGGGGTTTTGGCAAATGTCCTGATCTCAAGAGTAGCAGGTTAATGTTAATTTCTAGTACTGCAGTATACAAGACAGTGATAATATAATTATTGGCTTATTCGTACACAAGATATTGTTTCAATCTATGCTTCAAAATATTGATATTGGATGAGTTATAGGTCTTATCTGGCAGTCGAATCCATTACATTGCAGCTGAATAAAAGAAAATTCTTTTGTATAAGTCTGTTTTAGGTTGCATAACTTGTAGATCAACTTGGGCAGCATTTCCCAAGTGGCATGTTTTTGAGTCGCTTAAATAGCTGAAAGTTTCTTTCAGATGTGTTGGTGTTTCTCCTTTTATACATTTATAAAAAAGTAAACTTATGATATTTGATTCTCTCATTAATTTTCATCCATCATAATTATTTAAAAGAGAATAAGATGGAGATATATGGTCAGCCACAAGTACAAGCCTAACTGCTCATTTTTGCATACCTCACGCGATCTCCAGTTGTTTGAAAGGTAGAAATTTTAGAGTCTGAAAGCTATTCTCAAGAGATGGGCGTACCTCATGGCAGCATATTGTCAGTCACCCTATTCAACATCAAAATTAACATAGTGAAATGTCTGAATCTAGGAACTGACTGCTCATTATATGTTGAAGACTTTATGATCTGCTATAGACCTAAGAGTATGCATACTATTTAACGTCAACTACAGATAAGCTTAAACAGGGTTCAGAAATTGGCAGAAAAAAATGGGTTAATATTTACGAAATCTAAAACTATTTGTATGCACTTGTGCCAATTACATTGTACATGTATTGTTGATTACCCAAAGCTCTATCTCGATGGTTGTCTTATTCCGGTTGTGGAGGAGACCACATTTGTAGGGCTTTTTCTGCCATATAGTAACTTTTCTTCTGCATATTAGATACCTCGGGGACAAATATCAAAAAGCCCTGGATTTTATACAAGTTGTGGCAAATACAGATTGGGGAGCAGATCAAAAGGTTTTGGTCTGGTTATACAGGTCATTAGTAAGATCTAAACTTTGTTATGGCTCGATTGTGTATGAATCAGAATGTAAATCGTACCTCCAGATGCTTGATACAATCAGGGACTTAGACTTTGTCAGGATGCATTTAGAACTTCCCCTTCAGAAAGCCTCTTTGTCCCGGCCAATGAATCATCACTTTATCTCAAAGGAATTAAATTGACTCATCAGTATATCACAAAACTATATTCTAATCCATTAAATTCCACATATGATATCGTCTTTATGCCCAGATATCAAACCATATACACTCGGAAACCAAATTTCATTTAACCTTTTGGCGTATGAATCCATCCTCACCTAGAAGCAACAAAAATTATAGTTGCAAACATTGCAAAATGTTGTCTTCCTGAACCACAGTGGGTATCAAAACCTCCCAAAATAATGTTTGACCTTTGCCAGTTCAAAAAGTCATCAGCAAATCCTTTTTCAGAGCAATATCAATGAAATCTGAGCCTCCTATAGTAGTCGGGCGTCCCTGTGTACATACTGTTCGAAAAATGGAGTCAAAGTTGGAGCTGCCATTGTATCGCCCCATGGCACCATCTCGAGCCGGTTACTGGAAAAAGGCTCAATTTTTAGCGCAGAAATTATGGCCATACTAAAAGATTTAAACTACATAAAAACCTCTCAATAAACAAATTTCATCATATTTTCAGACTCCTTTCTTCATTAAAAGCCTTGAAAAATCTGAAATCTGACAACCCGTTAATATCCCAGATATTTAAAAAAAAATCATGCCCTTGTACAATCTGGGAAACGTATTCTGTACTGATGGCTGCCTAGTCATTTTGGTATAAAGGGTAATGAAAGGGCATATGAAGCAGCCAAAGCTGCACTACAGTCGCCCGTTTCTGAATGGAAGATTCCATATACTGACTTTAAAAAATTGTATAAATTAGCATTGTCGTCATATTTGGCAAAATATGCTGAATGAAAACTCCACAAACAAACTTAAGAACATCAAACCCACTATTGGAGAGTGGTATCCTTCGTATAGAATAAATAGGAGAGATGAGGTGGTATTATGCCCATCGCGTATTGGACACACATACCTGACTCATGTATATCTCCTGCTGAAGGGCGAACCTCAGCTGGAATGGGTAGCATGTCCATGTCCATTGACAGTGGAACAGTGTGTCAATTTCCACCCTGTGAGACAAAAGTATTTTGACATGAACTGCATGAAGAAACTGTTTGAGGACATACCATCCAATATAATCGTAGACTTTATAAGGGAATATGGTTTATATGACAAATTTTAACTATGTTTTAAAGATTTTACATGTGTTAACCTTATCTATTATTTTATATACATTTTACAAAATTTTAGCATCTTTATGTTTTATATTTTAAGTTGTACTTGATGTTTACATGTATTTGGAAGGGTTTATCTTCTTACGTTTTTGCCATTCATTTTTACATTTTTCAGAATTTACCTTTAGTGGACAGCATATAGTCATTTTTGTGCTGAGGTTCCGTAAAACACTACCACATACATACATACATACATACATACATACATACATACATACATACATACATACATACATACATACATACATACATACATACATACATACACACATACACAGAATTTGAGGGTGCAGTCTAGATTTTCTTTAGTGCTGTTTCCCCATACTATGCAACAAGTAGTAAATCGGGTAAAATATAACCATTATAAAAAAGTTTTCTACATTCAGGATTTAATTTTGTCTTGTCACAGTTTATGAATATTTTATTATTTCTACACCATCTCTCAATCTTACCTAGGTTAAGTTGTAGTTCAGTTTGTATCTGAGAGAAAATTGTGACGTCATCTGTGTACATATCAGTATGTGAATGCTGAATGTTAAGTGGGAGATCATATATATATATATATATATATATATATATATATATATATATATATATATATATGTGTGTGTGTGTGTGTGTGTGTGTGTGTGTGTACAGCGGAACCCCGCTATAACACGCTTCTTTATAGAACACATTCGGATACAGCACAATGGTTACGTGGCTCCCAAAAGTTTGGAATAATTTCACCTAATGTTTGAAGTACAACAAAGCTTTAGTGCTAAAATAAAAAACAGTTTGATTTAATAATTTGGCAAGATGTATTGTATTCTTCAAGAAAAAAAGTATTCTAGCTTATTTTTGAAAAGACATTGGCTCCTTAACAAGCTGATAATTGTTAATCTGATTATTATTGAACCATCAACAATAAAACCATTAGGTCTTCTTTGCATTTGTCTTCAATGCATCCTGTGAACAATTATTGTTCAATGCAAAGTAAACAATAGCTAACAAATGTTTGCTCAGTCATTTGGCGTACTCAACCAAACACCAAACAATGTGGAGGTGGTAATAGTTTCTAACCTGAACTTATAAATCAATTAATTTACCCACCTATTTAAGAGAAACAATAGACCACCAATGCCTGCTCAGTCAACCGTCATACACACTTGTTGACAGAAGCTCCAATCACTCATATACACAACCGATTGTAATCGTAAAGTCTATATTATAAACAGAAGTGGCCTTGGTATTGAAACATTGTCAGATTTAGCATTTCCTATGTGCAGTCATTGCTTTCTGCTATCTTAATATTGTAAAAAAGTTTCAATGCATTTTTATCACATCTATTAATTTCAAGTTTTTGGCACAGGAGTTTATGATCTACTACATAAAAAACCTTTTTAAGGGAAAAAAAAGACAAAACTGTTGACATTTCCATCATTTATTTCTTTTAACTATTATGTACAAGGGCGGTCTGACAGGAGCAGTTAGGTCTAATACCAGACAGGAAAGGATGTAATGTCACTGTTTTCTTATTTGTTTATTTTTAAATATTGATTTGGATGGTTTGTTAGGCAAGACATACTTTTAATTTTTAACATAATTTTCTGATATTATGAATTATATTTGATGTTATTTTACAGGATGAATTATGATACTGTTGAAGCATTTTCTGATTTTTTATATTCACCTATTTTCAGATTTTTGAAGAGAATATCATAAATAAGGGGACTAAAAAATTGAACTAAAAACTATTCATTCCACTGATGGGCACCGTTTTTCAAATACATGTAGATACGGAATCATGCTTTTTCGGAGAGATAGTATGACTGTGACACTGTACTCATATACTGTCTATACGCGAAAATAAGTCTAATCGAACTGTAAACTGCATAGACACAGATCTGCTATTACACAATGCACTGGCAGATCTGTGTTTGTGTGATTTGTTAAGCCTAATCAGTAGAACAAACAACATAGACCCAGATCTGCTGGTGCATTATGCGATGGCAGATCGGGGTCTGTGTTGCCTGCAGTTGGATTTGACTTATTTGTCAGTAGATCTGGTAAGCATTGGTCTTCATAATTCTGTATACAGAGGGTGTGTGGAAGAAAAAACAAAAAAACAAAGCTCGTACATCATTCTTTTTTGCCAGTTAATAGAAAAAAGGAGAAATGAGAAACTTGTTCAGAAAATGAGAAAGTTCTCAAGCATTTTAGACTGAATTGAGCAGTTCTTTTATAAAGTTAATTTATGTAAGGAATATTGCCAAGTTAGTCAGAAATATTCTAATTAAGTACTTTAACATCAACACATGTAAATCAACTGACTCATTGGTACAAAGTATGTATATACCAGTAATTTTTGAAATGTGAAAACAAGCACATTTTTATTTCTACAAGCTCTCCAGTTTTAATGCTTTCCTCACTGTACAACTATTTCTATTTTTTCTTCAAAATGTTTACACTTTCAGCAGTTTCAAGCAATAAGGCTATGACAGTCATTGTAACTTGTCACTGAAGCAAATTCACTGCTACTTGGATATTTCCCCAATTAATTGTTTAAAAGTTTCTATACTGTAAATACAAAATATTTCAAATGACATTCTTATCTATACAGCATCACTTATATGTTTTTTCCAAACTTATGATACTGTATCAGTAAGATGCATGATGGATGTCTCTTTCATTAATGTATATTCTTTTTGTAATATGACAATAAGCATTTTCAAATCACTTGTTGTTTAATATTTTTAAACCTTTTGTACCCTATCACAACCAATTCATACAACTGATGTATGGTCCTATGTACTATGAATTCTTTTTATTTTCTTTATGGATATAAATATATGTGGTTTGGAGAGAAATGACATTCTTGATAACACATAATTTCATGGGTTTTAACAGGGGTTCTATTGTTTTCATTTAAACATAACTGTTTGTTACCATATATACTCGCATATAAGACAGGTCCAAATGCAAACAACATAGACCCTGATCTGCCGTCACATAATGCGCCGGCAGATAAGGGTCTATGTTGTTTGTTCTACTGATTAGTCCTAACAAACTGCATAGACCAAGATCTGCCGGTGCATTATGCGATGGCAGATCTGGGTCTATGCAGTTTGCATCAGATTATACATGAGTATATGAGGTGGATCTTTAAATTCATGGTTGGTGGAAACCACAAAATCCACGGCAAATGGTACACTGCGTAAAATAGATAATTCACAGTATGTGGTCTAAAAGAGAAGATAAGTGATGCCGACATTAATAGACAATGTAGTAACTAAGTGCTCCAGCCTTTTCTTTTCACACCAGTTTAAGTACATGTGTGTATTTACATTCACAAGCTGATGTATGTCAGTTACCCAGTTTAGCGATATCATGCCCACTTGGGCCCCTTGTTTGCATATATTTCCTAAACCCTGACTCTGCAGCATGAAACAAGTTTAATACAGGGTAGGGATACGTGAAGCCCTTTAAGCTGTGACATATACCTATGCCATATCAAACAAGTTGTTTTACCTGACTGGGACCAAAACAGTAATGTGATTTTGTATTAATTATGTACCCACCTTTTTTAATGTTTTCTTTATATTTTTAGCCAAACAGTTTGAATAAATTTCAGAGCAGATAGGTATCTATCAAAGTCCAGTTTAGTACATCTAAGAATATTGATGCATAAAATGTTGAAAATATCGAAATACTTCCAGAATTGGCATGAGATATGAATGTGTTGATTGTACATCCATAGTAAATGCCATATCATTTATGTATGATGAAACGGATATATAATAAAATATGAAAATTGTCTAGTTGTTAGGGATTAATCATTTTCACAAATGAGTGTCTCAATGTGCATGCCTAACATTGCCAGGCATGATTGGATAGCATCACCATACTTTCTTCTAGGAGTGCATCACCCCATATAAATATTCTGATGAAAGGTTTAATGGCTAGGTCTTAAGATCATAAAACTTCGAGCTTTGTGGCCAGACTTAAGAAAACTTTACATTTTAAAAGTAAATTTTGATTAGCTGAGAGTGGAAACTTAAGCTCAAAGCTTTCATGATTTCTGGGCCAGGTCACTGTGTTGTAACTATACCACTGTTAAGATTTTTGGCATAAATTACTAATTTGCTGGATGTTCATTTTTGTATCACTTTTAGGAGTCCTGTCTGGCAAAGGAACAAGAGCTTGTGGAGCATGATAGGAATTTAACAGAAAATGCAGAGAAAAGACTGAAGGACATGGAACGCCTGACCCAGTTGAATATAGCTCGGCAAATACTTCGCATAGAGCAGCAAAATTTGTCTAAGTAAGCCCCAGTTACTCTGTATATGTACTGTTCACTTATGAGTTGATGGTGAGGTCAAAGGTCATGTGAAGAATCTGTGTTGTAGATATAGCTATAAATAGATTTCACAAGGCTGTCAATACCATAGCCATATCTAAGAAGGGGACATGTAGTCCTACCAATGTATGTCATGTCAAATTCCATCTGTGTGAATTTAATTTCTGTTCAGTAATTTTGGAAAGAATGAAATCAAAATTTGGTATGAGAAGACCTAGATCAAGTTTGAATATCACCATTTTCTGACAACATTTACAAGAGTTATGGACCCTGTCTTTGACTTTTGATATTTGCCCTTCAGTTACATCATATTACGGGGCGGGAGGTGGCATCTGTGTCATCTGGACACATTTCTAGTTGTACATATATCATATTTTGTTCACCTATTTGCATACTAATATGACAGCAACTTAGAAACAACTTAGATACGCAAGTCAAGTAGTTTTTTTGTTTTAGTATATGTGCCATGTAAAAAAACTATATAAACTACTGCATGCACACAATACTCATCTGCTCAACCATTGAATCATGGTCAGATATTAAGTATGTATGTACTCATTTTGTCAGTCTTTGTGTCTATCTGTATCGATGAGAGTACATGCTGCATTATTTAGAACACCCAGGTAAGTCCCTTTTCAATATGTCCATGTATGTCCTGAATTCTGTCTGTCCAGCTGACTGTGTCAGGCAGTGCTTTAGCTGAAGGTTGAAATACTATTAGATCTAATGTCCAAATGCAGACAGATCATAGCCACAGAGCTGCAGAATATATATTGGGAGAGGATGGCCTTACAGAAGACTGAGTCTGGGCTACGATTGAATTCGTGTAGCCCAGGGACTCCCATTAGACTGACTCTGGGCTACCATTGAATTCATGTAGTCCAGGGACTTTGAGTCTAGGCTAACATTGAACTCATGTAGTCCAGGGACTTCCAGAAGACTGAGTCTAGGCTACCATTGATTTCATGTAGTCCAGAGAACTACTAGATCGTATCAGGATTTATGCTGTAGTTTTATTTCAAATCATAGCTATAAAATATTTTACATCAGAGAATAATTATTGATTTAATGAATTTTAACAAAGGTGAAGTTCTTAATTCTAAAAATAATATATTATAGTTTCTTACCTGAAGTCCAGAATTTTAGTTTGTTACTTAATTCTTTTCCAGGTAGACTACTATCCTACAATCAGATTTTGAAAGTTCATTATGTTGGGGCTTGTTAATTTTGTTTATTACTTGCCATTTTGTTTTAAGTCACATGTTTCATATATAATGACAACCTAATATTTTACCTTTCATTAGATTGTTGTTGTTGTTGTTTTTTCACAGAGCTCAAGAAATAGACAGTATCGAGAATTAAAGGAACATCACATGAAAAGAAAGCAGGTAAGATATCATAGTTTTCGTGAATGCATTTCTATGCCAAATATACAAGAAAACTGTGCCCCAGATAACTTTTTGACCTATTGGGAATTTAACTCATAAAACTAAAATGAACTGAGTGAAATCAGAATTTTACCAAAAATAATTGGGTGTTTTTCACTTTTAAATGATTTTTAAAGTAAATACTAAAACAACTGATTACTCTTCTATATGTAAAGTTTCGACAGGTCTCAATATCAATTAATTCAGCACCATAGGAACTGGATCCACCAGTATCTTTCAAAAATGTAACTGGAAACAATAACTTTCTTCGAACTGTTATTGTGACTTTAATATATATATATATATATATATATATATATATATATATATATATATATATATATATATATATATATATATATATATATATATACATGTCCACATCTAGTCTGCCACTTTACTTGCAGGTAACCTTAACCATTGTTATGGGCCTATAGTCCTGCGTGAACCTTTCCTTTCTCCTCTTTTTGGTCAACCAGAGTCTGCATGCTGGAACAGGAGCAAAGTCCCTTAATGAAGGTCCCCACATGCTGATGTTTATTAAAATCTCAAATTTCTCCCTCTTCAGAGAAAATCTAACTTATTCTTCAGGTTGTTCTGGTAGCTAAAAGCGCTTTCACGCTCCACACTCGCAAGTATCAAACAGAGAGCCGCTTTTGCAAGTGTAGACACATTGTGGTAGAGTCCATTTCACTTACTCCAAGTTGGAGAATGACCCCATTATCATGGCACAGAATCCTGGCCATTCCGTGAACAGTACATTTCTGTCCAAAATTGGTACATTTATCATCTCTAATTCACTGAGGCCTTCACATAAGCGACCTTGCACAAGTTTTACCTTCTTTTCTGTTCCATATAAATCAGCCAAAGACTCTATTGCCTGTTTACTGTCATCTTCTGAGAAGGAGCATGCTGTTATAGGTTCAAACACAAGAGCAATATTTTCAAGAACTTTGGTGTTTTCCACCCTGAACCTCTGCTTGATATTCTTTGAAATATTTGTGATATATTCCAATTTCACCAACTCAAACTGTGACTGTACATTTTCACAATAATTTTTCAGTTCTTCACCACTGTAAGATGGACTGTTCTCTTTTAATGCAGTGCTCTTTCTCATGTCATTTGCCTTCATATGCTCTAATCTTCTCAAAGTACTGTCTACTACTGACTGTATTTCACAGAAGAGCAATCCCTGCTTTTGAAGGTGGCAACTTTGGGTTGATAACTGTGTGAATGTCCAACATTAGGTCAATCAGTAGTGCCAATTTTTAATTCAAAAAGTACTTGTGTAGGACTTTTGCAGTGGCATTTTTGTCATTTGAGAACTGATCCATAACACATGTAAACAGCATCAACTGCCTTCTTCAGCCCAAGCCAGCAGATAGAATGAGGTTCTTTTATTGCAAGTTCTGGTTGTTCTAAGACTTTTTGAATTTCCTTTAATGTTGTTGTCCGGTTTGCCGAGCTACAGATGAAGTGATATAATGAGCTAAACTTGTCTCTAAACTTAAGTAGGATTTCATTTTTATTTAATAGAATCTGTTAAAGCAAAAAGGCAGTGTGTTAGACTGGCAAAGGGGGCAAATTTACTTTGTATTTGTACACCTACGCCTGTTTTCTTTCTGAGTATGACACGTGCCCGATCAGTTGCCACAGAACACACATTTGGAAATGCTGATTCCCAATGTACTGAAGCAGTTATGAGTAGCAGCTACAATAGTGTAAGCGTCCTGTATGGAAATATTTGCTAAAAAAGTGGTCACAGGTTGTCCATCCTTGATATATCAACAGTGATATTGGCACTTTCATTAACATAAGAGAAAAAATTCTGATTTGTTAATGTCATCTACAGCTAATTTTTAAAAAAACTGATGAAATGCACTGCTGGATCTTGTTAATAATTGTCCAACTTACATTTTTATACTTTACAACAACCTTGTTTAATTCCTGTAACTCATGTAAATCATTCACTTTTTCAGATGGCATTTCGTTTTTGGCACAATAATCAACAGTTCTCAGCAAAAATATATCATGGTCACTGTCATGTGTATCTGATATTACAGTTTCATCACACTCAGTGTTTATGTTCTCATGCAAAATCAATTTCTCTGCACTCGTATGATCCTTAATGTGTCATTCTACTCAGGACCTCTAAACATTTTTCATTTTGTATTTGGTAAAATGCATACATCTGGGCCATTTCTCTATATCACTTAGATCAATTACTTTAAAACACAGAAATGATTGTCTCCACAAATCATATGTTTTTGACAAAACTTTGTTTCAGTTGTGTTTCTTGGATGATTTAATAGAGGCTGATTCAACAGATTTATCAATTATATCTGAAAGAATACTTCTCACTATTTATGTTGAGGATGAACTGTCATTTGGCAGGAAAAAGCTAAGAATTGTTGAATATTTTGATAGAATTTCGGGCTTTGCACATTTTCTCCCACGTTTTCCCAACATTTTCAGCATCTGCTGTCTGTCGGACATTATCTGAATGCTTGATGTTATGCAATAAATGAGCAAGCAAGCGCCCTGTCAATTGCAACAATAAAAGTTAGCATGGTTAAGTGGTTTACCATACTTGTTTACCCACTATGAATGTGCTTTTTCAGTTTATTTTATAAATGATGTAAAGTGGCACCAGACAATAAAATTAATTGCAAGTTTAAATCAGCTATTTATTTACACAAAGATATGCACAGAAACCTCAATCTTTTGAGTGAAATAAAAACGCTTCAAATACTGGAAGAAAAAATTGGGTAGTTCAATATTTTAATTTTGTGAAATATGCAGATATGCTGCTTACCTGGGGCACTGGAAAATTTGGTACATGTATTCATAAATAAGGAAAGAAACTGTTCGATTATGAATATTTGTGAGGTAATAAAAATCAAAAAACCTCTTTTTCTGATATATCATAAGGAACCTATTGCATAACTCAACTTATAATTGAAATAACGTAAATTCTTTTATTTTTGGTTGAGTTTTGTAGTTTTGCAAATAAAATGACCTTTTCATAGACACTACATTTTGTGAATGTGATTCTGATGGGAAAGCCAAGCCTCTCATTCTTTCAATTTATGTTTGGGTTTTTATTGTTGTTTTTTTGTAAGAAACCATGAAATCCATACAAATGATATAGCACAAATTAAAGTGAATTTACAGTTCAAGCTTTATACTAACTCACAAACCAAAATGAATTTACAGTTCATGATTTATACTAAATCACAAATCAAAGTTAACTACAGTCCATGATTTATACTAACTCACAAATCAAAGTGAAGTTATAGTCCATGATTTATACTAACTCACAAATCAAAGTGAATTTACAGTCTGTGCTTTATACTACATTCCATGCTTTATACTAACTCACAAAATAAAGTGAATTTACAGTCCATGCATTATACTTTGGTCCATGCTTTATACTAACTCAGAAATTAAAGTGAATGTACAGTCAATGCATTATACTACAGTCCAGACTTTATACTAACTCACAAATCAAAGTGAATTTACAGTCCATGCTTTATACTAACTCACCAATCAAAGTGAATTTACAGTCCATGCATTATCCTACAGTCAATGCTTTATACTAACAAATTAAAGTTAATTTACAGTACATGCATACTACAGTCCATGCTTTATACTAACTCACCAATCAAAGTGAATTTACAGTCCATGCATTATACTACGGTACTTTATAGTAAGTCACAAATTAAAGTGAATTTACAGTCCATGCATTATACTACAGTCCAAACTTTATACTAACTCACAAATCAAAGTGAATTTACAGTCTGTGCTATATACTAACTCACAAATCAAAGTGCATTTACAGTCCATGATTTATACTAACTCACAAATCAAAGTGCATTTGCTGTCTGTGCATTATACTACAGTCCATGCTTTATAGTAACTCACAAATTAAAGTGAATTTACAGTCCATACATTATGCTAAAATCCATACTTTATACTAATTCATAAATCAATGTGAATTTATAGTCCATGCTTTATACTAACTCACAAATCAAAGTGAATTTATAGTCCAAGCTTTATTCTAACTCAGAAATCAAAGTGAATTTACAGTCTGTGCTTTATACTATCTCACAAATCAAAGTGAATTTACAGTCCATGCATTATACCACAGTCCATGCTTTATAGTAACTCACAAATTAAAGTGAATTTACAGTCTATGCTTTATACTAACTCACAAATTAAAGTGAATGTACAGCCCATGCTTTTTTGGTTACTCACAGATTCTATCTAAATTCCTTTTTGAAATCTGCAATGTATGATGCCATATAGCGTGTATGTTTAATGGAGGAGAGATTTTTGTGATCTAGCAGTGTAAGAGTGAGATCATGGAAATAAATCCTGTCAAAGTTAGTATTTTATAGATCATAACCTCCCTAGATCCACAATGGTTAAAATATGAATAGCCAAAATTTAAAACTCACATTTTTGGACACAATTTATATAAATCTTACATCTGAAAAGAATTCCACTGTGAGATATGTACTTGTGGGAATAGGATGGCCATACTTCCCATAATAGCTATGGATTGGTTCATTTAATCTTTACTGGGTAGGAAGTAATTTTTCCTGCATTTGATTGCAGAACTTGATTAGAGTTCAGTTAATTTTGTCTGAATATAATACTGAGAACACTACTAGGATCATAAAATGATGCCAATTTTCCAATGTACCTTTGAGTGTCATTATGTTAGTTTCTGTTCAGCACACAAAAAAAGTTTTTATGATGAAATGTTAGTAAAAAGATTTTAAAAATTGTGATTTTGCCTATGGGTCAGTGTACTGTTTCCTTGGAGCATACACTTTTGGCATGAGAAAATGGAGGGGTGAGGTGGGGTAGTGGATGTTCTTTACCCTGTTAAACAACCCGAAAGTTACGTTTGTGGGGAAATAAACTTAACACTAGCAGAGCTTCACTCCATGAAATAAAAAGTCAAAGCATCAAGGGTAGATAAAAAGTAATGCTTCTGACTAAATTCCACCATACAAAGTGGGGAAAATCTTGTCATAGCTATTGACTAAGCCACCCCATATAAAGGAGGAAGAGGTGTGGAATGCTTCATAAGATGTACTTATTTGTGATATGGATGTTTCTTGAAAGTTTACAGGATTTCATTTAATGGAAATTTGTAAGAATATTTTCAGGTTTCAGAAAAATACTTTTCTCAATTTAAAAAAAAATAGTATGCAAAGATCTGTTTTATCCCCCCCCCCCCACTAGCTGCTGTCTCTCCACAAGTCTGTACTTCTGTCCCGAATCTATTTTAGCATAATAGCACAAAATCTATTGATCTTAGAAATATGAAATTTTACACACTTTATCATGGTCATGAGTAGACAACCTAATTAGAATTTCAGGCCGTTAGACATGTTTTAATTTTTCACACATTGATGCACCATTTGGAATTGGACTTTTTTTGGCAAAATCCTTCTTGGAATGATTAAGCAAAACCACTTGAGGTACACAAATGAAATTTGGTAGTCATATTTGTATTTATATTTAGATGACCTGATAAGATCTTAAGCGCATTGCCCCAATTTGTCAGCTATTTGCATATTTTTTAAAAAACTTATTGGACATTTAGACATTTTTGACAAAAATCTTGTTGGTACAAGTGAGCATAGACCACTTGTGGTAGACAAATGAGATTTGATAGGCATTTTTGTATTCATATGTGGTGAATTAAAAAACAACACATTTTGAAACATTTTTAAATTATTTTTTTTAACAAAAATTTTGCAAGCACAATTGAAGAGAATCATATGAGGTAGACAAATAAAATTTGGTACGCATATGTATCGGTAGATGACCTGATTAGATTTTTATGCCATTTTAGCAGTTTCTTTCACTTTTCGACAGTTTTGAATTTGATGAGACTAGGATTTTTTGGTCTGTCGAGTCTGCAGTGTGGCATATATGCTTTATAAACACAAATCCTGTTTTTGTTTATCTAACACCAAGAGGCAAAGGCGCAGGAGGCAGAAAAGACAAAACAGAGACTGAGGGCTGAAGCTAAACGAAGGTAATGAGGTTTTATAATTTACTTTTATTATTTGTTTGTATGGTTTTTTGTTTTATTAAATTCATCAGACAGAAAAATGATCTCATTCTCTTATTATTGCCTGCACAGCGGTGTCTTGCAGATATTTAATGCTAAAAATGTTTTAAAAAGTGATCCACTGCATTCACAGTGAAAATTTAAATGAAACTTGAGCAGGGCTGAAGAACTAGGGCAGCTCACAGGAAAATTGATCTTGCCTATGGGTAACTTGAGCTTGCTTTGAGTACATCCTTGATCGTTTACTTGAACTTGCTTTTAATTCGCTGAATCATCACCTGCTGATCAATGGTCACTTAAAAGCAAGGTATAGTGATTTAGCAAAATGGTGTCACCCATTGATGAGTACATTGCACAGTGTCCTTGCCCAAATAAAAAGGGCCAGAACAGTTTTAGAAGACAGTTACAGGTTAATATAATCTTTTTTGTGTAAATGTTGTATAACCCTAAAGCATAATGTAAATATGTATTCTGATTGTAGTGCAGTCCGCTACCATGTTCAAGATCACAGTCTCAGTTAGTTGGGATATTTTTAACTATGGTTAGCATTTATCCATGCTTTGAAATATATAAACCAGGTTTTGATACTGAAATAATCAATACTCAAAAGCTGTAAGTATTTTTGGGGGGTCAATTTTTGTTCTCATGATCTTATCATTTTAAAAAAATTCACTAGTTATAAATGATGAATTACAGCATGAACTTGTGTTCGTTTTAATATTTAAATATTTTATATCCATCCGATTTGGTTTTAGTTAATATTTGTATGATATTGTTACATGTGTCTATAACAGTTCAACAGTTAATTTGCAAACCATAAACAGTTAAAATTGAGCATTTAAACTGTACACAAATATGTTAAAAAAATTTTTAAACATTTTTCATCGGCATAAAGTAAATTCATAAATATTATCTTTCATTTAATTTTTATTTTTGGGGTGTTTTAAATAATATTTACTTTCCATTTAAACTGTAAAAAAATATTATTTTCCATTTTTTTTCACTGAAAATGTAAAAAGACTTGGGTCAACGTAAACAGTTTACTCAAAGAACAATTTTACAAAATATGGTAGATACAGTTAGTTTTTCTGAGAAAAATCCTAAATGGGGTATCATTTCAGCTTTTGGAATACTTATTAATAATCACCAATATCAGTCAATTCAGTATAGTCGTTGTCTTAAGTATTTATTTTTTTAATAAGAACTGGTTAAAAGAAAATTTCTACTTTAGCAAACACATCTTAGGCCAAAACAAAAAATGTGAGTTTCTGGTCGGCCGACCGTACATGTTTCTCATTGCCGACCCTAGTACTCAACCCCCCCCCCCCAAAAAAAAAAAAAAAAAAAATAATAAAAAGAAAACAAATCCCATTGCCGAAATTGATTTGTGCATCTAATTGAGCTTGTTTTGCCCAGTACTTTGAAGCGCTTGAAATACCGTTTAATTTATATATAATGATTAAACAAAAAAAACAAACAAAAAATTCCTGCCTACCCTAATTTTAAAACCAGTGCAATAGGAAAAACACATTTGGGGGGGGGGCCTTACATGTATATGGTAAATCAGATATAAGAAAGTAAATAAGTCATTAATTACACCAGTAAATTATTAGTGGCAGGAAAACAGATAATTAATCTGTCCTGCAGATAATCAACTAATCCCATTTTTTATCATTTGACTGCTAAATTTAAATTGTTCATGTCTTTTGGGTTTTGTTGATTTTCTGAATAAAGAATACAATGAATTTATTTAGTAAAACACAAAGAAAATTGCATTTAATTCACAATTACACATTCTGTATTAAATGTATAGAGAACAATTGATTATCAGATTATCAGTAGGAGTCATACAGTCATATAAATGTCATTGCCATTAACTAATGTGTCCTAAACTTTTTTGTGTTGTCCTAAATTTCATACAAGCTTCGAAACAATTATCCTGGACACAGTCTAAACTATCCAAACACTACGTATTAAATTTGTGTGACTGACCTATGACCCTTTTTCACAGTATGCACACTAAATTGTTTATTTTACAAATGCTAATTATATGTACTTTTTATTGATCTATTACTTTGATCTTTATATTATAATTTTCTTTCCAGTAAATCAGTTATTGTCAACAAAAATCCAAGTATTGCTATTGTTACAAACTGATATTTTCAAATTTAGGAAGATAAAGAAAAAATGCAAACATTAAATTGTTGGATCAGATACTGCAGCCCATCATAATGTTCAACAATAATCTCTCACACCCAGTCAGCTTCTGGATTTCCATCTTGTTAATTCCATCATGCATTTTTTTCAGCAGATACATATAGCCAAAAATTTTCATTCTCTGTGTGGCTGCTTAAGGGGGTTGCACTGTAGTTACATTTTATGCATATCGGCAATGAGCAAACCAATCAGATTTTATGTTTAAAATATTATGCATTAACTGCATATGTAAATCATTTGCATGTATTTAGGCTAAGACATGTATAGTTATAAACAGAGACCAGTCTATGAAATACCGTATTTACCCATGTATAACATTCACCCAACTGAAAACAACAGAATCAGACCAGGTATTTTAAAAACTTTTTAAGCACTAAACTTTAACTTGAGCTTTAAACCCTGAACTTTGATATGATGTTTTGAGTGAAATTATGCATTCATGTAAAGTGACCAAAGTTAAGAAAATTTGGAACATTCTTTGATTCTTACATTATTTTAATCAAAACTACAGACTGACAAAATGTTCAGATTTTGAGCTTGAACCTCAGTTTTGTGCTTAAAAGGTTTTGAGAATATGGGGCCAGGCCTTGAGATTATAAAACTATAATCTCCAGGCCCTGTATTCTCAAAACGTTTGAGAATGAAACTCAAGCTGAAGCTGAAAACCCCACAATGAGATATGATGCTTAGAGTATAACTATGTTATGGAAATCTGACAGTCTAATAGAGGGACCCAAGTTAAGAAAAGTCTGAAAGTTCCCAGATTCTAGCTTTACAGTTCAAGATATAGACTGTCAAAGTTTTGTCACTTTGAGCTTGAGTTTCTTGCTCAAAAAGTTTTCATAATGTGGTGCAAGATGTATCTACGCATAATGTGCCAGCAGATCCAAGTCTATGCTTTTTGTCCAAATCATCATGTAAAGTGAGCAGTGCAGATCATAATCTTCTAGTGTATCAGGTGACTGCAGAGCTAGGTCTGTCTGCAGTTGGGAGCACCTTTTGCAAACATAATCAAATGTTTAAGAGAGGAAGAACTACAACTGCACTTAGAGTCAATCCAAAAATCTCACAGCGATTTGACAGCATTAGATGCCTCAGTTCAGTCAATGACATCTAGCTTCAAATACCAGCAACATCTGTCAGAAGCTGCCAAAAAGTCCATCAATCTCATCCATACACTCACAGAAAATTGTGAGAAGACTGTGCAGCATTGCAAACAAACAAGGGCAGTGACTCCAGAGAATCACCAGAAAATAAAGGAGATAATGGAGAGGGCACAAAATGCATATGAATTTTGGAAAGAGGGATTTGGTAAGTATATTTTCAGCAGAGAATATACTTTTATGCTGCGCCATGATAGTGATAGGGACATATAGTGTTACTGTTGTCCATTCATCAGTCCATCTATCCATCCATCCATCACACCTTCATTAGGTTTTGTATTTATATCACTTTTTCAGGCACTGTAGTTAGGCATTTGTATTCCATAAACACTTTCAAGATGTGCAAGAAATGTTAAAATAGATGAGATAAGGCAGTCACATTGTCTCTCCAGTCATTGGCCTGTTTGACTTTTTGACTTTAATTTGTTCTATATTAAATAGCCTTATTGCCTATATGCACTTTGTACAGTGTTACCAGGCTTTGCATATAGATTCACAGAACTCGTAGGTTAGGATCTTTAAGGTGGAGGGAAATCAAAGGTAAGACTATTTTTATTTCTACAGGTTAACTTCAATTACAGCTTCCAATATATATATATATATATATATATATATATATATATATATATATATATATATATATATATATATATATATATATATATACATTTATACTCTGTTGTAATTAGTGTATATAGATAGTGTTTCATTAGTAATTATGCTTCAAGCAGTAGAATTTTAGTGTCTTGTTGTTCATTTGGATTAAACATGCATGGATAAAATGAGATGTGCTTTCAGGAAGATTTAAATTTTTAACAACACTTGCACTTGAATGAAGGATCGATTTCAATAAGTAATAAATCTAATTTTCATATATTAGTATCATTTAATATTCTTTCTTTCATTTTTTCAGTAATGCTAGTGTTTGAATACCTTATGCTTTTTTTCATTTCTCTCAATCCTTACTTATCTCACAACATATGGATTTAAGGTAGTGAGTGGAAATTAAGCAACCAAATACTATATAGATACGTGTGCTTTGAAACAATATAAAATGCTTTATAATTCCTCTTTTAGAGGGTTAAGAAGAAGGAAAAAAACACGTGTAAAAGCTAATGTTTATTACCAGATTACAGTAATGAGGTTGATCTATCAAACAGCTTTGTTGAACTCTAGAAATGAATCACAGTAAGAAAATGGCGAGGTGTGTGTGGTTTCTTCATTATATGTGGCTAATTTTTTATTGAGTCTTTGTGGTTCAGGGCAACAATAAAATTCACACAAATTTCTTAAATGCATCAAAAAGAAAACATTACAGCCACAATATCTGAGTGCCGAATTTGTTAAAATGTTTTGAATTGCTCTAATTCAATTCTGTTGAATTTATTATCATAAAACTCATCATCAACAAAGGACTCAAAAGTTTCTACATTATTGTGGTCAATTGGTCAGTCGTTGAGGGTAAAAAAGTCACAATATAGATGGGACAAGAAACTTTGATTTATATATGCCTGCCATAAAGTGGAGCCCATTGTGATATTGTCAGTTCATATATCTGTCTGTTCCCTATTTGATTTCTGCACAATATCTCGAGTTCTCCACAAACTACCATTACCAAACGTTGTAAGTAAATTGCATTTGGGGCAAGGAAGAAACATATTGATTTTGAGTGCAAAAGGTCAAAGGTCAAAATCGCAGGGACTGAAAGTAGGAAAACTGTTTCCACACAAGAGCTTGACCTGACCAAACTTTGTAAATGGTTTGCATTTGAGATATAAAAAAGACACCTGTTCCAAAGGTCAATCTCACGGTGACTCTAAGAAACCATGGTTTCAGCATGATATCTTGAGTTTGTTATCACCAACTTTGACCAAACTTTGTGGATAGCTTGCATTTGAAACAAGGACTACACCTATTCATTTTGGGGTCAAAATGTCAAAGGTCAAGGTCACAGGAACTGAAAGAAGGAAAACCAATTTCTGCAAAACTGCTTCGGTTCTGAACCACATGCCTTGACTAAACTTTGTGGATATTTTGCTTTTGTGTTGAATGGTCAAAGGTCTAGGTAAGAGGGACTCAAAGAAGAAAAATGGTTTTAACAAAATAATTTGAGTCGTATGCCACAAACCATGACAAAACTTTCTGGATGGCTGGTATTTGCAACAGGAAAGGCATCTGTTGATTTTGGGGTCAGTAGGTCAAAAGTCGAAGTCAGAGAGACTAAAAGAATTTTTTTCTGCAAAAAATGCTGGTCATGGCAGGCATATAATGTACTGTTTATGGTACTCTTTTTAATATGCCTACACTTAAATGCAGTTATCTTTGCATGCTTCCCTTATACCCTCATTAGATAAAATGACTTTTTGATGCCTTTGACGCTAATCACAAAGGAACATTAAAATCTGACAGAGATTTGTTCATTTATAAGGAGTTGACAGATGATCAACATGTTTATCCCAAGAGGAAGTAAACTTTATTTCCGCAGCATAACTTTATCAAGGATTTGTTGGATTTTGATCAAATTTGGTTTGCAGTTTTATATCAATTAGATCACAGATTAGTAGGATTACAGTCATTCTGCTTCATGATTTGGTGGAGTTATGGCCCTTGATGACCCATCTGTTCTTAACATTGTTTTCTGGCATAACTTTATCAAGCAGTATGGGATTTCTACCTTGTTTTGTATGGAATGTTCTATTAATCCGATCTATAGTAAATTTGATTGTCAGCATCCTGCATCAGAAATTAGTGTATTTATGGACCCTGATGGTTTTTCCTTTTAAACTTAAGTTTCAGCAGCATAACTTTACCTAGGATAATTAGACTCTTTCCAGAATTAGTAAGCAGTTTTATAATGCCAAGATCTCCAATGAGATTGCTTGTCAGCATTGGGTTTAATAAGGGGAGATATTGCCCCTTGACTACCTTCGCCTTCAAACTTGTGTTTCTGTAGCAAAACAATACCAGGGGTCATTAAATTTAAAGCCATTTTTTTCAGTTCTACATTAATAAACTCTTGCATGGGGTTGATAGTAAGCAAATATCATTTTTTGAAGTTTTGGCCCCCGATTCCAGGATACATCCACTTTTTATTTCCAAACACATGCTCTGTTTAAGGACCTGCTTGACACATGTTAGTGAGTGGGCCCTTTGTGATGCATCCATGACTAATAGCTAGAGTTCATTTTGCTTATAACGCATTTCTATTTATAATTGATGCATTTTATTTTTCCCAATAGCTCCTAATTGATATCTATACGTCTTTGATAACCAGCAATATGTTCACATTCACTGGTTTGAGATCTTTCACTTTTGGCCATCTGTTCTTTCAAATATTGGAATTTCACATGCCACTTTAACACATTTGTTTTACACATGCTAATCTAAGGTCATGTCACATGAGTAGCTGAATGAATATGTTAACAATATAAGGTTTAGTTGCATGTATAGTGAATTCATGAGATCAATATACTGGTGATAAATGTGAAGTGCATCTACTTTGACATTAGGGTTGTTGAAGTTAAGCATACGCTGAATGCTCTTACCTGCAGTGTGTCACTGTCTAATGAGTTGTATGATTTTTGAGCTGAGCTCTGAATCTGCTTTCCCAATAGATGTGCAGTAGCTCTTATTCAAAACTAGAAGAAAACCATTAGCACTATTGATGTTTGTATATACAAGGTGATTCATAGCTCCAGGGAGTATCCAGGCATATCAACATTGCAAGACAGATCTTTGTTTGAAGGGTTGGATTTAAATGTTTATTGATAAGATGATTGAATATGTAAGAATAATTGCAAAATTCACCCAGTGTTTGCTGAAACATTTTGGGAATGAACTTGAATCCTTGGGCTTCACCTTCAGGTTCCAAATCTTTCAATATGTTAGGCCAAATGTTGGAACTTCACAATTTGTGTATTATCACTATAATGTTATTATTTTTACAATGTTTTTGCAGAAGCAGCAAACAAGGCAGGACATAAAGCTGAAGCAGATGCAGCAGCAGCAGAAGCAGCTAAAAAGGCAAAGGTTGTTGTACATCAAGTACCAGATTTAAATGCTTTTACATTTTGCATTCAGTATTGTTATGACTCCATGGTTAAAAAAGATGGTCCATCTTGTTTTCCTCCTGTCAGTCTCTATCCATATATGTTCTCTGCAGTTAGCACAATTACACAAGAAATACTTGACATATACAAATCTGATTTGGTGGGCATGTTTCTAGCCATATGTAAATGATTACATTTTCATGTCATTGGAAGGGACTTTACCACTCGTTTACAAGTTTTTTTTGGACTTCATTAGACTTTTGGGACTTGTTCAGTAAACCACATTAGCACAATTATCCAGAACCACATCGTCAAGGCAAATGACTCATGCATATGTAGATGACAATTTTAGAATTTGACAGTATTTAAAGCAATGTTTATATTTTTAGTTCCACTGGACATAGACCAAAAGAACTTTTGGGATGGACTGTTGTCTGTCATCGATTCATCTGTTAGCACATGTGTGTTATTGCTACTCCTCCTAAACTACTTGGAGGATTACCTTAAAACGTAACACACAAATTCATTCCAAGGTCTAGTTGGTCTTAGATGAAAATGGTTGACTTGGACAGCCAATATGGTCACCATGGCAGCCATCTTAAAAATCTTGTTACTACTCCTCCTAAATGGAAAGTTGTTTCACCAGAAGAATTCTTATTGTGTCAGGTTGGTTCTAAATAAAAATTGTGCTGATCCGACATTCAATATGGCCACCATGGCATCCATCTTGAAAATCTTGTTATTGCTATTCCTAATGACCCGATTAAATCTGTATGTCTTTTAAATGAATTTTTCAAGTGTTTTGGGCATTTTTTTCAAACATTTCGGAGTCTTTCTTTGGGCTGCAGTGAAGGCATATGTACTGTATTTTACAAACACAAATCTTGTAACATTTCTATTTGCAGCATATTATGACTGTTAATATTTTCAACAATTTACCATAAAATCAAACTTCAGAACAACAAAAAAAACTATAAAAATGAGAATATATGACAAAAACAATGACATGCCTTAAATAGGATCGTTTCCAGGTTATTACCATCATATATACTTAAAAAACATAATTCATCCAGTGTGCTCAGGATAACCCCCTAGAGCTTCAGTTTTCATTCCAAAACCATGTATTTATAAAGATTTGAATAGTTGTAACCAAAAGATGATTTAGCTATACAGGGCCATTTGAACATTAACTTAGGATATAAAAGTCTTATTGTTGAAGATTTTATGGTTGTTTGTGATGGTAAAACCAGCATTAGCATCCTTAAATCCTCATTCACAACATTAGCATCCCCAAATCCTCATAGACAACATTAGTATCCCTAAATCCTCATACACAACATTAGTATACTTAAATCCTCATACACAACATTAGCATCCTTAAATCCTCATACACAACATTAGCATCTTTAAATCCACACACACAACATTAGCATCTTTAAATCCTCATACACAACATTAGCATACCTAAAGCATCATATACAACATTAGCATCATTAAATCTTCATACACAACATTAGCATCCCTAAATCATCATACACAACATCAGCATCCTTAAATCCTCATACACAACATTAGCATCCTTAAATCCTGGTACACAACATTAGCATCCCTAAATCCTAGTGCACAACATTAGCATCTTTAAATTCTGATACACAACATTAGCATCATTAAATCCTCGTACACAACATTAGCATCTCTAAATCCTCATACACAAAATTAGTATCCTTAAATGCTCACACACAACAATAGCATCCTTAAATCCTCATGCACAACATTAGCATCTATAAATCCTCATACACAACATTAGTATCCTTAAATCCTCATACACAACATTAGCATCCTTAAATGCTCACACACAACAATAGCATCCTTAAATCCTCATGCACAACATTAGCATCATTGAATCCTCATACACAACATTAGCATCCTTAAATCCTCATACACAAAATTTGCATCCATAAATCCTCGTGCACAACATTAGCATCCTTGAATCCTCATGCACAACATTAGCATCCTTAAATCTCCATATGCAACATTAGTATCCCTAAATCCTCATACACAACATTAGCATCCTTAAATCCTTATACACAACATTCAGTCTATTCTACCACATTTATTTGAAATTTCATACAGATGTTAAAAATGACATTTTGTGTGTCTGTAGGTCACAACATGTGTTGCTATGTCACCATGAAATACAAATTTTCACAGTTTATGATGGACTTCACTGTGATAAATTTTGATGTTGGATCAATCACACCTTGCATTACATTCACAAAGGAACTTATTGTGTATGCGTCATATTTTCTGGTAATAGGTACATATTCCTTGGATTATATGGAAATTCTGTTAACACAGGTCCCTACTGGATTCCCTTTGGCATCGTCTACTCCCATAATAGTGGCATCACAATCACCGCATATGGGGTTGTGACATCCACTGCAGCAGCAGCAGCTGGCACTGAAAAAGGGTTGTCATTCATTATCAAAAGTCTTGTAACTTCATAAGGACCAATAGGCTTGCACAAAGGTTAACAGGTTGTGAAATTATTTTCCAAATGTTTTAAAAGCTTGCTGTTTTCACTTTATTCCCATTCATCTAAAGAAGAGAAAATTAGACCTGACACTGCGTAAGCTCTTTTTGCATATTTAAAGTTGTTGCGTCTTTTTTCACTGATGACAAAAAATATATATCAGAAAAGAAAGAAATTCCATATTTAGCAGTAGAATGGCAAGTTTTGAATATTTGGACCAAGTTACGCTTTTTTGAGGACATAGGTAAGATTTGGTTGTAAGACACTTAGAAAGAGTACCATTCATCAAATTCTAATTTTACATATTAATTTAAAGATTTCTATATATGTAAATTATGCCTATCAACAAAATTTAAAGTAACTGAACTAAATATATCTGCTTTTCTTCATGACCTTGAATAGTCTAATGTGTTGTTTTGTACTTACCATGCTTCGTAACTTTTTTTTCTGCATAAAGTTCTGTCTTTACTTAATAACATCATGTGTGGCTACTTTTGGGGACTGGTCTCAATTTGGAGGTTCATAAATGGAGAGGTTTTTGTATTTGGGTCTGTTTTAAGGCACTGAGATGGGGCATGTTCTATCATCATGTTTCTAGTTCAAGTCAGTGCCCTAACAAATACAGTGAAAATGACAATACATGATCACAATGAAGTCTTAAATAAAATAAAACTTAGAAAACTCAAACATCAATCACTCCTATACTCAGGATCTTTCCAATGACCTGTTCAGTCCTGGTATAAAGCCATTGTTTGCTTGTAACCTTTAACAGTAGTGGGAAAAATCATACAATCATATACTCCAGTCTTTCCTATTTTTCCTACTTTTTCCCACCTTTTTGTCAGATTCCCTATTTTTCCCTCCTTTTTGCAAATTGGCCCTACTCTTCCTACTTTTTTTTCAATTTTACGTTGAAAATCGATTACACATTGCATGAGAAGCTGTAGCAAGCAAGTTCAGATATGATCTCTGTAATGTGAAGCTGGGTGTTTAAGAAGATAGAGGTAACCTGGATTAAAGAGTATGTGAGGAAGAGCATGCTTTTGTTCAGGTTTATAAAGGTAAGTCAAGTAAAGGTTTTATTTTTCTAGCAATTTACATACATTTAATACCATTTTTCTTTATAAAATATCTCATTTATCCACTACTTTTTCCCTACTTTTTCACAAAGGGTTCCTGGAAAGACTGCTGCTTGGAATAAGAGTTTTAAGGAAAATTCATAAATGTCTGAATTCGTCCTTCATATTATATATAAAATTCTAGACAAGAACACAATATACTACTTGTCAAGCAAAAGTTTAAACTTGCCCTGGGCTGACAGACAGTGGATTTTTCCCTCCCTGTCTAATCTTGAACAAAAAAAAAAGCTTAGGTAAAAGATTTGGGGCCCAAACCTATGTATGTTTTTGAAGTTTCATGGCGTCTGTTTCAGTTGAGCTCCCATGTGTGGATATAAGAACTTTTCTGGAGTATACTAGACTAGAGGAGAAATTGAAATCAGTGGAGCAAAAGATACAATCACTTTCAGCTACACCACAGGTAAGATCATGATGAATATTTACATTCCCAATTTATTTAAGGAAATACTTTATTTTGTCAACTTCACTTACTGTAAATTTCATTTATTTTTGAGGGTATCAACAAAGATGCCAACCATTCCAATTTTGGCAGAATAATTCCTGTTTTAACCTCAGATTGCACAATTACAATTACTTCTACCATATTCTGACTTTCTGCTCAGATAAAATTGTATTTAGGCAAACCACAACTTGAACACCAGTATGTCTAGATTGCTGAAGCATTTGTATCACAAAAGCAACTTAATATTGACTAATCAGAAATTATGTCAGCCTGGCACCCTGATTCACCAGAGAATGTTCAAACAAGATGTCAGAATAAATGCCCAGTGATGATACTATCTTGGCAAAAACACCATATGCTACAGAAATTCCAAACAGGATATGCAAGGCATAAAGATTTTATAAATACCATACCTATGCAATCCTTTCTCAACAGACTTTAGTGTGTAAGATAATTGTAGGAAGCACATTTCAACCAAAAAGCACTTTGAATCGGCGAGGTATAATGCTTGAAATAAATTGTTGGATAAAATATGAAATATTGCTGTTTTTATGTTAAGATTCAGATTTTTTAAAGCTGACATTCATATTTAATGTAGATAGGGGTTGGCATCATTGTATCAGTATTTTTATTTTGCAGAACATTACCTTTTTTTCAGCACAAAAATTTGCAGGTATGTCTCATAATGAGAAAGGGGTCCTAATTTCTTCATAGATTACATATTTTGTTTGGTAATTAAATTTATAGTCCACCATGTGACCATGAAATTTCTGAAAGTGGGTACCAAATGAATGCAAGTGAATTCACAGGATCTAAAGTTTGGGTGTATCCAAACCAACACTATGTCCCCTAAACATTTTTAACATGTATAAATACATGCTAGATTATCCAAATTGCAGATTATCAGAAATAATCTTACGTCCCTTGCCAAGATCAGGGTGTAGTTTCACTCAAATTCTAAAAAAATCTTCCTCAAATTGAGATTTTGCATTATCTTGTTTATGATATTTCTGAAGATATTGGGATTTTTGTGAGAGGTAGATACAATACTAAACAGTTTTCACCTACGCTGCCTCTGACACATCCTCGGCATCTCCTGGAAGTATAGAGGATAGATTTTTGGGGGATTTTTTTTCACTTTTTTTACGGGGTTTAAATTTGAGAAGGGGTGTTGGTCTGGGTGGGGGTGGGGATTCGTTTTGATTAAAATATCCATCTCTTTTTTTCAGTGAACGAGTACTATTTTCACTGGAAATGGGTGTTCAACCGCACCCCCGAACTCCTCTACATCCACCCGAGATGTCATTCACGTTTGGACCTATTCTGTGGAATTGGTGGTCCACAAATTGAAATCTCCCATGTTTCGAGGTAAACCTTTGTGCAATGTAAGATGACAGTTCATTAATATCACCAGGAAATACAACCAAGAGAAGCAATGTACCTTTATTACTGCAAACCTACATTGATTCTCACGTGCCATTCATTTTCGTGGAATTCGCAAGGTGAATCTATCCGCAAAGATAAAGTCTCAAACTATTTTTTCTTAAAAAAATTTAAGTACAAGAAGCAGCAGATCTGCGAAAGTCTTGCTGAACATCAGGTATACTCCATATAAGTTCGCATTGCCTCCTTTGCAGGACACCTCTATTTGTGGGCTTAAAAACTATGAGCCAGGATATGTCATTAGATGCTCTACAGAAATTCCTAAGAGAACAATATTCCACCAGCGTTCATACTGTCTGTGAACTGATGGCCCATCCTGGTTACAGGGCTGGGGAGATCGGGGGATGCGGAGATGGTCCAGATGAATTTTCTGTCGAGAATATGAAATGGCCATTTTGTCAGACCCAAAGATGGCGGTGTTTTACGAAGACATGAATATTCGGCTTGTTTCTTTCTCAGATTGTTCCTCACTGGTCTAAAAGCCAAACTATTTGATGTGAACAGATGTATGAACAGACAGACAATCATATGGATGCCAAAGTGACCAATGTATCGAGTGGAACCAAGGCTGGCTCGACAATAAAGGGACTATTTTGTCATGATTTATTAAATTTTTATAACAGTTTTCTACACCATTTTACTAGAAATCTTAGTAAGACTTAGCCAAGGCCCATCTGAGACAGTACAATGCATAACAGAAATATATTTATATGTTGGACAAACTATTATCCAGCAAATCTTGTTAACTTTCTCAGTGGAACTAATTTGCCAAAATACAAATATGCCAACCAAATTTCATTTGTCTACCACAAGTAATTTTTGCCTAATTGTGTTTACAAGGTTTTTGTCCAAAGAGTCTAATGTCCAAACATTTTAAAAATGTGTACAAAAATGAAAAATTTGCTAAAATGGTTTGAAAATCTAAACAGATATTGTACATAATAATAAAAATAAACCTATCAAATTTATTTAGTCTACCTTGTGATTTTTGCTTAATCATATTTACAAGGTTTTGGCCAAAAAGTCTTAAGTCCGAAAATAAGTGAAAAATTCAAGGAAGAAAAAAAAAAAGGTCCCTCGCTAGAACCTAATCAGGTCTTGTGACTCACTCAAGGTATCTAGATATCCAATTGAGTCTGGTTGAGCCACACTAGTTTTTGAGACATCTTGCTTACACGGTATGTTTGACTGATGGACAGACAGACATCACAAAATCAATATGTCTCCCCCTTATGAGGAGGCAAGGCAGACATAAATAGATAGGCTGGTGACCAAACCAAAAGCTAATGATCAAGAGAGGCAGCTTGATGAGTGGAGGAATATTACAATGATGATTTCACTTCCTGAAGATTTGCCTGGGAAGATAATCTGACAAAGACTCAGACGGCTAAAACTGGATTCAGAAATTTATCCTCTGTAAATATTTGTAAATATACTATTAATTCAAAACATTCTACTGAAACAAAGTTACTGTTATTGGCATTTTCTAAACTTAAGTAGTATTTATTTCTCAAGCAAGTATACAGTTTAAAATCTGAATACATCCACACACTCGAGTCAAAATCAGTATTGTTATCTGTCATACTGAAAACTGCTATATAGCATTCAATATAACTGGACTTCCCTTTGCCATTGTAGAGCCAACATAGCTTTTAGATTAGATTCTTGTTTGTTGGCTTTAGGTTCTAAAACTACAACCCAAGTATAATGCATAATGCATAATACCCCTCAAACAAGGTTCTAATGATTTTATTACACTGAATAAACCATGACAAAAGAATTTAAATACAAGATCTCCAATAAGGGAGCCATACTGCTGGTGTCATGACATCAAGTACATGTGATTTAGTAACTGTCAAAACACCCAATTACATCACAGCAAAAAAGGATAGTCATTGGAGGGGTGGTGGGTCCTCAAACATTAAGACAGTTTTAAAATGGTAATAACCATTTATCATCTAACTGAATTTATCAAATTTAATTTTGATTTCTTTCTCAATTTATGACTCAATAATTACCATTGTTCCAAGACCATGAAAATAAAGCATAGGTAAAATACCAGAATAGTGAAATAGTGCAGTGGCATAAATGTAACATATTGCTATCATAGTCCTTGATTACAAGAGTGACAAAATTTATTGCTGACTGACTTAAACTTTTTTTTTTTATTAAAAACATGGGGTACATGAAATAATTAAATTTTTCATGTAACTGATTCACCCATACATTTGTTATTGGAGGATGACCCAAAAGATGGAAGACTAATTCCAATGGATGTAATTATGTGGAAGAAAGCGATTCCAAGGGAAGTAATTATAAAATCATATGATGTCATGTGAAACAAGTCTATAAGTATTAGATGAATATAAAAACATGTATTTAATCCATTAGTGATTTGTCTTTTCCTAATCAATATTTTCTATACAATTTGCCACTTCTTTTATTCTAGAGAACATAAACACAGCCATGTCTTTTACAGCGAGAAAGTACAATGTATGACAATAAATTTTATACATTATTTTATTATCAACTACCATTTATTCTATTTGAATAACCAGATTCAGATTTTCCTGCATTTCCTCACACAGACCATGTGCAGATTAAGATTTTCCTGCATTTCCTCGCACAGACTATGTGCAACTTTAAGTTTTAATTTTGATTAAATATGCAGAAATAATTTTCATTTAAGGAAGAGTTGCAAATCATAACATATCAACTAGACTGTTTGTAAAACACATATCCTTGCACTCCCATATTTTATTCCACTCCCTAAATCTGTGCCACTGGGTCTAAGTCTCTGAGCAGTAAATATAGATTTAGAAGCCAATGTCAACTGTATATCTGAATTTGCCATATCATGCCCAGTAAAGGGATGTATGATCACCGGGTGGGGATCTCAATAGTTTCAAAAGTTATGACCCTGGGGCCACCTCTATATCCCCCTGGACATGACCCTGGGGTCTCATTTGAAACCTTCAATGATATGTGTTGACACTTGGGTCAATGATAACACATTCTAATTTTCAGACATGTAAGACAAAAAGACTTATAATTTACAGTTTTTTAAAACCATCTCCAGTCATATCCCAAAGTTTGAAGCTGCCAACTTAAATGGTGAAACATTACAAATGTGTGAATGGGGAGGACCATAAAATCCCCACCTATTCTCAAAAAAAGTTATGACCCTGGGGCCACCTCTATATCCTTCTGGACATGACCCTGGGGTCTCATTTGAAACCTTCAATGATATGTGTTGACACTTGGGTCAATGATAACACATTCTAATTTTCAGACATGTAAGACAAAAAGACTTATAATTTACAGTTTTTTAAAACCATCTCCAGTCATATCCCAAAGTTTGAAGCTGCCAACTTAAATGGTGAAACATTACAAATGTGTGAATGGGGAGGACCATAAAATCCCCACCTATTCTCAAAAAAATACAGGGATAATTAAACTATTGTCAGAGACACAACAAGCACCAGCTTTGATACACATTTCAGGGGTCAAAAAATCCTATTGTCTGCTCATCCTTACGATTGATCCGTGGATAAAGACGAGTAGATTTTTCCTGAACAAACAACACAAATTATAGTAACAAAACAATTTCATGTTCTGGACAATGAGTAGCAATTTTAAAATTTGTCGAGGGTTGCATTTACATCCTCAAAATGTATTATTTATATTTCTGATAAATAAGTGCATAAAATGTTGGCCCTATTTAATGTGCACCCAACTATGCAGAATGTAGATCTAACTCTGCAATCATGTGATGTACCAGTAAATCAGGGTCTACGATGTTTATAGCACTATGATCTCAAATGAACAGAAAGATGCTGATCTGACAAATCATTATGTTATGACAGGTCTGGGTCTATGCCATTTCACAGGTGGGTACGCATTATATACCAGCAAATGAAATGCAGTCAAAATCTTTTTAATTGAAGCCAAGATTTGTTATTTAAATTGCCTAACTAACTCTACTGTTGAATAAACGAAACAAGATTTTTAATGATCTGCAATAAGACCGTTAAGGACAATCACTGGTGAAATATTGGAGTACAGTAAAACCTGTTTGAGAGCTGACCCCGCTTATACCAATAAAAAGTGGTCTCTCATGGCTTTAAGAAGGAAAAATACCCATAATTAATGTACATTCATTTTATTATTTTTTCATAGTTCTTGTTAAATTACAAATATTCATCTAAAAAAAACTGAATTGCAATACAGATATATCGATCATAAACATGTACATTTTTACTTGAAATTTACAAGTAGTCTATTAGCATATTAACTGCAAAGTTAACTAAGGCAACACTTACTTATGCTGTCCATAAATTGTAAAGCTAGCTATGATAACAATTACTCAATGAATTTATTCAGAGCAAAAGCGAAAATCAAATGCACCCATGACATAAATTATAAATGGATCAACTTGATAAACAAAAGGATGTACGAGACACACAAAGGTGAACAGAACATGAGATCTCTTCATTGTGTGCAGGTTTTAAAAACAGTAACATTGATAAAGCAACAAAAAATATGAACCTTTACAATAACAAAAAGAAATCCAATAACTTGTTAGGAGAAAAAGACAAAGACCTCATTCACCCTGGTCATTATGTATTGTAACTCAGACAAATGATTTACTGCAGAATCCAATGCAATACAGTGAAAACAGAGTGAGAAGATATCTAATTATGACGTCATGGGCATTGTGCAGGTTTTCACAACAGATTGTTTCCATTAATGATGGAATTATTAATTGAAATAGGTATTTAGATGATTCCAGCATTATAATAGCAGCTTGTGACATGTACTTCAGTCTGGTTTAGGGTCTGTAGCATACAACTCTATCTTATACATATAAGGAAACCAGTAACCAGACTAAACTTTTTCCCTTTGTTTTCTTTTTGTTTGTTCATCCCTTTTTTGAGAACAATATGCACTCCACCTGCATACTCTGGTAACTCAGTGATCATGGTTACAAAGGATTAAATAAAAGTCTAGTGTTTTATATCTCGTTTTGCAATGTGGTCATTCATAGCAGTGTTGAAACATACCTTGCATAAAAATCCTGACTGCTGGTTATGTTTCGTGGGTGGTTACTAACTAATGCCAGCACATTTATGTAGCAAAATTGGTCCTTGCATGACAATTTTGGTCATTAATGGCAGGTGGTCACCGATAGTAGTGGTCACTCAAATATGGTTTTTCTGCATTTAACTTTTTGGGAAATTAGATATTTTCAAATATTTAAGGGTCCAAACAACAGTACTGTTAATATGATTACCGGTATCACAAATATTATAAACATTATGTTTCATTTTTCAATAAAATACAGAAATCATAATTAGGTCATCTTCAATATCTTCCTGAGCTCCTAGTGCTATGATATAATGAAATAACAAGTGATCATATCAATGATGCAATAATCATTTCTAGCTTTACAGGAAACTTTGATTTTGCAAAAAGACAAGACAAGACTTTATTACACTCAGGTCGTAAAGTTTACAACATATAAGGTATTTAAGAAAAAGAACATGAATTTAGCATTTGATATCATAACATAATGCTTTTGTTTAAACAGTATTTATTGAGGAAAACATTTTCGTGTATGATTTATAACAATATAATATATGGTGATTCAGCAGAAAGCTAGAAGCTTGTTGACAACTGTCGCCCCTATTACAAAGAAATTTTAAAAATCAATAATTGTCTCCCGACTTAAAGTAGATAAGTCATACACAATTATAAATATATACATGATCAGTTCTAGTTTATGTAATTATTTAACAGGGATTACAAAAATTGGAAAACATAGTCTAAGAACCTGCAAATATTTGTCACAAGTTGTGTGTTACCTGTATTCATTAACTGACTGTAAACGTTAAGTCTGGGAAATGTAAAAATGAGGTATACACTTTTGTCTTTGATCATGAAAATAAGAACACGACAGAAGATAGTGATATTCATCACCTATTTCTTGTGACTGACAGAATGTACATTATCTTTTGTTACAGGAAACATTAGCCCATCTTCCAGTTTCAACAGGAAACCTATGATATGCAGTTCTAAACTTAATTAAGCTTTTAGATATATTTTTTGGTAATGAGAAATAGATCTTTTCTAAATCCAAACTTGTTTTAAATAACATGTAATTAAGATCTTTAGATGATGTATTGATGTTAGCTGCCCAAACTTCTCTGTATTGATCTTTTAGTCATAGTTCTACAGATTTTGTTAAACATTTAACTGACACAAAACTTTTGACTTCTCCATGTGTATCTAAATCCAACATTATCTAATATAGATTTAATTTCTAGTATCCATTTATTGTCATAGGAATTATCACAAAAATGTTTGTATAAGAGAGAATACATATGATAAGACATTTTTTCTTCATAACAACTACCTAATCTAACCCAATAGTTTATCATGTGAGTTTTAATGCTAATAATTTAGGGGAACGACCAAGTTCACCATATACCATATACAGAGGGAAACATTTTTTGACATTCAGAATACTTCTAAGGAAAGAAAGATGAATTTGTTCGACTATATCTGATCTTACAAATCCCCAAATTTCACAAGCATGTTAAAATCGGTACAATGGTCTGATTTAACAGTTTTAGCTGAGAATCAATAGGGAAATCTAAATTATGTTTATGCTTTTTAAGTAAATACATACCTTTATTAGCTATGGATACTAGATTTTCAGGCCTTTGAAGAACTTTCCATTCTTGTGAAATATAAGGCCTAAGTAGTTATATTCATCTACAACATCAATACAGGCATTTCTTATCTTAAATTTGTGTGTTCCTTGTATTGATTATAAGTTTCTAGTTATCGCGATATCTACTAAATATATTAAGAGTATATTGCATGTCAACATGATTATCTGTGACATAGTGTCATCAGCATATAAAAGCAACAGAACATTTAACTTGTTTACAAAATCAGTATGTTTGGAAGGTACAGCACAACCTCTATACCCATTTACTAATAAAAATTATTCTAAGTCATTTAGGAACAAGGAGAACAATAATGGAGATAAATTTTCCCTTTGTCTTACACCTTTTTCAGAGGAGAAAAAAACAGAAAATTAATTATTTACACAGACACATGATTTGGTATCATTATAAAGACTTAATGTAACATTAAAACACTTTCCCCTGATGCCTATCAAATACAACTTATGCAATAATCCAGCTCTCCATACATTAGCAAAGGCACTTTTAAAATCAACACAAGTACAAAAAAGTTTCTTTTTGCAAAGTCTAATAAATTCAAAACGGCTGTACAAAAGAAAGATATTGTCTATTGTGGAATAGCCATTCCTGAATCCAGCTTGAGTCTCAGATAGTGATTTATCATCAACGAATTAGGCAATCTTAGATTTAATATAGCAATAAAAACTTTACCAAAAACAGCTAACTAAAGCAATAGGTCTATAATTGGATATATTGGTTTTGTCACCTTCATTTTTATAAATCGGTACAATAACACCTTTAGTCCAACCATCTGGTATGAAGATTGAGATTTAAGCAGCTAACAAGAGTGACCTATCTTGGAGGTGGTTGATAAACACAGGTTGAGATTTAAGCAGTTAACAAGGGTGACCTATCTCAGTGGTGTTTAGTAAAGAGAGGTTGAGATTTAACCAGCTAACAAGAGTGACCAATCTCAGCGGTGGTTAGTAAAGACAGGTCAAGATTTAAGCATCTACCAAGAATGACCTATCTCAGTGGTGGTTGGTAAAGAGAGGTTGAGGTTTAAGCATCTAACAAGAGTGACCTTATGAGAGACACCAATACATGCACTTTGTTACACATTCAAAATGCTAAGATGTCCAGAAACTTGATGGTAAAAAGCCTTCTGGTGGTGAAATATTTCCATGCTGCTTTAAACTTGTTTCTAAAAATATTTCCAATCTAGATACTGGTCCACTCCCTCCTGAGGAAGCTATGTTCTTCAACTTAGGCAAAAACTCCTTCACTAATACATGTAGCAACTTCTGAAATTGCTTTCTGTATTCTCTACACAAAGCATGTCCGGTGACCTGCAGAAGGTCAAAGATCATGGTTGCAGTAACATCTGGAATGGGGTCAATGTTCAGGATCCTTGACAACCAAGTCCAAGCCTTTTCCAGTCCATGAGGATGGGGTTGTCTGGAGCCCCTGGGTGGGGACGAGACAATTATGGCAGCATAGAGCCTCATTATGCCAGACATTCTTTTTAAATATTTGTCCTGCTTCTCTACTTCACCATTTTCATATTTGTAACCACATGCCCTGTTTAAATGAGACAATTAACAATGGTTCAGTATTATTAAATATGAGTGTGAAAAAAAGAAAAGTTTGGTTACAACTCTCCCCGTTATAACATGCTTCACTATAATGCTATTCCAGATATAATGTGGCAATGCTATGGACCCCATAGCCAAAAAAATGAAAATTATTTTAACAAATTTTTGGGGGTTAAAATAAACATTTTTAACATTCATCAACTGTAAAAGTTTACTTCAAAACCACTGTACTTGATTTGGACATTGCCAGAACTGTACAGTCAGCGTGTGGCATAGCCACTATTGTATTCAGTCAATGTCAGATATTGTATTCCTAACAGACTATAGCACACCCAAAATTACCCATATCTATAATTAGCCACTATTGTAATCAGTCCATGTCATCTATTGTATTTGGTAACAGTACATATGACTGTCAAATTTCCTATAGCACTAAAGCCACTCCAGCAGATTAGTGACTTAATCTCTGTAAATACACCTCACTGATCATACCAAAGACCAACTTATTGTAGGTCACTGTTTACTGACACTTGAACAGCAACAGATCACAGAAAGGATGTACATAAGACATGCTGCCGCTTCCTGTGATATGTTGGCGTCCAAGTGTCAATAAACAATGGCCTACAATAGCCTCATCTTTGGTACTTGTCACACAAAACTAGTGATTTATGTGATTCAATGCAGCCCAGAGTTCATTATCCAGTCGCCAGAGAGAAAGTGACAGTCACTGATATATGCTTATTTGTAGCTACAAATAACGTCTATTAAAACAATGAAGTGTCACTTTGTTGTGAAATCAGTTAGATTTAAGTGTGAATTTAGTATTACCAGTATTTACAAGTGAATAAAAACAGAACACTGTTCACTTAAATCATTTGGATAAATAATAAATTTAGGCATTTAATCTCTCAAGGAAAAGAAAAAGCTTATTCTTTGAAAAACAAGTTGGATGTCTTAAAATAACTTAAATCTTGCGAACCTTAAAGTCTGGTTGTTAAGGACTAAAGCTGTGCTAAGAGACCATTTGAAATCACTTGACGATATTCAGTACTGGATCAACATTGATGATATTCAGTACTGGATCAACACTGACGATATTTGTACTGGATCAACATTGACGATATTCAGTACTGGACCAACATTGATGATATTCAGTACTGGATCAACATTGATGATATTCAGTGCTGGATCAATATTGATGATATTCAGTACTGGATCAACATTGATGATATTCAGTACTGGATCAACACTGATGATATTCAGTACTGGATCAACGTTGGTGATATTCAGTACTGGATCGACACTGATGATATTCAGTACTGGATCAACACTGATGATATTCAGTGCTGGATCAACACTGAAGAGGACTGCCCCACTGTTGAATGTAAGACTGATACAGGACTGGTGAGGCTAGAAAACCAGGACACTGAGCCTTTAAAGATTATGCAACTGAGAAACATCCTAGACTTTGCAAGAAAACAAGAATGATCAATTCTCAAACAACATAAATTTGCGAAATACTTAAAGTAGGGAATACACTTCTGTCAAGTGAACAGTGCTTATTCTATTTGGATTAATACTTTTTTTTAACAAATGTGCTTATTTCAGACATCATTGGATTTCAAATGTATTACATACATGCATGTAAGCTTGTTATTTCTGTTATTTTGTGTTTTAGAATTGGTAAAAACATGCTGTGCATGGTGTGATGTAATTCAGTCACTAAACAGCATTATGTAACTGGTGCTTTGAGCTGAAGATGTGATATTTATTTGACAAAAATGACATTATTCATTGCACTTTTTTACAGATTGATGTTCATTAATTACAAAATGTGTTTAGAAGTGGTAAATACATGATTTTGAATTTCTTAATTATAAAAAGAATCACATTCTTAATATTAGGATGTGCTAGCCTCAAGTGCAACCAGAATTTAATATGATTTTTTTTCTGCAACTGACTGAGACTTTTCATCAATTTAAATAACTTTAAACCTGATGACAATGCAGTTGTAGATTAGAAATGAGGACTGACAAGTATATTTATTAAAGGTAGGTGTTGCATCATTCATTTAATGTTATACGATCTATCAAATGTATGAATGACAATATGGGTTGAAGGAAAATAACATGAAGCTTAGTATTATATCTTTATTTCCTTTTTAAATCATTATTATTTGACAAAATTAAATGTACAAATACACCCCAAAAATATCTAATTTATATAAACTAATATTATTACTATATGTTTGACTGGTGTTTTATACCCACCCCCAACACCTTCAACACACACATACAAGCATTCATACAATATTCTATCATTTTCCCTATAATGCGACTCACATTCCACTAAGGCAGGCTTGATGAAAAATTGATATCCAATGTCTAATTTTTGATGCAAGACAAAATGTTCTCTCAACCATTAAAGGTAAAAAGTTGATGGAGCTCTGAGACTTACTTGAAGTATTCCTGTGAACTTTGGCCTTCCTGCCTGGGAATGTAGCAGGGCAATATGTATGGGCACATGTTGTAAAAATGTCCTAGCAATAGTTCACCCAGATCTGGGTGTTCACTCCACAGGCCCACTGTTACCATGGCAATGGCAAAAGCTGTGTCATGCTTGGATGAAACCTGTTCTTCACCTTTTTTCTGAAATATCATATTTACCCATATATAACACACACTGAAATGAAATGTAAACAGCCTAGACCCTGATCTGTTAATGCATCATGTGATGGCAGATCTGGGTCTATGCTGTTTACAGTTGGGCGTGTGTTACACCCAAGCAAATGGCAATAACTCTAACACAATTGCATTAGCAAAGTGATTTATCGATATGCACATCTTCAGGTGATGACAATAATATTCACTAAGTTTCAAGGCAATGCATAAAAAACTGAGGGACTAGTTGTGTTAACAAGATTGGTTCACTGCATCAAGCTACAAGACAAAAAGGACAATAAATCTAACAAAAAATGTGGCTGCAAAGTTGTGGATATGTACATCATCAGGTGATGAACATAATATTTTCCAAGTTTCATGGCAATCCAGTAAAAACTGCCAGACTAGTTTCACTAATGAGATTGTGTCATACACTGCATTAAGCCACAAGACAAAAATGGCAATAACTCTGACAATAATTGTGGGAACAAAGTGAATTGTCAATATGTGCATCTTCAGCTGATGAACATAAACATTTAACAAGTTTCATGGCAATTCAAAAAAAAAACACCGGGACTAGTTGTACTTACAAGATTGTGTCATACACTGCCTTAAACTACAAGACAAAACGGGCAATAACTCTAAAAAAAACTGCGCAAGTGAAGCGATTTGATCTTCAGATCATGATCATAATATTTACCCCTGAAAAGTGTAGAAATTGTGTATACACTGCATAAAGCTACAAGGCAAAAATGGCAATAATCCTAACAAAAATTGCAGGACCAAAGCGATTTGTCAATATACACATCTTCAGGTTATGACCATAATATTTATCAAGTTTCATGATAATTCATCAAAAACTGCAGGACAAGTTGTGCTAGTGAGATTGTGTCATACACAAGACAAAAATTGCAATAACTCTAACAACAAAAGTCCTTTGAAAGAACTAATGCTCTACTGGCTGAAAAGAATTTCCAGGAATCCAAGTTAAGATTGTTTCTTCTTTTTAATTGTTGATTGTTGAAACCATATCTAATAATCTTGAGCAAAAACAAGGTTTCCAATGTGACCTATATTGGGTGTAAAATTGACACCATTTTCATTTAGGACCAACCTGACATCGAACAAAGATACAAGTAGCCATTCAGGAGAAGTAGCAATAACATGATTTTAAAGATGGCCATCATATTGGCCATCTGGATGTAAGATCGGCACCATTCAGGAGAAGTAGCAAAAACATGATTTTAAAGATGGCCATCATATTGACCATCTGGATGTAAGATCGGTGCCATTATAACAAATCTTTTGGTAAAAACCCCATGTCAATATGACCATCCAAACAGAAGGAGTAGTGATAACAAGATTTTCATAGCAGCCATAATAAGAAATCTCCTGGTGAAAATCCCATGTCAATATGACTTTCCATTTAGAAGGGCTAGCAATAACAAGATTTTAAAGATTGCTGTCATCGTGGCCATATTGGATACCAGATTGGCACCATTTTTATTTGGGATCAACTAGACGTCATAAGAAGTCTTTTAGTCAAAATCTCACGCTGATATGACCATCTGTTCAGATGGAGTAGCAATAAAAAGATTTTCAAGATGACCACTGTGGTGGCCATATTGGATGTCCGAGTGGCACCAATTTCATTTAGGACCAACTAGACCATGGGATGAATGTGTGTGTAAAGTTTCATGGCAATCCTCCAGGAAGTTTAGATGGAGTAGAGATAACAAACTTGAACTAACAGAAGACGGACAACAGGCCATCCCATAAGCTCTTCTGGTCCATGACCAGTAGAGCTAAAAGTCTGGACAAATTATACTGTAATATGTCCAAGAATAAATTAAAAATAGACTCAGCTCATAACTGTCTGAACATTCAAAATTTGGAGAAATGTGAATTTTATGGTCAGTTAAAGGAAAGAAAATGAACCATGTGTCTGCAAAACCTTCTAGATCTAATCCAGCATCAATACGGCAAGAAAACTATGTTTGGGGATGCTTTTTTCTTTTAACACTAAAGCTATTAGTGATGGGTGCATTGCTCACTAACATGTGCTTGGCAAGGCCTTAAACAGAGGAACTTGTGTTTTGGAAATCAAAGTTAGAAGAATGGATATTCTGGGGACATAATTCCTCAAAATGTTGATGTGAAATGCTGAAATGCAACTTATTCAAAGTCTCAACAATATAAAGAAGCATGCTAATTTGGTTGAAAATCCAACAGTCCTTGGTAATATTATGCTGTGGAAACCATCGGGAGGACAGGCTATTAGGGGTCATAATGATAATGTGGAATGCTGGAAATATAATTCATTCAGTCTCATTAATATAATGCTGCATGCCATATTTGATTGAAATCCCACAATCCTTGCTAAATTAATGCTGCAGAAACAAAGTCAAGAAAATGGCCAATCTGGAGCAATAACTCTTCTAAATGATAATGTGGAATGTTGGAAATGAAACTCAGTCAAGGTCTTATCAATAAAAAGCTGCAGGAAAAATCTGGTTGAAAGCCAAGAAACTTAGGTAAAGTAATGCTGCAGAAACCAAAGTGAGGAGAACATACAATCTAGGGGCCATAGCTCCTGTAAATGATGTGGATCATTAAAAATCGAACTAATTCAAGGTCTTATTAATATAAAGGTGCAGGCTAAATTGGTTGAAATCCAAGAGCACTCAGTAACGATATGGTGCAGAAACCAAAGTCTGGAGGATGGGAAAGTAGGGACAATTTAGTTGTAATCCAACAGTCCTAGGTAAAGTAATGCTAAAAATTAGAGTCAGATGGATGAAAAATCATTGTGCATAACTCCTATAAATGATGTCATGGAATGCTGGAAAATATCCAAATTGTTTAAGGTCTCAATATTATAGAGCTACATGCCAAATTTGGTTGAAAATCTAACAATCCTTGGTAAAGTTAAGCTCTTGAAAAGAAAATTAGAAGGACACAGGTAATTACCTATAATCAGGGGCCACAACTTCTCTAAATGATGGCATAGAAGGCAGGAAATCTCTTTTTTGTGGTCCCATCAATATAACACTGCATATCAAATTTGGTTAAAATCCAACAATTGCAGAAATGAATTGCTGTCAGAAAGACAGGCAGACTGACATGATTACTTAAGGACTTCACAGACTTCATTGAGTGACATCTTAATTATTTGATAGGGTAGTTGATTATGTAAGCACACTTTGGACGGAAGTTGAATCCTAGGGCTTCGATATTAGGTTTAAAATATTCCCTCATGTTCCAACAAGCATTCAGCTTCACAAACTGTGTATGATCACTATATTCTCACTCAGATCATTGCCTAGTATATGCCATTTAGGGCATGGAAATGGTTGGGCCATAAAAAGATCATTGCCCAATATATGCTGCTCAGGGCATGTAACTGGTTGGGCCAATAAACAGATCACTGCCCAATATATGCTGCTCAGGGCATTTAACTGGTTGGGCCATTAAACAGATCATTGCCCAGTATATGCTGCTTAGGTATGTGTGATGGACAGCACAAAACAAATGTCTCCTCTCTGGCCAAGGGAGAGGGGGGAAAGCAAACTGATATGAAAATACTTTAATTAGTTTCATTTGAAATAAGGTAGATACAAACCACAATCATCCTGGCGATGAGGTTTTGACAGAACAGCTGTGCATCAGGATGATCCCTTATTGAAATTCTCTTATTCCCCACTTCCACTGGCTGTCCAGATAATAAGGACGTCAAACGCAGCAACTTGTCACGCAGATGTTCACCGCTGACAGGGGATATCGCATTGATTGGGATATTTACAGCTTTTTGGAAATCAAATTTCAGCTTTTTTGACTGAAATGAACACATCTTTATCTTTTGACAAACTGTACAGAATACCAAATAGAGCAATTATTATCTAGATGTCATAAGAAAGAATATAAAATGTTATTTCTACATCAAAAAAATTTAAAAAGCAGGATAAATGGCAATAAAATTTGCCTTTATAATATGAAAACTCTAGATACACAGGAAATATTAGTGACATAAATGGCAAAATGATGTAATGTCAGGTCAGGGTTCTTCCGAGACATTTTTTGAAGGCATGGTGGTAGCTATGCACAAAAATCAAGTTTATTTGATTTAACAAGAGTATTATGAATGGCACATTATATGCCCACCCCATGTTTAATAGTCCTCTATATAGGCAGTAGTAGGGCATGGTTGACTCTGGAGATTATAGACCAATGGGTCTCAATGATCAGGATATTAGGTCAAGGTATGTAGTCTTGAACTAACTTACTGTGTGCAGAAAGGATTATTTTCTTATCAGATTCACCTTGACCCTGACCTCTGAATATCTGACCCCAGAAACTTCAGGTTTCTTTATTACCTTAAGTGCAAGCCATCCCCAAAGTCTTGTCAGAGAATGTACTATCAAACAAAAGTTATTCTGCAAAATCATTTTTTCTTCAAGCCACAATGACCTTACCAGTTGACCTTTTGAACCCTCAAATCAATAGGCCTCTTCAATACAATAAGTTCAAACATTCCAAAACTCTTATCAAGGTACATGGTCAAGTAAGTTCAAGTCCTCCAAAAACTTTGGTCAATGTACATGATCTAGAACTAAAGTTATTATGCAAAAACCATTCTTCTTCTGTGAGTGACAGTGGCCTTGATATCTGACCTCAAAATCAATAGGTTCTTTTGTTACCCAAAATGTAAGTCATCCACAAACTTTGGTGAAGGTACATGGTGGAAAGCAGAAATGTTTGTGCAAAAAAACATTTTTATTTTTCCCTTCGTGACCCTAACCTTCGACCATTTGATCCCAAAATCAACAGGCTTCTTCCTCACCCCAGGTCCAAATCATCCACAAAGTTTGGTCCAGGTCTGTGATGTAGAAATAATGTTATTGTGCAGAAACCAAGTTTACTTTGTAGTCACAGTGACCTTGCCGTTTGACCCTTTGATTCCAAAATCAATAGACTTCTTTCTTACCCCAAGTGTAAGCCATTAACAAAGTTGGTCCAAGTATGTAATGTAGAACTTATGTTGTTGTGCAGAAACCATTTTTCTTCTTTCTGTCACAGTAACCTTGACCTTTGAACTTTTTACCCTGAAATCAACAGGCTTCATCCTTACCCCAAGAGCAAGCCACCTACATACTTTGGTCCAGATTTGTGATGTAGAACTAATATTTTTCTGCAGAAAACATTTTTCTTCTTTCAGTCACATTGGCCTTGACTTTTGATGTCAAAATCAACAGGCTTTTTCCTTACCACAAGTGCAAGCCATCAATGAAGTTTGGTAACTATTGATGGTGAAAAACTCAAGTTATTGTGTGGAAACAATATTGGTAACAGACCAACAGATGAACACATGGATGGACAACATCACAACAGAATATGATCTGCCTTAAAGCAGGCATATACAAATGAGCTAAAAGAGTCCCTAATTAACATAAATAATTTTATACAGTGATATAATGAATTCTACAGGATACTCTTCAACTCTAGCATGCTGAACTCATGACCAAAAGGGTGCAGATTAAAATCCTTCCACTGAATCAGCCTGGGTTGGCTAACATGTGTCCTTTGTGCAAGACATTTTCATTTAAACTGCCTTGGCACCAAATAACTGTCATTTTTTGCTGAGACATAAAACCCCAAACCAAACCAAAATAGAGTACTAATAGCAAATTATGCATTATTTACCAAACCAAAACGGAGTACTAACTGCAAAATATGCATTATCTACCAAACCAAAATAGAGTACTAATGCAAAATATGCAATATCTACCAAACCAAAATAGAGTACTAATTGCAAAATATGCATTATCTATCAACCTGGAGTATGAGGAACAGGCATGGCCAATTAGACAACTTTGTTACAGAATATACAGTATTTAGCAAGTAAACACTGATGAGGAATACACATTCATCATGAAAACAGTGATAGATGAAGTAACAAAATCAGTTGTTTACATACTAAATGGCAAATTGCACATTTATGGGTACCATATTCATGTACTAAATTTTTAATAAGATATATTCAATTAAAAGAATAGACTGAGGAAAAAAAAACATTTTATTCTAACTAACATTGCAAAAATGTGCATTTTTTCATTTGCCCCCAAAAATTCACTGAAATACACTGAAATTACAGATTATTAACAGTGATATTTGATCATTAACCAACAACGATCAACCTGGAATTACTACTAAGAGGAATGTCAGATGCTCAATCAATATCAGTACAGGTTTGGGGGCTAGATTTATCGACCTAGTCATATAGTACAGTAAGCAAAACACCAAGAGTAAAAATGTATATGGTACAGAATTCAATGTCATAAAATTGGTGTTACATCTCAGACAAGGTTTTCCAAAAACTTCCTACTTATTTTAAGTTGCCCTTGTTAATTAATGTTGAAACACTAGATGTGGGGCAATTTATTCCATATGAATGGAGACAGTTCCTCATAGGTACTGTGTAAAAAATTTGCTTTGTTTTTGGTTTAGAAAAAGATGTAATGTAAGACACCAATGGGATCTTTGTCCTACAATATTCTCAACTTCACTGGAAATATCCACCCACAGACTCATTACATCATCTAATACAATTAATGTACGATGGGTAATTTTTTTCTCCATTTTTTTTTATTATTACAGAGAAGTCACAGCCATTCAAGTGATTTTTTTTGTAAGAAATGTGATATCAAAATAAAATTACACTTGTTACATCATGGTTTTCCAATATACCTTACCTGTTAGTTGTCACTAACACTTGTTATATAATGGTTACCCAATATACCTTACCTGTTAGTTGTCACGTGCAGTCAATAGGAGTATACAAACATCCTGTATGTCTATATACTTGTATTGACTGCACATGACAACTATCTTCTTTTTTTTTCTTGGAAGAATTAGCATTATGAAAACATCCTCGATTCAATATAAAAAAATGTTATTCAAACTTTAAATCCAATGAGTAAGTAACAATGGACATGAACAAAACTGGTTATCGAGCAGGAACAGAGGCTGGAAAATTTGAAGTTCTTGAAAATCAGTTACAACACTCACACCGCTTCTTAATTATTTTAAAGCAAAATACCTTGTAAATTGAACTTGGTCACCAATTTAGAATTATTTATACTATTTTCCATCTTTACAAAGCGAAAATTCCATTCACAAACTGTTGTTTACATGGATGCAACTGTAGCGAGAAAGTAGGCATACTTCCCTTTCATCTGCCTCTCAAATAAACAGCATGCGCTTTGCATTACATCAGGCTATTATAAATTGATAGCATATAGATGTTGTAATATAAACACTGCTTGATGTAGAAAATGTCAGTTATTTTTCCAGTTACTGCCAATATTTCATAAGAATTCAAGATGTAACATCCTGACATCAAGCTGATTTATAAAATTCCAAAAACTGCATCAGAAATTCTTTTAGTGCAATCTTTTTATGACTTTTATCATTAATTAGGTCAACACATTTACTTTCCTTGCAAAGTTAAACAAGGTCAGAAATTTATGAGATTGGCAGAAAAATTTTCCAATTTTGAAATGTTAACACTTTGGATACGAATGTTACATCTAAACATGGTGAAGAATAATTTGATAATTTACTGTTTATTTCATTCTGAGAATCTCTTCATGGTTTCAAATGTATATAGTTATGCTTTCTCAGTAAATTGAATGCCAATGACTGCTCTCTTATTGAACAGCTGGGCATTATGATGGCATTTAATCCTGACACCCTCAGTGCACACATGATCAAACTTGGGAACATCCTTAACATTTAGGTTGAAAGTTTTAGTTTATAAATTTATTTAACCAGTAATCAATTAAATATATATCAATGTTATCTTTCTATTATTGACTGCAAATAATATAAGCACCAGTTTTAAGTTTTGTTGACTATTTCAGGAAATACTGACATTTTTGTATAGACATAACACTTATCTTATGCCATTGAATTATGTACCATATACAGTGATTCCCACTGATTTGCATGTTTTTGCCAGGAACAATTATGAATAATAACTTGGGTATACATATATACAGACAAATCTCAAATCCAAAAGAAACAACTCTTACCAGTAATGTTTATACCATGTAATCAAAGATATATAAAGTTACAATATTTAATACACAATTACTGAATAAATCCAATCTTACTTATGTAAGGGATATGATTAAGTTTAATAGTACATTATCTTTTAAAGCTCTATTGAATTATATAATGTAAAATACACAGAATATACCAAAAGTATGTGAGGTTAAATAAGGTAGCACAAAAACCTTGTGAGATTTTGACAACACTGAATACTCTGGATTCTGAAAGTCAGGTCATATTAGAAAACAAAATGCACCAATTATAGCAATACCTGCCACTTTTTTCTGTATCTATCCAAGCATCAGTTATTGCATAGTGTAGTATTATCTTGTTCATTTCAAGGTCTTTTAATGTCCTAAAGTTTAGCGTAAATATGTCTCTCAAGATTGTGTCCAATGCACTTTAATGTGCTATTTGTGTAATGGCCACTATTTTGATCGAATCTGGCTATGCAAATATATAGGCTAAGCAAATAACACATATGCATATATTAAGCAATTAAATTTATTGATAAAAGAATCTGTGTATTGAAACTTTATGTATGTATCCAGTATATGCAAATAAACTGTTTTGAAAGTAAGTTGGATGTTCATGTAGCAGAACAAACATTATCTGGCCCTGGTTTCACTAAACATTTAAATTTGTCTTCCTCAAACTGAGATTTTAAAATATCTTTCTCACTGCTTGGTTTTGGAACTAAGAGCTTTTTCGCTTAACATTAAGCAGGCATTAAGGATTAAAATACAGTCATTATATCCTGCATTTTCTGAAAATAGTTTTGTTTTTATCTTTGAGAAAATATTGAGGATTTCCTCAAATTTGAAGAATTCTTCAATTCATTTTTCAAAGATAAAAGGACTCCAAGGCTAACAATATTTAAACTAAAGAGTCATTATTAATCTTTTGTATTGTATCTACCTCTCACAAAAATCCCAATATCATCAGAAATATCATAAACAAGATAATGCAAAATCTCAATTTGAGGAAGATTTTTTAGAATTTGAGTGAAACTACACCCTGATCTTGGCAAGGGACATAAGATTATTTCTAATAATCTGCAGTTTGGATAATCTAGCATGTATTTATACATGTTAAAAATGTTTAGGGGACATAGTGTTGGTTTGGATACACCCAAACTTTAGATCCTGTGAATTCACTTGCATTCATCTGGTACCCACTTTCAGAAATTTCATGGTCACATAGTGGACTATAAATGTAAGGACCAAACAAAATATGTAATCTATGAAGACATTAGGACCCCTTTCTCATTATGAGGCATACCTGCAAATTTTTGTGCTGAAAAAAAGGTAATGTTCTGCAAAATAAAAATTCTGATACAATGATGCCAACCCCTATCTACATTAAATATGAATGTCAGCTTTAAAAAATCTGAATCTTAACATAAAAACAGGAATATTTCATATTTTACCCAACAATTTATTTCAAGCATTATACCTCACCAATTCAAAGTGCTTTTTGGTTGAAATGTGCTTCCTACAATTATCTTACACACTAAAGTCTGTTGAGAAAGGATTGCATAGGTATGGTATTTATAAAATCTTTATGCCTTGCATATCCTGTTTGGAATTTTTGTAGCAATGTGGTGTTTTTGCCAAGATAGTATCATCACTGGGCATTTATTCTGACATCTTGTTTGAACATTTTCTGGTGAATCAGGGTGCCAGGCTGACACGATTTCTGATTGGTCAATATTAAGTTGCTTTTGTGATACAAATGCTTCAGCAATCTAGATATACTGGTGTTCAGGTTGTGGTTTGCCTATATATAATTTTATCTCAGCAATCTAGACATACTGGTGTTCAAGTTGTGGTTTGCCTAGATATAATTTTATCTCAGCAATCTAGACATACTGGTGTTCAAGTTGTGGTTTGCCTATATACAATTTTATCTGAGCAGAAAGTCAGAATCTGGTAGAAGTAATTGTGCAATCTGAGGTTAAAACAGGAATTATTCTGCCAAAATTGGAATGGTTGGCATCTTTGTTGATACCCTCAAAAATAAATGAAATTTACAGTAAGTGAAGTTGACAAAATAAAGTATTTCCTTAAATAAATTGGGAATGTAAATATTCATCATGATCTTACCTGTGGTGTAGCTGAAAGTGATTGTATCTTTTGCTCCACTGATTTCAATTTCTCCTCTAGTCTAGTATACTCCAGAAAAGTCCTTATATCCACACATGGGAGCTCAACTGAAACAGACGCCATGAAACTTCAAAAACATACATAGGTTTGGGCCCCAAATCTTTTACCTAAGCTTTTTTTTGTTCAAGATTAGACAAGGAGGGAAAAATCCAGTCTGTCAGCCCAGGACAAGTTTACACATTTGCTTGACAAGTAGTATATTGTGTTACTTGTCTAGAATTTTATATATAATATGAGGACGAATTCAGACATTTATGAATTTTCCTTAAAACTCTTATTCCAAGCAGCAGTCTTTCCAGGAACCCTTTGTGAAAAAGTAGGGAAAAAGTAGTGGATAAATGAGATATTTTATAAAGAAAAATGGTATTAAATGTATGTAAATTGCTAGAAAAATAAAACCTTTACTTGACTTACCTTTATAAACCTGAACAAAAGCATGCTCTTCCTCACATACTCTAAGTTTTATTTTATTTAAAACTTCATTGTGATCATGTATTGTCATTTTCACTGTATTTTTTAGGCACTGACTTGAACTAGAAATATGATGATAGAACATGCCCCATCTCAGTGCCTTAAAACAGACCCAAATACAAAAACCTCTCCATTTATGAACCTCCAAAGTGAGACCAGTCCCCAAAAGCAGCCACACATGATGTTATTAAGTAAAGACAGAACTTTATGCAGACAAAAAAAAGTTATGAAGCATGGTAAGTACAAAACAATACATTAGACTATTCAAGGTCATGAAGAAAAGCAGATATATTTAGTTCAGTTACTTTAAATTTTGTTGATAGGCATAATTTACATATATAGAAATCTTTAAATCAACATGTAAAATTAGAATTTGATGAATGGTACTCTTTTTCTAAGTGTCTTACAACCAAATCTTACCTATGTCCTCAAAAAAGCGGTAACTGCTAAATATGGAATTTCTTTCTTTTCTGATATATATTTTTTTGTCATCAGTGAAAAAAGACGCAACAACTTTAAATATGCAAAAAGAGTTTATGCAGTGTCAGGTCTAATTTTCTCTTCTTTAGATGAATGGGAATAAAGTGAAAACAGCAAGCTTTTAAAACATTTGGAAAATAATTTCACAACCTGTTAACCTTTGTGCAAACCTATTGGTCCTTATGAAGTTACGAGACTTTGATAATGAATGACAAACCTTTTTCAGTGCCAGCTGCTGCTGCTGCAGTGGATGTCACAACCCCATATGAGGCCCCACTCTGCGATGATTGTGATGCCACTACTATGGGAGTAGACGATGCCAAAGGGAATCCAGTAGGGACCTGTGTTAACAGAATTTCCATATAATCCAAGGAATATGTACCTATTACCAGAAAATATGACGCATACACAATAAGTTCCTTTGTGAATGTAATGCAAGGTGTGATTGATCCAACATCAATATTTATCACAGTGAAGTCCATCATAAACTGTGAAAATTTGTATTTCATGGTGACATAGCAACACATGTTGTGACCTACAGACACACAAAATGTCATTTTTAACATCTGTATGAAATTTTTAAAAAAATGTGGCAGAATAGACTGAATGTTGTGTATAAGGATTTAAGGATGCTAATGTTGTGTATGAGGATTTAGGGATACTAATGTTGCATATGGAGATTTAAGGATGCTAATGTTGTGCATGAGGATTCAAGGATGCTAATGTTGTGCACGAGGATTTATGGATGCAAATTTTGTGTATGAGGATTTAAGGATGCTAATGTTGTGTATGAGGATTTAAGGATGCTACTGTTGTGCATGAGGATTTAAGGATGCTATTGTTGTGTGTGAGCATTTAAGGATACTAATGTTGTGTATGAGGATTTAAGGATACTAATGTTGTGTATGAGGATTTATAGATGCTAATGTTGTGCATGAGGATTTAAGGATGCTATTGTTGTTTGTGAGCATTTGAGGATACTAATGTTGTGTTTGAGGATTTAGAGATGCTAATGTTGTGTACGAGGATTTAAGGATGCTAATGTTGTGTATGAGGATTTAAAGATGCTAATGTTGTGCACAAGGTTTTAAGGACACTATTGTTGTGTATGAGGACTTAAGGATGCTAATATTGCATATGAGGATTTAGGGATGCTAATGTTAGGTATGATGATTTAAAGATGCTAATCTTGTGCACAAGGATTTAGGGATACTAATGTTGTGTATCAGGAATTAAGGATGCTATTAAAAATGTTGCATATGAGGATTTAAGGACACTAATTTTGTGTACAAGGATTTAGGGATGCTAATGTAGCATATGCAGATTTTAGTATGCTAATGTTGTGTATGAGGATTGAGGGATGCTAATGTAATGTTGTGTATGAGAATAAAATGATGCTAATGTTGTGTATGAGGATTTAAAGATGCTAATATTGTGCACAAGGATTTAGGGATGCTAATGTTGTGTACCAGGATTTAAGGATGCTAATGTTGTGTATGAGGATTTAAGGATGCTGATGTTGTGTATGATGATTTAGGGATGCTAATGTTGTGTATGAAGATTTAAGCATGCTAATATTGTGTATGATGATTTAGGTATGCTAATCTTGTGTATGAGGATATAAAAATGCTAATGTTGTGTATGTGGATTTAAAGATGCTAATGTTGTGTATGAGGATTTAAGGATGCTATGTTGTGTATGAGGATTTAAGTATACTAATGTTGTGTATGAGGATTTAGGGATACTAATGTTGTCTATGAGGATTTGGGGATGCTAATGTTGTGAATGAGGATTTAAGGATGCTAATGCTGGTTTTACCATCACAAACAACCATAAAATCTTCAACAATAAGACTTTTATATCCTAAGTGAATGTGCAAATGGCCCTGTATAGCTAAATCATCTTTTGGTTACAACTATTCAAATCTTTATAAATACATGGTTTTGGGATGAAAACTGAAGCTCTAGGGGGTTATCCTGAGCACACTGGATGAATTATGTTTTTTAAGTATATATGATGGTAATAACCTGGAAACGATCCTATTTAAGGCATGTCATTGTTTTGTCATATATTCTCCTTTTTATAGTTTTTTTTGTTGTTCTGAAGTTTGATTTTATGGTAAATTGTTGAAAATATTAACAGTCATAATATGCTGCAAATAGAAATGTTACAAGATTTGTGTTTGTAAAATACAGTACATATGCCTTCACTGCAGCCCAAAGAAAGACTCCAAAATGTTTGAAAAAAATGCCCAAAACACTTGAAAAATTCATTTAAAAGATATACAGATTTAATCAGGTCATTAGGAATAGCAATAACAAGATTTTCAAGATGGATGCCATGGTGGCCATATTGAATGTCGGATCAGCACAATTTTTATTTAGAATCAACCTGACACAATAAGAATTCTTCTGGTGAAACAACTTTCCATTTAGGAGGAGTAGTAACAAGATTTTTAAGATGGCTGCCATGGTGACCATATTGGCTGTCCAAGTCAACCATTTTCATCTAAGACCAACTAGACCTTGGAATGAATTTGTGTGTTAAGCTTTAAGGTAATCCTCCAAATAGTTTAGGAGGAGTAGCAATAACACACATGTGCTAACAGATGAATCGATGACAGACAACAGTCCATCCCAAAAGTTCTTTTGGTCTATGTCCAGTGGAGCTAAAAATATAAACATTGCTTTAAATACTGTCAAATTCTAAAATTGTCATCTACATATGCATAAGTCATTTGCCTTGACGATGTGGTTTCTGCATAATTGTGCTAATGTGGTTTACTGAACAAGTCCCAAAAGTCTAATGAAGTCTAAAAAAAAAACCTTGTAAAAGAGTGGTAAAGTCCCTTCCAATGACATGAAAATGTAATCATTTACATATGGCTAGAAACATGCCCACCAAATCTAATTTGTATATGTCAAGTGTTTCTTGTGTAATTGTGCTAATGAGCTAACTGCAGAGGACATATATGGATAGAGACTGACAGGAGGAAACCAAGATGAACCCTCTTTTTTAACCATGGAGTCATAACAATACTGAATGCAAAATGTAAAAGCATTTAAATCTGGTAATTGATGTACAATGACCTTTGCCTTTTTAGCTGCTTCTGCTGCTGCTGCTGCTGCATCTGCATCAGCTTTTTGTCCTGCCTTGTTTGCTGCTTCTGCAAAAACATTGTAAAAATAATAACATTATAGTGATAATACACAGATTGTGAAGTTCCAACATTTGCCAGAACATATGGAAAGATTTGGAACCTGAAGGTGAAGCCCAAGGATTCAAGTTCATTCCCAAAATGTTTCAGCAAACACTGGGTGAATTTTGCAATTATTCTTACATATTCAATCATCTTATCAATAAACATTTAAATCCAACCCTTCAAACAAAGATCTGTCTTGCAATGTTGATGCCTGAATACTACCTGCAGCTATGAATAGCCTTGTATATATATACAAATATCAATAGTGCTAATGTTTTTCTTCTAGTTTTGAATAAGAGCTACTGCACATCTATTGGGAAAGCAGCTTCAGAGCTCAGCTCAAAAATCATACAACTCATTAGACAATGACACACTGCAGGTGAGAGTATTCAGGGTATGCTTAACTTCAACAACCCTAATGTCAAAGTAGATGTACTTCACATTTATCACCAGTACATTGATCTCATGAATTCACTATACATGCAACTAAACCTTATATTGTTAACATATTCATTCAGCTACTCATGTGACATGGCCTTAGATTAGCGTGTGTACAACAAATGTGTTAAAGTGGCATGTGAAATTCCAATATTTGAAAGAACAGATGGCCAAAAGTGAAAGATCTCAAACCAGTGAATGTGAACATATTGCTGGTTATCAAAGACATATAGATATCAATTAGGAGCTATTGGGAAAAATAAAATGCATCAATTATAAATAGAAATGCGTTATAAGCAAAATGAACTCTAGCTATTAGTCATGGATGCATCACAAAGGGCCCACTCACTAACATGTGTCAAGCAGGTCCTTAAACAGAGCATGTGTTTGGAAATAAAAAGTGGGTGTATCCTGGAATCGGGGGCCAAAACTTCAAAAAATGATATTTGCTTGCTATCAACCCCATGCAAGAGTTTATTAATGTAGAACTGAAAAAAAAATGGCTTTAAATTTAATGACCCCTGGTATTGTTTTGCTACAGAAACACAAGTTTGAAGGCGAAGGTAGTCAAGGGCCATATCTCCCCTTATTAAACCGAATGCTGACAAGCAATCTCATGGGGGATCTTGGCATTATAAAACTGCTTACTAATTCTGGAAAGAGTCTAATAATCCTTGGTAAAGTTATGCTGCTGAAACTTAAGTTTAAAAGGAAAAACCATCAGGGTCCATAAATACACTAATTTCTGATGCAGGATGCTGACAATCAAATTTACTATAGATTGGATTAATAGAACATTCCATACAAAACAAGGTAGAAATCCCATACTGCTTGATAAAGTTATGCCAGAAAACAATGTTAAGAACAGATGGGTCATCAAGGGCCATAACTCCACCAAATCATGAAGCAGAATGACTGTAATCCTACTAATCTGTGATCTAATTGATATAAAACTGCAAACCAAATTTGATCAAAATCCAACAAATCCTTGATAAAGTTATGCTGCGGAAATAAAGTTTACTTCCTCTTGGGATAAACATGTTGATCATCTGTCAACTCCTTATAAATGAACAAATCTCTGTCAGATTTTAATGTTCCTTTGTGATTAGTGTCAAAGGCATCAAAAAGTCATTTTATCTAATGAGGGTATAAGGGAAGCATGCAAAGATAACTGCATTTAAGTGTAGGCATATTAAAAAGAGTACCATAAACAGTACATTATATGCCTGCCATGACCAGCATTTTTTGCAGAAAAAAATTCTTTTAGTCTCTCTGACTTCGACTTTTGACCTACTGACCCCAAAATCAACAGATGCCTTTCCTGTTGCAAATACCAGCCATCCAGAAAGTTTTGTCATGGTTTGTGGCATACGACTCAAATTATTTTGTTAAAACCATTTTTCTTCTTTGAGTCCCTCTTACCTAGACCTTTGACCATTCAACACAAAAGCAAAATATCCACAAAGTTTAGTCAAGGCATGTGGTTCAGAACCGAAGCAGTTTTGCAGAAATTGGTTTTCCTTCTTTCAGTTCCTGTGACCTTGACCTTTGACATTTTGACCCCAAAATGAATAGGTGTAGTCCTTGTTTCAAATGCAAGCTATCCACAAAGTTTGGTCAAAGTTGGTGATAACAAACTCAAGATATCATGCTGAAACCATGGTTTCTTAGAGTCACCGTGAGATTGACCTTTGGAACAGGTGTCTTTTTTATATCTCAAATGCAAACCATTTACAAAGTTTGGTCAGGTCAAGCTATTGTGTGGAAACAGTTTTCCTACTTTCAGTCCCTGCGATTTTGACCTTTGACCTTTTTGTACCCAAAATGAATATGTTTCTTCCTTGCCCCAAATGCAATTTACTTACAAAGTTTGGTAATGGTAGTTTGTGGAGAACTTGAGATATTGTGCAGAAATCAAATAGGGAACAGACAGATATATGAACTGACAATATCACAATAGGCTCCACTTTATGGCAGGCATATACAAATCAAAGTTTCTTGTCTCATCTATAGTGTCACTTTTTACCCTCAATGACTGACCAATTGACCACAATAATGTAGAAACTTTTGAGTCCTTTGTTGATGTAGAGTCATGTGATAATAAATCCAACAGAATATAATTAGAGCAATTCAAAGCATTTTAATAAATTCAGCACTCAGATACTGTGGCTGTAATGTTTTCTTTTTGACGGAATTAAGAAATTGTTGTGAATTTTGTTGTTGTCCTGAACCACAAATTTAAAGACTTAATAAAAAATTAGCCACATATAATGAAGAAACCACACACACCCCACTATTTTCTTACTATGTTTCATTCCTAGAGTTCAACAAAGCTATTTGATAGATCAACCTCGTTACTGTAATCTGGTTATAAAACATTAGCTTTTACATGTGTGTGGTTTTTTTTAACCCTCTGAAAAAGGAATTATAAAGCATTTTATATTGTTTCAATGCACACGTATCTATACAGTATTTGGTTGCTGCATAATTTCCACTCACTGCCTTAAATTGATATGTTGTGAGGTAAGTATGGACAGAGAAAAATGAGAAAAAGCATAAGGTATTCAAACACCAGCATTACTGAAAATGAAAGAAAGAATAATAAATTATACTAATATATGAAAATTAGATTTATTACTTATTCAAATTGATCCTTCATTCAAGTGCAACTGTTAAAAATTTAAATCTTCCTGAAAGCACATCTCATTTTATCCATGCATGTTTAATCCAAATGAACAAGAAGACTCTAAAATACTACTGCTTGAAACATAATTACTAATGAAACACTATCTATATACACTAATTACAACAGAGGATCCATTCAGCATGATCGGCTTGATTAATGAGGTTGCAAGGTCCACTAATACTTTACACTGATCATCACCAGTGACATCTTCCTTTTCCCTGATGGTCTCCATAACTTTCTTCTGCATACCAGTTGCGGAAGTGTGATTTTAATTCTACTTTGCAGACTTTATTTATTGTCAAGTTTAGTGGTTGAAGTCAGTTTGTACATAAGGGAGGCACAAACAAACGAGTGTATACATTGTCTTTGAATTTAGTTAGCATCTTTGCACTTTGATGGGCTCTAAAGACATCAAATATTGCCACTGCCTGCTGATTGCACTGAGCAAGGGGCAGCTGGTCATGTTTTTGGTTCACATATGGAATGATGACATTATCCACATAACAAATCATAGATTCTTCATTACTCCAGTGTGAATCTGTTTGAGTCACATCCCAATAGTGAGGGAAAACTACACCCTTAGGCAGGCATCTGCTACTCTTCCCTGTGTAAATGAGCTGTTGCAGCAGAAGAGTACCATATTTTCTTACAGCGAGTAAAATTGTAATTTGTGTCTTGTGATCAAGTTTAGAAATCAACACTTGTTTACATCCACAGACAGTGGTTTAAAGAGATCATACAGATGTGCTGTAATAACTGATTGGCTTAGTGTTGTTGGCTGCCTTGGCTTCCATTGATGCTGACTCAAACAAAAATATGGTTTAAGTGACTGATCTTTAAGGGTGTTTGATTTGTGCTCCTATAGATGGTAGTACTGTTTTAGTGTTGTTGGATGCATTGGCTTCCACTGTTCCACTGATGTTATGCACTTGGACCTTTTTTTTTTTTTTTTTTACAAAACCATAAAAATTTAGACCCATGATAATAAATGATACTACAGTGTATGTACATATATATATATATAAATATATATATATATATATATATATATATATATATATATATATATATATATATATATATATATATATATATATATATATATTGGAAGCTGTAATTGAAGTTAACCTGTAGAAATAAAAATAGTCTTACCTTTGATTTCCCTCCACCTTAAAGATCCTAACCTACGAGTTCTGTGAATCTATATGCAAAGCCTGGTAACACTGTACAAAGTGCATATAGGCAATAAGGCTATTTAATATAGAACAAATTAAAGTCAAAAAGTCAAACAATCCAATGACTGGAGAGACAATGTGACTGCCTTATCTCATCTATTTTAACCTTTCTTGCACATCTTGAAAATGTTTATGGAATACAAATGCCTAACTACAGTGCCTGAAAAAGTGATATAAATACAAAACCTAATGAAGGTGTGATGGATGGATGGATAGATGGACTGATGAATGGACAACAGTAACACTATATGTTCCTACCACTATCATGGTGCAGCATAAAAGTATACTCTTGGCTGAAAATATACTTACCAAATCCCTCTTTCCAAAATTCATATGCATTTTGTGCCCTCTCTATTATCCCCTTTATTTTCTGGTGATTCTCTGGAGTCACTGCCCTTGTTTGTTTGCAATGCTGCACAGTCTTCTCACAATTTTCTGTGAGTGTATGGATGAGATTGATGGACTTTTTGGCAGCTTCTGACAGATGTTGCTGGTATTTGAAGCTAGATGTCATTGTCTGAACTTTGGTATCTAATGCTGTCAAATCGCTGTGAGATTTTTGGATTGACTCTAAGTGCAGTTGTAGTTCTTCCTCCCTGAAACATTTGATTATGTTTGCAAAAGGTGCTCCCAACTGCAGACAGACCCAGCTCTGCAGTCACATAATACACTAGAAGATTATGATCTGCACTCCTCACTTTACATGATGATTTGGACAAAAAGCGTAGACTTTGATCTGCTGGTACATTATGCAAAGGTACATCTTGCACCACATTATGAAAACTTTTTGAGCAAGAAACTCAGGATCAAAGTGCCAAAACTACAGGAGTCTATTTTGAACTGGAGTAAAGCTAGAATCTGGGAACTTTCAGACTTTTCTTAACTTGGGTCCCTCTATTAGACTGCCAGATTTCCATAACATGGCTATACTCTAAGCATCATATCTCATTTTGGGATTTTCAGCTTCAGCTTGAGTTTCATTCTCAAAAGTTTTGAGAATACAGGGTCTGGAGATCATAAAGCACCTGAATTTAAGCTTGAGATTTTGTTTCAACCAATCATAAATAAAATTACTTTTGAATGTTGGTTTCTTACTTGCTGACAGTGAAAACTCAATCTCGAACTCAAGATCAAAGTTTTATAATCTCCAGGCCTGGCCCTATATTCTCAAAACCTTTTAAGCACAAAACTGAAGTTCAAGCTCAAAATCTGAACATTCTGACAATCTGTAATTTTGATTAAAATAATGTAAAAATCAAAGAACGTTCCAAATTTTCTTAACATTGGTCACTCTACATGAATGCATAATTTCACTCAAAACATCATATCAAAGTTTGGGGTTTAAAGCTCAAGTTAAAGTTTAGTGCTCAAAAAGTTTTTAAAATACCTGGTCTGATTCTGTTGTTTTCAGTTGGGTGAATGTTATACATGGGTAAATATGGTATTTCATAGACTGGTCTATGTTTATAACTATACATGTCTTAGCCTAAATACATGCAAATGATTTACATATGCAGTTAATGCAGAATATTTTAAACATAAAATCTGATTGGTTTGCACATTGCCGATATGCATAAAATGTAACCACAGTGCAACCCCTTAAGCAGCCACACAGAGAATGGAAAATTTTGGCTATAAAAAATGCATTGATGGAATTAACAAGATGGAAATCCAGAAGCTGGCTGGGTGTGAGAGATTATTGTTGAACATTATGATAGGTTGCAGTATCTGATCCAACAATTTATTTTTGCATTTCTTCTTAATCTTCCTAAATTTGAAAATATCAGTTTGTAACAATAGCAATACTTGGATTTTTGTTGACAATAACTGATTTACTGGAAAGAAAATTATAATATAAAGATCAAAGTAATAGATCAATAAAAAGTACATATAATTAGCATTTGTAAAATAAACAATTTAGTGTGCATACTGTGAAAAAAGGGTCATAGGTCAGTCACACAAATTTAATATGTAGTGTTTGGATAGTTTAGACTGTGTCCAGGATAACTGTTTCGAAGATTGTATGAAATTTAGGACAATACAGAAAATTTAGGACACATTAGTCAACGACCATGGCATTTATATGACTGTATGACTCCTACTGATAATCTGATAATCAACTGTTCTTTATACATTTAATACAGAATGTGTAATTGTGAATTAAATACAATTTTCTTTGTATTTTACCTAAATAAATTCATTGTATTCTTTATTCAGAAAATCAACAAAACCCAAAAGTAAGGAACAATTTAATTTTAGCAGTGAAATGATAAAATATGGGATTAGCTGATTATCTGCTGGACAGATTAATTATCTGTTTTCCTGCCACTAATAATTTACTGGTGTAATAATGACTTATTTACTTTCTTATTTACTTTCTTACATGTGATTTACCATATATATGTAAGTCAAAAAATAATAATATGTGTTTCCTATTGCACTGGTTTTAAAATTAGGGTAGGCACGAATTTTTTTTTTTTTAAACATTATATATAAATCAATATTTCAAGCACTTCAAAGTACTGGGCAAAACAAGCTCAATTAGATGCACAAATCAATTTCGGCAATGTGATTTTTTGTCTTTTTTGGAGGTGGGGGGTAGTGCTAGGGTCGGCAATGAGAAACAGGTACAGTCCGCCAACCGGAAACACTGATATTTTTTTTTGGGCCTAAGATGTATTTGTTTCAGTAGAAATTTTCTTTTAACCAGTTCTTATTAAAAAAATAAATACTTAAGACAACGACTATACTGAATTGACTGATATTGGTGATTATTGATAAGTATTCCAAAAGCTGAAATGATACCCCTTTTAGGAAAGCTAACTGTATCTGCCATATTTTGTAAAAATTGTTGTTTGAGTAAAATGTTTATGCTGACCCAAGACTCTTTACTTTTTCAGTGAAAAAAATGGAAAATAATATTTTTTAAAAGTTTAAATGGAAAGTAAATATTATTTAAAACACCCCAAAAATAAAAATTAAATGAAAGATAATATTTATGAATTTACTTTATGCTGATGAAAGATGTTCCCAGAAAATTTTAACATATTTGTGTACAGTTTAAATGCTCAATTTTAACTGTTTATGGTTTGCAAAATAACTGTTCAACTGTTGTAGACACATGTAACAATATCATACAAATATTAACTAAAACCACGTCAGATGGATATAGAATATTTAAATATTATTAAAACGAACACAAGTTCATGCTGTAATTCATCATTTATAACTAGTGAATTTTTTAAAAATGATAAGATCATGAGATCAAAATTGACCCCCCAAAAATACTTACAGCTTTTGAGTATTGATTATTTCAGTATCAAAACCTGATTTATATATTTCAAAGCATGGATAAATGCTAACCATAGTTAAAAATATCCCAACTAACTGAGACTGTGATCTTGAACATCATAGCAGACTGCACTACAATCAGAATACATATTTACATTATGCTTTAGGGTTATACAACATTTACACAAAAAAGATTATATTAACCTGTAACTGTCTTCTAAAACTGTTCTGGCCCTTTTTATTTGGGCAAGGACACTGTGCAATGTACTCATCAATGGGTGACACCATTTTGCTAAAACACTATACCTTGCTTTTAAGTGACCATTGATCAGCAGGTGATGATTCAGTGAATCAAAAGCAAGTTTATGTAAACAATCAAGGATGTACTCAAAGCAAGCTCAAATCACACATGGGCAAGATCAATTTTCCTGTGAGCTACCCTGGTTCTTCAGCCCTGCTCAAGTTTCATTTAAATTTTCACTGTGAATGCAGTGGATCACTTTTTAAAACATTTTTAGCATTAAATATCTGCAAGACACTGCTGTGCAGGCAATAATAAGAGAATGAGATCACTTTTCTGTCTGATGAATTTAATGAAAAAAAACCCATAAAAACAAATAATAAAAGTAAATTATAAAACCTCATTACCTTTGTTTAGCTTCAGCCCTCAGTCTCTGTTTTGTCTTTTCTGCCTCCTGCACCTTTGCCTCTTGGTGCTAGATAAACAAAAAGATAACTAGACTGTAAATGCACTTTGATTTGTGAGTTAGTATAAAGCACAGACTGTAAATTCACTTTGATTTATGAGTTAGTATAAAGCATGGATTGTAGTATAATGCACAGATTGTAAATTCACTTTGATTTGTGAGTTAGTATAAAGCATGGATTGTAGTATAATGCACAGACTGTAAATTCACTTTGATTTGTGAGTTAGTATAAAGCATGGATTGTAGTATAATGCACAGACTGTAAATTCATTTTGATTTGTGAGTTAGTATAAAGCATGGATTGTAGTATAATGTTTGGACTGTAAATCACTTTCATTTGTGAGTTAGTATAAAGTATGGACTGTAGTATAATGCATGGTCTGTAAATTCACTTTGATTTGTGATTTAGTATAAAGTATGGACTACAGTATGCATGGACTGTAAATTCATTTTAATTTGTGAGTTAGAGTCAAGCACGAACTGTAGTCTAATGCATGGACTGTAAATTCACTTTGATTTGTGAGTTAGTATAAAGCATGGACTGTAATTAACTTTGATTTGTGAGTTGATATAAAGCATGGACTGTAGTATAATGCACAGACTGTAAATTCACTTTGATTTGGCTGTTAATATAAAGCACAGACTGTAAATGCACTTTTATTTGTGAGTTAGTATAAAGCATGGACTGTAAATTCACTTTAATTTGTGAGTTAGTATAAAGCATGGACTGTAGTATAAAGCATGGACTGTAAATTCACTTTAATTTGTGAGTTACTATAAAGCATGAACTGTAGTATAATGTATGGACTCTAAATTCACTTTGATTTGTATTTTAGTATAAAGCATGGACTGTAGTATAATGCACAGACTGTAAATTCACTTTGATTTGTGAACTAGTATAAAGCATGTACTGTGAATGCACTTTGATTTGTGAGTTAGTATAAAGCAAAGACTGTAAATTCACTTTGATTTGTGAGTTAGTATAAAGCATGGATTGTAAAATAAAGCACAGACTGTAAATTCACTTTGATTTATGAGTTAGTATAAAGCATGGATTGTAGTATAATGCACAGATTGTAAATTCACTTTGATTTATGAGTTAGTATAAAGCATAGACTATAAATTCACTTTGATTTGTGATTTAGTATAAAGCATGGACTGTAGTATAATGTATGGACTGTAGTATAATGCATGGTCTGTAAATTCATTTTAATTTGTGAGTTAGAGTCAAGCACGAACTGTAATCTAATGCATGGACTGTAAATTCACTTTGATTTGTGAGTTAGTATAAAGCACGGACTGTAAATTCACTTTGATTGTGAGTTAGTATAAAGCACAGACTGTAATTCACTTTAATTTGTGAGTTAGTATAAAGCATGGACTGTAGTATAATGCACAGACTGTAAATTCACTTTGACTTGTGTTAATATAAAGCACAGACTGTAAATGCACTTTTATTTGTGAGTTAGTATAAAGCATGGACTGTAAATTCACTTTAATTTGTGACTTACTATAAAGTACCATAGTATAATGCATGTACTGTAAATTCACTTTGATTGGTGAGTTAGTATAAAGCATGGACTGTAGTATGCATGTACTGTAAATTAACTTTAATTTGTTAGTATAAAGCATTGACTATAGGATAATGCACGGACTGTAAATTCACTTTGATTGGTGAGTTAGTATAAAGCATGGACTGTAAATTCACTTTGATTTGTGAGTTAGTATAAAGCCTGGACTGTAGTATAATGCATTGACTATACATTCACTTTAATTTCTGAGTTAGTATAAAGCATGGACTAAAGTATAATGCATGGACTGTAAAGTCACTTTATTTTGTGAGTTAGTATAAAGCATGGAATGTAGTATAAAGCACAGACTGTTAATTCACTTTGTTTGGTGAGTTAGTATAAAGCATGGACTATAAATTCACTTTGATTTGTGAGTTAGTATAAATCATGGACTGCAATTCACTTTGATTTGTGAGTTAGTATAAAGCATGGACTGTAAATTCACTTTAATTTGTGAGTTACTATAAAGCATGGACTGTAGTATCATGCAGGGACTGTAAATTAACTGTGATTTGTGAGTTAGTATAAATCATGGACTGTAGTTCACTTTGATTTGTGAGTTAGTATAAATCATGAACTGTAAATTCACTTTAATTTGTGAGTTACTATAAAACATGAACTGTAGTATAATACATGGACTGTAAATTCACTTTGATTTGTGAGTTAGTATAAATCATGAACTGTAAATTCACTTTAATTTGTGAGTTAGTATAAAGCTTGAACTGTAAATTCACTTTAATTTGTGCTATATCATTTGTATGGATTTCATGGTTTCTTACAAAAAAACAACAACAAAAACCCAAACATAAATTGAAAGAATGAGAGGCTTGGCTATCCCATCAGAATCACATTCACAAAATGTAGTGTCTATGAAAAGGTCATTTTATTTGCAAAACTACAAAACTGATACACCAAAAATAAATGTATTTATGTTATTTCAATTGTAAGTTGAGTTATGCAATAGGTACCTTATGATATATCAGAAAAAGAGGTTTTTTGATTTTTATTACCTCACAAATATTCATAATCTAACAGTTTCTTTCCTTATTTATGAATACATGTATCAAATTTTCCAGTGCCCCAGGTAAGCAGCATATCTGCATATTTCATTAAATTAAAATATTGAACTACCCAATTTTTTCTTCCAGTATTTGAAGCGTTTTTATTTCACTCAAAAGATTGAGGTTTCTGTGCATATCTTTGTGTAAATAAATAGCTGATTTAAACTTGCAATTAATTTTATTGTCTGGTGCCACTTTACATCATTTATAAAATAAACTGAAAAAGCACATTCATAGTGGGTAAACAAGTATGGTAAACCACTTAACCATGCTAACTTTTATTGTTGCAATTGACAGGGCGCTTGCTTGCTCATTTATTGCATAACATCAAGCATTCAGATAATGTCCGACAGACAGCAGATGCTGAAAATGTTGGGAAAACGTGGGAGAAAATGTGCAAAGCCCGAAATTCTATCAAAATATTCAACAATTCTTAGCTTTTTCCTGCCAAATGACAGTTCATTCTCAACATAAACAGTGAGAAGTATTCTTTCAGATATAATTGATAAATCTGTTGAATCAGCCTCTATTAAATCATCCAAGAAACACAACTGAAACAAAGTTTTGTCAAAAACATATGATTTGTGGAGACAATCATTTCTGTGTTTTAAAGTAATTGATCTAAGTGATATAGAGAAATGGCCCAGATGTATGCATTGTACCAAATACAAAATGAAAAATGTTTGGTCTGATGAGGGTACACCAAATGTACAGAGGTCCTGAGTAGAACGACACATTAAGGATCATACGAGTGCATAGAAATTGATTTTGTATGAGAACATAAACACTGAGTGTGATGAAACTGTAACATCAGATACACATGACAGTGACCATGATATATTTTTGCTGAGAACTGTTGATTATTGTGCCAAAAACGAAATGCCATCTGAAAAAGTGAATGATTTACATGAGTTACAGGAATTAAACAAGGTTGTTGTAAAGTATAAAAATGTAAGTTGGACAACTATTAACAAGATCCAGCAGTGTATTTCATCAGTTTTTTTTAAAATTAGCTGCAGATGACATTAACAAATCAGAATTTTTTCTCTTATGTTAATGAAAGTGCCAATATCACTGTTTATATATCAAGGATGGACAACCTGTGACCACTTTTTTAGCAAATATTTGCATACAGGACACTCCCACTATTGTAGCTGCTACTCATGACTGCTTCAGTACATTGGGAATCAGCATTTCCAAATGTGTGTTCTGTGGCAACTGATCGGGCACGTGTCATACTCAGAAAGAAAAAAGGTGTAGGTGTACAAATACAAAGTAAATTTTCCCCCTTTACCAGTCTAACACACTGCCTTTTTGCTTTAACAGATTCTATTAAATAAAAATGAAATCCTACTTAAGTTTAGAGACAAGTTTAGCTCATTATATCACTTCATCTGTAGCTCGGCAAACCGGACAACATTAAAGGAAATTCAAAAAGTCTTAGAACAACCAGAACTTGCAATAAAAGAACCTTATTCTATCTGCTGGCTTGGGCTGAAGAAGGCAGTTGATGCTGTTTACATGTGTTATGGATCAGTTGGCAAATGACAAAAATGCCACTGCAAAAGTCCTACACAAGTACTATTTGAATTAAAAATTGGCACTACTGATTGACCTAATGTTGGACATTCACACAGTTATCAACCCAAAGTTGCCACCTTCAAAAGCAGGGATTGCTCTTCTGTGAAATACAGTCAGTAGTAGACAGTACTTTGAGAAGATTAGAGCATATGAAGGCAAATGACATGAGAAAGAGCACTGCATTAAAAGAGAACAGTCCATCTTACAGTGGTGAAGAACTGAAAAATTATTGTGAAAATGTACAATCACAGTTTGAGTTGGTGAAATTGGAATATATCACAAATATTTCAAAGAATATCAAGCAGAGGTTCAGGGTGGAAAACACCAAAGTTCTTGAAAATATTGCTCTTGTGTTTGAACCTAAAACAGCATGCTCCTTCTCAGAAGATGACAGTAAACAGGCAATAGAGTCTTTGGCTGATTTATATGGAACAGAAAAGAAGGTAAAACTTGTGCAAGGTCGCTTATGTGAAGGCCTCAGTGAATTAGAGACGATAAATGTACCAATTTTAGACAGAAATGTACTGTTCACGGAATGGCCAGGATTCAGTGCCATGATAATGGGGTCATTCTCCAACCTGGAGTAAGTGAAATGGACTCTACCCCAATGTGTCTACACTTGCAAAAGCGGCTCTCTGTTTGATACTTGCGAGTGTGGAGTGTGAAAGCACTTTTAGCTACCAGAACAACCTGAAGAATAAGTTAGATTTTCTCTGAAGAGGGAGAAATTTGAGATTTTAATAAACATCAGCATGTGGGGACCTTCAGTAAGGGACTTTGCTCCTGTTCCACCCTGCAGACTCTGGTTGACCAAAAAGAGGAGAAAGAAGAGGCTCACGCAGGACTATACGCCCAGAATCATGGTTAAGGTTACCTGCAAGTAAAGTGGCAGACTAGATGTGGACATGTATATATATATATATTAAAGTCACAATAACAGTTCGAAGAAAGTTATTGTTTCCAGTTACATTTTTGAAAGATACTCGTGGATCCAGTTCCTATGGTGCTAAATTAATTGATATTGAGACCTGTCAAAAAAACTTTACATATAGAAGAATAATCAGTTGTTTTAGTATTTACTTTAAAAATCATTTAAAACTGAAAAAAAAACAATTATTTTTGGTAACATTCTGATTTCACTCAGTTCATTTTAGTTTTATGAGTTAAATTCCCAATAGGTCAAAAAGTTATCTGGGGCACAGTTTTCTTGTATATTTGGCATAGAAATGCATTCAAGATAACTATGATATCTTACCTGCTTTCTTTTCATGTGACTTTCCTTTAATTCTCGATACTGTCTGTCTATTTCTTGAGCTCTGTGAAAAAACAACAACAACAATCTAATGAAAGGTAAAATATTAGGTTGCCATTATATATGAAACATGTGACTTAAAACAAAATGGCAAGTAATAAACAAAATTAACAAGCCCCAATATAATGAACTTTCAAAATCTGATTGTAGGATAGTAGTCTACCTGGAAAAGAATTAAGTAACAAACTAAAATTCTGGACTTCAGGTAAGATACTTTAATATAAAATTTTTAGAATTAAGAACTTCACCTTTGTTAAAATTCATTAAATCAATAATTATTCTCTGATGTAAAATATTTTATAGCTATGATTTGAAATAAAACTACAGCATAAATCCTGATACGATGTAGTAGTTCTCTGGACTACATGAAATCAATGGTAGCCTAGACTCAGTCTTCTGGAAGTCCCTGGACTACATGAATTCAATGTTAGCCTAGACTCAAAGTCCCTGGACTACATGAATTCAATGGTAGCCCAGACTCAGTCTTCTGGGAGTCCCTGGGCTACACGAATTCAATCGTAGCCCAGACTCAGTCTTCTGTAAGGCCATGTGCTCCCAATATATATTCTGCAGCTCTGTGGCTATGATCTGTCTGCATTTGGTCATTAGATCTAATAGTATTTCAACCTTCAGCTAAAGCACTGCCTGACACAGTCAGCTGGACAGACAGAATTCAGGACATACATGGACAGAATGAAAAGCGACTTACCTGGGTGTTCTAAATAATGCAGCATGTACTCTCATTGATACAGATAGACACAAAGACTGACAAAATGAGTACATACATACACACACATACATACTTAATATCTGACCATGATTCAATGGTTGAGCAGATAAGTATTGTGTGCATGCAGTAGTTTATATAGTTTTTGACATGGCACATATACTAAAACATAAAACTACCTGACTTGCTTATCTAAGTTGCTTCCAAGTTGCTGTCATATTAGTATGCAAATAGGTGAACAAAATATGACTATGTACAACTAGAAATGTGTCCAGATGACACAGATGCCACCTCCCGCCCGTAATATGATGCAACTGAAGGGCAAATATCAAAAGTCAAAGACAGGGATAATAACTCTTGTAAATGTTGTCAAAAAATGGTGATATTCAAACTTGATCTAGGTCTTCTCATACCAAATTTTGATTTCATTCTTTCCAAAATTACTGAACAGAAATTAAATTCACACAGATGGAATTTGACATGACAGACATTGGTAGGACTACATGTCCCCTTCTTAGATATGGCTGTGGTATTGACAGCCTTGTGAAATCTATTTATAGCTATATCTACAACACAGATTCTTCACATGACCTTTGACCTCACCATCAACTCATAAGTGAACAGTACATATACAGAGTAACTGGGGCTTACTTAGACAAATTTTGCTGCTCTATGCGAAGTATTTGCCGAGCTATATTCAACTGGGTCAGGCGTTCCATGTCCTTCAGTCTTTTCTCTGCATTTTCTGTTAAATTCCTATCATGCTCCACAAATTCTTGTTGCTTTGCCAGACAGGACTCCTAAAAGTGATACAAAAATGAACATCCAGCAAATTAGTATTTTATGCCAAAAATCTTAACAGTGGTATAGTTACAACACAGTGACCTGGCCCAGAAATCATAAAAGCTTTGAGCTTAAGTTTCCACTCTCAGCTAATCAAAATTTACTTTTCAAATGTAAAGTTTCCTTAAGTCTGGCCACAAAGCTCGAAGTTTTATGATCTTAAGACCTAGCCATTAAACTTTTCATCAGAATATTTATATGGGGTGATGCACTCCTAGAAGAAAGTATGGTGATGCTATCCAATCATGCCTGGCAATGTTAGGCATGCACATTGAGACACCCATTTGTGAAAATGATTAATCCCTAACAACTAGACAATTTTCATATTTTATTATATATCCATTTCATCATACATAAATGATATGGCATTTACTATGGATGTACAATCAACACATTCATATCTCATGCCAATGCTGGAAGTATTTCGGTATTTTCAACGACATTTTATGCATCAATATTCTTAGATGTACTAAACAGGACTTTGATAGACACCTATCTGCTCTGAAATTTATTCAAACTGTTTGGCTAAAAATATAAAGAAAACATTTAAAAAAAGGTGGGTACATAATAAATACAAAATCACATTACTGTTTTGGTCCCAGTCATGTAAAACAACTTGTTTGATATGGCATAGGTATATGTCACAGCTTAAAGGCCTTCACGTATCCCTACCCTGTATTAAACTTGTTTCATGCTGTCGAGTCAGGGTTTAGGAAATATATGCAAACAAGGGGCCCAAGTGGGCATGATATCGCTAAACTGGGTAACTGACATACATCAGCTTGTGAATGTAAATACACACATGTACTTAAACTGGTGTGAAAAGAAAAGGCTGGAGCACTTAGTTACTACATTGTCTATTAATGTCGGCATCACTTATCTTCTCTTTTAGACCACATACTGTGAATTATCTATTTTACGCAGTGTACCATTTGCCATGGATTTTGTGGTTTCCACCAACCATGAATTTAAAGATCCACCTCATATACTCATGTATAATCTGATGCAAACTGCATAGACCCAGATCTGCCATCGCATAATGCACCGGCAGATCTTGGTCTATGCAGTTTGTTAGGACTAATCAGAAGAACAAACAACATAGACCCTTATCTGCCGTCGCATTATGTGACGGCAGATCAGGGTCTATGTTGTTTGCATTTGGACCTGTCTTATATGCGAGTATATATGGTAACAAACAGTTATGTTTAAATGAAAACAACAGAAACCCTGTCCAAACCCATGAAATTATGTGCTATCAAGAATGTCATTTCTCTCCAAACTACATATATTTATGTCCATAAAGAAAATAAAAAGAATTCATAGTACATAGGACCATACATCAGTTGTATGAATTGGTTGTGATAGGGTACAAAAGGTTTAAAAATATTAAACAACAAGTGATTTGAAAATGCTTATTGTCATATTACAAAAAGAATATACATTAATGAAAGAGACATCCATCATGCATCTTACTGATACAGTATCATAAGTTTGGAAAAAACATATAAGTGATGCTGTATAGATAAGAATGTCATTTGAAATATTTTGTATTTACAGTATAGAAACTTTTAAACAATTAATTGGGGAAATATCCAAGTAGCAGTGAATTTGCTTCAGTGACAAGTTACAATGACTGTCATAGCCTTATTGCTTGAAACTGCTGAAAGTGTAAACATTTTGAAGAAAAAATAGAAATAGTTGTACAGTGAGGAAAGCATTAAAACTGGAGAGCTTGTAGAAATAAAAATGTGCTTGTTTTCACATTTCAAAAATTACTGGTACATGTATATACATACTTTGTATAATTGAGTCAGTTGATTTACATGTGTTGATGTTAAAGTACTTAATTTGAATATTTCTGATTAACTTGGCAATATTCCTTACATAAATTAACTTTATAAAAGAACTGCTCAATTCAGTCTAAAATGCTTGAGAACTTTCTCATTTTCAGAACAAGTTTCTCATTTCTCCTTTTTTTAATTAACTGGCAAAAAAGAATGATGTACGAGCTTTGTTTTTTCTTCCACACACCCTCTGTATACAGAATTATGAAGACCAATGTTTACCAGATATAATGACATATTAGTCAAATCCAACTGCAGACAACACAGACCCAGATCTGCCATCGCATAATGCACCAGCAGATCTGGGTCTATGTTGTTTGTTCTACTGATTAGGCTTAACAAATCACACAAACACACTTTTTTAGTCCCCTTATTTATGATATTCTCTTCAAAAATCTGAAAATAGGTGAATATAAAAAATCTGAAAATGCTTCAACAATATCATAATTCATCCTGTAAAATAACATCAAATATAATTCATAATATCAGAAAATTATGTTAAAAATTAAAAGTATGTCTTGCCTAACAAACCATTCAAATCAATATTTAAAAATAAACAAATAAGAAAACAGTGACATTACATCCTTTCCTGTCTGGTATTAGACCTAACTGCTCCTGTCAGACCGCCCTTGTACATAATGGTTAAAATAAATAAATGATGGAAATGTCAACAGTTTTGTCTTCTTTTTTTTTTCCCTTAAATAGGTTTTTTATGTAGTAGATCATAAACTCCTGTGCCAAAAACTTGAAATTATAGATAGCAGAAAGCAATGACTGCACATTGGAAATGCTAAATCTGACAATGTTTCAATACCAAGGCCACTTCTGTTTATAATATAGACTTTACGATTACAATCGGTTGTGTATATGAGTGATTGGAGCTTCTGTCAACAAGTGTGTATGACGGTTGACTGAGCAGGCATTGGTGGTCTATTGTTTCTCTTAAATAGGTGGGTAAATTAATTGATTTATAAATTCAGGTTAGAAACTATTACCACCTCCGCATTGTTTGGTTTTTGGTTGAGTACGTCAAATGACTGAGCAAACATTTGTTAGCTATTGTTTACTTTGTATTGAACAACAATTGTTCACAGGATGCATTGAAGACAAATGCAAAGAAGACCTAATGGTTTTATTGTTGATGGTTCAACAATAATCAGATTAACAATTATCAGCTTGTTAAGGAGCCAATGTCTTTTCAAAATTAAGCTAGAATACTTTTTTTTCTTGAAGAATACAATACATCTTGCCAAATTATTAAATCAAACTCTTTTTTATTTTAGCACTAAAGCTTTGTGGTACTTCAAACATTAGGTGAAATGATTCCAAACTTTTGGGAGCCAGGTAACCATCGTGCTGTATCCGAATTTGTTCTATAAAGAAGCATGTTATAGCGGGGTTCCGCTGTACGTATATATATATATATATATATATATATATATATATATATATATATATGATCTCCCACTTAACATTCAGCATTCACATACTGATATGTACACAGATGACACCACAATTTTCTCTCAGATACAAACTGAACTACAACGTAACCTAGGTAAGGTTGAGAGATGGTGTAGAAATAACAAAATATTCATAAACTGTGACAAGACAAAATCTATGGTGGTTGGAAAAAGGCAGAGACTTGCAACTCAAAATCGTGACTTGAGTCTCAATCTTGGCTCAAATGATATACAAACATCAGAATGTGAAAACCTTCCAGGAGAACTGACCAATCACACTGATTAAATTTGTTCTATAGTTTCCTCAGGGATTTATTTGTTGTCCAAACTGAAAAGGTTTTTAAATCCTGAATGTAGAAAACTTTTTTATAATGGTTATATTTTACCCGATTTACTACTTGTTGTATAGTATGGGGAAACAGCACTAAAGAAAACCTAGACTGCACCCTCAAATTCTGTGTATGTGTGTATGTATGTGGTAGTGTTTTACGGAACCTCAGCACAAAAGTGATTATATGGTGTCGACTAAAGGTAAAGTCTGAAAAATGTAAAAATGAATTGCAAAAATGTAGGAAGATAAACCCTTCCAAATACATGTAAACATCAAGTACAACTTAAAATATAAAACATAAAGATGTTAAAATTCTGTAAAATGTATATAAAATAATAGATAAAGTTAACACATGTAAAATCTTTAAAACATAGTTAAAATTTGTCATATAAACCATATTCCCTTATAAAGTCTACGATTGTATTGGATGGTATGTCCTCATACAGTTTCTTCATGCAGTTCATGTCAAAATACTTTTGTCTCACAGGGTGGAAATTGACACACTGTTCCACTGTCAATGGACATGGACATGCTACGCATTCCAGCTGAGGTTCACCCTTCAGCAGGAGATATACATGAGTCAGGTATGTGTGTCCAATACGCGATGGGCATAATACCACCTCATCTCTCCTATTTATTCTATACGAAGGATACCACTCTCCAATAGTGGGTTTGAAGTTCTTAAGTTTGTTTGTGGAGTTTTCATTCTGCATATTTTGCTAAATATGATGACAATGCTAATTTATACAATATTTTAAAGTCAGTATATGGAATCTTCCATTCAGAAACGGGCAACTGTAGTGCAGCTTTGGCTGCTTCATATGCCCTTTCATTACCTTTTATACCAATATGACTAGGCAGCCATCAGTACAGAATACGTTTCTCAGATTGTACAAGGGCATGATTTTTTAAAAATAAATATCTGGGATATTAACGGGTTGTCAGATTTCAGATTTTTCAAGGCTTTTAATGAAGAAAGGAGTCTGAAAATATGATGAAATTTGTTTATTGAGAGGTTTTTATGTAGTTTAAATCTTTCAGTATGGCCATAATTTCTGCGCTAAAAATTGAGCCTTTTTCCAGTAACCGGCTCGAGATGGTGCCATGGGGCGATACAATGGCAGCTCCAATTTTGACTCCATTTTTCGAACAGTATGTACACAGGGACGCCCGACTACTATAGGAGGCTCAGATTTCATTGATATTGCTCTGAAAAAGGAGAGGATTTGCTGATGACTTTTTGAACTGACAAAGGTCAAACATTATTTTGGGAGGTTTTGATACCCACTGTGGTTCAGGAAGACAGCATTTTGCAATGTTTGCAACTATAATTTTTGCTGCTTCTAGGTGAGGATGGATTCATATGCCAAAAGGTGGAATGAAATTTGGTTTCCGAGTGTATATGGTTTGATATCTGGGCATAAAGACGATATCATATGTGGAATTTAATGGATTAGAATATAGTTTTGTGATATACTGATGAGTCAATTTAATTCCTTTGAGATAAAGTGATGATTATTTGGCCGGGACAAAGAGGCTTTCTGAAGGGGAAGTTCTAAATGCATCCTGACAAAGTCTAAGTCCCTGATTGTATCAAGCATCTGGAGGTAAGATTTACATTCTGATTCACACACAATCGAGCCATAAAAAAGTTTAGATCTTACTAATGACCTGTATAACCAGACCAAAACCTTCTGATCTGCTCCCCAATCTGTATTTGCCACAACTTTTATAAAATCCAGTGCTTTTTGATATTTGTCCCCGAGGTATCTAATATGCAGAAGAAAAGTTACTATATGGCTTTGGGTAATCATAAATACATGTACAATGTAATTGGCACAAGTGCATACAAATAGTTTTAGATTTCATAAATATTAACCCATTTTTTTCTGCCAATTTCTGAACCCTGTTTAAGCTTATCTGTAGTTGACGTTAAATAGTATGCATACTCTTAGGTCTATAGCAGATCATAAAGTCTTCAACATATAATGAGCAGTCAGTTCCTAGATTCAGACATTTCACTATGTTAATTTTGATGTTGAATAGGGTGACTGACAATATGCTGCCATGAGGTACGCCCATCTCTTGAGAATAGCTTTCAGACTCTAAAATTTCTACCTTTCAAACAACTGGAGATCGCGTGAGGTATGCAAAAATGAGCAGTTAGGCTTGTACTTGTGGCTGACCATATATCTCCATCTTATTCTCTTTTAAATAATTATGATGGATGAAAATTAATGAGAGAATCAAATATCATAAGTTTACTTTTTTATAAATGTATAAAAGGAGAAACACCAACACATCTGAAAGAAACTTTCAGCTATTTAAGCGACTCAAAAACATGCCACTTGAGAAATGCTGCCGAAGTTGATCTACAGGTTATGCAACCTAAAACAGACTTATACAAAAGAATTTTCTTTTACTCAGCTGCAATGTAATGGATTCGACTGCCAGATAAGACCTATAACTCATCCAATATCAATAATATGAAGCATAGACTGAAACAATATCTTGTGTGCGAATAAGCCAATAATTATATTATCACTGTCTTGTATACTGCAGTACTAGAAATTAACATTAACCTGCTACTCTTGAGATCAGGACATTTGCCAAAACCCCAAACACCCAGCTCTATTGGAGCAGTAAAAATTTCCACTGGTCACTATCATAAGTTAACAAGTGATCTTCTGTCGGATTCATATAGCAAAACATGGGATGGCATTCTCTTTCTTGGTTAATTGATCTGTTTATTGTGTTAATTGACTACCAGCCATGATGCTGCACTTTGACAAGGCAGAATGAATACTCATGGCAGAAATGACCATGTGTTATTCCATGCATCAAGTAAATAAGGATGCTGATTGTCAAAACAGCACACACTGAACTAGCCTGGCACACTGGCCCAATGCACTACTTTCAATACTGGTGATACAAAATATGCTAGGTTATCAGGCTTATGATAAAAATTATCATTCACTGCATTGTGAGGTGACAATTGGAAATATGTCGAAATTCTTGCAAGGTATGCAGCTTCCTCCAAACGTCAGAAATTTGATGATGACAAGAAGTGTGATAGTTATTAAGATAAAGAGTGATGAAAAGTACTAGAAATCCTGGGAAAACGAATATGAATGATTTAAATATGACCCAGAAAAAGGGGTGATGTTGTACACTTTCTGCACTGAGTATCTATTGAAATACAAAAGTGCAAGGGTACTTTTACCAAAATTAGCAAAATTTTGGAAGAATCAGTAAAAATATTACTATGGTTATCCTGTGGATCAAAGAAAAAAATTTTCTAATTTCAAGCCATACTACTGACGTAACATGTAATACAGTCAATGTATTGATGTTAAATTAATTCACACAATATTAATCCCTTTAAAAATAGCTTATATGCCATTCACAAACTCCACATCACTTTAAAAAAAAGTATATTCATACAATTTTTAAAATCTAATGGTACTTCATGTGTTCATCAAACAATGATGTTTGTTTGCTTTTGTATTTTGCATGAGAAAGATTAATAATTACAATTGCTTGCTTTAAGCTAAGGTACTGATTCTTTATCATCCTTTCTTAATGGACCATACAGTGAAACCCTGCTATAACATGATGTTTGGGGTCCACAATGTGCCATTGTGTTATGTAACATATCATCTGTTGCTATGATAATAAATTACTCACTGACCGGAAAACTAAACTTGCCCTTGGGAAATTTAAGCTTGCCCCAATATATATATTATCAAAATATTACAACTAAAGTAAAAAAAAATACATTAAAATAAAGTACAGGATGTTTTAAGGAAATCACATTTGAATTATTTTACAAATAAAGAACTTTCATCTTCTTGTTAATTTTATTTGCACCTTAAAACAATATGTCAATAATTAAAGTTATCAAAAAAGATATATGTAAATAGTACATGTAGATAGATATGTACATGAGGAAGGAAAAGAAGGGTTAGAATACAGATATAGTTAGACGAGCAAAGACAGATATGTACATATATAAAAATTGACAGATAAAAGGATAAATCGATAAAGGTTTTGGAAATGGCTAGATTTTTATGAGAGAGAGTGATGTTTAGGTAAAAGACCTTAAACTGAAAAATGAAACAGCCAAGAACAAAACTGTCTTAATTTAAGTTTAATCGTGTTGCAATATATCATAACATTTTTCTCTGTCTGCTTTCAATTGATCAAGCAGATTTTAGTATCAAATCTAGTAAGAAAACAAGGTAAAACCAACTCACTCACTGAAATATTCCAGTGTCAATGAAGCTGACTTCTGAGAATGATTTTAGAGCACTTATTTTGATCCATTTAATTATTTTCCAAACAGTATGTATCAGTCTCCTGTAATAATCATGTAAACAATAGATGATAAACACCACTTGTGGTGCCTGATTTCCAGGTGACTAATCATTAGAGATGAATGCTTTTTATTTCCAATTACACCTGTCAAAGAAATCTCACATGTTGTATTATTAACCGTTATCACCTAGTCAACTTGAAAGTGGCAACATTCATCAAAACAATATTTGACACACTGATTGTTCAGAGTCATCAATCCTGGCACATTCGGTGCTCACAAACTGCCCATGGCTAGGTTTGGACTTGAAAGTCAGTGAATCCCATATATGTACAAATATTATGATTAAAATATAACTGACAAGTTTTAATATTTATTTCCTACTTGTTTAAATAGTACGTTCTCACTATCAGGTCTGTACAAGAAAATGTGAGACTGACCGTGACACTGGCACCATGGAAACATGGACTGTCAGTATATCTTGTGAAATAAAGGATCGATAGATGAAAGAAACTGCAAGCATTTAGTATTTGATGAATGCGGTACATATAAACGCAAAATAAAGATGCTGATATATGTACTGTGGTGAGATTGCAGAGTATAAAAATTGCAGAACATAAACTATTATTAACTGAACATGACCTCTCTCTATCTCTGTTTTTTTAACTTGCAAACATGAGCTTGCCGAACTGAATTTGAGCTTCACATGTGAGTCAGACAAATGGATTTGTAAACCCCTGAGATCCTTTTATAATAATTAATACTCACTTAAACTTTATGCAATCAACTGAAATTAGGAAACATCTGTGAAACATGACAGTATTAAAGTACAAGAAAATTCAATGTCAGAATTTTTTTTTTTAAACCACACATACCTTTAAATTACATTAGTCTTTATTAATCCATGAACATATCCAATATAATGCATGAATCACGAAGCACTATATTATCTACTGTTCCATTCTGAATATATATATATATATATATAGACACAAAAATTAACGGCGCAAATTCAAAAGTTTCCCAACATTTCGAGCGAAACATGCTCTTCATCAGGGGAAGAAACAATTTATATCCACAAAACAAACTCTAAACACAAAAGCCAAAAAGAATTCTTGACTCCTACATGTTTAAATGATAGGGAAATAAACAAAGGATAAACAATAGAAGAAAGAAAGAAGAAAAAATTAAAAAACAGTCTAAAACAGGTAAACTACATATCTATGTTATGCTGCCCTCAGACCAACAAAGTTGTCTAAAAAAATTCAAAGAAGCGTTTATTGTGTGTATCACGCAGAGGACCAAAGTGTTTTGACCTAATTCCAGGCTTAGAACAAATGACTGACACCATCCGTGGCGATAAATCAACGCCATCATCAAAATGTGCAAAGGAAATTATATTCCAGTAAAGTTATGCATGGAGGTACTAAGGAAGTATGTCAAGAGCATGGTACAGTGAGATAAAAATGGACAAGAGTTCAAATAATAATAATAATAATAATAACAATAATAATAATTAAAATGATGATAATAATAGCAATAATAATAATAAGAAGAAGAAGAAGAAAGTAACCAAAAAGGGGAGGCCTTTGTTGATTTTCTTGGTTTATATTTCAGGAGAGTTCTAGTTTTGTTAACAGCCTCCTCGATGTAACTATTTCTGTATTCTCTCCTTCTAAGCTGCCCCTTTTGCTGCCCGAGTCGCTTGTCAAAGGTAGCCAAATTAGAGTATATGCGTTTGGTCTGAACGCACATACCATAAGGACAATTTTTTATTACATGCTGGGGGTGGCAGCTGGTTGGGAGTAGATACTGGTGAGAGTCAGTTGTTTTAGAATACAGGTCAGTTTCTATGTTCCCCTCCAGGAGGGTAGATTGAATATCCAAAAAGATGTTGGACCTGTCTGATGACTCTGACATAAATTTAATTGTAGGATAGAAGTTATTGGTGAATTCAAGAAATATTTTGAAATTGTCGCCCATTTTGATCCATTTTGATTCTATGTCATCAATAAATCTGCACCAGCTTAGAGGTCTATAGGGTGCCTTGTTGAGGAGCTTTCGCTTGAGTCTTCCCATAAATATATTGGCATACGAAGGTGCCATTTTAGTGCCCATTGCAGTTCCATTAATTTGTAGAAAGTGTTGGTTGTTGAATTCAAAATTGTTAAACATAAGAACATGTGTTAAGAGGTTGACCAAATAGTATGTATGTGGGGAAGGATTAGGTTGACTGTCCCATGCTTCCTTGCAAGCTGTGATACCTTCCCTGTGTGGGATGCTGGTGTATAAGGAACAGAAGTCCATAGTTACGAGGAGAGTGTTATCTGGAAGGTTAGTTTTCGGTGTTTTGTTGAGATAGTATCTTGGACATATGAAGGCAGTTTTTCCACGAAAGGCTAAAGGTGATAATGAATTCAGAATTTTTTTCAGTGGGATAGTTGTTTCCGGAAATGATTGGTCCCCCTGGGTTCCCTTCTTTGTGTATTTTAAGGAGTAAATAAAATCTCCCTGGTTTTAGGTCAACTGGTAGGAGGTTAAGTCAGTGTTTTGTCATCAATGTGACCTGTGGTATGCATGTCTTTTAATGTCTGACACACGATTTCAACGTGTTTAGCTGTTGGGTCTTGATTGAGTTTGTTGTAAAATCTGTCGTCTGAAAGTTGCCTGTTCGCCTCAGCAATGTAGTCAGATGTATTCATGACAACAACGCAGGATACCATCTGCTGGCTTGATAACAATATCTTACCTCTCGTGCAGTTTTTTTCAATGACTGTCTTTCTTGTCGGGTTAAATTGTCCTTTTTGGTATGGCTCTGTTCGTGCGAGTTAATGTCATTTTCCACCGCAGACAAAAATCCCTCAAGAGCTGGAACTTTACTAGGGGGTGCAATATAATCACTTTTGGGGCAGAATCTATGAGGCTCATTGTTACTGACATTGTATTGTGTGTGTATATATATATAAATTTGAAGACAATAATGGTATCTGATTCAAATATTAGTCATTTCATTTATAAACAAACATGTTTTCAATGCATTTTTAATTTTGTAAATTACAAGAATTATTCACTATTCCACTGAGCAAATGGAACACAAGAGTACATTTTTATTGCTGAACATGTTTCATACATAAAACTAACTGCCGAATAAACAGTCAGCAAATTAGTCCTGCTTTCTCACTGCCCATTTTATTCAAGACTGTCTAAGGTGACACTTTGTCATGTGTGAAGATAATCCCCTTTGAGTAAACTGCTCTAAGGGCATGTCTTCAGATTGATCGAGACCTTCTTTGAAAGTACATCTTCACTGTCCTCCCATTCACTGAATTGAGCAATAACCTGAGCCATGACCTATAAATTTAGGGAGTGCATGTGTCTGGCACAAACAGTGATATGATACCATTTTCCCTTAAACGAGACAGCAGCTTCTCCATGCTATGTGCTTTGAAAACATCAAAGGGCAGCAGTGCCTTTCAAGTTTCCCACTTTCTGGCCACTGTCTCATTGGCATTGTGATAGTTAAGAAAATCAAACTCAGTTTCAACAGAACTCTTTTTATATGGAAAAGATAGACTTGGTTTGCTGTCATTGACTTTGTTTTAGTACCTAATCCCTAACTGTCGAGTGTTTATATTTTGATGGTGATCTTTACAGGAAGTGGAATTAAGCTAGTAAATGCATGCAAAAGGCTCATAGCATCTTGTTTGATTTAGATCCCCAAATTCATGCTAAGTATTAGCAATGAATAACTTACCTAATCAACTTAATTACTGCTAGAAGCATTAAGTCTGTTTGTTCGAAAATGTTTAGAAGTGAATGTCGGTATTATCTTTAAAAGAGATATATACATCGTTACTCAATATTTTCCATGTTTTTTTCTTTTAGTGCTCAGAAAACATATTTTTCAGACACAGGCACAGGGCTGCTGACTTTTAAAAAATCACAAGCCCAGACTCCAATTCCACAAGCCCTGACTCCAATTTCATATTTATTTTTTTACTATTTAACAGTGCTCAATGAAATTTTTTTTTCAGACACAGGCCCAGGACAAGTTACTATAAACAAATCACTAGCCCAGACTCAAATTCCACTAGCCCCAACTCCAATACCATGTGCCCAAAATGGCTCTATTTTTTTACTTTGACACAATGCTGAAATTATTGTAATTTAAATATGAAAGAAATAAACAAAATCATATTAAAATTGACTCATGTTTACTCACCTCTCAAATTATTTCACGTAAAGCAATGTTTTTCTCCAGGTCCTGATGTCAACCATTGTCTAATTGCTCTAGTACTCAAAGAAATTTGTTTGAGACACAGGCCTGGGGCAAGTGGCATTAAAAAAAAAATTAAAATCCCCTTACCCAACAATGCCATATTTTTTACACACCCACCCCATCCAGAAAAATTAAATGGTCAGTCCCTTATCCTTGTGATATTGTTCACAAGACTGAACCCTCATTCACACTCTGCTTAAGAGGTGATCAGTACTAACAAGATTTCCAACAACTTCACAATTGTTTCATCCTCAGGTGGTGAATTCTCAATAATTGTAACACAAAGATCTGCTCTTGCAATCTCCAACTGTATATTTTAAGCTTTGCCTTTAGGTCGATGATTAGTCTGTGTATTTCATCACGATCTGCAGGGGCATTAGAGTAGTTTTGTTTTCTGAACGCTGCAAAAATCTCAGTGTTTCTCTATAAAAGTTGAAAACAGAAATGAAGTCGGAGAGGCATTGATCTTTTTTATATCAATCAGTAAAAACAGTAGCTTCAAGTTTGGAAATTAGTTCATGTGATAGTACTGTGGATGTGTCACAATTACAGACAACACTCACTCCGTATCAATAGAATAAGTGGCTACCAACTCTCTGAACTAAATAGATTAAAATATATTGTAATGATCTCAGTTCATTTAGGGTGAAAATAATGTATTGGGGGCTTTTATAAGTCGCTAATGCCCTAGCTTAGCTTAATTGTTAAACAATCGCATAGGTGCTGCTCGATATATTTAACCAGCGATGCATTACAAAGTCAACATGATAAACAGACAGCTTATTTGTTACTCATGCTGTACAAGTAAGTGCTAATTATAGGTAACCAATTAAATACAGAGAACAGAAATAGTACTGTTCCCCATTCATTGGTCATGTGCTTCACTTTGTACACACAAAGTTTATAGCTTTTAATATAGTTAAGCAGATGATCTTCATAATGTGCAGGGACCTACAGATGGTGCCCCAGCAGGAAGCTGAATATGAATAATTTACCAGTGTTTTTTAAAAACTTCAAAAATAAAAATGCCGCATTTCATTGGCGAGTACGAGGTTTCTTTCTGAAAAATGAAATAAAAATTTTTGGGACAGGACCAACGGGCAACTCAGAATACAAGAGGGACCCGATCTAGATTTAGAGGGGCCCTTGGGGTCAGGCTATCCGATTTTTTGAGCTCTTTCTTTATTGTTTTTTTTCATCAAATGAGAAAGTCATTTACAGTAAATGGTTCTGTGACAATGACAAGTGGCCTGTGTATATATGAGTGATATGAAGCTGATGTCTACATTTCTGACTACACTTTAAGAAACTAAAAAGAATTGAGTCAGATTTAAAGCATATGGGTATAGTCATATAATGAGTTCAAAACTGACACGAAAGACATTATGTGGGGATATATTTATAATTATGGAGTTAACATTCAGAGGTAGAATGAAGGAGGGGGGGAGAGGCGGGTACATTTGGCAATGACCAAAACTACTCTGAACAATTTCGGTGATAAACTTATATCAAAAATGGCATTGTTGGTGCATGGGTGTGCATGCAGGTTGACATAACAAGCACAGGGCTTGAAATCAGTATTTTTTTCACTAACCCACAGGATCACCAAAATTAATCTTTTACTGATCCTGCCTAAATTTCACTGATCCTGCTAAAGTCAAACAGAAGCCAGTTCAGTTTCTAATTCAACATTAATTATTCATTAACATCAACTCAAAACAATAAAAACAGTATTTCACCAACAAGACTCACAAATTAAATACTCCATGTACTTTATTATTTCTTCGAATACTCGGTGCATAAAGTGTGCAACATCACAACCACTCTTGGATTATTCATTGAGTTGGTGAACGCAATCTTTTCCGATTGGTCAGTACTAGCCTGAGACCCTATACCTTTTGTTACCATCAGTAATGAAATCAGTGCTTGGGAGCAATACACCAGGCTAGTTCCACATGTGCGATGACTGTTTTGACAATAATCACCCTAAGAGCTGTTCCATTTGAACAAACATGGTACCCTGGGAAGGCAGTTTTTAAAACATATATGCCAGGGCCATACCTGTCAACTATCCCACCGGGAGAAAAAAACTCCCGATTTTTGGGGTCATTCCATGCCTACCTCCCAATATCATAATATCTCCCGATTTTTGCAGAAAACTCCCAATTATTACATTATTCCAGCCAATTTTCATTTTTCCAAAAATAAAATCCTACATAAATAGCTATATCATATGCAATCCATAGAAGCCATGTTCTATTTTATCACCTGTGTACTGTATTTACCATATATCTTGGGACAAGATATTACAATAAGGTAGGTAAATTAAACATTTATTTGATAATAAACTGAAAGAAACTAACCTTGTACTGTTCTCAGTTATTCTTCTTTTTTGTTCTTCAAAAGCAATTTATGTATAAAAGACACAAACGTATCCACTATATGATATTGTACCCTGCCATTTACCCTACCCTACAGACATTCGCTTGGGTGGTGAATAAACACATAAAGTAGAGAATAATAAACCCATTGTTTCAATTTATGCTATCAATCACAAAGCAAGCCAACCCCGAAAGCCGACCATGGATTCTTTTAAGTGTGCAGACTTTTTTTATATACATAGTAGGCCGATCTAGGGAAGCCGACTTTGGATTCTTTTAAGTGTGCTGATTTTTTAATATACAATGTAAGCCGACCTAGAGAAGGTGACTTTTGTTTCTTTTTACTGGTATTCACAGCAATTTTCAAAGTAAATTGAAACAATGGAATAGTTGGGACTCTGTAAGTGACACACTGAGCATACATTCCGTGAAATGTATTAAAGGATTTGCCGCAACTGAACAGGCGTCAATTGTGCGGCATGATCACAGGAAGCTCAAATAAACTCTGTTAACTGAATATAGGACTCTACTTGGCACTGAAGAAGTATCGAATTCACAGCTTGATCAAAGGGTTGGGAAAACAACGTGAGTGCTGTCTTTACAAGCTAAGGGATTTGCACTGGCAGATAGCTTAGGAAATATTACTCAGGAATTAAATCTGGATTATGAAAAAAGCAAATATAAATGAAATCAAAACTTTGATCAAGTCTGGTGTGTGTTAATGTGAGAGAGTAATTAAAAAACTATTTAAAGTTAAATGTGTTTTGTTGTATTTTGTCGAAAATGGGCAATATTTAGTGAAAACTACGCTTAAAAAATGCCGCAAAAAAAACTCTGTATTTTAGGTCCCAATCTCCTTATTTTTTTATTCAATCTCCCAACCTAGTTTTTGAAAAGTTTACAGGTATGCAGGGAACTCTGATTGTTCAATGAGTTTACGTCAGACTGATACAAAATTCTAAATTGCATCTATGTAACTACTCCATGCTGAAAGTGCTTTCCCTGGGTCCCATGTATGTTTTACTGGAATAGCCCTAATTTACTTGATGGGTGGATGATTGGTTTAACACCTGTCCATTTGAGCAGCGAACATTTATTGTACCTCATCAAGTGCAGGATGTTTGCAGGTATTCAATCAACACAATAAACTGATCAATTAACCATTAAACGGAATGCCCATTCATGACCACTTCTTAACTTTATGATAGTGACAGATGGTAATTTTCTCTGCTCCAATGGATTAGTGACAGCTGGGTTTTAGTGATCTGTCAGCAAAATCACTAACCGTGTGATAGCGGATTAGTTTTAATTTTGAGCAATGCAAGCATTGGTGGTCTACTGTTTGCCCTTAATAAAGTAGATAAATTACTTGATCTATAAGTTCAGATGAGAAATTTTTTTCTACCACCTGTTGCTTGGTTGTGTATGCCAGCTGACTGAGCAAACACCTGTTGGCTATTGTTTACCCTGAACTAAGCAAGGATTGTATACAGGATGTATTTAAGACAAACACAAAGAAGACTTAATGGCATTCTTGCTGATGGTCCAATAATAATCAGATTAACAATTATCAGCTTTTGAAAGAGCTGACATCTTTCAAAAATAAGCTAAGATCAAAGTGCAGTGACATAACTGAAATGAACATTCATGTATACAAATGTTAACATCTTTATTCATATAAAGAAGGCTGCAGTGATAAGACATACAGCATATCTTGCCAAATTATTAGATACAACTCTTGGCAATTGGCACTAAAACTTCGAAGTACTTCAAGAAATTTGTGAAATTGTTGTACAATTTCTATATCGATGTCATGATTGTGTTATATCTGAATTCATGTTATAACGACAAGTGTCATATCATTTACCATGAATGTTATCAGTCCATGGTTCTTACAGCTGCAGACAGTTGTTTTTCAATGACTTTTCCAAGTAGTTATCAAGGAGTACTATTTCATGTAGAAGCTGAACTTTCTCCACAAGTTACTTTGTTTATCTCTACATATATGGGTGCAAAAAGTCAACATAACTACTGTATTTGCCGGCCGGTAAGTCGATACTTTTTGACCTGGAAGTCTGGGATTCGTCTTATACTCCAAATCGACTTATATATGGATCATGTCATTGAAATTGCTTTAATTTTTCGTACGTGAAAAAATAGATTTTTTTCCTTCTTCAAAGTACGAAAAATTAAGTGTAAAAAAATAATTATCATTTTGGGGAAGAGATCGTGTACAAAAAAATATAGGACCCGACACTGAGAAGGATTTTAAAATATTTACATGATCGTCAGTATTAAATTTACGTGGATCAGACACAATTATGCTAAAGCAGCATGCACTATTAATATATGTTGTTTAAATTTGCTTACATATATGTGTATTAGAATAGACAAGTTAGAAAACGAATAACCATGTCATGAACATGGGTATTCCATCACACGTTTTTCTTCTTGCACCTCGTGATCGAAATAAAATATGCCCCCATACAAAAGAGAGAGAGAGAGAAGTATATTTCAGCCCTTGTTAATGCTATTTTGCTTAATGTACCTTTTTTAGCTGAAGCTTTTGTCAAAGAGAGAAAACAGTAATAGAATAGTAAATGTAAATTTTAAAAATACATACCATACTCCTTCAATTTCAAGGATATATAATTTATATTTAAATATTCACAATATTTATATTCATATAGACTCCATTTAGTTTAAATCCCAAGAATGATTATTTAGCATACTGTGTTATTTTCTTTGCAACTACAATGACCACCAAATAAGATTACCCTTTATCAGTAAGTGCATGTACACTTCCTGTGATTAGGCAGCATCAGTGGTTTGATATTTGCTCATGCGCTAACACTTCTGTCGGTGAGAACAAAAGGTATCACTGGTTGAGAAACTTATATGAGTAAGCACCTGGCATTACAGGTCATTATACAGTACTGCATACATTAATATGCTGTACAGGATCGATTACAATACCCTATGGGTAGCCTCATTTCCCTGTTGGTAGCCTCACTAATTTGATATCATCTGCCGGATCTTGCCTTCAAACAGGTGTCAACTGGAATGACCTTTCTAAAGTTGTAGGCATATTTAATTAGCATGTAAATAACACTGCAAGGCCATGTGCTTTTCTTCTGACAATCGTAATTAAAACAAGAATGAAATATTTATTTAGAGGTATTAATTGATAATGGAATATAGTAGTGCCCTTGTACATGAGTAAAATCACCATCGTCAGGTAACTGAACAATACATATTACAATTGCACTGTAACCTCTCTCTCTCTCTCTCTCTCTCCAAAAGCTACAAATAAAAACTGCTCTGAATACATATATGTTCTTACACACTGACACAGCGTTGTTTCCCCCCTCTCTCTCATGCATTCACTAAAAACAACAAGTCTTTATCGAGTTCTTTTATTTTTTGTTGTACATGTAATTTGATAATGAGGTTACTGTTGCTGTAAGAATACAAGTTGCACTTCACTTTTTGACAACAGGGGTTCATCTCATTGCGTACAATTTGCCCATAAAAAAAACCTATAAACAATATATGTACAGACCATCTTAATCATTTTCCCAATTAATCTGGAATAGCATACAGTGATACCATTAATGTTCATGAAACCGGAGGTTACTAGCGAAAAAAAACGAAGCCAAGGTTTTGATCTGGCTTCGTCTTATACTCCACATCGACTGATATATGAATGAAGAATGAAAAATATTCAAAATTAGCGAATTCTACTTATACTTCGCATTGACTCATAGGCTGGCAAATACGGTAATTAGCATGCCACTACAGCAAAGGAATGCTACTCTGTTTGGGGACTACTTGTATCATGTGTCATTTGATGCCCCCAATGTTTCCACATTTTATTTATTTATTTATTTCTTCATTATGTTTGAAAACTACCTAAACAAACAAAAAATCTGAATTTAACAAGTGATTATATTTTATTCACATTTAAATATTTTGCAATTCATCAGATAAATTCAAGGAGTTTTGAGAAAAATTCAAGGACTTTAGGATAAAACCAACTTTTCATAATTCAATAAGTTTTGTAAGGCAACCCCTAAAATTCAATGATTTTTCCAGGTTTTACAAACCGTGCTACCACAGGTAACAAATTCTGAACATGTCCTATTATTTTTCTTTCCTTCTTATATCAGTAATGACGAGGGCCCTGGGGAAGATTAGTGTATACTGTGTTACCTTCAATAACTAAAGTATTTATTATTGTTAATAATAATAATAATACTAATAATGTTGTTGTTGTCGGCTTAATTACATTTTTCAGCACATGATAGCTATACATGGCAGACAGTATATCTAGTGGAGGAAGAACCTGGGAAAACCCCGGGACGAACCACTGACCAACCCGGAAGCTACTGGAAAGTTTTCTCATATATCCACATTGTCTGAGCCCAAGACAAGAACCCATATGGACAGAGGTGAGATGTCAGTGATCTGTAAAAGCGAGCACCTTAGACCACTCAGACAACCCGATGCCCCAATATTAATAAAAATAATAATATTATTATTATTATTATCAGAGGCAATGACTCTGCTAAATGATGGCAGAATGCTGACAATTAAACTCAGACAAGGTCTCTTCAACATCAAGCTGCAAACTAAATTAGGTAAGTACAATAAGGTAGTTATTGCTCAGAAATGAAAGCAGGGTGGACAAACAGACAAACAAAAGGATGGACAAATGGAATGGCCCTATTTAATATCCGCCATTTAAATACAAAAAGAGTGTGAAAATAATTTGTTTCTTCATGGTAAGTCAGCAAACTGTAAATGTTAAAAGTGCATACAATTCTTACAAATGTAAAGAAATGGCTATCATCCAAGATAGTCAATCATTCATTTCCCAAAAATTGTACACTGTTAATATGACACATATAACAAAGCTAATATGGCACATATAAAATGTTAAAAACGTCTGATTTGCTTCCATTCATACAAACCCTGGCCATAATGTCCAAATTTTTCTCATAGTTACAAACAGCCAGTCGAGACTTGCAATATTCTGGAGTACCTAAGGATACAGAGGCTGCCTCTTTTATTTTTGCACCAACTTTGCTGAAAATACAAAAATTAAAAAAAATTCCATTTATGATAAATTCTTAACAATAACTAGAATTATTAGTGAGTGTCACAAAATTCTCCTCCTTCTATTACATGAATCAGTATCTTCAAAGCAGTGTTAAATAACCCTAGAAAGTAGGTTACAGACATTCAGTTTGATCCATGACAAATATTCATCCCCATATCCACCCTTAATACAAATTCGGTAGCAATAGGTGAAAAGATATTGAAACAACAGTTTAGTTAAACAATACTGAACACAAGTGTTCTTCAGAACCTGGTGTCTCCCCATGATGTATCCCTTCCTGTATGTGACTTGCAACAACCTTAACACAAAACTTTAATGATGACGGTAAATGCTGACAGAAGAGTGATACCTATGTCTGATCATGTTTATGTAGGTGGAACAAAAACCCTGAAAAGTAAAACAGTGACACAATTTTTGTGTAGCACACTCATCCCAATATCACCTACAGTGAAAGTTTTGTGCACATAGTAGAAAAATAACTGAAATGAGAGCCCAAGCAAATTGTTTGAGTAATACTGAATAAATCTTTAAAAGTGGGTTGCACAATCCAGTTTTGGTTCACAAATCACATGCATCATAAGATGTTCTCGCACAGAAAGTTTGGTATCAATAAGAGTAGTCATATAGGATTTACAACTTGGACTGGGAAGATGCCAATGATTTTTAAGTAATTTTAAAGAAATCCTATATAGTAGGTCACAGCAACTTGATTTTGGTGTATGACACAGGTTTTTCCAAAGTTCATAGTTAGTTTGGTGGCAACATACTTGCCATATTCCCAGACAGTGTTGGGGTTTTTTTTGAGACTCAAAAAGTATGTTTTGAAGTCCCAAGGGTGGTCAGTGCGCACGATCCCCCCAATAGCGACGTCATTTCAATTGAGAATAAGCTATCTTTTCAAATCAGCCTATAGCAAATGACTGGAAATTCAAATCTGAATAAAAGGTAATACCATCTGTTTTCTCTGAAGCATTTAATATACATACAAACAAAAAAATGGTAGATTCAGCATTGTCAAATAACATCACCACAAACATGCACAACCTCACAGACATTAAATACAAAATTACACCAAGTTACTGTCTTTAAAATCCATTGGACAGTAGAATGTAGTTTTAATTACATGCAGTTTTTGCTGCTTTCTATAGTTCAGTAGTTGGTTTGATGGTAATGCAAGTGTCATTTGTGTTCACAAATATGCCTACAATTTTCCTTTGCAAATGTGCATCCACATCTATGTTGGCGCAAAAAATGGCCAAAGTCACTAAAAGTGATAAAACCTGTAAGATGGCAAAGAATATCCATTTCAAAACAATGAATCTGGCAAAGAAAACATTCAAGGTTTGCGGTAGTCGGTCGAGTTGCTCATGTCTTTGATTGCCACTATTGTAATATATTTCGAGGTTAATGTCACACCTACGGCAGTGACGATTTTATTTATTCTCTGGCTGAATTAATGAAAAAAGGTACTAATTTATGCAAATACACAATTCGTCATCTGATTAATGATTTTATACTTTTAAATTATTAAAATTCCATGGTGCAGTTCATTTCAGGTTAACCAGATATTCAAACATGTTAATGTTTTCATGAGTTACTTGATCACATGATAAAATGTTTATTGCAACAATGTAAATGTCCAAGGAAAATATGAGAAAGTTAAGGTGGCAAAACTGTCAAAGCAAATAAGATTATCTCATTTTTTATAGCAGTTCTAGTGCATTATGTACTACAATTTTCCTTTGTCCCTTTAAAATGTTGTGTCCCCCAAAACTGGAGGGTGAGGGACACAGTGTCCCCTGACCTTTGGATCCTAGGTGCAACACTGCATTAGAGATTGAATGGTGTTATCGTCCAACCTACCGAAATAATCATGTTTTGAATTTTATATATGGAGTAAAAATCCGACTTCAAAGAAACATTGCCACTGATCACAAACTTTAATAAACATGGCTTCAACATTCTCATTCAATGCAGTCAGTTATGTGTAATAACATTTGTTTTTCAACACGCATCTGTTTGATGTACTTAACTTTAGACAAATTGGGTTGTTCCACTTAGTGTACTTTACCTATGCAAATTAGTCTAATGGGCTCTCCCTCAGAAGTGCTCAAAGGATTTGAAACGACACATCACCCTAGCTATTGTGGGCCAATTAAGTAAATCTTTGAAAGGTGTCTGTTTATCTCTGACCGCCTTACCTTTTAATTGTCTCTAAGACAGCTGTATAAACTGCCCCGAGGATAGTTTTAATGACCTCTGAGCAAGACTGTTTATTGTCTATACATACCACAGATTACGGGACATATAGCATTGTAATCAAGAAATTAACATTTTTTTCGGGGGTTTTTTTGTGGGAATTTTTTCTCTCTCGCTAAGATTGCTGAAAATCAGGGGGGGGGATGGAGGGGGGATTTCGGAGTACAAAATCGTGTTTTTTGCGTGACACATCGTGTTATGGCATGTATCTGGCAATAGGTTAAAAGATATTTGAATTACAGCCCTGACACAATTTAACAGCAATATTTACAAAATCCTGGAAAGTAGGTCAGATCAACAAAGTTTTGGTATGCAAAGCGTGTTCATCCCAAGTTGCAATCAAAGTGCAGTTTGGTATCAATATGTTTATTCATATATGCTGTAATATTATAAGAGTTGCAACCCAAGTATCATATTGAACCAGCTTCATGATTTTTATACCTGGATTGGAGATCATTAATTTCTTTCTTTTCTTCATCTTTCTTTTCCTCATATTCCTCTACATCAACATTGGGTCTTTCAGAAAAATTTTCCGGTCTTCGTATACCTGGTGGTGATTCTTTGAGTAAACTCTATGGAGAAAAAGAAATAAAACAAAATGCACAAGTGGGCCTTATATTACTAACCTTTCATACATTGGTCTAAAAGGCAACTTTTGTGGTACACTGATTCCTAACTATAAAGCTCTTCAATATACTGCTGTCCCTCTGATAATGATAGTTTGGCAATGAATTCCATTACATGTAAAAAAAATTGTTTTATCATTTAATGCTGAATTTTTTGTTTTAAAGCACAATCAGGACACAGCCTTGTCGACATATCCCTCAGTATAAGGCTTCCTCACTTATAACATGGGTCACTTCAATGGCTTAAAAAACAGTTATAATGAGGGAGCACTGTAACAAGGCATATATATTGGGTTCCAACGACACCTATGTCTGGATATTTTTCAGCTATTGGGTTGAAGTTGGTGGTATTTGAAATGTTGTTGAACTGTGTTTCTACTTTGAGTAACTTCATCTCATCTTGGTCTGATATGGTCAGGTAGTTTTGGAAAGTTGGAGAGAAAGTTGTTCTATGAAGGTTCATTTTCCTTAAATACATTAGTATGAGACAGTATCCAAGAATCAAGTTCAAACTATGTTTTTCAAGCCATTTTCCAGGCCCTGTCTACTCAAGAAAAAAGCACTTTAGTGAATCAAGAAAAAATAACTCTCACCAATATTGTCTTTTTTTGACTAGCTGATCTTTGTATCTGATAGTAAACAGTCCATATATTTATGAAATCTCATAATAATCAGTCCTCTCAAGGGAAATGGCTCTTTTACATTTTATCTTTAACTAGTACCTTACACAACTCGTGAGCAAATAAAGACAATTTTGGCAATGCAAAATAACTGATGATCATTCTGGGACTAAATAACAGACATATTGTCCCACCCCGTTTTGATGCTACAATACTTTGTTTTGATGCAGTGTCATAAATTTCCAGTTCTCGAGAGAACACGTCTCAGTGATGTCATGACCACAACATCAGGGTTCTGAACAGAGTTTCAGGATGAGTCCTGGACTCTTCACTCATGGAATTCAGGAATCCCCAGCCTATTTCTGAGATTGCCCAGGCATAAACTCACAATTCCCTCACTTTCAAAAGGATAGAAAAGAAAATGAAAAAGTACATCATCATTATTTTATTACGTATCTGGATTAAATTCTCTAAGCTCACATTGTCAAGAAACTACTTTTCAGTAATTGTCCACAGTTTTTAAAATATGATACTGCACTCTCTCTCTCATCTGCAAAACTAGTTTTTCAAGAAAGTTAGTTTCTTCACTTTTTCCTGTTCTTTGTCATAACAAATCTTTATATTGCATTCTGGCTATCAAAGTCTTCAAGTTCAGGATGCTCCTCCATTCTGATTAATTTATTCACAGTTTCACTATATGAACAGTGCTGCTAAATAGTGATTAGTGTTAAAATAGCTCCTACACTGCAGAAGCCACTTAGTCTTATGCGGGGAAGTTTGTGCTATTATTTTGCTAAAAACATTTTTGGCTTGCTTCCAAAGATTGTTATTGGACAGTCTTTTTTTCCTGAAAATATCACTGGACAAATAAAAAATTTCTGTCTTTTTTTTAAAATATAAATTTTCTGACAGTCTTCCCACAACATCCCAACCCTCTACAAAGTACTTGTATTTACTTCAACTCGACAGTGCCAAAATGTAAAGTTTCGTATTCTAAAAGGTCGGTCTTTTGGCCTTGTGGAGACTGCCACAGAAATTGCTTTTCTGAGTCAGTTGAATGTAGTACATGCAGATCATGGTTCCATTATGATTGTCAAAACCTCAGCCCATCAGACATTCAGAGTTTGGAAGGACCAACACCTTTTAACTACTTTACTTGCATTCGGGAAGAAATAGGTCTATCCTATCCATACAATGCTCCACTACTACAACTTGTGACAGAGGTAGGTTAAAAAAATTTTTTATATATCTTTTTAATATTAAAAACTATTATTATTTTCATTATATTTCATTTTTTAACATTTTTTAACAAATATTAGGGGTATATATTTTGGCATATAGGTATTTATTTGGGTTATGACTGCAGGAATTATGCATTATTGGCTACAATTTTAGAGATGTTACACTCATCAATTTTGGTATATTTCAATAATCTTATCTAATTTTATGCCAGTAGACCTAGATATTTATTTGGGTATATGAAATTGTCAAATTTTGGGTCTAAATTTCACAGTAATGATTCGGGTACTGATTTACATGACAGTCAGGTATCAGGCTAACAACTGGGTGTGTGTGGCAAAAAAAATCCTTTGATCTCAGGGTGGTCAGAAGAAACATTTCAAGATTCCCTCAAGTCATCCCTGAAACATTTCTACATTGAGCCCGAGTCTTGGGAAGATCACGCACAGGATCACTGCACCTGGCGCAGTCTCATCCAAACTGTAGCTACATACTCTGAACTGAGGAGAATTGCAGAGGCAGTGCAGAAGTACAAACAGCATAAATCTCCGAACTGCAGCATGTCCTCTATTGATCAAGCAACTCCAAGCAGCATCTCTTGTCCAGTGTGCCACAGACAGTTCAGAGCACAAATTGGCCTGATCATTTTTGAAATCTATTGAGAACCCAGATAAAGTTACATAAAACAATAAAAAAATTCTACCGTAAGATAATTGTGTAAGAGAAATTTTCGATACACTGACAGTGGAGCACATTCTTGTCAAGTGTGTAGATATCCAGGCTGCAAGAAATAAGTATTTTGATGTTAACTGCTTGAAGAAACTGTATGAGGTTGTACCACACAAGAAAATCTTGGACATTTTAAGGGAATGTGGTTTATACAAGAAATTGTAGTAATGTTTTAAGGATTTTATATGTGTTACCTTTATCTTTTGTTTTATATACATTTTACAGAATTTTAAAATTTTGGACGTTTTATACTTTGTCTTCTTGTACTTCACATTTACATTTATTTGGAAGGGTTTATCTCCTGTGGTTTTTATGCAATTCACATCTACCTTTAACTGGTACCATATAGCCAGTGATGTGCTAAGGAGCCATAAAGCCATTTATTACATAATACATATAAACTTTAAAGGTAAAGAAATGTTTACATAATTTCCTATTAAAATGTAATCCATTAACAATCCTCAAGAGATTCAGTAATGTTAAAAAATACTTAAACAATTAGGTAATAAATGAATGCACTGCTCCCCTTTACAGAATATATGTATGTGTTCATAATTAGAAATCACCAGTTGTTTAAATTTAAAACTCATGTAATTGAAAAAGTTTGCATGCAAATAAATTCTTCAAATTCCACAGGAAGAACTTTTTAAAAAATGCCAAGTGTTTCATAAAATGTTTTATTTTAAATTTGATATGCATACAAGTTCATATTATGGTTTGTAAGTATGAGAAGTAACTATCTGCAGTTCAGTAAGATTCACATAAAGTTAGCCTTTTGTGGTTTCCACTGCTTACCACCTTGAAAAATATAGCTCTAACTTCATCTAAATAAATTTAAATAAAAAAAAAGATCAATCCAAAGATTGCACTGCCCACCAGCCGAATCTTATTCACAATAATAACTGTATTACCTACATGCTGTCTCTTTTCCAGGTTTCTATAGTGTCAAAGACATCCTTTCACTCATGGTATATGCCGAAATAATTAGCTGACACAATGCTAATTACAACAAACTTATAATAAACACATAACTGCATATTACTAACAACTGGATAAAGCTATATCGTCATTACATTTTACCATCATAATGGATTGCATTGCTTAGGTCCCTCTGACCTTTGACTGCTGACATCACTCGGAATATTGTTGTGAAAACACTTATTGTTTTGTTTATTAGTAATCCTAGTCCCAAGGAAATAAATGTGATAATTGTCTAAAATTATTTTATCATGCTGCTATTGGTTTTATTGGTAGCAATCTCTAGCTTAGGATGGTATAGCAATATATTGCAGGTTTCATGTGAAAGTATTCAACAACTTTCGAGGTTTATTTTTTGCAGTTTTAAAATGGAAGTTTAGCAAGGTGTCTGACCATTAAGTCTACCAATATTTGAAAATATGTATAGATACAAGATCTCTATACATGGATAATGTAACTTCTTGTAATTATGGAAACGCACGATTAGAGATGCCGTAAACAATTGTAACAATATAAAAAGGTCACACTGACATAACAAATAAGCAAATCAGTCATTTTGGGGTGAACCTGACCCGACTGTCCTGTACCTATTTGTACAAAGTGGCTATATACACGACCATTGGGTATATAGTCAGTTTGAGATGAAATGACTATATACCCGACAGTCATGTATATACTCCATGTTTTGATAATACATAATTACATATTTAGTGTACATGTAATTGGGTTTTGATTAATTTTTACTTGTCAACAATATATAATTTAATTATCTGCTACTCAAACTCTCTTAATCAGCAGCTCAAAGTGTCAGAGCGATAGGTATATATGTATATAATATATTGTACATCACTACAATTGTTTATGGTAATCAACAACAATGATTTTTTTTACAAAACTTAAAACCTAAAATTCTCTCACAATCTGAGTGGTCTAAGAGAAGAAAAAAACAAAAAAAACTGGTTCTCAACTCAGAGAGAATAAAACTGATGGCAGAGTTGATGCACCGGTTCAAAGGGCATGACATGGTGGATGAGATAATGAGTAGAACTTGGGTAAAAACTACTGAAGAATATATGACTTTATAGCCTTTTTAAAGGACCTTTTAAGGGCCACCCAATTATCTAAAAAGGAGTCTTGTTTGTTTGTGATATATTTTTAAAAAATGCTCTGAGAATATATAAATTATATTTAAAATTTATTTAAAAACATAATATTATAGTATAATTGGGAAAAAGATGTGCCGCATTTGAGGCAATATGATTAAAACATGTAAATTATTACAAGATCTCGATTATAGTAAAAGTCATACACATCATACAGGCATTCAGAACCGATTATTTCAGTAATGGGTGTCATTTGTTAGAATTTGATTACAGATACCTTTACATGGCAATTATTCACTTTATTTGGATCCTTATACGTCCATATTCCTTTAGAAGGTCATTATTTACACGCCCCGAGAAATATGGCAAAATCAATGCTAAATTACATGGACATTGTTGGATGAGGTCAACCTAAAGGTGCGATCCAGTACAAATCGGATTGAATGTTGTGCACTGTGATGTCACAATGACGGCAGCGCGTTTTGAAAATAAATTCGTACTAACCTGTTATTTGTTATGAGAGACCCGACGTCTCTGTTGACGGGTCCTAGTAAACACCGCAAAGTCAGACAAAGGCAGGCAAAGTCTGTTTATTTTTGTTTTATTTATACATATTCGTATACATTATACTATATTAACTTTGTTTTGATATTTAAATTTTAAAAAATTGGTACATACGCACCCTTAGTTGTGTCCCTTTATTTCGTGTTGTGACAACGATATATATGCAGACAATTGTTAATAAACGTTCATTAACAAGTTATTGAGCACAATAATTATATTATTTAGATATACACAATACTATTAGGACAGCATTATATTACATAAGTACAATATAAATATTTAATAGAACAAAAGGCAGATAGAGTATGACAAAGTCATATAACACAGATAGCGTATGACAGGGGCAATCTCAATGTGACAAAACCAGATTTAATAATTTTATATAACAATTATCTTATTGAGAGACACATAATAATATTATGAAAGTAATATAAAATACATAAGTTTAATATAAGTATTTAATCGAATATAGTATGCCAACGTGATGTAATAAACTTAAGATATCGTATGACAAAGACAGATTAATTGTGACAAAGTAAGATGTACTAATGCTTTTATTAAGAAACAGTAACAAATTACTCTGCCACTGTCAGCAAAATCAAACGATGGTAATTAGTGATATTCCGCACCTTTAGCAGTTCGTGGCTATTTTGCATTGTCTCGAGCAGTTATACAAATCTGTTCATGCAGTACTGTTCAAACAGTAATCATTTAATCAACCTTTAACAATATACTGGAGTCGACAATCTCAAACGTAGGTATTTCTTTTAATTTTGCATATGTATTCTTTTATATTATTTGACAATTAAATATTTTATTAACATTCATAATCATATATTCGTGATGTAACTTTTATCTGAACACGCGATTTTCGAAATTTAAGATTACCACACCTCACATTAAATCACTGTTCACTTGCTTCATGTCTTTCAGACCTGCATCGTGTCCTTTGATTTGGCTTCTTGGCTACCTTTGGTTCCTTATGGACAGTATATTTCCCATCCGAAGATGTCAGTCCTGACACACTGGTAGTGCTTGCACTTAGGAATTTGCTGGAGAGTTGTTGTTTCTCTTCTTCTGTCTTCGAGGTCCATGAAAGTTTGGTAATCTTAAATTTCGAAAATCGCCTGTTCAGACAAAAGTTACCCATCCGGTATAATGCCCTTCATAGGTCCACCATCTCCACTTTAATTAATTCCAATATCTATTCAACCAGTTTGTCGGTTTTTCTGGGCTCCCAGTTAAGTTTCACTTTTAATCTGTGGTTCATGCTTTCTGTGTTGTTGTTTGTCCAAAGTTGGTCTTCGTCGCTGGAAATAGCGTAGTTCGCCAATTTGTCCTCAACATGCCGAACGTAATACTGCAGGAAGTCACTATGATGTTGTTCTTTAAGATTGTTTTTAAGTTTGATGTTTCACTCCTCAAAGGTCGCAAAGTCGTTTGCCGTTGCAAAGCCGTTTGGTCCGAAAATCATGTCAACAATTTCCTTTCTATCAATGGTACTCTTTGGGATCTTGTCGGTCATTTGTCGAAGTATATTGTCTTTTAGGTGTTTTGAACACAGTTTTCTTGAGCAGCCCGGAAATGCCATGTCTATGGCATTGATCATTGCCCATTCGTCGTCAGTTCCCAGGATCATTTCAATGTTTCTAATTTCCATGCCAAGCACCCCTCTCAAATGCGAAAAAAATTCTGAAATAATTCTGTTGGCGGCCATCCCAATGAAGCATGAGTGGCCCCAGAAGTATTGGCGCGTCTCCAGTTCCCTTGCGCAAGAACCTCTTTTTTCCGCCTTCACACGAGCCTTAGCATTCTGACACTGTCGGATATCGCGTGGATAATTTATTGATTCATTCTTTGCGGGGTCCGTCAGTTTTCCATACACCTCACTGGGTTTTTGATGCTGAACCTCTTTCCGAATCCTTTGAAGAGTTTGTGGATTGGTTCGTTCGTATGTTTCTGTGCATATTTTTGCATTTCCGTGTGGCACTTCCTTTGTAGCATACTGTCCAGTATACTCGACGCCGGTATATAATTAAAGGTTGATTAAATAATTACTGTTTGAACAATACTGCATGAACAGATTTGTGTAGTAAAATAGCCAGGAACCGCGTTTGATTTTGCCGACAGCGGCAGAGTAATTTGTTACTGTTTGTAGCATAATCGCTTCTTCTCATCGTATACCGCAAACATTAATAGCAACAGACAAGATTTGTATTACCGCTTAAGACACTGTTATGATTATGCTGAAACAAATTAGGACATTAACATGTAAAATGATGTTCTGTATTTGTACTATCAATCTTGTCATGGTTGATCTTTTTCAATGAAAGTACATCATGAATTTATGATAATGAATGTTAATAGAATATTTAATATTACTTTCATAATATTATTACGTGTCTCTCAATAAGATAATTATTATATAAAATTATTAAATCTGGTTTTGTCACATTGAGAATTTGTCATTCGCTCTCTGTGTTATATGACTTTGTCATACTCTATCTGCCTTTATTCTATTAAATGTACGTATGTACCAATTTTACTTTCAAACAACATTAAATCACGCTTTTTTAAAATTTAAATATCAAAACAAAGTTAATACTGTATAATGTATACAAATATGTACAAATAAAACAAAAATAAACAGACTTTATCTGCCTTTGCAGTGTTTAGTACGACCGCTTGTTGACCCAGTTTAGTACCTGGCTACCATTGTAAAAGTCCATAGCGATCAATAATTTTCGTCTGGAAGTTTTTTGATGACATTTAAGGTGCAGAGCATTCAACAATCAGGACTGAATAGACTTTGGTTAAACTATTTTAGTAATAAATTTTAGAACAACAAATGATGTATAATACGAGTCAATGCGCCAACATAAGCACATTGACATCCGCTTTATAATTACACCAAACACAATATTTATACTGATCTTATCAATTTCAAAGGTATACATTAAAACAATATTTTTATGATTCCATTTCGCTCCATTTTGTAAAGAAGTCTCAATTGCGTTTTTAAGACCTACCGATCGCGGGCCATGGACTGCCTCAGCAGTGCCATCAAACTTATTTTGTATGGGAATTCACGGGTATAGGTGTGTGAATTTCTCTTTGGCATTTTATTACAGAGTGAGTTTTCTGCTTGTTGTACCTTTAGACTGGCTTTATCTAAACATCGTTCATAGGGTAGTTTCCCTTTCTCAGTGTTTCTTAGGTCCTCCACAATGCCCATTGCTCTGTATCCGTCTAACGAATTCAATGACCAACCGAATAGTTTTGAAGATATCCAAATTAAATGTTCAGCTAAATTGGTGGATAGAATCACCAGTGCGGACTGAGACGGAGGTAATCACCGGAACGGAATTTGAATATATGCAAGAATTTTGTACTCAATATTAATTTTTGTATTAGACTGTATAATCATAGATTTTAACAATAAAGGGTGTGCAGTCAGTTAAAAACCAAACATTAAAAATGGAGAACGCATCTTATATATATTGAGCCAAATACACACTTTTGCTGTAAAACAAATCAATTAAAAAATGTTCAATTGATTTTAAGCACAACTTAATAAAGAATCATGACAAAAATAATAAATGCTTTTGCAGACATAGAAACTTAATTGAAATCTTTAACAGAAAAAAACTAAGGACTTTCGTGGAGAAAAAAAGACATTCCTTTTTATAGTAAGTTGCATCTATAATAAACTGCTCAGAATTATGACTAATACACTTGTACCCTGAAGAAATAATAAATAATATTAAACAGCACCCCAAAGTATTTATCTATAAATATTAAAAGCTATGATTATACAGACTAATACAAAAAATATTATTTAGAGCCAATATCTTGCACTTATGAAGAATTTCAAGTCGTTTCGTTCCGTTCCGGTGATTACCTCCATTCCGGTTCTTCTATCCACCCCACCTAATACTGAGTCGGATTAGAGCAGGATCCGGCATACTTCTGTCGATTGCGCGGCCATGAGAAATACAGTCTGTACCTGGGCGACTTGGCACACCATTGCGAGAACGATAAATAAATAAAAAGAAAAAAAAAAAAAGAAATACCTGGAATAATTGAGTATCGTTGATCATGGTTCATAATGGATCATACTTGAAAACAACTATGTGTGTGTATGTATATCTTTCCAATTTCTCGTATTTATAAGAATACATGTAGAAAATAATAATAATAATAATAATAATGACAAAACTTTAACAATTCTATAAACATGCACTTGGAATGTAAATAACCTCAAAAATGTTGCCAAGGAAATCCACTGTGAATTCAGCAAATTAAAAGAGGCGAGAATATGTTCAACTGGTCTAGATAAGATGATTCTTGTTAAAGGTACAAAAAGTTTAACAATACCAAGGAAATATGTGAAATTTTCAATAAGTTTTATGTAAATGTAGCATTAGATACTGGTAAGGATGCTTCTTTTGACCATTTAACCCATCAAAGTATCAAGGCTATTAAAAATACTAGTTACAGTTTCTGAATTTAAGCAGGTTAGCCATGAAGAAGTGTAGAAAATGATAAGAAGTTTGAATTCGAAAAAGCATTGTCGGGATCAAATTCCTAATAAACTGTTAAAAACTGAGGCATCAATCCTTGTTGACCATGTTATATATTTAGTTAACAAGATACTACAGTCTAATATTTGTCCTGATTGTCTGAAAGAAGTACAAGTAGTTCCAATTTTCAAAAAGAACAATCATCTTGATAAAAGTAACCGCAAACCAGTTAGTTTTCTACCCATCATATACAAACTGTCTGAGAAATCAATTGAGATCCAGTTAGCATAATTTTTAGAACATTTTTTTAAACAAATATTTGGGTGTTTCTCGAAAAGGTTATGGATGTTAGACCACTCTTTTGCATTTACTCAAAGAATGTCTGAAAGCTCCTGACGAAAACAAATATGTAACTGCAGTTCTGGTGGATTTATCTTTTGACTGTATCCCTCATGATATTCTCATTTGCAAGCTAAGTGTTTATGGTATGTCAGATTACTAAGTAAGTTTTTTATTGAGCTATATGTCAAATCGTAAGCAGCAAATTAAGATGCGGGGTGTTTTGAGGAGCTGGACTGAAATTCAAAAAGGTGTTCCTCGGGGGTAAATCCTCTTTACTCTTTCTTGTTTTTATAAAAAATATTTTAAAAATGTATTTATATATGACTCTCTATATAACTATATTGATGACAACACTCTGTCCTTTTCTCACCGGGCTTTGACACTTTTCGATATGCAGCTGCCATTCTACGGAATGAGTTACCAAATCACTTTAGACAGGAATACAATTTTAATTCATTTAGATCATTAATTTTATCCTGGAATGGTAAAGACTGTAAATCCAATATCTGCAAATAATGACCCCCCCCCCCTCCCCCGCCTCCAACTCTCTTGCCGTGATGAAGTCTTTGTCCAATTGTATTTATGTATTATGCTGTGTTGGTATGTCTTGCAAATCATGTTGATATAATGTCTTTATTGTTTTAATGTTATGTCGGTTAAAAAAAAAAAAAAAAAATCATTAGAGCTTATGCTGAATTGTTGTTTTAAATCAAGCTCACTATAAATAAATCTTATCTTAAAACAAGGCATTAAAAGGAAATTCATTATCTGAGGGTCATAAATCTTCAATTAGTCAGCTGTTACAAATTTGTTCCCTGTGGACACAAGTTGTCTTTTTTTTAGTGGTATTTTCTTATCCAACCACAAAATAACTCGTTAGCAAACACTATGGACTTGTTTAATACTTTAGATGTCATGTGAAGACATTACACATGTCATGAGCTTTGATTTCCATCAGGATCATTACATTTAGTACAACTGACATTTGCAATTGAAGGTTGTTGCATGTATCTGTCTGCCAAAATACTGTAAAGCAAATTATATTTGTGACAGTAAATTTTGCCTATCTAGTATATTCATACAATTTATGACATACCAATTTTGCACATTAATGATGGGATAAATATGTAATATGTTGTGTCAAAGTCTTTATTTACAACAAGAATAATTAAAATTCAGTTTCTTTTATAAATTCATTAACTTTTCATCTTTTTATTAATTTTGTGACTTACATTATTTTCCCCATTATATTAGAGCAAGGGTCAGTCTAATAGATTTGCTAAAATAAGGAGTGGGATTATAATCAGACAAACAGATCCTACGTAACAATTTGCCAAAATGTTGTCAAAATGGAGTCAACTTATCGTCAAGCATGGTCTTATCATCCAGTATGCACATATCATCAAGCTTGGTCTTATCATCCAGTGTGCACTTATCATCAAGCATGGTCTTGTCATCCAGTGTGCACTTATCGTCAAGCATGGTCTTATCCAGTATGCACATATCATCAAGTATGGTCTTATCCAGTATGCACATATCATCAAGCATGGTCTTATCATCCAGTATGCACTTATCATCATGCATGGTCTTATCCAGTGTGCACTTATCATCAAGCATGGTTTTATCATCAAGTATGCACTTATCATCAAGCATGGTCTTGTCATCCAGTATGCACTTATCATTAGGCATGGTCTTATCCAGTATGCACTTATCATCAAGCATGGTCTTATCATCCAGTATGCACTTATCATCAGGCATGGTCTTATCCAGTATGCACTTATCATCAGGCATGGTCTTATCCAGTATGCACTTATCATCAAGCATGGTCTTATCCAGTATGCACTTATCATCAGGCATGGTCTTATCCAGTATGCACTTATCATCAGGCATGGTCTTATCCAGTATGCACTTATCATCAGGCATGGTCTTATCCAGTATGCACTTATCATCAGGCATGGTCTTATCCAGTATGCACTTATCATCAGGCATGGTCTTATCCAGTATGCACTTATCATCAGGCATGCTCTTATCCAGTATGCACTTATCATCAGGCATGGTCTTATCCAGTATGCACTTATCATCAAGCATGGTCTTATCAGGTATGGTCTTATCCAGTATGCACTTATCATCAGGCATGGTCTTATCCAGTATGCACTTATCATCAAGCATGGTCTTATCCAGTATGCACTTATCATCAAGCATGGTCTTATCCAGTATGCACTTATCATCAGGCATGGTCTTATCCAGTGTGCACTTATGATCAAGCATGGTCTTGACATCCAGTATGCACTTATCATCAAGCATGGTCTTATCATCCAGTATGCACTTATCATCAAGCATGGTCTTGTCATCCAGTATGCACTTATCATCAGGCATGGTCTTATCCAGTATGCACTTATCATCAAGCATGGTCTTATCATCCAGTATGCACTTATCATCAAGCATGGTCTTATCATCAAACATTGGATTTTCATAAATTAGAACTGGGTATCACGAAAAAAATTGTACCGCGGTATTTCTGAACATATCGCGATACATACAACGGTGTACCGCAATTATACTATGGACCCACAATTTAACGTTCTGGGGCAGGTGCCTGACACTTTTATTTTAAATTTTCGTCTGTCAATAGCTGGAAAAATATCTAGCTGTGATTTATAGCAGAATAACACCATATTATACATTATATTATTTGAAAAAATTAAAAGAAAATAAAATATCTCGGCTCAAAAGAAAATAGCAGACCCGCCCCCCCACACACACACACACACACACACACACACGCCGGGAAAATTAAATGGTCAGTACCTTATAGTAAATGAATTTGCTATGTGTATGTCAATTGTTGTATAAGTTGTAATCTAAAAACTGTAACTAAAGTGGGATGATTAAGCTTGCACTATAACTGACACCCTGGGAAAGACAGTGTGCTGACATCAGAGAGCTTGTTGATAAAAATAGTTAGTGTTGACACTGAAGCCTACAATTTATTAGCTACACTATTAACATAATAGGAAGGGAAACTTTGGGTGGGATGCCCACACCCGGGCAAGATATTTATCAGAGATGGACAGTAAACATAAAACACACTTACTCAACAAACGAAAAAATATTTAGTGGACTTGAGAAATTACGTCAAATTCAAAAACAGAAAACAACTGCTCTCCTGAAAATCTGATGATGATTCACAGTCATACAAAGGAATACATGTACTTAAAACATTAACGTACGCTAGTAAATAACTAAAAAATGACATGGTTTTTTTTAAAATAATTTTTTTAATCCGAATATTTTTCAAAGTTGGATTTGGCCCGAATATTTTTCACTACATCCTACTTGGCCACTAGGTTTGCTTACGTGACACGTGTCAAACATGTGATTAAAGGATCATAAATATAATTATATTTGTAATATTAAAAATTAGTTCATGCTGTTAATATCAATAAATTCGTAACAAGATTACTCATGAATTTCAGTACATTTCTTACTGATGGAAACTACAGAAGTACCGGCACTGTGAAAAAGTACCACAATACGTACCACCGGAAAAAACCCGCGGTAAACCGGTATACCGGTAATACCGCGCACTTATATCATCATGGGCTTATCTTCAAACATGGTTTTATTGTCAGGCAAGGGTTTTTCATCAAATGTGGGCTTATCATCAAATATAGGCTCATCGTCATGAGCATATCATCAAGCATGATCTTATCATCAAGCATGCCATGGACTTATCAACAAGCATGTGCTTATCATCAAGCACGGACTTATCAGCAAGCATGTGCATATCATCACGCACGTACTTATCAACAAGTATGTGCATATCATCAAGCACGGACTTATTAGCAAACATGTGCATATCATCAAGCACGGACTTATTAGCAAGCATGTGCATATCATCAAGCACGGACTTATTAGCAAACATGTGCATATTATCAAGCATGTGCTTATCATCAAGCACGTGCTTATCATCAAGCATGGACCTATCACCAAGCATGGACTTATCATCAAGCATGGACTTATCAGCAAGGGGATATACTCAAGCATGGTCATATCATCGAGCATCGGCTTATCACCAAACATGGTCTCATCATCAACCATTAACTTATCACCAAGCATGGGCCTGTCACAAAGCATATATTAATTTGTGACAAATACAACTGTCATCAACCATGGGCTTTATCATCAAGCATGGTCTTACCATCAAGCATGGACTTTTAATCAAGCATGGGCTTATCATTAAGAATGGACTTGTCATCAAGCATTGACTTATCATCAAACATGAACTTATCATCAAGCATGGATTTATCATCAAGCATGGACTTATGATCAAGCATGGACTTGTCATCAAGCATTCTCTTATCATCTAACATGAGCTTTTCATCCAGCCTGAGCTTTTCATCCAGCATGAGCTTTTCATCCAGCCTGAGCTTTTCATCCAGCATGAGCTTTTCATCAAGTATGGGCTTTTCATCCAGCATGAGCTTTTCATCCAGCCTGAGCTTTTCATCCAGCATGAGCTTTTTATCAAGTATGGGCTTTTCATCAAGTATGGGCTTATCATCAAGTCTGGTCTTATCATCAAGCATGGACTTGTCATCAAACATGGACTTGTCATCAAACATGAGCTTTTCATCCAGCATGAGCATCCAGCATGAGCTTTTCATCCAGCCGGAGCTTTTCATCCAGCATGAGCTTTCATCCAGCATGAGCTTTTCATCCAGCCGGAGCTTTTCATCCAGCATGAGCTTTTCATCCAGCATGAGCTTTTCATCAAGTATGGGCTTTTCATCCAGCATGAGCTTTTCATCCAGCATGAACTTTTCATCAAGTATGGGCTTTTCATCCAGCCTGAGCTTTTCATCCAGCATGACCTTTTCATCCAGCATGAGCTTTTCATCAAGTATGGGCTTTTCATCAAGTATGGGCTTATCATCAAGCCTGGTCTTATCATCAAGCATGGACTTGTCATCAAACATGGACTTGTCATCAAACATGGACTTATTATCAAACATGAGCTTTTCATCCAGCATGAGCTTTTCATCCAGCATGAGCTTTTCATCAAGTATGGGCTTTTCATCCAGCCTGAGCTTTTCATCCAGCCTGAGCTTTTCATCCAGCATGAGCTTTTCATCAAGTATGGGCTTTTCATCAAGTATGGGCTTATCATCAAGCCTGGGCTTATCATCAAGCATGGACTTGTCATCAAACATGGACTTGTCATCAAACATGAGCTTTTCATCCAGCATGAGCTTTTCATCCAGCATGAGCTTTTCATCCAGCCTGAGCTTTTCATCAAGTATGGGCTTATCATCAAGCCTGGTATTATCATCAAGCATGGACTTGTCATCAAACATGGACTTGTCATCAAACATGGACTTATTATCAAACATGAGCTTTTCATCCAGCCTGAGCTTTTCATCCAGCATGAGCTTTTCATCAAGTATGGGCTTTTCATCCAGCATGAGCTTTTCATCCAGCATGAGCTTTTCATCCAGCATGAGCTTTTCATCCAGCCTGAGCTTTTCATCCAGCATGAGCTTTTCATCAAGTATGGGCTTTTCATCCAGCATGAGCTTTTCATCCAGCATGAGCTTTTCATCAAGTATGGGCTTTTCATCCAGCCTGAGCTTTTCATCCAGCCTGAGCTTTTCATCCAGCATGAGCTTTTCATCAAGTATGAGCTTTTCATCCAGCCTGAGCTTTTCATCCAGCATGAGCTTTTCATCCAGCCTGAGCTTTTCATCCAGCATGAGCTTTTCATCCAGCATGAGCTTTTCATCAAGTATGGGCTTATCATCAAGCCTGGTCTTATCATCAAGCATGGACTTGTCATCAAACATGGACTTGTCATCAAACATGGTCTTATCATCAAGCATGGACTTATTATCGAGTATGGGCTTATCATCAAGCATGGGCTTATCATCATATAAATACAGAACTATTTGACGTGCAAATTCCTCTTCTAAATAGGGTCCTTAATGATGTATGTCATCAGGAAATTACAACATTTGCATCAGAACCTTGATCGTTACCTCTCATCAAGTGAACTAAAGATCAATACAAATCTGAAACTACTCACAACTGGTCTGCGTTCACATTTTTAACTTCCTATTACAATTAATATAATTGCAGTCGTACTGCATAACTACCTATATAAAGTAAATGTGCCAACAGAGTGACCATAAGAACTTTACAAAATTTTCACAAAGTCCATTTTATAAATCCACAAAAATCTGCACATTAACAATTCAAGTCTTTGCTGCACTATAATTCATTTATGTTAACATCCAGGAGTTTGTAGTCATTTTTTTATATACTACAGTCAATCAAGTTTATCTTGACATGCTACTTAGCGTGATCTACATGTAATCTATCATCAGTGTGAAGGTCAATCATTCTAGCATGTTTCTGGATTTGACATTATCGTTTATTATAAAGTGCGCAGTGAAAAATAATACAAGATGGCCATCGCGTGCATGTCAAGCTCACGATGAAAATATAGGAGTAAAAATGAGACCCTAACCAAGAGGTAAAAAGGAGACAGCGAGCATGTTCCATAACTAATTGTCTTTGCTTCATACCGATTTATCCAATGTATGAACAAAATACATGAAGGGTTTTGGAAAATATAAAGAATTTTTTTTTTTAAATGTAACTCAAACCTTAACAAAAATTTTCTGTGACATTGACCCCAAGATCAATGGGGCAAAGAAAGAAAAAAAAACAAACAAACAAACAAACTGTAAACAAAATCTTAACGCAATTTTTTTTATGACTATGCCCTTGATGCCAAGGTCAAGATGGCAAGTGAGCGTGTCGCAGGATGAATTGTCTTAACTTTATAATGTTTCATCCACATTATGAACATAATCCATTATCGTGGGGTTTAAGAAATATACGCAGATGAAATTTTTTCACCAAAATAGTAATGCAAATTTTCTATTACCTTGTCCAGGACCCCAAGGTCAAAGGGGCAAGTGTACATGTAACCAAAATAATTGTCCTAGCTTCATAATGATTCATCATATGTGTGAAGAAAATCCATTAAGACGTTTAGGAAATATAAGCAAAAAACTGTAATAAAAACCATATCACAAACCCTCCATGACAGTGACTTTTGACTCCAAGGTCTAAAATTATATAGTATGGTTATAAATATATATATCAATATGTTTTTAAGTCTGATCATAATTACAGTAAGTATTAATTATCTTGACACAAATATTAAAGATCACTCAAGAGTCTTTATATCCTTGACAAATATTGCTCATTCATAAACTTTTCCTGATATTTCCTGACATTAATGTATTTTCCCCGATTTTATTTCAAATCAACCATAAGAGGTTAGAGCTGAAACTGGAACATGCATAATACAGTATTTATTTGATGATAACTAATAGATACTATAGTTAAAGGGTCAAAACTCTATTATAACTGACATTTGCTTGTTTTCAATTCCTCTGTGATAAAGTCAATAGTCACCTACAATAGTTACCGTCAGTACTCGCGTACAAGACGAATCCAATTACAAAACTTCAGACCCAGCTCCGCCGTCGCATAATGCGCTGGCAGATCTGGGTATATGCAGTTTGTTAGGACTAATCAGCAAAACAAACACCATAGACCCTGATCTTCCGACTCATTATTCGATGGCAGATCTGGGTCTAAGTTGTCTGCAGTTGGACTCGACTTATAAGCGAGTACACAAATATAACATACTTGTGTATGCTGTGTTTCTCTCATGCTAATACCAGAGCTCAGCCTAATAAATGTCAAACAGTAGGGGTGATCTTGTTATCAAAGATATCCTTCATAAATATTTGCACAAATTCGGTTAATATCGGGATGGACTTATCATAAATCGTGGACGTACTATTGGATAATTACAGTAACATGTGCTTCACAGCAAATAGTGCTGTATAGACCACAATCTGCCATTGTATAATGCGCAAGCAGATCAGAGATCAGAGTTTACCCTGTTCACTAAAACTTATTAGTAAGAGCACCACAGACTCTGATCTGCCAGTGCATCAAGCAGATCTGGATTTATGCTATTTGCAGTTGGTGTGTGTTATACCATCGTTGAATAACACCATGTCCATAGGCATACTTGGTAGTAAAAAACTTGTTCGACATGCCATTTCATTGACAGGTCACTTGGTTAACGTGATTTTTTTAAACCTGTTTGTATGTCTTATGGGTTGGTGAGTGTAAAGTGTCAAAAGGACTTAATCACACATACATAGTGTATTCATTAGTTATATTATGAAGACTTGTGCAACATCAAGGGCCAAATCTCATCTTTTTGGTAGAACACACTTTACTGTGGAAAATATACTAATTACAATTTTAGACTATTACACGAAATCTATTGGCTCAAATAAATAAATAAATAAATAAAAAGTTGAAGAAATATTTAACAGTTTGCTCACATAAATATACCCCGCCTATCCCCCCACCCACACCTCGATGGAGATGAGTCTATAGTCAAAGAAGAATGTATTCAGCGATTACATAGATCGTCTACAAAGCGTTTAGTAGTCTCCAGTAGCTGTTATAACATTAATTATCATGCAGAAAATGCATTCAGTCTACAGTGATCTTGACAAGAAAATGTTGTCCTCTTGGCTACGATTTTTTTGACCATTTTTTGTTTTTTGTTTTTTGTTTTGGTTTTTACATTTTTAGAACTTAACTTTTAATTAGCTCTGTATAAGCAGTTTAAACCACACACACACACACACACACACACACACACACACACACACACACACACTGCGACAGGTCAGGAAAGACATAATAAATAACAAAGAACATTCTTTTCTATGATATCAAAGTAGAAATACTATAACGAATTGATAAAAACAAGAGATTAATGTTGCTTTTCTTTTTTTCTTTTTTATAAAAAAATTAATAAAAAATAATTGTTTTTAAAGTCTGCGGTATTATAATTGTCAACTCCTAGAAACCACATTTTACTGGGTGAGAGTCACGGCAAGCTTTGAGTAACCTTGGGGTGACAGCCAGTATTAAAAGCATAGTTCATGCATCAGTAATTACCTTGAGTAACCACAACAGCTAAGACTTTACATGAAAAGCATGCAGTCAGTCACTCATCTAAGTTGTATACTCTTTCACATGTATAACACACAGTTAATCTGTTGAGGGTAACCTATCACAATATATAATGTATAATGTATAGTCATTAATATGGAAGTTTGCCAATGAATAAATGTATTTATTCTTACTTCCAACTACAATGGTCAGAAAAGGCCTTCTTTTGTAGGGTAGGATGTATATAGCATGGAATCTATGTTAGTAAAGCATACACTGTAGATCACAGTAACCTTCTTTGATTATGAGGGTGTAGTACTAACAGAGATACATCAAATTATCAAGTTTCCTGACTTGAATATAAACAGCACCCAGTAAATGAACTTTAAACACAAAATGTCAACAAAGTTACTGCAGCATGATATATATTGCTCAGAAACTACTTTTTGAAATCAGGATGTAGCACTGATCAAGATGCATCCCTTCGCCAAGTTTCATGATTCTCTGAAGGTCAGTATCCATATAGCATGCCAACAAATCATGTGATCATAACCTAAATGTAAAAACTTAACCACACCAGTAAGAGACGAAATATAGGTCCAAATGAGCTTCTTTTGTTGTAAGGGTTTGATACTAAGAAAGATGCATATCATCAACAATTTCATGATTCTAGCATGAACTGTGCCTGAAAAATGAACATCAAATACAAAATTAAATCCAAGTCAGTGAAGAATAAAATATGGGCCATAATCCACTTCTGCAACGACGGAGTAGTGTTCATCAAGATGCATCAACCCACCATGTTTCTAGATAGGATAGTACGTACAAAGCACGCAAGAACATGTGAAATGTAGGTCACACTGACCATTTTCGTAACGGTGTGGTATTAACAGAGATGTATAGTTATCTAATTTATTGATTCTGTCATGAACAGTTTAAAAACAAAATGTAACAAATGACAGTAATGCATGAAATATGGATCACAGAGACCTACTTTGTGATGGGAGTGTAGTACGCATCAAGATGCATCTCCTCTCCAGATATAACAGTATGTATAAAGTATGACAGAAAGCTATGTGATCATGAGCTAAATACAAAAACTTAACCTAAGCCAGTAAAATGTGAAATGTAGATCACACTGACTTTCTTTGTTGTAAAGGTGCGGTATTAACAAAGATGCAAACGTGCATGTGGCTTGATGATTCTAGTATGAACAGAGCTTGAGAAATATTATTGAAGCACCAAATTTAACCAAAGCCAGTGAAGCATGAATATTGGTCACAACGACCTACTTTGTGACACGGGTGTAGTACTTGTTAAGATGCATCCCCTCACCAAGTTTCATGATTCCTAGTATAACCGTAATGTATACAGGGTGCAAAAAACCAAAGTTAAATGCAAAACATTAATCAAGAAGATAGAGTAATGTACATGTACAAAGTTAGTCCCCTCCCCAGGGGGAAAGTGCTATGAAACAAACTTCAAGCGTTTGCCTTGGGCCTAGGAAAAAAGAATGTAGAGATGCAGTTATGCTCTACATATGAAAATGCTTTTATACATCTGCTGGCACAGACACAAACACCTACGCTGACATAGAGGGAAGCTAAAAGTACATAACTCATTCGAAAATAAAATGACTGGTCAATATGCATATCTTGTGATCATTAGTTTAATGTGTACTGAATTTCACAGGTATCCACTGAAAATTGTTTCCAATATTGTAGTAGAATCCACAGATATAGTTCGTGTTCGAAAATGCGTTTATTTGTTTCGTCCAGACGAGCAGGCGAAACGAAAAATCGCTTTGTATTTGCTGATGGAATATCCCTAAAACGCAATGGAAAACAAAATATATTGGAATAGAAGCATATCTTGGGAGAAAGGCGCAGATTGGTTTGTTTGTTTCTATGCTGCCAAAAATCTTTGCTGGCAATTGGGCATCGAAGACAAAGATTCGAGAGCAAAATCTCTAGCTTCCGAGTACGTAGATACAATTCCGTGGCTGGTTTGTGTAGGTGGAGCACGTTCTAGGGCAACACGCATTGCTTTGTTTTTTGGTGCTAGTGGTGGCCATTTGTAAAGTACGTAGAAGAAATGGCATTTGTAGCAGAGAGGGATTCGCTTGCAGTTGTTTTTCCAACAAATTCGTTGGAAATATACAAACCATCTACGCCTGCGAATACTAGAATGTATCGGGTTTTCCATGAAAAAGTGTCGAGTATTCTACAACCAAGAACTCTTTTTCTGGTTCCAACGTTTCCAATGTTTTGCAATCTTTTGCTTTCGTTTGTTGGTGTTCCCACTGCGCCTTCCGTTTGTCGTATTTCTTCTACAGCTTCTTGTGCAATATTAGCTAGCTTTTCCATGTTTTCGAGTTCCAACAATTCGTTTTCCATTGATGGTGGTGTAATTATATTGTCCAAAATTGGTGCTCGGTTTTCGCCAGCGCCAAAGGGATTTCCAAATCCACGTACCGCAAACGACAACAGTGCATCGTTGATGTGGCAAATGTAGAATGGATTCCTCGACGATGTATTGAATCTGTAGCAATTGGTGGTCTGGGGATTTGCAGTACTGTACACTATGCCGCTAGTGCCCAGCATAGCATTTGTTGCAATAGTGGCCAAGCATGATGTTCTAGATCGTCTTCGGTGGAAACAAGCACCAATAGTATTGTTGCATTGAATTGTCGTACAGCTGTTTTTAGCAAATTTTGGAATCCCAATACTTCCAGGCGTGCAGGCACAAAAGGTATTTGCAGGTCTGGCCACAACGATAGAAATTTTCGTGTCAGTTTGGCTGCCCCCAAATTCTCTACTGGCTTGTTCGGATAGTTGTCGCATGCGATCTAGACGTTCTTGTATTGCAGCATGTTTGGCTTGCAAATGCACCAGAATACTTTCGGCTTCTGATCGTTGTTGTGCTATTCAGCATATATATTCGGCTCTCTCTCTCTCTCTCTCTCTCTCTCTCTCTCTCTCTCTCTCTCTCTCTCTCTCTCTCTTGTTTCGCCATTGGGCTATTTCGTCCGGCCAATTGTTTTCTCGCAGCAAAAGATCGTCTTCGTTTAGCATTCGTTGGCGATCTCGTGTCGATGCAAGAGAAACTTTTTGTGTGGTTGTTGTCTCATCTATTGGAAATGATCGAAGACTTTTGTTTGCATTCCATACCTTTCGATTATAACGCCATCGAACAAATGTTGTATCCGATAGATATCGTGGTGCGAATACATTGTTGGGTTCCAGTTCGGTTTCGGAATGTCTTGCATGTGGCCCTTTGCTTTGTGCCAAATATGTTCCAGAATCCGCGCTGGTTTTGTTATATGTTCGCAGATTCGCATGTACATTTTCGCTATTTTGGTCGAGTACAAGAGTATGCATTGGCAATCCTACAAACCCAAACGAGGATATCCACGGTGGAAGCGTTTAATATTCCAATGTTGGAATGTCTTGGTCGGTATATTGTTTCGAAATTCCACACAGCTTTCTGGTTTTGGTATTTCCCCAGTATATCGCATATAGTGTTTTGGTCGCCTTCTATAGCAGTACAAGATTGCAATGTATTGCTACCGCTAGCGCTTGCCATTGGTTTTGTATCGGTTGTATCCAGAATAGTGGACGAGTAGGAGTTTACAAGAATTCCCACATTTGTTCTACAACGTTTGTGGCAGTTTCCATGGTGTATCTTCTGGCAATAGATCGTACAGCGACATCTCGATATGGCAGATCCCGTGTTGTTGTATTTCCGGGTTCGCGAATGTGTTTTCCAATAGTTCGTCTGGACATTTGCAGAAATCGGCAACATTGTTTCCAAGCATTTCTTGTACACCGGCGCATTCCATTTGGCATGCGAATTTGTTGTAGAATTTGCCACGACATAGCATTCGGTTTGTGGACCCAGCTGGAACATCTTCTAGTAGAATGGATAGGCAATTATTTCCGACACTGTTTTCGTTTTCTAGAATACAATATCGATTTTCGACGTCGTATGTTCCCTCTAGTACGAATCCGTGGGTGTTTTGCAAATGTTGTACCATTACGGGTATATCTAGGGAACCGGAGTAGTCTTTGGTAGCATCTATTGCATAGAAACCAATTTCATCTGCGCTTAGCGAATTCAGAAAACTTGGTAGGAAATGGAAAAGTTCTTCGGTTGGAATATTGGCGGTGTCTATTTTTGCATATCAAAATCGATGATGGCGTGGTCATGTTTTGGATTTTTCGCTCAAAATACATCGAGTACATGTGGATCGTTTTGCAATATGGAAGCAATTGTAGATCGGTAGAACGATGGTGGGGTTCCTTGGTACGGGGTCGTGGAAACAATACCAACATAACGTCCCCATTATCCCCTTATAAACAAAGTAAACCCCTATTCCCTATAAATTCCCTATCACCCTCTTATAGACAAAACTAACACTCCCATCATCCTTATAATTCCTATAACCCTATCAATGAAGTCCCAGGGGAGAAAAAAGTATAGAAATATACACACTATACTCGTAGACATACTTATATACTATCATACATGGAATGAGAGAAGAGAAAAGAGTAAGCTTACACACATGCACAAACATAACCTCCATTGATTTACTTTTACAATCAAAACACCAACATCCATTGTAAATTTTGTATGGAGTCAAGTGGCTTTTTAAATTTTGTAACATTGTTTTTTCGTGTTTTTTTTCTGTCCTAGATTTTAATTCTTTCACTAAGCTGCTACCCACTGTAGCTCGATAAACATATTGACAGATAGTGTACTTGCAATTGCCAATACTTTATTAGGCTGTTTTAGTTCTTCAGTCTGCTACAAATTACCTTTTTTCTACCCTAGATTTTAGTACACTTAACTCACCTTATCCAATGCCAGTACATTTCATTACAAAATGTTGTTTATCATACGATGAATGAAATATAATCTATGAGCTAGTGGGACAAGAGTTGTATTTGCCACAGTGGTCAAACTAAGTCAGAGAAAGTGTGTGTGTGTGTGTGTGTATGTGTGCGCGTGTGTTGAACGTGGAAAAGGTTTAAAGCAGTAGAAACTGAAATTTTCAAGTCCATATTTTTTTCTTCAAAACCAACCAAAACTATCTTTTTCAGGGTCCATCCAGGTGTGTTAGAAAAGTGATACTACTCAAATGATTGCCAATCAAAGAAGACAAATTCCTCCATCATAAAATGTGTTTGAGCATCTTAACCATATTTAAAAAAAAGCATCAACAAAAAAAAAAAGAAATAAATAAATAAACAAGAGGCACTTACGGTATATATATATATATATATATATATATATATATATATATATATATATATATATATATATATATATATATATATATTCTCATGAATAAGAATCGCAATTAAATTTCAAAACATCACAAGAGTCCATTTTCTACGTTTTTACTGTTTTTCTTCTGTCGTTGATTCTTCTGCTGTTCTTCTGCTTATCTTGCCTTTTTAGAATTTCATTGCTGGCAATGTAGGGTATATAAAAGAACGGAAGTTTGTTAGAAGTACATTTAGTTGGCCATTTATAGGAAAATGACAGGAAAATCCGTTACGATTGTAACTTTGGCCTTGATAAGTGCAGTAATTTCACTCGAAATCCTCATCAGAGCTACAAATCACCGCAGCTCTTTTTTTAATGAGCCCGCTTTTTCTGAAGCTTGACCTAGCAATCCCTATGGGGTCCGTGTGTGTGTCCCCGTAGTACATCCGTCCTCAACCCATATAAACCTCATTGTTAAAAGTTTTTGGGACGGGCTGGACTTGCAATTTATGGCCGGCTAGACATGCAGGCCATGGCCGGCTTCAAGTTTCTGTTCAACAGCGCCTCCATCCTCGTCCCATTCCTTTCAATCACCTAGTCTCATCCCCCAAGAGATGAATTCAAAAAAAGTAGTATCTGTTTTGACAGCTCTGAACCACGCATGTTTGTGTGTTTATACATTTGTATTTTACATACAAAGAGTATTAAAAATCAAAAATTAAAAAAAATAAAAAGATAAAAAATTACTAGACCAGCAACACGTGGGAGTCCTTTGAAAATCACTAAAAACTATTAGACAACTCATATTTTTATATATCACATGCTTTATGAGGCAGATTTGGTTCTTCCGTTTGTTACACATTTACGATTTGCCATCCTATATTTAATACACTGACTGACATTTGCTTACCCAATGTCGGTTCACTTTTTAATGTACTTTGGTTTTGCAGTTTTCAAACTCGAACAGAAAAGTTAACTTTCTCTCTCTGTCAATCTTTGGTTTGACATTCACACAAAAAATGCTATTCAAAACAACATTTGTAACGAAGGGTTGATGTAAACCTGTAGAGGTTGGAGAGGAATGCCTCTCTTTTTCTTGCCTCTTCTGTCCTTTTCTCTCTCAATCGTTCTGCTCCCATGATGCTTTGTAGGCGGTCTCTGAGTGTGCTGCTCAGTTGCCGCAAACCCTCCTTCTCCATGTCATTGTCTTTCCTAAACTGCTTTCTCAGTGATCTGAGCTCTTGGCGGATGGTCGTGATCTCCCATTGACGCTTATTTGGTTTTGGTTTTGTCGAGTCTCTTAAGTGTTTCTTTACAAGCCCAAACCTCTCTTTCCCAACATTAAACACGAGTGTAGGTTGAGCTTGCAATTTTTCCTCCATACTTACCTGCAATGCTGCTTCTAGTATTTAATCCAATTCATCATCCAGTTGTTTCCAGGCTACAACAGTTGTTTTCGGCCGTTGAATCCTCCTCTTGCTATCATCTGCTGAAGGTTGCCGTGTTTTTTGGACTCGACCTGGTGCCATTCCTTCGAAACCAGCAGCCTGATGAGCTGCATCTGACGTCAAAAGCTCCCTGTCGGAGACTTCCATCATCGAATCTGGAAGTCTTATGTTTTGACTATCTTTAACTTCCAGCGAAGATGGAAACCTGTCCTCCACATCCATATTGTGTAGCCTATTTTCTGATTTCTCCAAGAACATTCCCTGTAATGGCTCACAACCGCCGCATCAGGGCCATCCGTACGTGATAGAAAAGAAGCTAAGAGTCTTCCAGCACTGTGGTTGTAGACCTGACCAGAAATCTCCTGCATCTCACCAGAAGGTTCTGCACGCTGCTGCTGCCTATCACGTGAAAAACATTCCCTCCTTGACTGATGGATTCTCAGTCCTCAAATGTTCTTGCACACTTTCCCACAGTGGCACCTCGTTTCCGTAGTACCACCCGTCAATGTCGTTTGGACTAACCGTTTCGTTGCCTCTGTATCCGTCCAATTGGGCCTATCATTCTCTCCCCTACCCCCCCCCCCCCCCCCGTCTCGGAATGCCCTGGGGGTATTTTCTGTTGTAGCTATCCTGTGGTTGTCCTTTTACGAAGACTGCAATATTCTTGCTTGTAATATACAGATATATAAATACACAAATATGCGTGGTTCAGAGCTGCCAAAACATATACTACTTTTGTTGAATTAATCTCCTGGGGTATGAGACTAGGTATTTGAAAGGAACGGGACGAGGGTGGAGGCGCACATGGACACCACTGGGATCGCCCAATCAAGCTTCAGCGAAGGCAGGCTCATAAAAATGAGCTGCGGTGATGTGTTGCTCTGATTAAGATTTATAGCGAAATTACTGTTCTTCTTAAGGCCACAGTTACTATTGTGACGATTTTTCCTGTCATTTACCTGTAAACGGCCCATTGAATGTACTTCCGAGAAACTTCCGTTCTTTTGTATGCCCTACATTACCGGCAAAGAAATTCAAAAAGGCAAGACAATCAGAAGAAACAACAGAAGAACCCATGCCAGTGAAGAAATTCAAAAAAGAAAGTGAAAAATAGAAAAATGGACTTTTCTGATGTGTTTTAAAATTTCATTGTGATTCTTATTCACGAGAATATAAAAAATGTAAGTGCCTCTTTGTCTTGATTTGTTTTTTAAAGTATGGATAAGATACGCATATACATTTTATAATGGATGGATTCGTCATGTTTGATTTGGGAATCATATGAATAGTATCTCTTTTCTAAGAGATCTGGATGTGCCATGAAAAAGACAGTTTTGGTGTTGAAAAAAATTGTGGACTTGAAAACATGTTTCAACGGCCTTAAACCTTTTCCACGTCCAACACACATACATTCTCTCTCTCTCAATCTTTGGTTTGGCAAATAATATTAATCATATGGCATCCTACCCTGTGTAGTCAGTAGATGAGTGGCTGTTGGTTACTCTAAATGGCGTGTTGGATAGCAGGTGTAGCTTTAACATTGCATTTCCCGTTAGACTCCAGCAGTCCCATAATGTTAATCCTTTGAACGTTTTTAATATTACATTTCCAGTTAGACCCCAGATAGCTATTCCCATGTTAAATTCCCGTTAGACTCCAGAAAGCCCCATAATATTAATCATATGGACATTTTTAGCATTGTATTTCGCGTCAGATCCCAGTCCAAGGTGAATTCTAATTAATTTGTAATTGGAGGTCTTAGAACAAAAACAAAATGATCTCAGTCTTATGTGGTAGTTACTTCCGTCATTCGGAATAACGGCATTTTTTTTACTTGGGCCAAGATTGAAAAGACATCAGAGCGGGGAGGGTGAAGAGAAATTTCATAATAAATACAGGTAAGTACTACATAATTAAAATTAGTTGCCCCCCCCCCCCGAAAAACAAAAACATTTTAATACCAAAAATACATTAGCTGCTTTTTTTTTTTTTGCTGACTTTTCCAGCCCGATATGAGGTTTACGACCCCTCCAAAAGGTGTCAAAGTTAATATACCATTGCTGGCAGTATAGTGACACAATTGAGCCTAATGCGCAAATGCGTTCACGCTGGTGAGACGTTGATCGAATGTAAAACGAAGGTGGAATGAGACCGCCAGAATGCAGCTTTCATGACATCATCCACGGAAGAATTATTAATAAAGGCCCAAGACGCGGCAATAGTCCTAAACTCGTGATCTTTGATTCTTATGGAAGAAAGATCTCTCTCAGTGAGAGATTGATAAGCTCTTTTGATCGAACAATCCACCTCGAGATAGTGGCTGCCGAAATATCAGAGGTAAGTTTGAGAAGGAGAAAAAGACGATTTCGACCCTTTCTTTTCACTTTCGATTTATTCAAAATAGAAACACACAACCTGAACCGGGCAAAGGAGTCTGTCTTGATCCACTCCAGCATATATACGACTGAGACTGGGGATTTCAATTGGACCAGGAGCTACCCAAGGTAGCTGATTCTTGGTCAGAGACCCGGGTTGACGAAGAAGAGAAACTGAATCATAGTTACCATTGAACCGAAAACAACCATTTTCCGTCGATAAGGCATGAATTTCCTTCTCCTGTCTGACGCTAGACAGAAAAGGAAGACTGTCTTAAGTGGAATGATCACTCAAAGGTTCATAAGTTTAGATAACTATAGAAGAACACACGAAAGATTCCACCTATGCATTAAAGAGCGAGACTAGTCTCTGAAGCTAAAAGTAATGGATCAGTTCTGAAAGATGTGGGTCTGACCCTATAGCGGAGCCCATAGAGAACTTAAAGCGTATTCAGGAGGGCTGTTCTATATTCCTTGATGGAGGATACTGAGCAGTCTTTTTCCTCAAAGATAAAAAGTAGAAAATCTGCAACTGCAGCAAAAGGGGAGGAGATAGAATCAATACGTTTCACAAGTACCACATGCAGAATATTCTCCACTTGGCACCATAAATATTGGAAGTCGATTGCCTTTTAGACTGGGCGATGCATTTGGCAACCTTGCTCGAAAACTGATCTTGGCGAACAGACCGTTTGATATGAGCTAGGCGTGAAGGTGGAGAATTTGTGGATTGTTGTGCAAGAGGGAGCCCCTGTGTTGCAGTAGCAGATTTCTCCTCAGTGGTAATTGATTCAAAGATATTCTGGATTACATCATTCAGGCATATCAGAACATTCAAGACTACTGACACGTCAGGACATTCAAGGCAACTGGAACGTCTCCATTTTGAAGTGTTCCCCTCCTTTTATTACACCAATGAAATCCTGGAATAAAATCCCGGACTTTGGACGTGTTACACTGTTTAATGCACAATTTCTTACACGGGTGTACACCTCTTTTCTTAGGGATTCGAATTTGGTCTGGTGAAACGAAATGGGGATCTTTGATACACGTAGAGGGTCATGGAAGCGAAGCCACTAACCGTCTTTTACTGTGAAAAAGACTCGAGTGTCGTCCGTTACATCCAACCTAGCCTCTGAAAAAAGTCCCAGTCTGGAACCTACTGGGACGTCAGAAAGAGGAGGACTTGGCTAAAGAGGGGTGCGACACCCGATGGTCGGTGCCCTCCTTTTTTGGGAATGGAAAGAGTTTCATAGACTTCCTGGTGTGACCTTTCAAGCCATCATGTCTTGAGGACAAGTGAATAGGAGTTTTAAAATCGTACTGTCGGTCTGATAAGGTCCTTGCTTAAAATGCTTAGGAGGGTGTCCCATAGACCTATCAGGATGGAACCTCTTCTTAGCTGGTTTGACTGGGTATAGGACTGCAGCCAGGAACTGGTGTTGCCGATCCCTCATATCTTGGGAGGTCACTGTGGGGATCAGGCCGCAAATAGCGTCTGTGCATCAAGAGGCTATGCCCTCAAAATGTTCTTGCTGAGCTCCAGTAAGACCTTTTGATGTGTCCAGGGTTGAATCTCTATGGAGGTGAAGAAGCTCCGCCAAGAGCACCATTGACATCGCATCTCGATTTCTTGGCGGCAGCCTGCAATATTCTCTGTAAGACTAAGACTCCTCCTTCAACAGGTTAAAGGAAGCAGCAACAAAAAGGTCGTCATGGGAGGCTTTGGTAACTACCGTACGAACCACGAGTTCCATAGTGTCTAGAAACTTAACGGAGATACGGGCCCATGTTTCTGTCGATATCCTCACCTGGTTAGCACCTGAGTCCTGTGCAGGGGGCTTCAGGGGCCAAGCGGTTAAGTGAACCTTGCAACTTTAGTCAGAAACCAGAGGATAAAGCCTAAAAGAGGGGATAGACAATTCCTTCTGCTGCGTGGCTACCTCATGGTCTCCGGAAAATTTCTGTGACAACTCTTGGACCATCGCTGAGTGTGGGAGTAACAGAAGGTTCATTATAAATTAGAGGCCCGAAAGCCTCTCCAAATTATAGAGTATTCTGGTGTCTGAAGGCCCAAAAGACTTTGGACACAGATCTGGGGGGAGGCAGTAAACTTCATTAACCCCTTGTCGAAAGTCCAAACTTCCTCATCTTCTGTCACCTGACCCGAGGAGTGTGATGGAGATGGGGACTGCAAGAGAGGGAAGGACACAACACAAATGGATATACTGGGAACTAATCCGAGTCTACTAAAATTGAGTTTGTCATCCTGTCTTTCCTCTTTTAGATGAAACAGGACTCACTACTGGGTGGCAAGAGTCCCCAATACCCACTGGGGTTGATTGGCAACATAGGAAAAGGGAAGTATCGACCTGGTCCCTTTCCCTAGATGGTAGATCAAAGCCCAGTGATAAATCCCCATGGGGATTGATCTGAAACATAAATTAGTATCTACCCGATCCCTTTCCCCATACCGATGATTGAAACCTGGTGTTCATTCTCAAAACTTGGTGCCTGGTACCGAGTGACAGATACCAGGTGACCAGTACTTATCACCTTACCCAGTGCCAGGTAACCAGTGTCTGGTGACCAGTACTTATCACCTTACCCAGTGACCGACCAATGATCGGTTTGATGATGGCAACCTGAATGAGGAGTCTATATTCACAGAAGGCCTTTACTGATCACTGCCATCTCATCTCTGTCCGCGTGGGTTCGAGTCTCAGGCTCGGCCAATGTGGTTATGTGAGAAAGCTTGCCAGTAGCTTCCCATGGGTTGGTGGTTCTTCCTCCACCAGATATACTGACCGCCATATATAGCCTATCGTGTGCTGAAAAATGGCATTAAACCCATAAAACCATATTCACAGAACTGATGAACAATATCTCGATTTGAGCACAAGTCGACCTGAGCAAAAAGACTTCTTCCCTTGTGCCTGGGAAGGTGGGACTCACATACGTGTGTTGGCGACTTCCCTACACCAGGAAGTGTAAGTGTAATGGAAGGTCCCTCCCTTACATAAGCTGGCAACTTCCCTAACCCGGGAAGAGCCAATGACCCCTCCTGGGAATAGAGTGAGTTGTCCTGTAAAGAGAAGGACCCATGTCCCTTCTTCCTGCCTCTATAGGAGTGGTGGCCTTCATCTAAGTCCCACACTTCATCTGACCATAAGGCACAGAAAGGACATCCATCTGTGCATGCACACACAGTGCACGAAAAACATGTTGGGTGAGTGTCCCAAGCTACCTTCTTATGGCCCCATTTGCCAACTCCTTCTGGCATGGTGAAAGCTTAAAGAAAAAACTGGAATAAATTTGGTGTGGGTAATACTTACCCGAACACTGGTTAAAAGTGAGGGGGATAAATTATAAAGACGCACCACTTCGCTTGAGAGTGTAGTAAAACCCTCAAACTTAACACAAAGAACATAGATACTGGAAAAAATACTCAAGGACTGGGGAGAAAATATCAAATACAACACAGAATATTATACGATTTACGGCAATTATGCCAAAAGACAATATGATGAAAATTGTTGAGCACCAAGAGACACATTATAACCACACAAATCCAAGGAAAAGAAGGATGACATTCAAAATAATGGAAGTGACTAAGGCATTAGAATGCAGTCATGTTTTAGTTGTATGACCTCCCGTCACTTATTGGAGGAGTGAATTCACCTTGAACTGAGGACCAGTGCCTGGAAGAGAGATAGCAAAGTAATAATAGCAGGTGTTATATACTGCTTTTAATGTGAAAGACTGGTAGATGGACATGCAGATGGACAAAAACATTAAAAAAATATTGAAACTTAAGAATTCTGAGTAGGAAAAGGCACGTATTGATGGATGGTGGAACAGACAAATGGGTGAAAACATTGAAAATATTAAAACTGATGAATTGTGATTAACAAAAGGTACATCTCGACTATTAGTTTTAATATGTGGACTAAGTTTCAGAGAGATGTCTTAAATGGGTATGGAGTTTTTCCCTGGAAACAAAAGTGTTGATATTGATGGATTGATGGACAGACAAATGGACAAAAACAACAACTACTGACATTGGGGAATTGTGAATAGCAAAAGGCACATCTGGACCACTAGTCCAATATGTGTACCAAATTTTATAGAGATACCTAGAACTGTTTGAGTTGTGCTCGAGAAATGAAAATGATTATGGTCAAATAGACAGGGTGATAGCTATATCCCCCCATAATACACACCCGACACAGTGATAGCTATATCCCCCCATAATACATACCAGGAGGGATAAAAATGCAAAGCTCATTTCAAAATTCTATCAATTGTCAGTGACTTGTATGCATCAAGTTTGGTGAAAGTCTCACCATACCTGCAAAATATTTTGAAATCAGCATATTCTAAATTGTTCAAGGACCATAATATTGAAACACACCAAGAGAAATCTTATCTACCTCATGCAAGATCTTGTTTTGAAAATGCTTCAAACCAAATTTGTTCAAATTAAACACAAAACTACACTGAAGGCATGTTCACAAGCCCTTAGGATGGACACACATATGGACCAATGATTAAATGAATGCATAGATAGACATATGGTATTCTTTATCCTGTCACCTTGGCAGCAGTGGTATGAACCTCTGGTCAATGTTGGTCGGTGGATAGTCTCATCAGATGTCCAAATGTTCTACCCCCCCCCCCCCCAAGAAAAAGAGAAACACCATAAAAGAATTTGTATCCTAAATATAACAGTATGAATTTTATAATCATATGCCAATGAAGTATTCAAACCTCTTTCGGAGCCCTTTCCTTGGTCAGAATAATACTATTTTACTGAGGTAATAAAAATGGTGTCTGGTTCTGTAAATACAAAGATAATAATAAGCTTTACCACTGCATAATAGCTTTACTGCCCAGTATATGGTTTAAAAGTAGGCAATACCAAATGTTTCATTTTCATTATAATTTTATTGCTGCAAGTAAAGGACTTTTCCAGTAAAATATACTTGGGACACAGGAAAGGCACTTTCAACATGAAGTAATTGCCCATAGACACAATTTAGAATTTTGTATCATTTTAATATAAACTCTTTTAATAGTCAGAGTACCCTTGCATATATTTAAAAAAAAACAAAAAAAAACTGCCTCCCCTGGGTACCATGTACGCTTAAGTGGAACAGCCCACAGATGAAACTGCCATCATAGGCATATTTTAAAATGGATGACCCTACAAAATAAAGCTAAACTTTTACATGGCTTACCCCCCAAAATAACATCACTTCCAGACACAATCAATACTGTCTAAAATTCAGCACCCCAAAAATACCAAAATTGAACATACTGATTTCCCCAAAATAGTACATGCTTACAAAGCACCAAAGCCAGGTGAGAAATGCAATTGTAGCAGTGCTGGAGATGGTTTCAGCACTATGGAATAAATAATACCATCAAAGTATAACTAGGGAAATAAATGAACAAATAAGCACACAGTATTAAATGTATTTTAATTTTCTCTCACTGACTGACACATCTAAATAACACAACCATGAAGAGTCATTCACATACAAATTGCACATGCTTAATATTGAAAGACAAACATCTCATTTGCATTAAGATTGATTGGAAGAAATTAAGATAATCACAAAACTCTTCCTAAAGCTGTTGTTCCATTAGAGTGATTTCATTACATCTTTGTTAAAGTAACAATAATTGAACATCTGAAGTTTAAACCAGGCAACCTACCAAAATAATTTTTTTTTTATAAATTTACAAAAATGGATGTTAATCCCTTGTGATAATTTCATTTCACTACTATGAAAAAGACACAGAAGTAACAATAGAAACATATAAAGCAGCTAGTACCTTAAGTTGTTTTCAAATGGTATCGAGACCTATGCTATATCTAGATGTGCATCAATGCAAACGGCCTAAAAATAAAACTGAGAGTTCCATCGATAATTTCAAACTGGTTCTTTTCTCCATTTATGTAACAAGGTATATTTGACTCAGCCTTTATTTGAAAACATCGACATGTATAGTGTCTTTACAGATGGGTGTGCAAACTGACTTGACTCTACATAAAAACATCTATATAGTGTCTTTACAAATGGGTGTATAAAATGACTTGTCTCTGTATGGAGTCTACTATTAAGATACCCACTTTTTTTCTTACAAGTTCAGAACCTTATCAGAAATAAGCAAAGTATTATGAGTAAAACAAATTGGAAGACGATTGTATGCTGCTTTATTTACAGCAACTACAATGAGCAGGTGTGATCAGCACTTTAAATTTTATACTCAATCAACGGATAGGTTTTAAATTTTGAATTACATTAAATTAAGAATGCATTTTCAAATCAATAAAATAAAGACATGAAACATTATAGATTTACATTTCCATAATGATGAATGCCAAAATAAATCAACCTGACATCACAGTGAATCAACTGCAAGAAAAGCGACACCAAATTACTCACCAAAAACTTGATACAATGTATCAATTTGTTTCAAGTTAACAGTCATATGGTCTGTCCCAGCGCTATTCAGTACATAATTCTGCGATTTGAGTGCGATAGATCGGGGCTAGAAAAATCTCAATTTTTATAACTTACCTAACCATCCTGTCCACTTGCCCAGAGCCTGCACTCGACAAAAAGGAATCTATTTGTGCACACCGACAAAGACATTGAAAGATACAAAATAAAATATATTCCACATTATTATATACTCATTTTTTTCTCCATTAACTTTGCATTGTCAGAATCGTGCAGTATTTCTCCATACTGCACGGCTTCATACTGCACGACACATGTCTAAAAATAGTATCGGGTGTTAGGAACTACTTTTTATTGTAAACAAACAATGTACGCAAATGTAGCAGACACCGGAGCTTTTGCTTTATTAGATTTGTCTGTGGATGAACTAAGCAAGCTGTTTGAGAGTACATATGATAAAGCTGACGATGTGGATGAATTCATTGAGTCACAAAAGAAACTTTCAACCAAGCAAGTGACTGAACGTGATATTCACAATGTCCAGCAGTGGCTTTATGACAACAAACGTGAGACATGCAGTATTGAAAATATCATTCCGACAATTTAAACACTTTTTTAGCCTATGGTTCAGACTATGAATCGTGTTCTCTAGAGTCTATAAAAAAAAATAGCATAAAAAGGCATCTTAAGACCAAATGATATTCCGTTTCTCTCAGAGACCGTCAATTTTACAAGTCCAAGCACTAAATTCGAAAAAATACAACTAAAGAAGGCGGATTTTGGTATAAAAGCAAGTGCCTCGGAGCCGATAAGCCACGATAATGAAGAGCCTTATTTTCCGAAATGGGCTCTCACACCCCAGCCGCTTTGCAATTTTGCCTGTTTTAATTTTTTGAGAAAATGTTTGGATTTATAGTACAAGTCATATAGGTCATGTAGCTGGGGTCCATCCAACAAAGATCATGCAAGTGACAGTATATATAAATATGTCATCTATAGCTGGTAATAAGAATAATAATAACCTTGAATTTCTTCAAAATGTACTTACTGATCCACAGCATGAAACTGCACTGCAATCTAGACTACATTTCCAACAGAAATTGTATTCCAAAGGAGAATTTACTGCACTCCAAAACGAAATGAATTTGATATTCCCTAACAAAAATATTTAATCCTGGATCTTCTTGAGAATTTCAATTAAAAGAATTTCATATTTTGTCCACCTTATGATTCCAAACTATCAATGGCAGAACAGTAACACATGTGTAGCTTGCTGTTGACACCAGTCCCTCCAGCTACATGTACATCGAACGTAATCGACACAGCTAATAATGCAAGTCCACCACAACTAAAAGAGCAGAATTTAGTTACATCGACAGAAAAACAAAATCCTTCCATTCCAGATCAACTGGGAAAGTTGTTCCAAGGCGCAGTCATTCACAATGTGACTCAAAATTTCAATTTTAAGTAGACCAAAATGAGATTTCTTTTTTAAATGAATGACTGAGCGCGCGGTACTCTACCAAGTTCAAAGGTCACTGGGCGGTGCCATGTGCGCATGAAAACTATTACTGTGCATCTGTTTAACTGTGGTTGTGTATTTACTTTGCAATATAGCAGAAATTCAGTTACTTTGTTTCTTGTAGTGTGTTCTTTTTATTATTCAGCCTTAGGTAGAAAAGCAAAATGAGTATATAATAAAAAGGTTACTACATTTGTATATGAAAATATGAACTCGTTTTTTCTGAGCTATACTGCACTCCTGACGTCATGCAGTATAGCTAAAAAAACCTAGTTCATATTTTCCCATACAAATGCAGTAACCTATAACTACTACCTAGATACTACTTTATTGTAATGTCCTATCACCATTATTTTTAGGTCACAACGATAGTTGTAATCTGATTGGATCTTTCTAATTTTGACTGCCAATCCATTAAACTGTTCAAAATTGTTAGAAGGTGAGACTCTATTGGCTTTCCTCTGGCTAATTATCAAATTAAATATACTGCTACAGTCACTTGATACAACAGGACCAACAGTGTCATGATAGAAGGTTCGGGAAATATCACCACAGGCACAATATTTGTTGGCTACTTACTCTACAATGGGGATTAGCAGTAAGCCAGCAGTGCAATTATTGATTGATTAAAGAACTGATAAAGCACATGGGGAGGAATAAAATGGTTATAGATGTGTGTCACAAGTTATTTTACTGATTACTGATCATTAAGCTTGCAGTTCAAATGAATCACACAGTATTGAATCATTTCAAAGTAACAGTCACTTACTATACTGGTGAAAAAGTTGCTTGCAAAGCTGGGCATGACTATGAGAACAAGCACCTGCCAGGAAGCATGAACAACTTGTCCTTGGCATCTGGGTAAGGGATATTTTACTGCTGTAGCCAGTGAGGCATCATGGTTATTTTTGGTAGGAAATGACAAAATTATGAATTTAAATTGAAGTACAACAAATCCAGGAGTTTGTTTTGTGATTATTAGGTTTGGACTTGATCTGACTGCCCCTTTTGAAATCCATAAGCTATCCTGGCTGCTTGCTGTAGACTTAGTTCTAACTTTGAATATGTTAGGCATACTGTCAGTGTTGATCTATTGTTTGTAACTCTCATTTGTCCTGAGAACTAAACTGGATATATCAAAATGACTAACTCTGGATCAGCCTTTTCTTTCTGCCAGCAAATACAATTGTGCTAATTTATTAAGTTAGTGGACTCACAATTTCCAAATATCTCTTCCTCATGCATGCTCACAAACACATATTTCTGATTTCTATGTCATTTGGTCGATCAGCACTGGATTGGTCTGGACCTCGATTAATGGTAACTGCTCAATCAGTCATTTTACTGTGATTGACAGGCATTTTTCCTCCTTCAAATTTCCTGCATTTACTTTTCTGCAAATATTTCTAAAAGGGATTTTGTCACCGACCCTAATAAATGCAGATATCGACCTGACAAGTGTGGATTTTAAACTGTAATGTATATAACTGTGCATCGAAGTAAATAAAAATGGCATCTTCCAAAACTATTTACCCATGGCGCAGTGCAAATTTATGAAAAGTTTCATCAACTGCTCATTTTAAACCAATCAACAACGTCAGTCAGTAATTTGCTATATTTAGTGCACAATCGAAACAGTGATCCGATTTGCAGTTTTACTCATTCTTTTTAACAATCATACAAAATATAAAAAAATTAATTAAGTAAACAAAAGTTTCCACAACTATCAGATACATTTTCTACCATTTTTTAGTAATTTACCTGTGATAAACCATTTTCCATATTACTACCTACAGAGATAGACAATAAATGAGTCTAACAATTGACTGAATTATAAAAAAATAACTGCTTTATTCCAACCTAGAAAACTATATGCTCTCAATTGAGAAAAGTTTATGATACATCTTTACATTTTCATTCCATAAACTTAAATTCTGAGTACATGCAGTTGTCTCAGTATTTAACTTTTCAACATAAAGTGAAAATAACTACAGAAAAAGTTTGTATATTTTTAGTAACAGTGGTCATGTTTAAAGCTGATTGAAATCTTTTGTACAAAGTTGAAAGGTTTTCATGCAAGGTAGCTTTCTGTCAAATTCTATTCAGTAGTTTTTGAGAAGTCATTAATAGCTTTTTCTATTTTTACAAATGGCAACCATATTTGATGGTGGATCATCATCATTTACAAACACTTGAAAGGTCTTCATGCCACAATGCTTTCTGTCAAGTTTTGTCAAATTTTATTGTGATTTTGGAGATGTCATGTAAAGATTTGTCTAATTTTAGTAATGGCAGCCATATTAGAGGGTGGGTTGGCATTTTTTTTTTATAAATTTGTAAGGTCTTCATGTCAGGATACTTTCTGTCAAATTTGATCAAATTCTGTTCAGCACTTATTGAGAAGTAACGCAATAGTTTTTCTATTTTTTGTAATGGTGGCCATATTTGATGGCAGATCGGCATCATATACATCAAACTGAAAAGTCTTTATGCCTGGATACTCTGTGCCAAGTTTGATTGAATTTGGTCAGGAGGTTTTTGAGAAGAAGTTGAAAATAGCATTGTTGATGGACAATGGACAAGTTTTTCTATGCTTGGTAACAGTGACCATATTTGATGGCAGATCAACATCATTTATACAAACCTGAAAGGTCTTCATGCCAAATGCTTTCTGTCATATTTGATCAAAATCTGTTTAGCAGTTTTGGAGAAGTTTATTAAAGATGTGTCTATTTTTAGTAATGGTGGCCATATTTGATGGCAGATTGGTATAATTTGTACAAACTTTAAAGGCCTTCATTTCAGGATGCTCTGTGTCAAGTTTGTTAAAAATGGTTAAGCACTTTTTGAAAAGAAGTTGAAAATATCAATTGTTGACAGATACCAGATGATGCACAATGAAAGAAGGTCCATACCATAAACTTACATAGCCTTACAGCCAGGTGAGCTAAATTTTATCCAAATCATATGCATGAACAATACTTACATAGCAAGGTATAAAGTCAATGGAAATATGTTGGACAATGTGTGTATCTTCCAAAAAAACTATGAAAAAAATTATACTCATTGTACCAATCTAGCAGTAAGAAAATAATGAACAATTTATGAATAAATTTCCACTGAAAACTATTTTCCTTGTCATTTTCTGCAAGCAAGACATTTCTACACAGCACATTTTGTGTATATCAGTTCAGAATATCAGCACAATGCATACTGCAGTTACACAGAAATATACCTACAGCCCAGAGATTCCAAAATCACTGTATATGCCAGACATTTCCGACAAATGAGCTCAAAACTGTCAAATGACCGTTTGCAAACGTGACATTTTTGACATTATTCATAAGGTACCTATAATTATTCCATGCATTATTATGTTTTCCCATTTGTTTAAACACACAATAGCCACAAAGGACAAGACAAAAGAGGTGTGAAAGCCTATCTCCTGGACTTATCAAAAATGCTGTATTTGAAGATTGCCCCAGAGTACTGTACTATAGACAATACACAAGTCTCTTGCACCAATTGTATTTAAACGATATTGTGTTACAGTGTGTCAGCACATAAGACCATAAGAACAAAATATGTGTAGCCTAGGCCAGAATTAGAAAGAAACAAAAAAAAAAAAAAAAAAAAAAAAAAACCCACTAGCAACAGCAACTAACTTTTATTATAGTCCTCCAAGACTTGTTTGGGGACCTCATCAAATAAAACTTCACCATTGGACTTGCCCATACATATAATTAATTTGTAAAAACTAGAGTTGAATAAAATACCATTGTTGGGTGAAACTCTATTATAGTTTTTTTTTAAGAAAAAAAAAATGATTTTTTAAAAATAAATAACTAGTTTGAGAGGAAACCAGTGAATCATAGAAGAATACTAATACTAAAGCAGCAGCAAAGCCAGAACCCAAAAAATATAGTTGGGGTGGGGTGGGGTTTAGAAATAATTTTTAATGATGTAATATTTAGCATTGCTTTACTCTCTGAGACAGAAATTACCCTTGTCTATACAAGAAAATTCCATCCTACCATTAGATGGAAATTTTCAGAAGTTCTGAACTGGAAAGAAGACAGACCCAGTCTGTCCCCCATATGTCATTGGCCCATGCACAGTTGCTGTCTTCATTCTTGGGGATATAGACTCCTTGTTGTCCATCATAGAAGGGTGCAAGGAGGGAATCTAGCAATGGCGACAGGTTAAGTATTATATCAGTAAAATTTGTTTATCCCCCACCACAAAAAAATGCATTTTAGTATCAGTAATACATCACCTGTCACTATTGTGTTGCTGAATTTGCCAGTGCGGTGGGAGGCTGATGGCCTCAAAACTGGTAAAACAAAGGTATTTTTAACCTTACCCCAGTAAGAATGTCCACTACTGCAAGTTGGTATCAGCTTGGGGCACTTTTTGTGCCACAACAATTGGCCCCAAAGAAAACATGCCTTCACTCTGGTGAGCCAAAGACCAAAGGCAGAAAGAGAAGAAAGTAATGTGCGACTGCCAAAACGCAACTTTCAAGGTCCTCAGCAGGGATAGATATAAGCAAGTCGACAACAAAGTCTTGGCTTGCAGCGTCTCCAAAAGTGACAGGATTCTGTCTAAAGGGACATGAACCAATCAAATGTTGGTGAGGAAATTCATCCCCATGTATATGAATGCCTGAGATGGAACTAGCTCAAATTTCTCTAGGTTTGGAATGAGTTCCAGCTGGGTCACTACGGACCATGAGCAGGAAAAATTGTGTCTGAGGGACTCTAAGAAGCCATTGTGACTCAACCAGTTGTTGAAATACGGGAGGATAGAGATCCCCAGTTACCTCAGGTTGGCACCAACCATTCCCATCATTCTGGTAAAGATTTTGGGGGTGCAGGCAAGACCGAAGGGCAGAGCACGAAATTGGAAAACCTTCCAGTTCAGACAAAACTGGAGGTACAACCAGCGAGGAGGAAAAATGGAAATGTAAAAGTATGCATCCTAAAGGTCGATGGAGACTGCCCAGTTGCTGGGCCTTATGGTATTTCTGACTGAAGATGTAGTCTCCGTCTTGAATTTTTCCTCCTGAAAAAACTTGCTGAAGGCAGAAAGATCAATAATCAGCTGAAACTTCCACCCTTTTTGGATACCAGGAAAATACGGGAACAGAAGGCCACAGACTGGTTGTTTAACACCCTCTCTACTGTGCCCTACTGTTCAAGGGTGTACACCTCTTCCTTTAACCATACCAGATTTGACTGGTGGAAAAGAATGGGGATTCTCGCCAAAGGAGGATATTCTCAGAACTGAAGCTGGTATCCTTCATTATAGCATGGACCCATCAATAGTCTGTTATGCTTAACATGGCCTCTGAAAAGAGTGCTAGTCAAGCACCCACAGGAATCCTTGTAAGAGGGATGCACAACAGGTGAAGGAGTAGTCATCAGAGTCTCTCCAAACTGGAGATCATTTTCTTGTCCTCCGAGATTGGGACACAAATCTGGGGCAAGAAGGTGGTAAACTTGATTTTCCACCTTATTGAAAAACCAGTACTCTTCCTCCTCTGCCACCTGAGTTGATGGGTGGGAGGAGGTAGGGGACCCAAAGGGAGGAGACACCGTCTCAGTCTGTTTTTCGGCAAACTCACTACAGTCCACTAGGGCAGACAGGATATCTTTGTCCTGCTCTCATCCCGGGAGGCAGGACTTTCTGACCCTATCTCTTTCTTTTGAGTAGATCTGTGGGTAGGAGTATCCATGTCCCATAACTCCTCACACAAAGCTATGGAACAGAAGTGGCAGGAGGATGAGAACACTTCTTGACCTTATGTGAATGTTTGGTGGAAGAAGACCAGCCCCTTTCCTTCCCCCTTGACTCTACACAAGCAGGAAACGTGGGTCCACAACTCACAACATCAGTCCTGCTATGAGGCCAAGGCCTGGGCATCAAAGGCACCATAAATAGGAAAGACAATTCACTTCCTTGAAATGGATGCCCCCACATCCTGTAGGGATTAAGAGGGATCATAGGGAAGGGGGGCATGCCAATCCCTGATCCCCTTCCCTTGTCTGGTGGGAGTACTCCGACTCCCTATCCCCAACAGGGTTGGTTGTTAGTATGACAAAAGGGTGTGTGTGTTTATCTCAACCTGATCCCTCTCTTCATATCGACTGAGCTCTAATGACCAGTACTCAAAGACCAGTGCACCGTCACTGGTCAATAACAAGACTGAATGGAAGGAGCCCTCCTCTAAGCTTGCAAAGTGAGATCATTGATCTCCCCTTCCAGGGAGGCTCAATATGCTTGTCGCCATCACCAGTTTATGTGCTTGGAAAGGGTGCTGCCCCTCCCACGAGGTTGGGCATGACTCACTGTAATCCCTCACTGAGCAGTGGGCCTGGAGAGGGTGCTGCTCCTGCCTCACAGGGGAATTGTGACTCACTCTTCGCCCTAGTATTTCCTATATTGGGAGGGACCCTGGACCTAACCCTAACAGTCACTGACTGGGTCGGAACAACTGTCAGGAGTCCAAGGGCCTTATATTTCTCCATAGAAAATGATCGCATATCCTCCTTAGATTAAGGAGAGCTCTTCTCCACCAAAGGGCTTATCTTCTGGGCCCCTAAGGAGAGATGAAGGAAGAAGGACCTATCCTCCTCTCCTTATAAGTTTGTCTATTTTCTGCAATGTTCCACACGTCATATGACAAAAGACAACAGAATGGACACCCATCTGTACATTTGACAACTAGTGCAAGGAAGGCAGGTGGGGTGTATAACAAATAGGGGTTTCTAATGCCCACATTTGCCCATCTGCGACATGTTGCTGCAAAAAGAATTCTGAAAACAAGAAACAATAATCAAAGGCGTTGAATGGTGAATATATAAATATATGAATGGTGTGAGACCTGTAGTCAAACACAACCCAAAACCAGCAATACTTTACCTGCCCATATGGTATTAATGATAATGAGCTTGGTGTGAAAGCAGCAAAACACAATAATATTATAATGAATGAAAATGAGTGGTGTGCGACCACCAAAACTAACTATGGATGATTAATGTCGGTGTGCGAGTATAAAATTCAACATTTAATATTTAGTCAATGAAACATCAGACCAGATAGTTCAAAAATATATGTAGATGAAAACACGTCTACCAAAATAAATACCAGAGATGAATGGGGAGATTATACCTATTGAAGAGTCCGGAAACAACCAAAATTGATTAAATTATGATAAATTTAGGAACAATTATGGTTTACCTTATGCTCATAAAGAAAGGTACATAAAAGGCACTGCTGAAAACAGAACAACAATGCCTAAAAATTCACAAGAGAGCTTAAACTACGAATAAATATACAATGGACAGAAGGTGTCAACACTCTAACTATAGGGAAACCTGTATTTAAAATGCCAAAATGCATCTTTGACATGAAAAGAATGTAATATTTCCTAAAGCGTGATTGAATTCAGCCGAACAAAGATGCGCATTGGCCTATGATGTGTGTGTGTGTGTGGGGGGGGGGGGGGGGAGAACAGATTGGATTTGTTTTCTTTCCAGTTCTGAACTTCTTGAACTTTCCATCAAATGGGAGGATGGAATTTTTTTATTTGGATGAGTGTAATTTCTGTCCTGGACAGTAAAGCACCATAATAGCGACAGGTATTGTATTAATGATATTAAATTACACATTATTGGGTATATTTTAACATTAAGTATATCAATTTTGGATTTTTTGTCACAACCTTTTTTTCACCTCCATTGAATGTTTTTCTATTAAATTTCACAAACATATGGGCACCACATTAATTTCTAGGGGTGAAACGAAACACCTCTGCCATGTGTAGATGCGATTCTTGATACACAGCCTATGATATGATACATTATCGATACACATATCAACTTTATGGTCTTTTCATCTTTAAAAGGTATGTATTTGGTAGGGTGATGCCATTTATTATGTGTTGACATATTACCGGTAGGTGTATTTCCAGTATGCAGATTACAGACAGACATAGACTTATCATCGAGCTGTCCATATGCCATTCTCATCTTTGACAAGATAAATAAACAATACTTCCAAACAGACTACCTGTTAGTTGTCAGTGATTTTTATTAAACTTTTTAAGCCATTTAAGGCTGCTCCATTTGATCAGATGCAGGACTCATTCTAGTCAACACGCCTTTTTTTTTGCATTGCATGAATGTTTTTAAAACATCTTATTACCAATTTCATCACTTCACTTAAATTTGGAAGGCATTATGGTGTTATCTTCAGAACAGAGGGACAAAAAGTGCAATTTCCTTGTGCAAGGAAAATCTTATCTAGAACAAGTGGGAGAACGGAGATGACTAACAACTGAATCCTTCATATTGTACTTCCTGCAGATGCTAAACAACTGCTGCGGCTAAGGCACTCGTTTCTGTCAATGGAAAAGGAAATTATTGGCAACAACCTACAAAGTGACAAGGTGGCTATAGCTTGTGCAGTCTGGAAACTGCCCCCTTGACGATTCTGTGCTAATTTATTTTTATCCTGTCAGCACATTCAGTCACTGATTACATATAAAAGCGTAAAAGGAGACATGCCAAACTTGCTCCCCATGTACAATTTAAATACTTTACTGATCATTTAATAGTCACTTTTGTGTAAAGTTTCTCTGTTGCTCTGTATCTGTTTAGATAAAAGTTTGGATGCCAAAACTTCCGGTATGTCACTCAGTGAACAAGCTACAGTTCTGATTGGTGTTTATTCTTTTCTCCTGGACTTGAACAAACAATAACCACCAAGCAGAATTACATGCAACATATTTCACAATGTGACACACCGGCAGTGTAGCTTTCAAATTGGATAGAAGTAGACAAGAAGCAATACAACAGATAAAACTTTGCGTAAAAGTGGTTATTAAATGATTAGTACAGAACTTAATTCACACATGGGGAACAAACTGGGATGTTTTCTTTCAGTGGCTGAACATGCAGATGGGATAAGATAATTAGCATGGAATTGGGGTGGGGGACAGATTTACAATCACGAGTTATGAGTTAGTCACCTTGCGTTCATTTGTTGAAGGCAAGTGGGTGTTATCAGTAGTTTTTCTTTTTTACTGACAGAAATGAGTGCATGTGCTTGCTATGGTTGTCTGAGACGAATTCTCAATTTAAAGAATAAAAAGGCAAACAACTAATAATTATTCATGACTCCTGAAGATTAAAGCTATTTGTATAGGGTAAGTATCGTTTTGTATCGATTCTTCACCTCTTGTATCAATATGGAAAAAGTATTGATACATCGATTCATCCCTATTAATTTCCATGAAAAATGTCCAGCAAGAGCCATTTGAATTTTGGGATCCCTGCTATAGCCTGTTATAAAAATACACATATAGTCTATTATAGCAATCTAAAAACACAAATCCCATACATCAGCTTATTTTGAGGCAGGGAAATTTTGCAAATTTGATCAAAAATGTTGTGGTTTTATTTTTGTTCTTTGTGATTTGGATGTATCTGAAATATAAATTTTACATAGGAAAATTGTGTAAGTTTTCATTTCTAACATTCTTTTAAACAAAAAGAAGCAAAAATAAACCCCAATTCAAAAAAATAATATATATATATATATATATATATATATATATATATATATATATATATATATATATATATATATATATATATAAATATAAAATCATACATGTGAACCTCCGGGCCAGAAGGGTTTTCCTCATGAAATGAGGGGTGTCTCCCATCGCACCTGTCACTCACTGAAATCTACAAATCTACTGCTTACACTAATTTATTATCGAAAAATTTCCTTTTTTCTAACCTTGCTTCCAGTGTGTATATTTACACTGATACTGCCTGTTATCATGTGACTGTGAACTGGCTTAACCAAGGCAAGACCATTTAGTTGCTAATTTCAATTAGCAATTAACATCCCTTTAATTATATCAGCAGGGTTGGCTGGCTTCAGTGTTTGAAGTTTGTCGACATGGATTATACTATGTGTGATCAGAAGCAATTCCGAAAGGATTAAAGAAATTACTTAATTATAGCTGGATTACTAAAGAGCTAAATCAGCATAAAACAATTAACATTACTTTGATTCTCTCCGTAGGATATGTTCTACTTCAGTGCTTAAAGTTGTAGAGATGGCTTAGTGTGTGATCAAACAAAATTTGGACAGGATTAAAGATTGACATAAAAAAGTCGACGACATGTACTGCAATGAAAAATGCGCATTCTCATTGAAAATCCTCCCTCTTTTAAATGGAGGAGAGAGTTTAGGGGAGTGAGGGCAAATCAATTAAATATAGCTTGCAGAACTACAGTCATAAGAACATTTTCTACATGGTCTACCACAACAGAATAAATTATTGTTCATAACTGACCCACATTTGTTAATGTTACAAATAGTAATGAAGATCCTGAACGTTTTTCTTTGATGCATCAAATTAACAGAATGATTGTCTTTTAGGAGAAAAATATTTGTTTATAGTATTTTTGAAAAAAAGAATCAGGTAATCATAGGAATATCTATCTTGTGAAGAAATAAACATAAATGTTTGAAGAAAGCAATTAAAAACTTTGCAAAAATAGTTATGGTTATTCTTCCTTTTATTTTTATTAATGTATTGATATCTTTCTTGTTTGTTATTTTCTTCTCACCTTATATTCTGATTTTATTTGCATGATTTTACTGGAACCTGTGTTGGTTGTTGATTCCAATAAGTGTTCTGAGGAACCTGGTGTTTCACCTGCATCAATATCCTTGTGAGTATAACACCCGTGTTGGATTTTCATAAACTTTAACACAAAATGTTAACATTGTTGACCATGATGCTTAAGTAGGCGAGACAAAAACTTCAGACCCATAGTTTCAGTTGAATATAGCAAATGATGTTGAAGATAGATGAATTAAAAAATTATAACACAAAACTTTAACATTGTTTACAATGACGAAACATGCTTTCAGCTTAAAACATGTGAGGCAGGCATGACCAGATCTCCTAGAATATCAATATATCAACTTCAGACATATGTTAATATCATATAAAAAAGTTTCAGTTGAATCCAGCAACAAATGTGGAAGATAGGTGATTTTCAAAAAACTTTAACAACACTTTAATATTGTTCATAATGATGCTTAAGCAGGTGAGACAAAAATATGCTATTTGGGTTTCAACGAAGTGGTCTCTGATCAGGGGTATCCTCTCTCACTAAATAATTCTACAACATCTCAATAAATCAATATTTGAAAATTATTTCAATGAAGTAGCCTTGACTATTCAAATCAGGATGCCATTTTCCTCAACTTCTTTTGAAGACGGAGGACACCCTGTTGTACCTCTGGGTCAGCATAAATCTCCAGTGCTTGGTACAAGTTTATTAAGGCCTCTTCATATTTTTCCTGTCTGTAAAAATGCCTGAAATAAATAATATTTCATCTATAACATGAACACCATATCTACCCATGTACAATGTACACCTGACTGCAAATTGCATAGACCCAAATCTGCCATTACATAACATACAGGCATACCTGAATCTATGCTATTCCCTTGAAATTATGCAGTAAAACAAGCAGAATAAAAACCTTGATCTGCCATCATCCCATGATGCACCACCAGATCTAGGTGTATGCTATTCACTTGAAATCATACAGTAAACCAAGCAGATTCAGCCATGATATGTCACAATCCCATGATGCACCAGCAGATCTAGGTCTATATTACCTTAAACAAACATAAGAAACCCTGATCAGCTGCAATCCCATGATGCACCGCAGATCAAGGTCTAGGATATTACCTTAAAGATAATAAACACTGATCTGCTGCCATTCCATGTACCACCAGATCAGAGTATCTGCTATAACCTTGAAATCACACAGTTGAACAAGCAGAATGAACCATGATCTGCTGCTATCCCATGATGCACCATCAGATCTGAGTCTATGCTGTTACATTGCAGAAAAAAAAACAGAATTAACCCTAATCTGCTACCACCCCTTGATGCACCACTAGATTTGAGTCTATGCTATTACCTTGTAAAACAGAATAAACCCAGATATGCTACCATCCCATGATGAAACACAATATCTAGGTCTATGCTGTTTGCATCTTGGGTACACATTATACCTTGGTTTATATAATACTGCCCATTGTCCATGCATTTTATTTCTCCTGTTAAAAAAAGTGGGACATTAGTCTCATTTCGGTGGGCATCAGTGTCATTTTCAGCATATTCCTATATAAAATAAGTTGTGCACTAACCTTTCTATGAATTGTTTTTTTTTAAATAGAGATTTCCTGGGTCTTGTTTTTGAAAGTGAGACATATTTAATATGTTCACCAATATGTACCAAAATGTGGAATACAGTAATATGTAACAGTGACTTGCCTCAGGAAAGTTACGAGTTTTTCTGAGAAGATCCCAATCACATTTTTTTTTTCTCTCACTCATTTAAAAATACATCATAACCTGTCTTGAAATAGCACCCGTTCTGCCCAAAAAATAATGGTCTCTCTCAAGATAGGTGCTCTCTTGGCATTAGTGTCTCAAGGCAGGTTTTACTGTAATATACTATATAGAGAGATCCCTCTTTATAATGCTATTCATGGGAACCAAAATAAAATAACCTAAATTATAGTGAGGAAGCCTTATACTGAGGGATGTTCCAATAAGGCTGCATCATAACAGTGTATAAAAACACAAAAAATAGGATATTTAATGATGCAAAATTACAATTATAATTGGTTATCCTTAGCCAAAAACAAAAATTACTTTCAAGTAGCAATGCTAAACTAAATTTCACAAAGTGCAATTAGACATGGCGCACAAATATACTGATAGGTTTTATAGTGAGGGACAACTGTAAAGATACACACAGGAAAAGGTTATGGTGCAGTGGACCAACCTGGTGAAGTGGTTGCCTTCATATGATGCTCACCTCAAGAGTGACAGTTTCCCTTATGAGAGGCTACCTACAGAACATTTTTTTAAAATTATCATTTTGTCCCCCCTCATTGTAAAGCCAGTTTTTCTTTGTAGATGGGAGTCATACTCATAAAATAAACTTGTATATCCAAAGGAATTTTTCTATCATTTTCAAAATGTGGCCTTGGGTCCATGGAGGGAATTTCTAGGTATTAAATGTCAAATTGAGAATTTCTGAATTTGTTTTACACACCGTTAATTTAAAAAAAATTAACAAAGAAAATGCTCTTGAACATTCAAGTAATTCAATGGCGTAGGTTACTTCTACTCTTTAGATCTCTTGCTACATTCATTATAGTAATAATCTAGGCAAACTGCATCCGATTTTTTAAAAGTTTTAACTGGGAATTTTTCTATACTCAAATTAAGAAAAATGGAGAGCTTTTGGGATTTGGAGTGAGACCAAATTTTGACACTAATACAGACCAAGACAAATTCTGGATTCAATTTGCCAATTGCAGCGTCTCTGTGATTAGGCTACTGGACTCACAAATAGTGGACTGTGTATTCAAATACTGCTGTGACCAGCTGATATTGGTTGCTATAGTATGTCTCTGGTCAAGACACTTTACTCCCATTGATTCAGCACTAATAGGCTTTCATATGCTGACGTGCCATTAAACAAGAGTCCCTCAATTGGACTGATGCTCTACTGGCTGAAAAGAATTTCCAGAAATTCAAGATAAGACCATTTCTTCCTTTTAACTATTCAGTGTTGAAACCATCTTTGACATTCTTCAGTGATAACAAGATTTTCAAATAAGCTGTTGTGGTGGACATATTAGATGTCAACTTGGCACCATTTTCATTTAGGACCAACAAGACATTAAGTCTTCTGGTGGAAAACTCCATGATGATATCATTTTCTGTGTTTTTTTTTAGCAACAACAACAAGATTTTCAAGATGGATGCCACAGTGGCCATATTCAATATCAGATTGGCACAATTTCTATTTAGTACCAACTAGACATCATAAGTGTTTTGGTGAAAGCACAATGTCGATATGATCAGCCATCTAGGAAAAGCAGTGATAACAAGATTTTCAAGATGACCATTGTGGTAGTCATATTAGAAGTTGGATCTGCACCATTTTCATTTATGACAACTGGACATCATAAGAAGTCTTTTAGTGAAAAACCCATGCTAATATGACCATTCACTCAGGAGAAATAGTGATAACAAGATTTTCAAGATGACCACTATGGCAGGCATATTAAAAAATATTTAAATGGCACCATTAGGACCAACCAGACATCATAAAAAGTTGTTTAGTAAATACCCCATGTTGATATGACCATCCATTCAAGAAAAGTAGTCCTAACAATATTTTCCAGATGTGGTGACCATATTGGACATCAGATAGACACCATTTCATTTTGGACCAACTATACATCATTGAAGTCTTCTGGTGAAAACGCATGGCAATATTACTTTACATTCAGGAGGATTAGCAATAACAAGATTTTCAAGATGGCCATTGTGGCAGTCATATTGGATGTCAGAACAGCCCTATTTTGATTTAGGACCAACTAGACATTATAAGAAGTCTTTTAGTGAAAACCCCATGCTGATATGACCATCCATGTAAGAGAAGTAGCAAAAACAAGATTTTCAAGATGGCCATTGTGGCAGCCATATTGGATATCAGATTGGCACCATTTTCATTTAGGAGCAACTAGACATCACAAGAAGTCTTCTGGTGAGAACCCCATGTCAATATGACTTTCATTTCTGAAGGAGTGACTATAACAAGATTTTACAAGATGGTCACTGTGGTGGCCTTACTGGACATCAGATCAACACCATTTTCATTCAGGACCAGCTAGACATCATAAGAAGTTGTTCAGTAAAATCCCATGCTGGTACGACCATCCATTCAGGAGGAGTTGTGATAACAATATTTTCAAGATGGCCACGGTGGTGGCCATATTAGACATTAGATCAGACCCATTTTCATTTAGGATCAACTAGACATCATAAGAGGTCTTTTAATGAAAACCCATCTTGATATGACAATTGTATGTCCAAGCAGCACCATTTTCATTTAGGACCAACTAGACCATGGGATGATTGTGTGTGTAAAGTTTCATGGCAATCCTCCAAGTAGTTTAGGAGAAGTAGCGACAACAAACTTGTGCTAATGGACAAAGAGATGACAGACAACAGAGCATCCCATAAGCTCTTCTGATGTATGGCCAGTAAAACTAAAAAAAAAAACAATCTATTATTGATAAAGTGGATAAAATGGCTCAAGTCAAAGGCTATATCAAAACAGCATCTGGCCACACAGTGAAACTGAGCCCAAAAACTGAATTCATTGAAATTTGGCATGAATGTAGTGACACTTTGAGAAAATGACAACATTTTCTTGATTCTAATTTTGCTCCGAGTGAATTTAGAGACGGTCTTTTCTAAAACAAAATTCACACAAGAGTTAAGGGGCTGTCATGAATACAGTCAACTCTCAGTTCAATGACAAAAATTACAACAGAATATCCAGGTTCTGACAGAAAACTGATGGTAACAAATGTGTTCAATGGCGAATTTGTTCTTTGTAATGAAATATTCAGTTTCTGACTCCACCATGCATATTTCCTTTATATATAGTTCTTTACAATGACACTATTATCTCCTTGGAGTTTAGTTTTATTGGAACTATTTTTGAGGACTGTATGTCAACATATACATTTTGATAAAATGAGTTTAAAATGTTGGAAAATATGTACAAGAATGAAACAAATAATCATGATAATATTAGATATGATGCACAGAATTCAACTTCCGTATTTGATCTGCACACATGGTCTACCTATGAGCTGATTATTTGTTAATTATACTAAACTTGATGAAAGATGTAGCACCTTGGGCAAGATAAGCTTCAGCCGACCCTTGACAGCAATAAAATATGCAGATTTCAATTTCAAATCAGAATAAAATAGCGTTGCATTAGATTGGAGTAAAACATTTTAATTAGATAATCAATCTGCCTGAAATTAGCATTGCATTAGATTGGAGTAGAACATTTTAATTAGAGAATCAATCTTCCTGAATAAAATAGTGTTGCATTAGATTGGAGTAGAACATTTTAATTAGAGAATCAATCTGCCTGAAAATAGCGTTGCATTAGATTGGTGTAGTACATTTTAATTGGAGAATTAATCTGCCTGAATAAACTAGTGTTGCATTTGATTGGAGTAGAACATTTTAATTAGAGAATTAATCTGCCTGAAAATAGCGTTTCATTCGATTGGAGTAGAACATTTTAATTAGAGAATCAATCTGCCTGAAAATAGCGTTGCATTAGATTGGAGTAGAACATTTTAAATAGAGAATTAATCTGCCTGAATAAAATAGCGTTGCATTAGATTGGAGTAGAACATTTTAAATAGAGAATTAATCTGCCTGAAAATAGCGTTGCATTAGATTGGAGTATAACATTTTAATTAGAGAATTAATCTGCCTGAAAAGGACTATTTATGACATAAGCATTCAGTAAACTAAAGCCCTCAATGACCCTAACATCATCACCTACTATGTCTAATTACCTACATAGATGAGACAGTCAATTTTATGCATTTCATGTTGGTGATGAGAAATCATACCCTTGTGGTCACAATTCATGAGCAGGAACTCATAGAGCCTTACTCCTATCCATACATTTTAACCATTTGGTGAAATTTGTCAATCCAGAGGAATGAATATTATTGAGTGCATTCTTCAAATCTTACATTGATCTATTCCACAAATTGTATAAAGATAAAACCAAACCTTTAAAATGATACTGACAGTGGAACTTTGAGGAATTGGGCACTGAAAAAGCAACAGCACTGTGAAAGGCACATTATGCGCCTGCCAGGTAGGAACGGTCAGGGCGTGGATGACGATGGAGATTACTGACCACTGGGTCTTACAGACCTGGACCTCTGGTCAAGGTATGTAGTCTTGAACTAATTTTATTGGATAGAAACCATTTTTTTCTTATTTGACTTACCATAACTGTGACCTTTGAATTCTAGAATACAGAATCTATACATTTCTTTATTACCCTAAGTGCAAACCATCCACAAAATTTGGTCAAGAAACTTACCCTATAATAAAAGTTATTATGCAGAAGCCATTTTTCTCTGAGACACACTGACCTTGACCTTTCTGACCCCAAAATCATTATGCCTCTTGCACATCTTAAGTGCAAGCTCTCCACAAACTTGGTTCAGGCACACGGTCTAGAACTAAAGTTATTTTTATTTTTTTTTATTTTAAAAAAAAAAAAAAAATTCTTTATTCAGTCACTGTCACCTTGACCTTTTGATCCCAAAGTTGATAGGTTTCTTCCATACCCCAAATGCAAGCTATCCACAAAGTTTGGTGAAGGCACTTGCCATACAACTTAAGTTATCATGTGGAAAAGGAAAAGTTAATGGACAGAGAAACAGACAGAGTCATAGTCATACATATCATGCTCTGCAAAAGGTGGGCATATATAAAAGATATGTGTTGATACACTGTACTGCTTGATTCTTATCACACTGTCCTTTTAGTATAGTAGAAATAATTGTCACCAAAGAATAATGACCAAAATCTATGGTTCCTGTTAAAGTTATGAGATCAATATACGTATGCTAGAGGTGTGCATCATACCTTCCTGTGTCAATAAAGTGATTGAACATCTCCTTGGCTTCCTGTGATAGACTGTCAAACTCTGCAAAATTTAAAAAAATGTAACAATATCAGATTGCAACATAAATTATTAAACCTTAAGTAAATTTCTTGAACTTTGATTGCTTGTGCCCATGGGGATTAGGCAAAAAAAAAAAAAAAAAAAAAAATGTGTTTCTGGACAGCTGACTGTCCCTGTTTCTCGTTGCCAACCCTAGCACTTTTTCCCCAACCCCACCAAAAAAAAAAAAAAAAAAAAAAAAAAATTTTTTTAACAAAATCACATTGCTGACATTGATTTGTGCATCTAATTGAGCCGGTTTTTCCCAGTACTTTAAAGTACTTGCTGCTAAACAGGTGACCTTGACCCAAGGTCAAAAGGCTGAGTGAGTCTATCTCAGAATGATATGTCCAAGTATAAAGAAAACCCATCATGGGGTTTAGGAAATATAAACAAAAGAAGAAAAAATCTGAAAACTGGATGGGGGTCTCCTCTACTTTTGTGCAGGGGTTCGGCTGGGGGACCCCCCCCCCTTCCGATAACGATTTTTCAAGAAACAGAAACCATCTCAACTGGTTCTTCTGGCACTTCTTTTGTACCTTTGACTACTACTGATTTTTTTTTTTTTACCAATAGTTAATGCTTGTTCCTTTTGTTCTAACCCTTACAATCAGGCATAGTTGCCCCTATTGGCAGAGCCCACTGTCTTCACCCCTTCTCGCTTAATTTACCTTGGGAAAGTTGGAGGGCAGAGTGGGTGAGGGTACCCAAATGAATCCTATACTAAGTAAGTAAAAGAATTTAAAATTCCTTGATACAAATAATAATTAATAAACCATACATTAATTTTAAGTTCATACTTACATGGCAGACTATAGATAGTTTCCCTGACTCAAGTTTTTATTGATGAATATTCATTCCTACATAGCTCTCTAAAGCCCTTTTTCCACATCAAGCATAATTTATGTCCTTCTGACAATGCTTCTCCAGGAATGTTAACTTTTCAGAAAAACTGTTCAAACATTTGGCCATCAATGTTCTGTTTCTATTTCCATACATTTTTAATACTTCAGCTGATATCTCTGAAGTTTTATTTTCCCATTTCTATGTCATTTGCCACCATATTGATGTTGTTTATTGTGTATAAAGAGAGAAGAAAACTGACTCATTCTGACTTCTTGCAGGCACAGACTGGTTCTACAACATATTCAGCCATTCATTGGTTGCACTCTATTGGCGACTTGGCAGGGCTCACTGGAAAGTATGATGATCCCTTCCCCACAATTTCCTTAGCAAATTTATGTGAATCTCAAGACCCCTCCTGATTGGGTAACAAATTCTGAAATCTGCTTTACAAAAAACTCAGAAAAATCTCATGCCTTAAATTTTCTATGACAATGATCTTAACTCTAAAGTGAAAGAGGACAGCAAGCATGTTGCAGAAAGAACTGTCTCAGCTTCATAATGATTCATCACAAGTATGCACAAAATCCATTAATGGGCTTAGGAAACATAAGCAAATGAAAAAACTTTAATTAAAATATTAATGCAAATTTTCTATAACTGAGTCCTTGACTTCCAAGGTCAATAGGTACAAGTATGTTGCAGAATTAATCATCTTAGCTTTATAATGATTGATCCCAAGTATGGACAAAACCCGTTCATAAGTTTAGGAAATATAAGCAAATAAAAACATTTAACCAAAACCTCAATATAAATTTTCTGTAACTGACCTTGTCCCCAAGATCAAAGGGACAAATGAGCATATCACTCACCTGGCTTACATAGTTTAACAGTTGACCATTTCTCCAGCAGGCTTATGTAGTATTGTAAGAACACATCCTATATAGTATTGTAAGAATATATCTTATGTAAAATATCACTCAAATTTTATTTCATGTTGATTTTACCTATTTTACTATACCCTGATAATTCTCTCTAAAGACAAGGGCCTAATTAATAAGCAGTCTCTTCCTCATAACTGAAGTCATCCAAGTTCTTGATGATACAAACCCATTTACTAAGTTTTATAGAAACTGGATGAGAAATGTAGTCCCCACATCTAGAGAGGTAACAGGCTCAGCCAATCAGATGCAAAGCACACAACAATAATATACATGAATTTCACTCATACTGATACTTAACCAAGATCTTGACCACATAGGCATATTTACCAAGTTTGATCAAAATCATATCCAAAATACTCTCTTTAGTGGTGAAAAAAAACAAAAATTAGTCCATATCAGATGCATGACCACCTCCTAAATTTGCATAGGTTTATCTCATAATAAACATCCAACTTCTTGTTGATACTGCATGATCACCTGTTATTCTTAGATCTTGCTCATAATAAAAAACATGTATTTAGATAATATAAGCCTATTTAACAAGTTTGATAAAAATATGATCAGAAACAGAGTTCCTAAATTGTTGACAAACTCAACCAATCATATGCTAGATCACATCATTAATATGCATGGTTCTTGCTCATAATTGTCCTCATCCAAGAGCTTAATGAGTTAAGCGTATTGAGGGATGTTCCAGTAAAACATACTTGGGATACAGGGAAGGCACATTCATTGTGGAGTCATCACTCATAGATGCAATTTAGAATTTTTTTATCATTTTCATATGAACTAAGTAATTAAAGTACCCTGGCATATATTTTTAAAAAAACTGCCTTTCCCTGAGTACCATGTATGTTTAAATGGAACAACCCTTATGAAGTTTGATCAAAATTATATCAGACAGTGTTTCAACCAGGTTTGAGAAAAAAGAGGCTAGTTGACCCCTTCATTTGAAAAAGTGGGCCAATGGTCTTATCATAATGGGCAAACCTCATAATTAAATGATGTATCATTTATAAAGTCTATTTTACATGTTATTTGCATTAAAAACCAAACAGACAACCTTTTATACTTCGGTTACCTGTTGTTCATATTTACCTCTTAGTGAATTTCATCACCTTTACAAATAATAAATAGTGCTACTTCAAGGTCGTATCATGTGACTGGAAGCAAAAACTGCTGAGACAACACATTTTTCTTTTAGTCAAAAAAGTGAATAAAATGGGTGGAAATCACCTCAATACATTACTTGAGTCTGTTTCATATTTTTCATCGAGACTATTACAATACGGTAGCATGCCGAGCTTATACTTAACCTCTCAATCAACAAATATTATGGGATATACTGATTACACAGTTATTTTTGGAGTTTTTGCCATATACAACATCAGGAGAAAGCGGGAAAATAGATAGTCCGCGCACAGTGAACAGTGCAATTGGAAAAGATTGCTGGATGGATTTTGTTAATTTTAAAAAACAAGATCATTAAGCAATTCGGACATTCAATGATGTGTTGATACATCTGTATCAAATTAAAGGTAAAAATAAAAATAAAAAAAATACCCCATGTCTTGTTTATTGTTTTGCACCACTTTTGATGCATGAAATCTCTTTTTTTGTGGGGCTTGGTGTCTATTTGGTGCATGGACGAAAACTCACTGAAAAACTGGATCAGAAATACATATTCCAAGTTTAACTGAAATAAGATAGAAATATGGACTCCAAAGTGGTATAAATCAATTTTTAATGGACAGACACACAATGCATAATGGATGCAGGGTTATACCATAAGCTCACCTGGCATATGACCAGGTAAGCTAAAAACTGTGGACACCAACAATGCCATAAAAATGACTGTCATGACGAACATCCCAGCAATGTGGACTCGACAAAACATTGCCACATAGGAAAAACGTATGTATAAATCGAAGTTGCTACCTTTGGGGGGTGGAGGTGGCGGTAATTCATTATTTCCTAATTCATTGTCATCATCTCAGAACTGTGACGTAGGAAAACAAATTAATTAAATATGTGCTAAATGGGTGCTTTAAAAAAAATTCGAATTTACATTTTAGAAAAAATTCTAATTTACATTTTAGCAGCAAACATACAAAATCTTATATGATGAATAAGCATCTCTACATAATCAATGCAGTGCTCAGTCATTTATAGTCCCAAAAGAAACATCTTGCATGACAAAACTTCAAATTCTTCTTGAGGAAATACACAGCAAATAGGTTTCATTTTTGTTCAATTTTTTAACAAGGAAACTTGAAGTGCAGCAAGTGAATCACTGAAAAAACAACTTTAGGATAAGAACATACGAACTGACACTACACAGCTTTGTGCACTTGAGTATGCATATGCAATTACAAGACAGGGATTACACTTGTGAATGCATTTGCAATTACAAGACAGGGGTTACACTTGTGTATGCATACACAATCACAAGACATGGGTTACACTTGTGTATACATATGCAATGACAAGACATTGGTTACACTTGTGTATGCATATGCAATTACAAGACACGGGTTACAATAAGAAATAAAGTAGCAGAAGTTGGAAAAGTAGCAGGAGGTGGGGACAACCCACTCCCCAGGCCGAAACAGTATTAGTGTATCAACTCAAGTTAGACAGTACTTTTTTGATTGAGAAATGTGAAATTTGTTTAATTATTTTTTTTTGTATTATAGAAATTTGCATAAAATTCATCTATGGGTTTTTTTCCTGATGATCTTATGAGTTTCATGCTTAATAAGGGAAAGAAAAAATAAATTATCATGCAGAATCACCAGGTTCATTGATATTGATACTAAACCACTGCAGTATTTTGATAGTTCTTTGAATGAAATTAATATATCTTAATTACTTAGCTGATCAAAATCTATAAAAAAAAAGTTTTTAAAAAAGAGAACTGGGAAAATGCAAGTTGCCAAAGATACCGCAAACCTACTTTATAATACTGTATACGTGCTAAATTTTTTAAAACATAAGTAAATTACATAATCATTTCTAAAAGAATTGATGGAAACACATTTACTTTAAATAAATATATCTCACAATATGTGCGTTGTATTCATGTTGTATTTTATGTTCATCTTGTGTTTTGTATTTAGGTCAAACTATAAGCAAAATGTCTGAAATGTCAATCATAACTGGTATAGCTTGTATACTGTATCAATAAGCATTCACTAGCTGTCCCCTCAATACTGCATAATTTATAGAACTCTTTGATAATTTGTTAAAACGTTTCAATTTTTTTTTAAGCCAAAAGTCAGGCGTGTGCCTTCCTTGCTTAATTACTGGCATATGATGGCCACTCCTGATCTTGATGAACTGGATATGAAATGAAAGTGACTGAACATTTATGATTCGCCTTGACATTGATTGAATGATGAGTCGGGCAAGCACTTTCAATGATGGTGAATCAGAAAAAGCAGGCATCTTTTACATTTACACTGATCTGTATTGAATGGAAGAAGCTACTAATCTTAATTGGATGAATTCCCACCAATGTAATTCTGAATACAGCAATGCATAATAAAACTTTTAATAATGAACTTTCTTGAAATTCTGGAATTGTAGGCAAAAATAGCCAGCTACCAGCATCTATTGAAGCCCCTGACAAGATAGAAAAATATGTGAAAGAGCTAACTTCACACATTCAAACCTGTACCCTTTTAATATTTTCAACTTATTTTAGGGAAAAAGCTTAGGTAAATAGTATACCAATTAAATATATATGATTATTAATGCGGGATATTCACCATCCTCAACCTCTTCCTCCTCCATATCCTCCTCATCCAAATTTGAGGTGTCTTCCCTGGACTCTTCCTCATTCATGTATAACTTTTCTCCCCTTGCCTCTTCTTCATCTGTATGTGATTCGTTTCCCCTTGAACCTTCTTCATTTGGAAGTAAATGTTCTTCAGTTGCCCCTTCAACATCCACAAATAAATGGTCGACCTTTGACCTTTCCACAAGTGAACCCTCTTCAGTTGCCTCCTCTTCTTCTTGCTCCTCCTTAGTAAGTGAACAGCTCTTGTCCTTCTTTGCTGCTGCCAACTCCTCCTCAGAACTTTCTAATCCATTGATCTGTCTGGTGCTTGCCTTTCTTGAACTATAATTTTCTTTGGTATTGTCTTCTAGTTCACTATCGCTTTTGACAAGTCTTTCACTGTCAGAATTCTCATCATTTTTTATTTTCATCTCAAAGTCACTTTCATCCTCTTCCTCAGAACTTTCTATCACCCTCTTTTTCACTCTTTTTGTTCTTGAGGTTCTTTTATAGTTAACAACTGGACTGTCCACTATACTATCATCAACATGGGAATTGACTTCTCCATCTGCATCCTCTTCATCTGAAACACTTACATAGTTAGTATCATTATCACCTTCATCATCAGACTCCATTATTACAGTATTGTTTCCATCTTTCTTCATTGGACTGGTTTGAAGAACTAGAGAATTTTCAACAGAATCAGCAACTTGGACTATCGAACTGAACTTTGCATGAGTTACTTGCCTTGAAATTAAAGGTGAATCCACAACCATTGACATGTACAAGCTCTTTGTGGATCTTTGGTCCAAAGTTGGTGACTCTTCAAATGAACTATATTTACTTTGATCACTAGAACTTGAAACTTGGCAAGGAGATCTTAAATCAGAATTGTTAGCGAAGGCTGTCATTAGGGCCGAATTAAGCTCAGATGACAAATTTTTCTGTGCACTTGTTCTGAGGCCACTAAATGACAATTTGGGCGCAGTGTTCACAACAGGTCTTGCTGCATCTGGTGATATGATAATTTCTTCCTCAATAATTTGTTGTTTTCTGGGTGTAGCATGGCCGAATGTTTCAAACACATCCCCAATTTCCTTCTGGATATTTTTCTTGGTGGAAAAATTGCTATCTTTGGAATGTTCTGCTCGATGGCCTTTAACCTCTGTCTTTTCATCTGGAGTATAGGGTTCTTGTTTTAATGGCTGCCTTGAATCTAGGTCCAGCAAATTACTGTCTCTCTTCACTTCAGGATTATCCTGCAAGGTAAAATATCAAAGGTTGAAAAAGTTGGCAATATTCTTGACAGAACATCCATCAGAGCTGTAGATAAGTAGCATATCTGTATTTTATGCAAATAAATCAACTAAATATGCTTAATGAAATTTTATAATTTGTTTAAATTATGCAAAACAATGTCATTTTGAGCATTTAGTCCAAAGTTCCTGCCGTAAGCACAGTCCATGTTTAATGCTGGCACATTTGATCAATGTAAACTATGCTATTGGGTTAAGTTCCAAAAATGTCAAGCGCATTTGAAATAATACTACTTAATAGTTGTGAGAACACTCACTCAAGCAGAGCCATGTAATCAAATGCACCTTGAATCAGCCTTTGTCACTAAGCTGTCTGACACATTCCAAAAGGAATGATTAACAGCCTGATGATTAAGGCTCAGTCTGGAACTACAAGTTTGTATTTTGGTGTGATCACAAAATACCCCATCTGATTAAAAATAAAAAGATGCAATTTGTTCCAAACCCTGGATTAAATTATCCAATTTATTAAATTCTTATCTAGAGCTTTGATCATTTTCATTAAGCAGAAATACTGGTCAGCCCTGAATCTGCACTATCACTCACCTGATCAGGAAAGACATTGGAAAATTCACTTGAGTGCCAGAAATTGTTACTCACCAGTTTGAGTTGAGCTAGTGAGTTTTCATGTATGTCATGTAGAACTAATATTATTGTGCAGAAATCATGTTGTTATTCTTTCAGTCACAGCGGTCTTGATCTTTGGTGGCCAAGTGGTCTAAGGCACTCGCCTTTCCAGATTGCTCACACATCTCACCTCTGTCTGCATGAGTTTGAGTCTCAGCTCTACCAACGGGGTATGTGAGAAAGCTTGCCATGTATAGCCTATCATGAGCTGAAAAATGGCATTAAACCCAACAACAACAACTAAAATCAACAGGGCTCTTCCTTACACAAAGTGCAAGTCATCCACAGAGTTTGGGAACTATAGATGATGGAGAACTCCAGTTAATATGCAGAAAGCAAATTTTTTTAGTAAATTATGTTTCTCTGACAATACTTATCTGATCACATTACATAGGATAACTTTCTCTGTTACCTCCGAATCCAGCCCTCCTGGAAAGATGAAAAACATCTTTCTGTCTATATATTATATAGACAAAGGAAAGTAACTCTTACAGGCTAACTCTACTTTCTACCCACTAGGTGGCTACCACTATACCCGAATGTAACCAGTTTTTTTTACTTGAGCAAAATCTTAAAGGATGCTTGCATTGAATGGAAGGTGGGAGGGATTATTTGTAATGTGATCAGGTAAGTATTATGAGCAAAATATAATGTAGTAAAAACTTTGCTCTCTCCATCAAATACATTACATGATCACGTTACAATAGGAGAATAGGTAAGAGGAAGAGGAAATTCTGATCATCCTACTACCTCTGTGTCACCCAGTAGAAGCATGATTGCTCTACTAAAAGGATGAACTTCAACCAATGTTAGTTTAGCACAACAAGAGACAATTTGTTTATACATGTGCATGGAAGATCCCTGTGGGATTCCACGCTTGATTATTGTCTCACGATCAAAAGTTTCCCAGGCGAATCCAGTGAAAGTGGCAAATTCATGCATGGGTCTAAGGCTGTGCTTTCATGAATGGGGGATAGTCACTGTCTGTGCAGCTACCTCTAACCAAACGAGATTCTGTTCTCTCCTTAGTGAGGCAATCTCACACAAATGGAAGCAGGAGAAGGTAGACTGGGCGTGCCAGTCAGCTGATTCTGCCATGTCCAAATTGAGACATTACATTCGTTCAAAGCCAGGCTCAAGGAAGTTGCTCGTATTTTGTGAGCTGAAATCTTCATTAGTGTACCTGATCCTGTGCGAGTTCAGAGTAAACTGATTTAAGAACTCCCTTTAGCCAAGCAGCCAGTGCTTGTGGGGTTATGTCTTGCATTCCTGCCTTCAGCTGTAGGAATAGCCTTTTACAGTTGATGCAGATATTGTCCTTGCATCTCAGGTAACATCCGAGGGTATGTATGGGGTCCTGCAGCTTTGCTTCTCTCGACAGATCGATCATGGAGAGTGAGTGAGTAGTTATTTGTTGGTTGACTACTGATGGCAACATGGTTCTTAGAAAAGAAACCAGGTTGTGTCATTAGAACGACTGAACCGAATGGAACTGCATGTAGTTCAGATCTTCAGGTATTGTATGTAGCTCACTCTGCATGTTGAAGTTAGCATTATCATAAACTGCAAGTCATGCATGATAGCTGCTTCGGTGAGTGGTGAAGACAGTGGTTCCAACTTTGACGAGTTTGGCCATGTCAAAAGCCAGGAGAGATTCCATTTGAAAATAGTGTGAGTGATCATGGTCCAGATATGTCAAAATTGGAACACAAGTCAGAGATTTCCATGTTGGGACAAACATCGTCTCTTCCATGAAGTCTGAACGTGTCCGAGATCATGGAACAGTATCGATTGATTGTGATAGGAGCTAAGTTCTTATCAAAGAGAAAGAGATAGATGTTTGCCATTGGGAATGGGTGCTGAGAGTGGTGTGACATCATTGATGTGACACCAGTCATTGACAACACACAATTTCCCCTTCTATGTCCTCAAAGTGGTGGATCTTCAGTTGTTGCGATCCTCTCATGATTGAAGCTCCAAAACTCCTTTTCAATCAGGACATCCCTGAAAGAAGCAGGGTGTGAAGGAGGAGTTTCTCTGGACATGGATGGAGTAGTGGCGATCTTGACTGCTTGAGTGGAGTGGAGGTCACTATGACCTGTCTGGGTACATCTGTCGCTAAATCGAGCAGATCGTTGATCCAGGATGTTTCATCTTAGTGGGGCAATCAGAGCTATTTGCAGTTTTTGACCCTCATTTTTTAATTATCTTCATAATCAAAACTGATGGAGGGAAGGTCTATTCCCACATTACCTCCCAGCTGATTGAAAGGGCACCAATGGCTCATGCTTCTGGGGTTGGGGGTTTGGAAAATAAAACAAAACAAAGTCATGCATCGGATGGCCAAAAAGGGCACAGACCTGATGGAAGGTTGCTGGAGGGACAACTTGGTATGAAGCTGTTGTCCTCTCCTTGATAATGAGTCAGTCAGGAATGTGTTGGACTTGAATATTACCTGATATTGGGAGCACCCATGAAAGTATTCCCATACCTTGAAACAAAAGTCTGGTGATTGCTCCCCCCTGTGCCGAGGTATGTCACCACAACCGAATTGTCCGACATTATCAGGACCGTATTTCCATTGATACGTTCTACCCAAGTGTGAGAGGTATTGAAAATGGCTTTCATTTCCAAGAGGTTTATATGAACATCCTTCTCTTGAGGCATCCACTTGCCACTTGACCATCACAAGTCTAGTAGCAAGTGTGCTCCCCGACCTGATAAACTGGCATTGTAACAAATCCACCATTGCATTGAGTAGGCCAAGGAACTGTAAGAAACTTCCTTGCCTAAACATCTTGTTTGATGCTTTTCCAATGCATGAGCTATACTTTCGATGCATTTTGCTAGAAAGATGCCAAGTTAATATGTGTTAAGAGTTCCATATCTAGATGGACAAAATGCTGAAAAGGGATAAGGTCCAACTTCTCTACATTGATTATCCACCCTGAACCATGAATGAGGGAAGCAAAGTTGTTCATGTTGTGGAGGACCACCTAAACTGGGGATGACGTGGTCTAACATCTTATTAAAGGTCTAACTTCAACATCTTAGTTGATTCCTTCTTCAATACATGAACGATGCTTTTGATGCGTTTGGGAGGAAGATGCCAAGTTCATATGTGTTAAGGGTTCCATACCTAGATGGGCAAAATGTTGAGAAAGGACTAGGTCCGACTTCTCTACATTGATTATCTATTACTTAATGAGGTAAGTAAGGTTGTTCATGTTGTGAACCAAAAACCAAACTTAAAGAATGTTTTGTTTTGTGGTGTGTCATCCAGGAACATCACCATATCTGTAGCGGATGCCCTGAACTCTTAGTGAAGGCCCAAGGGTTGAGACTTGGGCCATTTGTACGTGTCAGACATATCAAGACTGACTGCATGCTCATCATGTTGCACTGAAAGACGAACATACCTGCCATCTCCATCTTAAAATGGGGCAGAATAATTTGGTTGATCCTACTTAGATCTATAACACATCTCAATTTGCCATTGGACTTTGTAACCAGAAATGTTCTGGAGTAGAAGCCCTGTGTGTGCAGTTTTCATACTATCTACACCGCCCTTTACAAGCAAAAACTAGGTTTTCTTGTGTAAAACATCCTACCCATGGGATCACTTGGGAGTTCCTTCATGAAGGTAGGATGAAAGTGGAGGGGGGGGGGGTCGGATAATGAAATCTGGTGACCCTCCGACATGGCTTGGATCACCCATCATTTTCCGAGAATGGTTGGTCCAAATCTGATTGAAAAGGGAGTAGTTTGGCACCTCAGGTGATTCACCAGAGGGTGTGGGTGACGGTGTATCACTAATTATTGACAGAAGGCCTAGGGGAGAAGAAACTGTCCCTCTCTCTCTCCCTTCCCTGCCTGCCTGCCTGCGAAAATAGGGGCATATGACTGCATGTAATTTGCTTAGCCAGGAGAAAAAAAATGAAAAACCTGCCATTGTTGAGAATCAACTCTGTGATTTCTCTGGTGACGATGGTCCCTTCTCTTGTTCTTTCCCCGATAGGGTTGTGCAGAGATAGGAGATTGCGCTGAAAGTTTAAGGGCAACTCTTGTACCTCTTGCTTTCTCACCTCCTCAATTTGATGTCCTAACAGTAGTGGAGAACTGAAAGGGATGGAGCGCATAAAAAAACCCAGCAATGATCGTTAGCGGCCTTTACAGCTTGACGGAAAACTCATCAGATGCGTGAAGTTAAGTAGGGAGGAAGTTGACAATGTTTCTGACTAACTTTCTGACTAACTGTGGTGTTAAAGACTTGTCTGTGCACTTTATCATCATCTAGACAAAGGTAAGTCTGGATAAAATACCCCTGAATGTGACTTTTTACCAGTGGGGTGACAAAGTTGCTGGCAACTGACTCACCACAAAGAAAGCTCTTGTGTTACCGGGGTCGTGAATGCTCCAAGAGATGCCCGTTAATTTTTGCAATCTCTAGCAATTATGACAAAATTCTGAATGAAGAACTGTCGTTGTCATTGTCTACATTCACCAAGGCATTGACCTTGTAGGTAGAATTGATTGAAAGTGGAAGAGGGAAATTCGGACTGAGACAAAATCCTATAGATTTCATCTATCGCTGCCATGAAATAAATTCTGTCTGTTCCATTGTCGGATTGGCATGTTCCGGCATTTCCATTTAATCCCCTTCATTACAGGTACAGGGATACAGCCTTCCATATGGAAATGATTAAGTATCATCATTTTGCCCACTGGCTATGCAATCAATAGTGATCGCATTATAGAATGCCAGTCTGGCATGGCAAGTTTGGTTTGGTAGGACAGCTCCATAAGTAATGTCAGTTTGCTATGGATTTCATAGGAATGGTCAGTCTGGTTGATCGGCTTGCAAGCCAGTTAGCAATGCGGTCTGTTAGGCCGGCCATCTCGCCAGTTGGAGATAACAGACTCCTGACCACCATAATCATACATAGCTCATTCGTACGGCTGGACTGGTTGGTTGGCAGTCGGAATGGCATACCAAAGATGATAAACGCATTGTGGTCCAGCTGGCTGGTGTGGTATAGTCAGTTTAATTGGTCGGGTTGCAAACCTTCACATCTGTATTGTTGCTTCATATTTTCATGCACGGATGGGGAAAATGATACTTGTACATGCTCATGCCTCATGGGCGGTGAACAAGTTTGACTGTAAACCCTCATGCCTCATAGGTGGGGTGATATTTGATTGCAAGCCGTCACGCATCATGGGTGTGGTCCTATTGTTTGTGAGCCCTCTCACCTCATTAGCGGGGTCCTGGGCTTATCTGCAGTGAGGATTGCAATATATAAACATCATTTCTACTTGTAGACATATTGACAACAAGCCTTTCGAGTCATATTGATCACATGTAATTCCAAGGCTTGATTGGAATTGCCTGTGCTTTATACTGTATTCACTGATATAGTATTGTTCTTGCGATGTTTCATTGTCTACATGGGGGGTGGGGGTGGGGTGGGGGTGGGGGTGGAGAAGGCATCTCAACATCACTCATGAGATTAATCAATGATTCTACTGCATTAATGGATACAGTATATCCTGGCACTGTTTCTGCATCTGCGTGGGAGGGTGGGATGGAGAGGGCATCTTGACATCTCCCACACGACTAATCAACGAATCAGACGTGAAGTGTATGTTTAAAGTCTCGCTCTGATGTATTGGAGTGTGCTCATTTTTTTCTGCGTCCCTTGAGCTGCTTTTTCGAAATTTTTTCAACTAAATATTTCCGACTAAAGTGCACACAAGCAATTGTATGTGTAGACACATCTCGTATCCATCCTCCATGACCTTAAATTGTTTACACTTCTTGCACTTGGTTGTCTGTAATGAAGAAGAGAAAGCAAATCTTGAAGTAAATTATGTTTCTCCAATAATACTTAACTGATTACATTGACCTTAGGGATATAAGCCTGCTACCTCCCGAATCCAACCCTACTACAAGACGAAAGTTCATCTTTTGTGTCTATATCATACAGACAAAGGGCAATAATTCTTACCCATTACCTCCCCTTGCCACCACCAGGTGTCGCTAGTTTTCAAGCTGAGTGATATACCAATGAAGATGCTCACAATGTGGAGTGGCTGGGAGGGTTTTTAAGTAATGTGATTGGTAATTATTCTCAGAGAAACATAATTTACTTAAAAATTTGCTTTCTCCTTCAAATATGTTCTCCGATCACATTAACGTTAGGAGAATAAGTAATAGGAGGAGGGAATGCTGAGCACCCTACCTATACTTCAGGTATCCTCTCAGGCTGGATTCCCTATGCGAACAATAACAGACTCTCCTAATTTAAAAGCAACATGACCTAGGGTCAAGTGATCTGTGACCCTTATTTCTGGTTAAGAAGATGATTATTGAATTCTTCTTACCGACAAAATTTCACTGGCAAATCTAAGAGGATGTGTTGGCTTTAACTGGGTGGTGGTCATTTGGGCTGCCGCCACAGGACCCACCAGATTCTGAGTTTGTCTCTGCGAAGCGAAACCTCTGAGATAAAAACTCTAGAAGGTTGACTCAACATGCCAGCCAACAGCTTCTAGTATGGCTCAGATCGAAACATTACATTCGAAAGCAAGGCTTGCAGAGATCGCTCTAATTTCATGAACTGAAATGCTCATAAGGTGACACTGATCTTTTGAGACTTCAGAGTATGCAGAGCGTTTAACCTACTTCAGCAACGTAGATAGGGTTTGAGGGTTGATATCCCACTTACCGGCTTTCATTGGAGGAAAGAGATGTTTGCGTGTGGCATGACTTGCCTATGTGCGCTTCAAGTTGTGCTTGAGGGTGCGGACAGGGTGATGCATGGCCACTGCTCTAGACGGTTCTAAAAAAGAGAGGGAGCGTATGACGACTCTCAGATTGCCCACTGGTGGCAACCTATTTTTGGCCACAAAGCCTGGTTGCGTCATGAGGACCAATGAACATTTCAATCTGAACTGAAGATAGTTCGGGTCAGCTGAAAGGGCATGTAACTCACTCACCCATCATGCCGAAGCTAAGGCTATCAGGAAACAGGTTTTGTATGATAGCTTCATTGAGGTTTGGCTTAAGGTTCGAATTTATGAGCCAGAAGAGATTCCATTTTGGAAACTGGGTGAGGGATTTTGGTTGATCCAAATCAAAATTGGCTAGTAGGTCTGATAGATCTTTATCATGACCAATATCTCATCTGCCATGATGCCTGAATGTGTCCGATATCACGAAGCGGTAGCCTTTGATGGTAAATGGGGCCAGCTTTTCCTCCTCGTTGAGCCAGAGAAAAAAGTCGGCCGGTTGAGGGATCGAGGCACTCAAAGGGACAATGTTATTGACTCAGCACCAGTCCCTGACAATATGCCACTTTCCCTCATAAGCCTTCAGAGTGGAGGGTCTTCTTGTTCTCCAGATTCTCTTCACAATCGGAGGTCTAAGTTCTTTCTCTCGCAAGGCAGTTCTGACAAGAGCCAGGCATGAAGGTGAAGGCAGTCTGGGCCGGGGTGGAATACCTGCGACTGCAGTTGCTTGAGAAGATTCAGTTTGTCCAGAATCTTCCTGGGCAGATCTATTGCTAGATTCAGTAGATCAGTGACCCCGGACTTGTCCCATCTGAGAGGGGCTATCAGAACCATCTTGCAGTCTGACCCCTCAACTTCTGTATTATTGTCGGTACCAAGACCGTGGGTGGGTAGGCATGGCCCAGAACCCCTCTCAACTGATCAATAGTGCATCCACGGCTCAAGTTTCTGGGCCTGGAACTGGAGAGATGAAGGTGGGCAACTTGTGATTCCACATTGTCGCAAAAAGATTGATCATCAGATGCCCCCAACGTGCGCAAAGCCAATGAAAGACTGATTGATGTAAGGACCATGCCGTATGAATGACTTGACCCTTTCTAAATAGAGGGTCAGCCAGTCCACTGAGTCTGCCAGAAGTGTGCCTGATTTGTACGTTATTATGGAGTTGGTCGCACCAAAGTAGAAACTGCCAAAGCAGAATGTACAGGTCGGGTGATTTGGTGCCCTCCGTTTGAGGAGGTAGGTCACCACTACCGAGTTGTTTCGACATAATCAGGACTGTCTTCACTGCGAGTCAGTCCTTCCAGAACTGAAAGGCATTGATGACAGTCTTCATTCCGGGAAGATTGATGTGGAGAGGCAGTTTCCCTGGCTCCCACATGCCACTGACCGTATCGAAGTCCAGCAACAGGCGGGCTCCCCAACCATACGTACTGGCATCGATACATACTGTCTCTGATTGGGGATTCTCCAGAGGAATTCCTGTAGTGAGCCAACCAGGGTTGTGCCACTGACACAGGAATGATCGTACCTTGTTCGTGATCCTGACCTTTTGATTGAGGGAACTGGAAATGGGCGCCATTGAGCCACCAAGGTCATCTGTAAGGGGCGCATAAAAAGAAGGCTGTGTGGGATCAAGTCTGCTGCCGCATTGAATAATCCAAAGAGTTGCAAGAACTGTCTCTCTCATTGAAATCCAAGTCCTACTGTAAATGGAATCGATGCATTCGATGATCAGTATTATGCGAACTTGAGGAAGTCGTACCAGATTGAGATTGGTGGTAAACTCCATACCCAGGTGGACAAAACACTGGGATGGATGAAGGTCAGACTTTTCCCAGTTCACAAGAAAACTGAGATGAGATGATTCAAAAGGGATAGGAGATCGTTCCTGCTCTTGAGAAGAATAGAACTTACCATATGTTTCTGGAGGATGTCGACCAAGTACGCCGCCATCACTGTAGATGAAGTAGACCAGAATAGGGTGAGGACACAATCCATGATTTTGTTAAAGACCCAGGGGTTGATGTTTAGATCTAATGGAAGAACTTGAAACTGGTAAACCTTGTCACGGTAAGCAAAACGAAGAAATTTCTGCAACGCCAGGTGGTAAGGGGCATAAAAATATGCATCGGTCAGATCGTGACTGATGGCATACTCGTCCCTTCTGATGGAGAGTCATATTGATCTCACCGTCTCCATCTGGAACTTCGGTGGAAGAGTGTATTGAGGCGACTCAGGTTGATGATTGGCCTCAATGTGACATTGGCCTTTTGTATAAGGAAAAGCCTTAAATAAAACCCTGGAGATTGTTTTTCATACAGTCTCAACTGCCCTTTTGTCGAGGAGCAACTGTATCTCATGTTGTAGAATATCGTCTTTCTCCCAATCTGATGGTATGTCCGTTATAAGGGGAGAGGAAGAAAGAGGAAGGGTTGGATAAATGAACACCAAAACCTCTCGGAAATTATATGGATCACCCATTTGTTTTGAGGAAATAGGTTGATCTAACAGGGTTGGAAGTGCAGGAGTCTGGCACCCACCGGTAGGCTTTCTGCGGGCGGTGGGGTTGGTAGGTCAGCGTTTAGAGTTAGGAGCCTTGGAGGAGGAGAAACTTGGTTTCTTGCCCCTCCCCCGCAAGGTTGCCTCCTAAACTGGTTGGACATAAAAGATCCCTTTTCCTTTGCTCACCTATCATCAATATGCTGTGGCAGGGGTGGATTGGTCTTAAAAGACTGTGCTGGGTGGATGGTGAGTTGGAGGGGCAGGTCTTGAGCTGCCTGCCTCCGAACTTCTCAAATTTTGCCTCCAAAGAGTAATGGCAAGCCAAACGGCGTCATCTGTAATTTCCGGGTGTGATGTGACTGGAGCGACGTGGAACGCAAACATGCGTCACGTCATATTCGGTCGAGATTAGCAGAGGCAGTCAGCGCATTTGCCATGGAATGGTGAGCTGACCTGTTAATGACCTGAGCAATTTGGGCCGCTGCCTCCCAGGCATACTCATTACCCGATTTTTCTGCAAGTCAGAAAATCGCCAATGAGACCAAGTCTAATATCGAAGATGTGTCGGCAACATTTCAAACCAGCTTTGATGTGGCATTAAACACATTCTTGTCCACTTTACAAAAAAGTGGGGCAGCCAGGGTGGCAGCCGCTAAATTCTTATCTAAAGCCGGGCATTCAGTATCGAAGGCGTCAGGAGTATTTTTGTACCAGCACGACGAGAATGTCGCTGGTACTTGCTTTTTGGAAAAGAAAGTCTTAGCCTTTCCTGGATCACAGACTCCATAAATCTCCTTGATCTTTGCTGACTGGGGAAGGAGCCGGAAGGATGGAGTCTCTTCCTCATCGTTGATATCTTCCGAAGCCTTGACCTTATAGTCATGCGTGGCGGTAGGGGGTGGAGGGCATTCTGAAACTGATATCTCTTTGACGGCAGCCTTAAAGCTGAACTCAGTCTGCTCCAATGTTGGATCTGAGTAAAGCTGTTGTTCAGGAGTATCTTCACACTCACTGTGTGTAGTGTCCTGTTCTGGTTCTGCCTCCATATCCTGATAAACCATCCCAGGTGGCATAGATGACACAACGCCGTCATCTCAATGTAAGTCTAGGTAATTTCCCTGTGGGTAAGCTGTGAACATACAGTAAGCTGGCTCTGACAGATGAAGGTGTCATACTGGTATAGCTGGCTGGTTTGCCGGGAGTATCATTGGCAGAGTTCCCACCATGCGGAAGGCAGTCTGGTTGGTGCCAGTACCAGCCATGCTATGGGTATGGCTTAATGGACGGATCTATCACTAAAATCCCCATCATAATATGTTTGTGTAGCCGTACACCTGGTGAGATAGACGGATCTATCACTAAAATCCCCATAAATGTAATTGTATGTAGCATGGAAGGACGGACAGATCTATCATTAAGATCTCTGTAATTGTAGGAAGATGAAGCTGCAGGCCTGGCGAGATGGAGGAATCTTTCAGTAAGATCCCCGGATTGAGATGGCTGGACTGGACGATCATGGACAGCAATACAGTAGTATAGGATGTATTCATTGGATCCGTTAAAACCTCATGTGTCCTGACTTACAGACCAGAAGGTCATGCTTGGATATGCGGGGGCGGACTTATGCCTCCTGGGCTGCCTAAAAATAAGGGTACACTCCTCCATTGTATCATAATTACCTGTCCATACACTCTCAGACCATATGGCACACACACTGGATGGTACTGATGAAGTACATTTTAACACGCAAGGCATCGACTCATGCGTGTCTTCCCTGGCCTTGAACTTGTTGTATTTATACACTTCATCGACATGTTTCACTGAAACGACAAAATAAAACGAAACACAACAAAAAATGTGTGAATTTACAATGCAGCGTATTAATAAATAAAAAAAAACAACACCTATTACTAACTGGGTGAGTGAACAATAGGCAGTGTGCGCAAAACCATGAATCATAACATGCATCAATGATAGCGTGTTGTACCAAATGGTCTAAATAGACAAAGTCTGAGAAAATGACAAATTCACAAAAATATTGGAAACATTGCAAAATTAATGTATACCACCTGTAGAGGAATGATTAATACACACTATAGATTAAAATTTCTGGATGGATGGGTAAAATTCAATATTGGCATGGATTCACAGGTTTTTTGTACATTGTTGACTGTACGACAGTGAAGCTTAAAAAAACTAGCAACACCTGGTGGTGGCAAGGGGATGTAATAGGCAAGAGTTTATTGCCCTTTGTCTACATGATATAGACCCAAAAGATGAATTTTCGCCTTTTAGTAGGGCTGGATTCAGGAGGTAGTAGGCTTATATCCCTAACGTTAATGTGATTGGGGAACATATTTTAAGGAGAAACAAAAAAGTGCATACAACAAATATATATCATCTGAAATAAATATAAACCGTGTTATTGAAACGACTTAGAAGTGTAATAGTTGATAAGTACAGTGCCCAAAAATGTCTCCAGTGAAATCGAATGTTACCGATCGAAATCACGTGTAACAATAACGAACAGTACAATTATTGCAAAACTATGAATAAATTCACTGGAATTCACAAAAATGTTGTATGCACCATATAAAACAACATTTTCACTTACTATACCACAGATATAAAAAAGTGGATGGTTGAATTTTAATACAGTATTCCTGGAGGTCCATTTTTACAGCATTAAGCGCAAGTGAAAACTGGTTACATCTGGATATAATGGTGGCCCTCTAGCATGTAGAAAGGGGAGTTAACCAGTAAGAGTTGCTTCCCTTTGTCTAGATAATATATAGACAGTGACATTTTTCATCTTTCTGGGAGGGCATGATTCAGAGGTGGCAGAGAAAGTTATCTTAATGTAATGTGATCAGGAAATGTATCTGATGGAGAAACCATTTACCTTTTTTTTTTTCACTTGGAGTGACCTTGACCTTTGACTCTTTGAACCTGAAATCAATAGGGTTCTTCCTTACCACAAGAGCAAGCCATCCACAAAATTTTGTAACTGTAGATGGTTGAGAGCTCGATTTTTTCTTCTTTCATTCAGTGACCTTGACCTTGGACCTTTTGACCCTGAAATCAATAGGGTTCTTCCTTATTCCATGTGGTAGCTATACACAACGTTTGGTAACTGTAGATGGTGGAGAACTCAAGTTATTGTGCAGAAACCGTTGTCCTTCTTTCAGTCACAATGACCTAAACCTTTGAGCCTGAAATTGATATGGTTCTTCCTTACTCCAAGTGCAAGCAATCCACAAAGCTTGGTAAATGTAGATGGTGAACAACTAAAGTTATAGTGCGCAAACCAAATTGTTAACAGATGGATGGACAACATCATTGCATAATACGCTCTGCCTTATGGCAGGCGTACAATAAAAAGTAATTAAACTAAAATTCCCCTAAAATTGTTGTCACTGGACCATCAAAAGATGGGATATATCCACAAAAATAACACCATTGATATCTGTTTAGGTTTTAATTTGTTAAAGCTTGTTAGATGTTCCTTTCCAAACAATAAGCTCCCTTCCCCTTTTCCCAGCATATCAAAAGCCTCAATGGATCTGCCTCTGTACACAGCATGCAAGTGGGGTTCAAGCTAGTGCAATAACAAACTTGCTTTGCACCTCTGCAGCCCTGGCCCCATTATTCTCAAAACATTTTGAGTATGAAACTTAAGCTCAAAACCCAAAATAAAATATGATCCTTGGAGTACATTTAGTTCTATTAAATTTAGCAGTACATAGAAAGGAACTCAAATGAAGAAAATCCTGATAGTTATCTCAATCTAACTTTATTATAAATTAACATATACACTGTCAAATTTTTTAAACTCTGAGATTGAGTTTCATGCTTGAAATGTTTGCAGATTATGGGGCTTGGTTTTAATCTTTGAAGCTAGCATGTGTCAGGATTAGTGGTCGTCTTTTAATCAAATTTCTGATTTCTTCCACAAGTGTTGCACCACTGAACCCAAATCTGGCCGCCACAAAATTTCAATAGGAAAAAGAAAATACATGAAATAACTTGTATTGTTCTATAATAAAAGTTTTATCAAGGTAACCCATAAAACACTTACATGTTCTAATATCTGGATCTTGCTCTAATTTAAATTTAGTCTTCACCTATTATGTACTAATGTTTATGTAATAATTCCCCTTTTCTCTCTATTTTTTCTTTCTTTTCAAACTAACAATTCATTGATAAATGTTAACTTATATATTTCTGCAAGTTTATGAATGTTTAATATGATTAAAATCATGCAGCAGAAAAAGAAAAGAAAAAAAAACAAAAAAAAAACCTAATTATCCAATAATAAAACTTCTGGGTAGGGGTAGCACATCAATAAAAAAAAAAATTCAGCGTGACTTTATTGGTGTAAAAATTAAATGCCTTCTCCAGTCCAACAGCACACATCCTGTTCTGCTTATATCCAATGATTTACTTTCTATTTATCCACTTTTCCCAATTCATGTGTTTTTGTGAGCTTACAACTTAATTATATGAGCGCTCTCTGTGAATTAACTGTATTCAAACATTACCATGTTTAACAAAACCATGGAGCCTGGCATTCTGTAAACATATCTGAACCCAGTACTGTAAACAGCAGACAATCCATGTTTCAACAGACTAATCAAACATATCTATTTTATCCATTGGCATCTTGACAGCCATTTGTAATTTGTATCTCTATAATAACTACAGACAAATGGTATCCGGAATATAGACAAGAAAACACAAATTTGTGTAACAAACTATTCTCTAACTGCACCAGAGTTACCTAACTTTTCATCCCATCGTCTTGAAAAATGTTGTTTTCTTTATGAGTTTAGATACTAAGTACACAGTAAGAGACAACTTGACTACATGAGTGCTCTATTGGTAGTGACTTTATTCACAAACTAACAAGCTATTAAGTGATAACGTGGAACCTGACATACTATAAACATTTCCAAAGGTATCAACATAAACACCCAATAGTTTTAATACAATTCATCAATGAAGCATTTAATTTCGTGCCAAGTTCAGATAATCCAGATCATGACTAAATTGCATACAGTGAAATTTTAATGTGCAACGATGCCTGCACAAAAGGTCACCTCGACAGAAGACACACCTGTCAAATAAGGAGACTCTCAGGGATTTCTCATCAAAATCATTACAAATAAATAGGAACTACTTTGAATTTATTGGTATCAAATTTGTGTGGTTTGCTTAAAAAAGACCTTTTCATGAATCTTAATTTTGTGCATTCCTCTTTTTACAAAATGACAACAATAAGCATCAATTTTGACTTTGATATCAAAGTTAAGACTGGCATTCAAGCAGAGCTAAGGATAAGAGTTCCCAAGCACTTGTCTCTGAGACGAGTGAGATGCATGAGTTACTTGTCCCTGTCCTCATTATAATCAACAGAGTACAGTTCTCCACAACACTACTTAGGCTTTTACTAAAGAACCATATGCAAGCTTGATACTAAAATGTATTAAAACCACGAAAATAATGTTATAATACATGGTTCCTTAGATAAACATATAATAAGAGACAAGGTTTGTAACTCAAGAAATTGCCATTGCACACATAGCCCTTGATTTCTTAGCAGTATTCGCATTTACATTTAAATCTTTCAGTAATATAGATGTCATAATTTTCCTTTTAAATAAACTATTACACATTTCTATGAGTTAGATATGGGAGAAGTTAAGAGACAGAGAATGTCAACACTTTATGATTTTCGTCTAGTCAGACATTGTTACACTTGCCCCAGATCACAAGCACATATTTATATAACATAAGTATGTCATTATTTTTCACAGCAAAAATGTCAGTAACTTGCATTTGAAAGAAGAATTCCAACTGTCTCGATTTCCACCAACTTTCGTACTAAATAATCCATTTAGTTCAAACCTCCATTCTAGAGAGCTTACACACGGGTGCGTAAAAAGGAAGATTGCTGATTGGCCAAAAGAACTGGAACATTTCTAGGCCATTACCCCAACTAGATTTCAACCAATCAGCTGTTGTCTTGACATTAGTTGCTTTATAAATAGATAGATTACAACAGAATGCATTGTGTGAAGTTGGTAGGAATTGACTGAAACACGCATACTACTCATTTTGAATGCAAGTTGGCAACATTTTTTACTTGTGAAAAGTGATTACATACTTATAGAAATATCTCCTGACATCTTCCCTTTGGCATGCCAGCATGTCAATAAAGCTTCAGTCTTAAAATATCAGTTACCTGGTACAACCGTTACAATGCCAGACCAGATGAAAAATCAAATAAATTTTGACATTCTCTGTCTCTCAACTTTTCAGAGGTCTGACCCGTAAAGATGTGATAGCTTGGTGAAAGGGAAACGTTTTCCATATCAAAATGATGCCTAAATCACCTAAAAGGTCACTGTAAATGCGAACACCATTAAGAAATCGTGGGCTAGGTGTGAAACTGCAACAGAGTATGTTCGTAATATTTACCCATTTCAGTATCAAGCTTACATCAAGTACCTGTTTTTAAAAAAATGAAGTTGTTTCCTTTACAACATGTTCTAGACTGACAAAAAGACGGCAAATTATGCAGACGTTATTTGTAATTGATGCACACCAAATGTTAAATGATGTTAAACTTTAGCATTTGTTAAGGGTAGAAAATGCACTCAGATTTATTCTCAAGGTGCAAATCTGCATCTACTTGACTCAGGGACAAGTATGTAGTAAAGTTTTACTTGGCCCAGCAAATTTGTACCTGGTTAGAACGAGAGGATGAGTGGTTTTCTTGAGTCCTGCATCCAAGTTTATGCATGTATGGGCAAAGTTAAGACTGACATCCAGTTCCATGCATGTACGGGCAAAGGTAAGACTGACATCCAATTCCATGCATGTATGGACAAAGTTAAGACTGACATCCAGTTCCATGCATGTATGGGCAACATTACAACTGACATCCAATTCCATGCATGTATGTGCAAAGTTAAGACTGACATTCAATTCCATGCATGTATGGGCAAAGTTAAGACTGACATCCAGTTCCATGCATGTATGGGCAACATTACGACTGACATCCAATTCCATGCATGTATGGGCAACATTAAGACTGACATCTGATTTCACCCATGTATGGGCAATGTTAAGGCTGACATCCAATTCCATGCATGTATGGGCAACATTAAGACTGACATCCAATTCCATGCATGTATGGGCAACATTAAGGCTGACATTCTATTCCATGCATGTATGGGCAAAGGTAAGATTGGCATCCAAGTTCATGCATGTATGGGCAAAGTTAAGACTGACATCCAATTCCATGCATGTATGGGCAACGTTAAGACTGACCTCCAGTTCCATGAATGTATGGGCAAAGTTAAGACTGACATCCAATTCCATGCATGTATGGGCAAAGTTAAAACTGACATCCAATTCCATGCATGTATGGGCGATGTTAAGGCTGACATCCAATTCCATGCATGTATGGGCAAAGAAAAGACTGACATCCAATTCCATGCATGTATGGGCAAAGATAAGGCTGACATCCAATTCCATGTATGTATGGGCAAAGATAAGGCTGACATCCTATTCCATGCATGTGTGGGCAAAGTTAAGACTGACATCCAGTTCCATGCATTTATGGGCAAAGGTAAGACTGACATCCAATTCCATGCATGTATGGGCAACATTACAACTGACATCCAATTCCATGCATGTATGGGCAAAGTTAAGACTGACATCCAATTATATGCATGTATGGGCAACTTAACAACTGACATCCAATTCCATGCATGTGTGGGCAAAGTTAAGACTGACATCCAATTCCATGCATTTATGGGCAAAGGTAAGACTGACATCCAATTCCATGCATGTATGGGCAACATTACAACTGACATCCAATTCCATGCATGTATGGGCAACATTACAACTGACATCCAATTCCATGCATGTATGGGCAACATTACAACTGACATCCAATTCCATGCATGTATGGGCAAAGTTAAGACTGACATCCAGTTCCATGCATGTATGGGCAACATTACAACTGACATCCAATTCCATGCATGTATGTGCAAAGTTAAGACTGACATTCAATTCCATGCATGTATGGGCAAAGTTAAGACTGACATCCAGTTCCATGCATGTATGGGCAACATTACAACTGACATCCAATTCCATGCATGTATGGGCAAAGTTAAGACTGACATCCGATTTCATGCATGTATGGGCAATGTTAAGGCTGACATCCAATTCCATGCATGTATGGGCAACATTACAACTGACATCCAATTCCATGCATGTATGGGCAAAGATAAGGCTGACATCCAATTCCATGCATGTATGGGCAACATTAAGAGTGACATCCAATTCCATGCATGTATGGGCAACATTAAGGCTGACATTCTATTCCATGCATGTATGGGCAAAGGTAAGATTGGCATCCAAGTTCATGCATGTATGGGCCAAGTTAAGACTGACATCCAATTCCATGCATGTATGGGCAACGTTAAGACTGACATCCAGTTCCATGAATGTATGGGCAAAGTTAAGACTGACATCCAATTCCATGCATGTATGGGCAAAGGTAAGATTAGCATCCAAGTTCATGCATGTAAGGGCAAAGTTAAGACTGACATCCAATTCCATGCATGTATGGGCAACATTAAGACTGACATCCAGTTCCATGCATGTATGGGCAAAGTTAAGACTGACATCCAATTCCATGCATGTATGGGCAAAGTTAAGGTTGACATCCAATTCCATGCATGTATGGGCAAAGATAAGGATGACATCCAATTCCATGCATGTATGGGCAAAGAAAAGACCGACATCCAATTCCATGCATGTATGGGCAAAGGTAAGATTGGCATCCAAGTTCATGCATGTATGGGCAACGTTAAGACTGACATCCAGTTCCATGCATGAATGGGCAACATTAAGGCTGACATCCAATTCCATGCATGTATGGGCAACATTAAGGCTGACAGCCAATTCCATGCATGTACAGTGGTCCCCCTCTTGTAAGGCCACCCCTTCTGCAGCAAGAAAGTGGCCTTATAAGACGGGTGGCCTTTCTAGAGGGGGATCACACAGTTGTGAGAAATAACTACATATAAAGTATAAAAGATGTAACTAATTTTTATATATTTTATATTTTCATTTAAAAATCACAGGAATATTATCTGGTTAAGGACTCAATATGATAAAACTAATATCAATGAAATTTTTAAAAAATATGAATAATCATGAATCGTGGTGCAAAACTACATTGTCGGTAAATTCTGGGCACAAACATTTGGTTGTAACTATCCCCGTACGTCCGTCGATTCCGTCTTCCCACTCAATGCAGTTGAATGTATATTGACGATGTTTATTTGAATCTTTCCGACATAAAATTTCTCCGTAGTTATCAAAAGACTCTCCCTCTTTTCGTTTAATTTAATTGCTTTCACTTTTTGTTCTAAACTGAGAATGTCGGACGATATTTTGCGACAACTTAATCCTTCGCGGGCATTCACGCGTGAGGCACAGTGTTTACAACGAAAGTGAGTCTGTCACGTGATCGACTTTTTTTTTCTTCTTCCCCAGTCTGGTACCTGGTTATGTACATTTCATAATCTATTAGAGAGAAGCCATAAAGGCTAACATACCATTTTACTATCTAGCGACCGGATGTCACGCTGACTTGAGCTGAACAATGCTGTGCTTCTCAACGGTTAGCTTTTGTCCTCTTGATAATTATCGGTGGTATTAATAGCCAGTAATTATCAAAGTGACAAAAGCTAACATCTAAGGAACACATGGCAGTAATTGGATTACTTAACTCTTTGTAAGGATTAAAGTTACTTTATTGGCATGTGGGAACAAAATGTCAATGTGTTGAATTGAGAAATTAAAAAATATTATCGAGATTTTACTCTGTAAACAACCATTATGTGGCCGCTCGCGGGGGTAAATTTGACCGTTTTTCCACTAAAATGCTGGCCGCTGGTCGCGTTAGAGGGGTGGCCGTCCTTGAGGGGTACTTTTGAACACAAACTCGTCGGTGCCAAGGGATTGTGGCCGTATAAAGCGGGTGGCCGCTGGTCAGGGGGGCCGTTCAAGAGGGGGACCACTGTATGGGCAAAGATAAGATTGGCATCCAAGTTCATGCATGTATGGACAAAGAAGCTTAATTCTACTGTTGTAACATAGATGATTAATGCCTTGACATTGCATACCGTGGTATTTTAAGGCAGTGGTAGAGCTGAATGGTGGAATAGTTCATTTTCTGTTGTAATTTTCAATAGACCATTCATCTACTGATGTATTGCCAGAGCAGAGATACTTTTGCCTACTTATTAGCATAGAAATTAATTTTAAAAATCAAAGTCTTTCATAAGGAAAAAAACTTATGGAATGTAAAAATAAATTCTTAGAAAGTGCTGAAAATATATAAAATATTGGATAAGAAATTTGAAGTTATGATGATTTGAATCTGTGTATGTTACATAGTCACAATGAACAAGGTGTCAGAACTTGTCCAAGAAACCAGGCGACAAATTTTAATGTGTATGGAGGAGTTCACCTGGAGTTCTCTGTACTTGAATGTCTCACTATAAAGGGCAATACATCTTCCCATTACTGCTGACAAATCATGTGTGTGGAGTTCACCTGGAGCTCTCTCTACTTAAACGGTTCACTATAATGGACAATACATCTTCCCATTACTGACAAATCATGTGAATGGAGGAGTTCACCAGGAAATCTCTGTACTTCAATGTCTCACTACAATAGACATATTGTCTTCTCATTATTGACAAATTTTGTTTTGTTCTTTGAAGTCCTTAATAGACAAGTTTGACAGTAGCCGATTCATACCTTTGTGTGTGAAGGGGATTCCACAATGTAGAGGTTGACTATCTTATGCTCCACTGCCTCTATACAGCCTTCCTCCTCCTCCTCCTTCTCTTCCTCCTCCCCCTTCGCACTTTGAAATGTCGCAAGTTCTATATCCTCATGCTCCTGTTTTACACCTAGCTCCTGCTTTATACCAGCTGGACTGGACGTCAAATCCACATAATCTGATTCCAATCTAGGTTCCACTGTCAGTAATAAATAAAAAAAGTAATGAAAGTTTTTGGTTTTGGTTGTGCTCTGGGACTTGGAGAGAGCAACACCTAGTTCAATCCCCTGTGCCAGTACATGCAAGAGTGAAAGGTCACAAATCCAAGGTCAGTGGTTTCCATTTTCCTTTATTTTGAAGACTGCCTTGCACCAACATCTGAGATATTAGGCAAATAATCTTTTATTTAAATTTGGCTTTTATATTCTGCTGTAAATAAGGTGTTTACCAACTATCCAAACCAGTTAGACAGCGATGTAAATACACTAATATGTATGAGCATTTGTTTGGTAGTCACAATAATGTTTACCAACTATCCAAACCAGTTAGACAGCAATGTAAACACACTAATATGTATGATCATTTGTTTGGTAGTCACAATAATGTGTTTACCAACTATCTAAACCAGATAGACAGCGATGTAAACACACTAATATGTATGATCATTTGTTTGGTAGTCACGATCAGGTGTCTCAGTTCTACTGATTGTTTTTAACAAACTGCGTAAACCCAGATCTGCCAGCACATTTACGCGATGGCAGATCTGGGTGTGTGCAGTATGTAGTTGGACTTGACTTATAAGTGAATATAGACAATATATTATTTTTAAATATGACATGGATGGTTAAAGACCAAAAGTTATCATCAATAACATGATCACACAGATTCGAAAGATTTTCCAAATTTTTTGGGGATAAAATCTTTGACATGAGCACACCAAATAAACTGATTGTTTTCACCTACCAGAAACAAAGTGCTATCCCATATCTTAAAATTTTAATTGAAGCACTATTTCTTTTCTAAGCATCCCTGGAATCAGATTGGTCCCCACACACACACACACACACAAAAATTTTGGCTGATAAAAGAAACAAAATTTTCCAGCTTGTAAAAAAACAGTCCATCATTTCTGTTTTGGAGGCAGAATAACATCAGCTACCAGCTTTCATTGTCAACAAAAAAAAAAATAAAAAAACAAAAAACAAAAAAAACAAACAGTGAGTTACTTCACTTACCTTTTAGGTATTTTGGAACGTCCCAATTATTCTGCCGCTTGCCCTTAGTATCCTCAGACTCTATCCTGGTGGTCATGGAAGGCTGAGCATCAATATTTCGCGGGTACTGGCTTGCCTTCTCACGAATCTGTGATGATAATTCTGATTCCATCTTAATCAGTTCTTGGGCTTTCTGAACCTGATGATAAGGAATTGAAATACACAAGTTGCATGGAACAATATGCATTGCCTATAAATAGTGGTAGTATTATCACAGTAATGCGATCTTGATTGCTAGATTACGTCGAGTTGTCAGCATTAGAAAATCCGGATCATGACGAGACGCGAAGCGTCGAGTCATGATCCGGATTTTTATGCTGACAACAAGACGTGATCTAGCAATCAAAATCGCATTACTATGATAATGATATTTTTGTTATATACCTTTCAATTTTCAGATAATTTAATAAAATCACAATATGTAGCTGAAAAACACAAGAAATTGCTAAACATTTCAACCTCTTTAGTACGAACTTCATCTTAAAGCATGAACCGAATTACTTTTTGAAAGGTCGACATGCGCATGCATATTAGTTTTATGAATGAAGTTTGTGAAACAATGCTCGCTCAGTTTGACTACCATCACTGTCAATAACATGAATTCTTCGACGCTTGAGGGCAGACTACTCATATATGTGATTTACAGTTATTGTGCAGTTCTGAAATTTTGCATCATGCAAGTTTTCACCGGCTGAATGACTGGAAGTTTATTTCAGAGGCCAGGTTGAATGCGGTTGAACTGTTTCTGGTGAAACATTGTGAGAGGCTCCGATGGGAACTTGACACGGGAATGACAACATTATTATGACAGTTATTTACAACAGGATTGGAGAAATTGTTGAAATTTGATGGTACAGATTTGTGGCAGAGAATATTACTAATATATATAATTTCAAATTCATCCATTATGCGTGAAACTCACTAACGTTACCATTTATGAATTTCCTTAAATGGGTTGTACTGTACAATTGTAATGTTTTGGTATGCGATTTCCGAATATGATCTTGTTTCAGACGAACATTTTGACAATATTTGCCTACTTCAAAATAAAGGAAAAAATGCTTTTTTATTGTTGTTGTGACAAAAACATGGTTTAGACCTTTCAGATATTTTACATATAACGCAAGGTTTCTTAACTAACGTCGCTGTGAGAGCTTTGTTTACTGTTAGTCTTGGCATTCCATCGCTAGAGGCGCTCCTATTGTCACCAGAAAACCTCGAGGATAAAGTAGTCTCAGCCTCGTTTGAGAGTATGGTGATACGGGTTTGGAAAACGATAGTATCGTTTTCCTGCTTGTAGGAAATGACGGTAAAATTCTGGCTCTTTCTTGGGTAGAAAATTGGTAGGTGTATAATAAACTGTAATATTATATGACTTTCAAACACTTTAACATGGAATCTTAACATTGTTGCAAACTGGAAGAGTGATAACTATGTCTTGACATTCACAGGTGAAACTAGATTGACCGACTGAGTCACAAAGTCCATTGAAACAAAATGTGAAAAAAAAGTCATAACTTTGTCCAACATGAAGGAGAAAGACAACTGCCTTAATAAGCACATGTGTATCCCTAACACAACTGATACCCCAAACAAATCAGAATATGTTACAACAGTCTCGAGCTATAATGGAGCTCTAAGAGGCAACTTTCAATGTGAAGATCTATAACTGACTGACATGGCCCATAACTCTGTCACAAATGGAGTGACAAGATGAATACCCTCAAAGTTAAATCTATATCTAGGAGACAGAGTTTACACTGAGTTGAAACAGTATATGTTGAATAGTCCCCAAGCTATAACAAATACAAGCAACTTGCATTAGTGAAGATATGAAATCAATCAATAAGGCCCACAACTCTGTCAAATATGAAATAGAAGAGATGAATCACCAAAATGTCGCATCCACATCTAAAAGAGTGTTTACAAAAATTGCATTAGGATATTCCAAATAGTTCTCAAGCTATCCTGGTTGCAAGCACCTACCAAACAATATACCTGTAGATGTCAAATTCATTAAGTGGTTTAAAATAGACGAAATTCCAACAAGGCATGTTTTTACCCATTACACTGTGTTTGCACCAAAATGCATCAGCATATGATGAATGGTTCCTTAGCTATGCTGGTTACAAGCAGCTACCAAAGTAAAGACAGCAATATGATCAACATGGTCCACTTGTAATGTGAAGCAGAGACAGCAATATGATCAGCATGGTCCACTTGTAATGTGAAGTAGAGACAGCAATATGATCAGCATGGTCCACTTGTAATGTGAAGTAGAGACAGCAATATGATCAGCATGGTCCACTTGTAATGTGAAGTAGAAGAAATGAAACTCATCTACATCTATTAAAGAGTGTTTACACCAAATTACATCACAATATACACAGCGGTTGCTGGTTGCAAGAAACTGCTAATGAGCAGATCTAAATTTGATCGAAATTCTGTCAAACAAAAGGACCAATTGGGTCTCAGATCGTTCATCTGGCTGACATGTGTCAAATAGTCAAGCGCAAGAAAAGGTGGCCAAGAAATCTGGATCAGGAGGATGCTTTCTCTTGAAATTTCTTCCAATGCTGTTGATTGCATATGTTATGACAACAATTGTTTGAGGGTTTCTCTAGTTTTTGCATCTTCATCTATGCTTGATGTCACATCAGCATCTCTGTCAAATTCTGTTCAGTAGTTTTTGAGATACAGTTGTTTAATGTTGATTTTATTTTTAGTAATGGCAGCCATACTTGAAGGCAGATCATAATAATTTGTATAAATTTTTAAGTCCTTTGTTCCAGGATGCTCTCTGTCAAATTTAGTCAAATTGTTCCAGTGTGTTTTGAGAAGTTTAAAATAGCAATTGTTGACGGACACACAATGCACAACTGATGCAGAGCAATAGCTCACTTAATCTTAGTCACACGTCAAAGATCAGCGGGTTTTTTTCCCCAGGTTGTCTGGTTCCTTCACCTTAATCCCTCATGCTAACATCACAGGTTATAAAAGTATCTGATGCAACTTGTCTGAACTTGTACAACAGATATAAAATAAGTAAAGGTTCTGAAAGGGGGACTCAAATGAAATCCAAGGGAATTAACTCTTCAAATCATTGTCAATCTGTTTTAGTTAACATTACATTTGTGCAAATTTTTTTTGTAAAATATATTGTCTAAAGAAATGTTAGCAAGAAGCATTCCAATGATTATGTCTATGGATGATTCTAAGATAAATCAGTTTCTTATGTCCTTCTATTATTTTTAACTGCAGAGTATTGAAATCATCTCTGATATTCTTGAGAAACTCCAACATACCAAATTTGGTAACAAAAATATTTTGCTTATATATTCAAATCAAAATGTTCACAAGATATCTGTAAGTGCAGTACAAAATTCTTTGTCATAGTCTTTTACCTTAAACCTGATTGTTTGAAGATAACTGAACTTAACTGTCTCAGACTATGTCAAGATATACTGTAATTTTCAGCAGAAAAGACAATATTTTTTCCTCGGGATGATGGAGTGCAGGATATCCACTGGATGCAGTCTGTCTGTACTTTTTTTTTTTAAACCACAACCCAAAATGTGGCTTGTATATTCAAGGGAAGTCTTTACAACAGTCATAAAAAATTCCAATCTAATAATTTATCCCCCCCCCCCTCAGATAATCTTAGAACTGATCTGGGTCATATAGGGGTGAAGTGAATTCATTTACAACCATGGGTAAGCAGTACAGGAAATAGCCAGTACTCTATGGCTGCACTTTATTTGATGTCCAAGGCTGCATGAAGACATCTACTCACTTGCCACTTAACTGAAATAATGGCATGTGACATGCATTCTCGGAGATTGCAAGCACTGTGTTTCTGGATTTTGTTAAGATGCTGAAATGAAATTATTATACAGTTCCGTTCGTGAAACATTGTTGATTTTTTAATGATACTCTCTTAACAAGGGGGCAACCAAACATGCCCTCACAAATTCACAGATGTTTGGGTTGGTTTTTGCAAGTATGGGAGGACTTATGACCCGCAATCTTCTGCAAGGAGTGTGCTCAAATTGTCTCCCTTTGTGAAATATGATAGCATACATGTGACAGAACCAGGATTTCAAACCAGTAGATTTACAAATTTTGATCAGTAGATTGGCTTCTAAAAAGGTAGATTTTTTTATCGGCATAAATTTTATGGGGATTGAAAACAAAACAAGTTCATTTTGTCACATAATATGTATTCTCTTCATATTATAATAAAACACAAATTTTGAACATGAATCAGATCCAGAATCTGATGGAAAATGTTACAATAATAGTTAGTTAATATGAGCCAGTATATTGTTAATTAAATGAAAAAGGAAGAGTTATACATCTCACAGTTCACTGCAAAGATTTTGTATAAAATCCACAGGCATTTTTAGTATCCTTCACAAGATTACTGGTAACCACTGGTGACATTCACTGTGATTGTTAACCTTCACACTTAGCAGGCTCTCAATAGTTTTCTGGTCCAGATTTCCCCTTGAATCACTCTGGATTTTCCAAAGAATGGAGAATGTCCTCTCTGTGTCAGCATTGGAATGTGACAATGACAGGACAACTACACTCAGTCTGGAAAGAAGTTCTAACTTAAGTTTTCCTGTTGCTGGGTTTCTGAGGCTGCTGACTGATCTCCAATATTGCTCCAAGCTCATTTCACCCCAAGGAGTTTTAATCAAAGACTCACGGTCATCATGGATTACCTTTGATCCTTTTATTACTTATAACATCTCAAACAACATCCCGCATTTGGCCTTAAACTCTCCAAATTACAACAATAAGGTAATCAATTAGCCGCTTGTTATTACACATACTAGCTGTTATTTAACAATTGTAATCTGACTACTCAACCACGCATCGTCGCACCGTCGTAGCATAGGTGGAACATTTCCGGTTCCCAGTAGACTGGTTCTGGCTGGTTTAAATAATGTGTTGATAGAACACGTAAAAAAAACAGGATTTAAAAAAAAAAAAAAATTCCTTGAGATTTTCAAAAGCGGTAGATTTCGACTACTAAACGGTATGTGCAGTAGACGGCCTTTAAAACGGTATTTTTGGCCTACTGCCGGTAGAATCACATGTATGTGACAGCACCCTGCCATGTTTATTGACTCCAGGTCATTCAATAAAAAACAAATACATGCAGCCATTCATTAAACTTTTATTATAAAATGCAATTAATACATTGTACTTAGATACTTTCATAAATATATCCAAGTCTTCAAATTGCTGCACCAAACACAAACCGGCTTACCTTAAGGGTTGTTAACTCCTAGGCCGAAGTGCAATGTTGTCCAAACCCACTTGTGGAGGATAGTAGTATGTTCTTTTTCTTAAAAAATGCATACAAATTATTTATGTGGCCTGTACCCCAGAGCAGTTTTATCACCAAAAATTATGGTACCAACATGAGAAGTTTTATTAAATCTATAATTATTATTTTAGAAAGAAAAAAAAAAAAAGGTTTTGAACTGGCATCTTTCAAGATATTCTTGGGATGTATATCCAAAAAATGGGTTTGATAAAAATCCATTCATATTTGTTTGTATTATCATGCTTACAAGCCAATACAGCTAAAAACCTGAGTCATGACCTTTGACCTTAAGATCAATGTCAGAGTGCTGACTATCAACTTGTTCACTACAAAATCAACTAAATACAAACTCTGGTCAAAATTCATTTGATTATGTACATGTCACTGTATTCACAAGCTCAATAATGTACAAAAATGCTAGCAATGACCTTTGAACAAGATTTTGGAGATGGCCACTATAGTGTCAACTTGGAGGTCAAACGAGCCCCATTTTCATTCAGAACCAGTTACATATTGCTATAGTATTTACGTGAAAACGCCATGTCTAAATGACCATCCATTCAGGAAAAGTAGCCATATGCAGATTTTCAGGATGGCCATCACAGCAGCCACTTTAGAAGTTGGATCAGCATCATTTTAATCTAGGAACAACTATATATTGTAAGAAAGAAAAGTTTTTTTTTTTTTTTTAAATGTCTGTCTGACCATCTGTTCAGAAATAGCTGAAAAAAGATTTTGCACATTTTGGGAGGTCACATTGGAAATTTTTTTATTTACGGCAACTAAATATTGTGAGAAGTGTTTTAAATCACAGCCCTATGTCGATAAGACCATACCATACCTGCCAACCCCTAGAGAGATAGAAGCATAATCTAAGTGGACAAAAATTGTAATTCAAGTATAAAAGGTCTAATGTACATATTTTCCTGTTATAATTAGAATAAACTGTAAGACAAATTGGCATCATTTTAATTTCGGGGAAACTACATATAGTGAAGTACTTTAAATCACAGCCCAATGTCAATAAGACCATGCATACCCCAAGAGTGATTCAAATGTAATCTAAGTGGACAAAATGTGTAATCTCAGTAAAAAGCTGTAATATACATATTTACATGTTATAATTACAATAAACTGTATGACATACATACGTTTATTTTCATGACTAACCTGGATCTGCAGCTAGTTGAAGTTCTTGTCACAAATGGATTAGTACCAGAAACTCAACTCCACAAATCTTGCATCAAGCATAGTGATGCCCTCACCTCGAGTGCTGTATTAAATTATTAACATATTCTAACTTTCTTAAGCACTCTCAATCTGAGCTTTTCTGATCTGACATAGTTTAAAGTTCAAAAAGATCACCCTCTAATAACTGTGTGATATTACACAATTATTTATGGTATTGACTGGTTCTCTAACCACTTCTCTATGTTAATATACTGAATGTGAGAGATAGGTTTTCAAATTCAAGAAACCAGTCTGTTTTCTAGGAAATATGTCATATACAGCTGTTATAAATAGAACAAAAGAAAAGTAGATGTATGATCAGGGTCCATACTCATACATGCCATAACATGACGTGTCACATGAAATACACGATTTTGGACTCCCCATCCCGATACAGTCATGTTTAGAAAAACACGATTTTCAGCAATCTTAGCGGAATTTTTTTCCCCAAAAAAGCAAAAAAAAAAAACAAAATATATTTCTTGATCACATGATTTATCCCCGTAATCTGTGGTCCTGCTCAGAGCTCATGTAAAACTATCCTCGGGGGCGTTTATACAGCTGGTTTAGAGGCAATTAAAAGTTAAGGCGGTCAGAGATAAACAGACACCTTTCAGTGATTTACTGAATTTGCTCACAATAGCTAGGGTGATGTGTCGTGTCAAATCCATTGAACACTGCTGAGGGAGAGCCCATTAGGCTAATTTGCATAAGTAAAGCACATCAAGTGGAACAATCCAATTTGTCTGAAGTTAAGTACATCAAAGAGATGCGTGTTGAAAAACAAATGTTATTACACATCAATGACTGCACTGACTGAAAATGTTGAAGCCATCTTTACTAAAGTTTGTGATCAGCAGCAACATTTCTTTGAAGTCGGATTTTTACACAATATATAAAATGCAAAACATGATTATTTTGGTAGTTGGAAAAGTGTACAAGTGTGATTAATTTTTTAAGGCAAAATGTAAAAACTAGTTGTGATTCAGGAAATGTGGAACCATCTGCGAAGCGAGCAAGTCCAGCAAAAACAAAATTTCAGAACTCCTAGTTGACGGAGTTTGACTTTGTGAAGTGCAGCAGCAAGGGGGAACATTTTATTCTGTACACATATGGCAACCACCATATTGACATTAGTCATCTTCCTTCAGGAAAACCAAGATTTGATAATCTGACTCAAGTGGCCATTGCATGTTTGACACTCCCTCACAGCAATGCAGATGCAAAAAGATGATTTTCTATTCTTCGAAAAATTCAACAAGATCTTTGGGGAAGGTTCAGTGGCGGTGTGAGGGTTCATGGCGCCCAGGGGCAATGTTCTTTAGTGGCGCCCTTACTTTGCCATGGAGGACAGTTTTTATATCAGTTGACAACCTCCAACCCCCATCTACGCCCCAGTTACAGCTGCAACAAAAAAAAAGAGCTCATGATGGTGCCCCCCCGACCCCCTTCCCTCATGCCGCCACTGGGAAGGTTGAACAACATCACCATTCAATCTCTAATGAGTGCAAAGATGAACACAAATGACACCTGCATTACCTTCAAGCCAACTACTGAACTATTGAAAGCAGCAAAGACTGCATGTAATTAAAACTACATTCCACTGTCCAATGGATTTTAAAGATGGTAACTTGGTGTACATATGTGTGTGGTGATGCTATTTGACAATGCTAAATCTAACCTTTTTTGCCTGTAAGTATATTAAATGCTTCAGATAAAACATATGGTATTTTCTTTTATTCAGATTTGAATTTCCAGTCATTTGCTATAGGTTGATTTGAAAAGATAGCTTATTCTCATTTGGATAACATGCATTGATCCCCCTTGGGACCTCAAAACACACTTTTTGAGTCTCAAAAAACTCCCAACAGTGTCTGGGAATATGGCAAGTATGAATATTAGGGGTGGATTTGGGTGAAATAGACACCATTGAGTCTGTCATTTCACCTAAATATGCCCCAAAAGTGAAGTCCACTTTGCCTTGCCTTGATTTCATACCATTCACCTACCCCCTTTTCTTTTAGTATAATGCATACATGTGATTCTACCGGCGGTAGGCCAAAAATACTGTTTTAAAGGCCGTCTACCGCACATACCGTTTAGTAGTCGAAATCTACCGCTTTTGAAAATTTCAAGGAAATATTTTTTTTAATAAAAAACCCCGGTATTTTTACACATTCTATCAACACATTAGATAAACCAGCTAGAACCAGTCTATTGGGAACCGGAAATGTTCAACCTGTGCTATGACTGGTGCGATTATGCGTGGTTGAGTAGTCGGATTACAATTGTTAAAGAACAGCAAGCATGTGTACACAACAAGTGGCTAATTGATTACCTTATTGTTGTAATTTGGAGAGTTTAAGGCCAAATGCGGGATGTTGTTTGAGGTGTTATAAGTAATAAAAGGATCAAAGGTAATCCATGATGACCGTGAGTCTTTGATTAAAACTCGGCCGACCTGTCATGGAAGGAAGATAAAATAGAGAGACCGACCAAAAATGATCTCGGCAGAAACACTTGAGTAAGTATTTTGATTTGTTGTCTTTTAATTGTTCTTGTATTGTTCACGATGGTTTAAGATGAATATTTAAGGGCAGCTTGTATATATATTTTTTTCAATTAATGTCAAAATGCTGAAATGTCCGCTTTCTCCCAATGCTAAGAAGCCACCAGCTAAGAAATACTACAATAAGTTTAACAACGTTTGGATACCAGAATTTAAGTGTGTGCAGGTGAGTAGCAAAGGTCCTGAGTTTGCATTGTGTGTTTCATGCAAAGTGGATTTTAAGATAGTATATGGAGGAAGAAATGATAAAAATGTATTACAATCAAGTGTTTTTAAACTGTTTATTTCAAGTCTAAATCTAATTTGTTTAAAATTAATTACAGTGGTGAAACTTGCCAACAGATTTTTGGACCTAAGCCTTGAAGAGAAACAAGCCCTTGAGGATGAGGCTCAGGAATACATATTAAGTCCAAGCCAGGAACTTCCTCCTCTGGGTGAAATGAGCTTGGAGCAATATTGGAGATCAGTCAGCAGCCTCAGAAACCCAGCAACAGAAAAACTTAAGTTAGAACTTCTTTCCAGACTGAGTGTAGTTGTCCTGTCATTGCCACATTTCAATGCTGACACAGAGAGGACATTCTCCATTCTTTGGAAAATCCAGAGTGATTCAAGGGGAAATCTGGACCAGAAAACTATTGAGAGCCTGCTAAGTGTGAAGGTTGACAATCACAGTGAATGTCACCAGTGGTCACCAGACAGTGATCTTGTGAAGGATACTAAAAATGCCTGTGGATTTTATACAAAATCTTTGCAGTGAACTGTGACATGTACAACTTGGATTCATGTTCAAAATTTGTGTTTTATTATAATATGAAGAGAATACATATTATGTGAAAAAACGCACTTGTTTTGTTTTCAATCCCTATAAAACACGTCAAATGTATGCCAATAAAAAATCTACCGTTTTAGAAGCCAATCTACTGATCAAAATCTACTGGTTTGAAATCCTGGTTCTGTCACATGTATGATAATGCATTAATAATCAAAGTAAAAATGTCAACTTTTGTATCAATTTTCCCTTCAAAGAGGAAAGTTAGAAAAAAGAATTTTATGCTCTGTAATTTTGTGCTCATCTGATCATCATAAATACCAGAAATTACACTGATATCTGCAGAATTCCCACCAAAACTTCACATATGATCCTTGAAAAAGATGTGTCAAAAATTGAATGTTTGTAACCCAACTGGAACCAAATTATTACTCAGTGGATGTATCCTGATCAAATACTAATAAAATTAATAGATGTATCCAATATTTCATCCTATAGACATATAAATAGAGGACTTCTACTATGGAAACTGTTGCTGATTTCCGACTAGAACCTATTTTTGAGGTTGCCATTTTATATCATAACTATGTTGTACAACAAATGTGGTGAAGCAAAATAAAATGTTTAAATAATATTTGGTCAGGATTTTAATCATCCAACATGAAAGTATACAAAAACTGAAGTCTAAAAAGTGACTATTTTCAACATTATAAATTTTGAACTTGCCACACTCACTTCTTGCTCTCTTTGACAAAAGCCCTATTCTAGCTGGAGAAAGAAGTGATTTTGCCCAAATATTGAGTCCAGCATGAACCCTGATATGTGTGATCTTTCCAATATGTAAGCACTATGCAGGAGCCGTCTTTTCTACAATTTTCTCACACATATATAATGTTTCAGGATAAAAAAGGACAAACAGTTTTTTTTGTATTGCTTTATTAGTTTTATTTTAATCAATGTACCTAAAAGCATAATCCATACAATGGCAAACATATGTGTAATCCATACACTGGCAACTAAAAGCATAATCCATACACTGGCAAGCATAAGCAAAATTCATACACTGGCAAGCATAAGTTTAATCCATAAACTGGCAAGCATAAGTATAATCCATACACTGTCAAGCATAAGATGTAATTCAACATATAATATCATAATACACTAAAATTGTAATGGTTGGCAATATGCCATACTTTTAAGAGGAGTAGTGATAACAATTTTCAAGATGGCTGCCATGGGCATCAAGTTGGAGGTCTTATGATTTTCATTTTCATCTAGGACCAACTAGATGTCATACTATTTCTTTTAGTAAAAACCCCATGCTGGGACAACTATCCACTTGCAAGAAGTAGCAATAACAATATTTTCAAGATGGTTATAGACTTGAATCATTTAGGAGCAAGATTTTCAAGATGGCCACCACAATGGAGGTCTAATCAGCACCATATTTTAAATGTAAAAACTCCCATGTCAATATGGCCATCCATGTAGGAGTAGTGATTTTCAAAAGGTACGCCTCTCCCTCGATAACTCGTGCACAACGGGGTCCAAAAACATAGACCGCACTATAAGCGAGGGCACGAGTTACCGAGGGACCTAAAAAAAATTAAGAAGGGGATGCCATCCCCGCTGGACATCAAGAAAACCGCTGGGGGGGGGGGGGGAGGAGAAACGGGGCTGTTTAATAGCTGAATACTCATTTTATAATTGTATTGAGAATAATTGTCAATAAAGAGCTTTTTTCTAATGTAGTTGTTCAGTTTTTTGTATAAATTACCTTTACTTTCAAGATACCCAACCTCTGAATGATCGTTAACAACATTAGTCCAAGCGGTTTCAACAACACGTGTACACGAAAACATTGTGTATTATGTCACTGCATTTTTTTATTGCTGATTCACAACAAAACAAGATTCCTTTTTTAAAAAACTAGGACATTTATTTCGTGAAACAACCATCAACGTCAAAACGCGATTTATTTATTGTTCCATTAGTAAAATATGCATGCCGTGGTTTCATTGCAAGTAATAGTGAAACTTATTCTCATCCTTGAGGAAATCTCTGAGTGCCAATTTAGAAATTTTAAGTTCACTACAAACTCTGGTACTAGGTTCTCCATAATGAACTGAATCTGTCATACAAAGCTGTTTATTCACCAAGTACTCATTTTGCTCAGTTGCCTTGTTATCTTTGATCACATCTGTGAATGAGTAGACTAATTTAAGGTAGTTTAATTATATTACTTACATAGTAATATATATATATATATATATAACATAGTTCAATTGATCAATTTAAATGAGTTGACCTGACACAGCCGTGACCGCTAGCCCTTACTCAGGTGGAATATGCATGCCTTTTAACTTTTCTTTTATTCCACCTCCTTTATTTGATTTGATACAAAAGACGTAATTAACGTAATAATACAAAGCAGGTCTGCTTTTAATTGAGTGTAACAACACAACAAATACTTCTGCAAGTCAGAGATCAAAATAAGGTCGGCACTTAATTAGGTTCTCACGGAAATGCTCACAGGCATAGCTGCAATGGTTGAATGACTGACATTTTCCACAATTGAATGCAAGAGGGCATATTGCATTTATGATGATTACAATGAAACCAACTTAAAAGATAGAACTAAGACACAAATTTCACTTGATCAAAATTTCGTCAAATATTGTTATTTATAGTGTACTGAGAATGTTGTTTGGAAAGAAAATTGAACAAAATATATGATTTCTTGTTAAAAGTGGACAATTTCATGATGTTGATTCGAATTTCCGGGTACTAACCACTGTTTTCGATGATAAAACAAGCAATACATCAAGGTTTCATTTATCAATTTTTATCGCAATTTTTTTCACATTCAACAAATTGGGGCTAATTTTGGGGGTATTTTGTAGCTTTAAAAAATGGGATCCATGCCTGACCTGACATTGTAAGCGGGTTCGTGAGTTATCCGGGCAAGAGTTATCGAGGGAGTGGTGTATATGGCTGCCAACAGAAGCCATATTGGATGTCAGATTGGCAACATTTTCAATTAGGACCAACTAGACATTATATTCAATCTTTTATTAAAATCCCACATTGCCAATGCTATTTGTTTAGGAGAAGAAGCAATAACAAGATTTTCTAAATGGCCACTGTGGTTGTCATAACTGCATGTATGAGGGAGAACATTTTCATTTAGGACCACCTGGACCTTGAGATGAATGTGTGTGTAAGGTCTCATGCCAATCCTCACAGTGGTTTTGGAGGAGTAACAATATCTTGTGCTAACAGACAGATGACAGATAGACGACTGGCCATCACATAAGCTCTTCAAGTCTATGACCAGTAGAGCTAAAACACTTTAATAATTACCTTAATCAAGGGTGTTGATGGACATAGAGACATATGGACATGCATACATATGCCAAAGTTATCGATATGTTGAGTTTCTGCCAAGGCAGGCTTCACATAAAAATATAAAACAAAAATCAAGAAATCTGAATGTTTTCATGATGACTTACCCTGTGCTGAATGTAGTCATTTGTGTTGCTACCATCTTCCTTCTCCTCTTCAAACTCCTCATGAGATTTAACCTCTTGAGAAAACATCAAATCATGGTCACTCAATCCAACTATATCTGAAGAAGAAAAAAAAAATAATACAGAATATCATTAACACAAGGGTCTGGATGGAACACCATGTATTTATGTCTGCAGCATTTTAAACTGAAACCAGCTCAGCAGCCTGAAACCAACAAATTTCAGAACAGACTTGAAACTTTTTAAGAGGAATTATGTTATTTATATATATATATATATATATATATATATATATATATATATATATATATATATATATATATATATATATATATATATATATACACACACACACACACAGTACAGCTCACATGATTTTTCGGAACCCCACGCTTTGCGGTGGGGGATTTAATCCCCTCCAGTTTAGCTCTGCGATGGAGGGATAAATACCTACAAATCACCACTGCACCTCGGCAAGCGCGCTGATGTCAACTCCACGGTGGAGGGGGCTGGTCGACATTACTGATTGACATTTGAACAGCCAATGAATGAAGACCACCTATGAAAAGACTGAGACGTCAGGAGTGGTTTACAACCGAATACCATTGGAAGAATCAGGCGTCTTTATTTTGATCATATATTTGGAGAATAAAAAACTTGTGCACTGACTTGACGAGAAGCACACCTTGCTGAGTTTCTCGAGCAGCATAAATTTATCATTTTGTTCCAAAGGAAAGTAATTCTCTGAGATATGGACAATTAAAATCCAAATTAACATCCGCTTCTGCTTAAAAAACAAACAAAAAAAACCCCAAACCTAAAACACTGAATTTACACTGAAATGCAAACCGTGTGCTTAGTCCATAAGCAGTAATAGCACAGTCACGAGGCTGAATATTCTGACTGCATCTGTACTGTAAGGAACTGACCATTTAATGTATGGGGCTTAAATGTTGTTTTGTTTCTGTTTTTTTCGACCGGGATATTTTTTGTTCTTTCTTCACAAGATAAATTCATTCAAGTGAAATATGGAACAGAATAATGTCTATTTTATACTTCAAATCAGAGAAAGACAATTGTTTTCATGCATTTACATCCCCCCCCCCCCTTAGAAAATTATATGGGCTCTCCCTAATAAAGACTTGACTTCAGCGGATGTTCTACAGAAATAAAGGCAGTGTGAACACTGTTATAAAATATTGCCAAGGGTTGTCAGTTGCAGCTTGGGAACAGTGTGTTTTTATCACATGAAGCCATCTGACTTGACGCGTTGTACTTTACAGCCACAATTATGGTCCCGCCATTAACAATGGAAGTTTGATAATTGCTAGTAATTAATCTGAACTCAACTTGTTACTGAAATGGAAAATAATGTGGAAAGTTCTAAAATCTCAGATGTTCAGAGATTTTAATTTCCAATAAATTTAGAGCATTTTGCATGGATGTATTGTCTCCACATGTATCCTATTATTTGCTCATTTTTCTAAGGCGAAAATATATAAAAAAATATATTCTTATAATTATTTTGACGCAGTTATTAAAGTATGCAGTTTCCTGTTTGTGACTCTTAGAGCCTTTGGTTGCTGAGCATGTTTCTGTATGTGGTATATTGCTGTCCAGTTAGAGTTACTGTGTCCGAGTGGATAAAGTGTGAGACTTGTATATCCACACACACATACTTGGGTGTCTGCTGGGGGGGAACTTGCCCCTCCCCCCCCCCCATTTTTTAAAAATAATAAATATACCCGTTTTATTTCCGTTTTGCCCCCCCCCCCCCCCTTTACAAAAAATTAATGTGGTCACCCACATACACCTGACTTTGAAGCACGTTGTCAGGAGTTAACGCACACGGGTGGGGAAATTTCTTTTTTTTTTTGCTCCGTAACGCTATAATGTCTAGCATGTTATTACTTTTCTTACCACTATTGAATGTTTCCAGATTTTAGTTTGTGTATGTCTAGATTTATAATCAGTCAAATTTTAATATTTTAATTCTTAAGATTGCCTAAAAATGTCGACATGTCAAGCATTGAAAAAGTAAAACTTTTGGTTAACATTAATAAGCATTTTAGTGTTTTTTCTGAAACTCACATTGGTGAAAAACTCTTCAAAACATAAGCAGAATCATGAAAAACTTCAATGGCAGGAACATCTTTTGACTTAGTGTGAATGATGAGGCTGCTAACTGAAGAAAGCTAGCCAATCATGGAATAACTTAAACTGTTACTGAAGCATGTACAAAAAAAAAATGTTTCTAATGTTAAGTGCAACTTCCTAAGTAGTGATTTGGATTCCATATTTTATGTGAGAGAGGGAGAGAGAGAGAGCGAGAGAGAGAGAGAGAGAGAGAGAGAGAGAGAGAGAGAGAGAGAGAGAGAGAGAGAGAGAGAGAGAGAGAGAGAGAGGGACTTTACTAAGAAAAGTTAATAATCTAGAAATATTCATCTCATTTTTCTGTATTATGCATAGTATGCAACAGGGAAACGAACACAAAAAGAAAAAGTTAAACATTAATTTCATCTGATGCTCAAGTTTATTTGGTGATATAAATATACAGTAGTTACATACAACAAATGGGTATATATTTATCCTGGTTCAGGCAAGCTTTGACATTTTGTATAAGTGGGTTACTTATAATTTCTGTTGGAAAATTTTAAAAGGCAGGAATTAATTTTGATACAAGATAGTTCTACAGAAAGGGAGAGTGCTGTTGGTCTCGTTGTTAAATACAAATTGTCGAATTACATCTTTGTAAGTTGTTCAGAGCAAAACCATTGTCCATTTTAAACAACTAATGTGACTGACGCAAGGAATGGAAGCAAATAAACAGATAAATGTAAAAAATTTGTAACTAGCTGTATTCATTAGTTTACTAGTTTTTCTTTCTATCACCGATTTTTCTTTTACAAGAATCAAACAGGGGAATAGCCTGTGGTTGTAAAGTATGAATCACATATCCCCGAGTACACTGTTTATTGTCAACTCAATGGCAAAGACAACAAAACTGCAGAAGAGCTGTTGTTGTACTTTTAGGTTATCAGTTCGCACATGAAATTAACATGTCAATATCGAAGAAAACAAGAAATGTTGATGGCATCTCTTGTGCTAGGTTATTGGTTCGCACATGAGCATTTCTCTTCAAAAACTGCACTTGTCAACTATATGTAACTAGGATGACCTTTTGCGACAATTTGTGATTTTTAAAAAACCTCTACTTTGGTAATTAATGCAAAATAGTACAGTTTAAAATAAAATAAAGATCTGAAATCTTAATAATGCTTTATTTAAGCGATTGGACGTCAGAAGAAATCGTACAATATGTGAATGAGAACTCATGAATGGAGTAACCATTTGAACTTTTGCAATTTTGTTTCATTTCAGTAAGGTATGACTGCAGCTTTGTTATTAATTTGTTTGATGTTTATCGTTCTTTTCATTGGAGGGAGTACAATATCACTGACTTTCATATGATCATTTTTCATTGCGTTTACTGAAAAAGAAATAAGGATATGAATGCATGTTTAGATTCCAATAACATAGTATTGAAGAAAAAAAATCAGATTCATTGCGCAAAATGTAGTATTAATACAGTTTGCGAGGCATTGTCATTACGTTATCATCATCTAAAATTTGATTTAGCACTATGTAATCATACATTATCTTCGTTAGAACAAGGAAATATTTATAATTAACTTAAATTCTACGTTTTTTTCAGTATCAAAAAGTTAGCAAATTGCTCCCCAAAGGGATAACGATGTAGATAAATCTGTGCCCCCCCCTCAACCTCTGCTTGCAGGGGTCATAAACAGTAAACCACGCCCATATTATCAAGACCATGTCCACTCCGCGGTAGTGATCGGATGTGACTCCGCGAGAAAGCGTGGTGTGCAGGGCTATTCTCCTCGAGATGCCATGGCAACTCCGTCAGGACATGCAGAGTGATGGTGGAGGTTTTTTTCCTTAATCCTCTCCACCCCCACCGCAAAGCATGGGGTTCCAAAAAATCGCTTGAGCTGTACTGTGTATATATATATATATATATATATATATATATATATATATATATATATATTTATATATAAATATAAAACTGTATAAAAAAAAAAATAACAAAAAATTTGAAATTCAAACTTTATCCAGCTCTTCAGATCTTCTTCATATTAAACATATTAAGTCTGATACCAAATTTAATTTCAATCAACGAAATCATTCAAAATATACTGAGTGGACACACGCATAGTGACAAACTGGGCATACTATGAAAAAACATTACATTTTTTAAAAATTAAAATGAAATATTGGAGAATTGGATACCTTTCTTCCTATCTGTCTTTCTTCTCTCAATTATGAAACAGAGTTCTAATTGATAAACAAGTGTTCTGTGGAACCCAGTGTTTCACCTGTGTCTGTCAGTATAACCCCTGTATCAGACTTTCATAAACTTTTACACACCTGTGTCTGTGTGTTTGTCAGTATAACCCCTATATCGGACTTTCATAAACTTTTACACACCTGTGTCTGTTTGTCAGTATAACCCCTGTATCAGACTTTCATAAACTTTAACACACCTGTGTCTGTATAATTGTTAGTATAACCCCTGTATCAGACTTTCATAAACTTTCACACAAAACTTTAACATTATTGACCACAATGCTTAAGTAGGAGAGACAGGCAATGAACTTCTCACTTATCACCATATAAACATTAGACGAATGGTAATATTACAGATCTGCCAAACCTAAGAAGAACTTCCAGTAAGGCAGCAATATTTTTCTGCAAATTACAACAATTTTCTGTAAGGTATAATGAAATATCATGTACTGCTATTGTCAACTTCAAAATCATGTTTCTGAAAAGTTCAGAAGTGTGATCTGATGCTGCGAAGACAAGCATGTTCAACTATAAAGTTTGTAAAGTACACATAGGCCTTAATTACCTCCAGTACAGCTTCAGAAAGTGAAGTTCTAAATCCCATGGAACTCAATGGCTTCTTGCTACCTCCCTCAACTTAACATAATCTTTCGGCTTTGTTTAGTAGTGACAAGATTGTTAAGATGATCATCATTGCAGCCATATTGGATGTACGACAGGCACCATTTTCATTTAGGACCAACTAGGTATCATAAGAAGTCTATTGGTGAAAAACCCATGTTGATATAGCCATCCATTTGTAGAGGATTAGAGATAACTATTTTCAAGATATGGCTTTCCATTCAGGAGAAGTAGAAACAAAATGATTTTCAAGATGGCTGATGAGTGACCATATTGGACGTCAGATTGGCACCAGTTTCATTTATGACCAGCTAGACATCATAAGAAGTTTTCTGGTGAAAAGCCCATGTCAATATGACTTTCTGTTCAAGTAGAGATGTGATAACAAGATTTTTAAAATGGCTGCCATGGCGGCAATATTGGAGACCAGATCAGCACCATTTTTATTTTTTGTGACCAGCTAGACATCATAAGAAGTCTTTTAGTGAAAACCCCATGCTGATATGGCCATCCGTGTAAGAAGAGTAGCAATAACAAGATATTGAAGATGGCCACTGTGGCAGCCATATTGGATGTCAGATTGGTACCATTTTCATTTAGACCAACTAGACATCATAAGAAGTCTTTTAGTGAAAACCCCGTATTGATATGGTAATCCATTCAGGAGAAGCAGAGATAACAAAATTTTCGAGATGGCTGCCATGGTGGCCATATTGGAGGTCAGGTTGCAGCATTTTCATTTACAACCAACTAGAAATCACAAGAAGTCTTTTAGTGAAAACCCTATGTTGAGATGACAACATACCATCCCACAAGCTCGTCTGGTCTATAACCAGTAGAGCTAACAAAAACTATACATGTATCTCTATCTCACGAACGCCTTTAACACTATGATGTGATTGAAAAAAACTTGTTTTAATATGCTAAGGCTAAGTTCTAAGTTAAACAGGGACCAGAACTCAAACTTTAACCGAAAAAGATGAAAAACAAACTTAACAAAGGTCTTTGGGATATCAATAATTATCCTCAATTTGGCTTCAACCCCTAAATTCTTGGGATTTCTCAAACAGGGGCCATAGCTCACTAAAATTTTGAAAATCAAACTTGACCTAGATCTTCTTAAAATAAAGTCTCATATCAAATTTGCCTTTAGTTCATTAAGTCATTGAATTATATGGAAACTAAATTTGTGACATAGATGCATGTGAAGGACTGATATTGATAACACTTTAAGTCTTTCACTTACAGTCTTGAGAGGGCACTGAAAAAGGTGAAAACCTAAAAAGCAGTGTTAAAACAATGTTGTATATTTACTGAGGGAGTAGAGGAAGGCAATATGGGCATCTAGCTCTGTGTCAGATTTCCGCTGGCCACTGTGCATCTGCTCCAGCTGCTGCTGAGTTGTAGAGCTGTAAGTGTCATCCAGCATAAACAGCTCATGCAATTCATACTTGGAAAAGTACCTGGAAAAAGATATGAAAAAACAATTAATCGCAACTCCCTACAACCAAGTGCTGTACATGGGAACCCTTCTATAATGCACATCGTTATCACATGAATTCGGATGCAACACAGCAACATATTGGCTGCCAGATTTTTTCTTCAATATTCCTTATTCCAGGTAGCAAAATTATGTTGATTGGCATTTTGTTTTGTTTATTTCTACCTCCTCCTCTGATACTTATTCACTGAATGTTCAATAATATCTATACCGTGGTTTGGTACATAATGCAGTTGACAGTTATGGACCCAAACTACCATGTCATAGTGGTGCTCCCCTGCACCATAAATCACAAGGAAAACTAGAACCATTAGCAATGGGTACATTGCAAAGGACCCTGCTCAGTACAATTTGTTTGGCAGGACTTTGCACAGAGCAACTTGTTCAGTTGGGAAATATGTTAGGAGAATGACCATTCAGGGACCACAACTCTTCTCAATGACAACATGGAATGCTGAAAATCTCATTCAAGGTCTCATCTATATAAAGGTATAAGATGAATTTGGTAGAAATCCAACATTCTTTAGTAAAGTATTGCTACTGAAACCCAGGTAAGTAGTATGGACAATCAGGGGCCAAAACTCCTGCAAATGATGTTGTGGAATGCTGGAAATAAATCTCATATGAGGTCTTATCAATATATAGTGGATTAAATAACAATCATCCCTGGTAAAGTAAAGCTGCAGAACCAAAGTCAGGAGGATGGGGAATCAGGGGCCTTAACTTCTGTAAATGATGTCATGGAATGCTAGAAAACTGAACTCATTCCAAGTCTTATCAACATGAACTTACATGACAAATTTGATTGAAATGTAACAATCTTTGGTAAAGTAATATGGTACAAACTAAAGTCAGCAGGAGGGACAATCAGGTATCATAACTTCTGTAAATGATGTAATGTAACACTGGAATTCAATTTTTTTCTCACATTTTCATCAATATAAAGCTGCATGCCAAGTTTGGTTCAAATCCAACAAACCTGGCTGAAGTTATGATGCAGAAATCGAAGTGAGAAGTTCGCCCATCAATGAATGTGGCTATCAAGATTGTCCAACATTTTGATGGAAAGGGTAAAATCTTTCGGCTAAACCAGGGATTTCCAAACTTTATAAGACGAGGGCCATGTTAGATTTTTGAAGGGGGTTTGCGGGCCGAAGCGACTGTGAAAAATTTAAATATATACAAAATCGTTCTAAAAAAGTACAACACTTTGCGGGCCAGACAAATCAAAGCTGTGTGCTGTATCCGGCCCGCAGTTTGGAGACCTCTGGGCTAAACTATAGTTCACTTTGGGGTGGTGGTAGTATTGTATTTGATGATTCAAGGATGTTAATGATGGTTTTACTGTTGCAATATTTGCAGAAGTAAAAACAATTTAAATTAATACATTCCCAAATGTAAGAGTGTTACCACTCCTTTGTAACAGTTTGGAAATTTTAAAAAAAGAAAAAAAAAAAGCAGAAAATATGATTCTTTATAGCATACTGTTACATGGAGGGTCATAATGCCAAAATGTCTTGAAAGTTTTGGACTCATTACTGTGTATTTTACTTCCGCATTTTGAAATTCAACTATTCAGAAAGTGTGTCACATTCGCAAATGTACTATATTACAAAATTTAATAAAGCTGCACACTTGGCAATCCCAGAACAGTTTTTTTCCTTTTCCCTTTTTCTCTTGTTAGAGAAGCATTCATTCTTTTGGCCATAGAATAAACAGTTTTTAATAAATGGACTAAGTGCCAGGATGCTTTCAAATATGCTCGTATTTTTTGCCTTTAACTTCTCTTAAAAAATTTTTAAAAAATTTTAATGATGGCCATATTGGATTACCATAATTTTACAAATTTAAAAGGCCTATTTTCCCAAAATCTTGCAAAAAATTGGTCATATTCTGTTGAGTGCTTTGGGAGTTGTTTAAAAGTTTGTCAATATTTTGGTAAAGGTGGTCATGTTAGATGGTGAATCAGCATCATTTGTGGAAGAAGAGTATAGTGAATTGGTAAATTATACCAGGGGTTGAAAATTCACCCATCCAATTTGAATTGGCAAGTGAGAAGTTTTGGCAGTCAAAGTGAATTTCCCAACATTCTCCCAAATGAGTAAGAGAGGATTCCAGACTGACCAGTGTTTCTCCTAAATGAAAGAATGTTCTGTTGAGAATACTGCTGATTTTGTTTGTGTAAAGTCCATACTTTCTATCAAATGTTTGATTCCATTTGTTCATCAAGCTCCTACAAGTGCGTTGCTCTCACTTTTCAATATTACTAAATGCTTACCAGAAGAAAAGCAGACTGGTCTCAGTTTGTAATTACTTTTAAACTGGTGTCAGAAGAGTCAAAGAAAAAGTTCCGAAAAACAACATTTCACACGACCTGAGTTAGGTCGTCAACATGGTAAACTTTTATATTTCTGTAATAGCCAACTAAGTTTTTATTCTGGGAAAACAAAAATATTTAGTAATTGCCTTACTAAACAAGTGGATTTTTCAAATCCTGTATAACACATGTATAATAATCCTGCATGTAGGCACTTTTTGGCATGGTTGATTCTGGACAGTACTAATCAATGGATCTCAATGACCATAACCATGACCTTTTAACCCTAGTATCAATAGGTCCCTTCCATGCCCAAAAGGTAAAACTTTTTGTAAATTTTAATAAACAAGATTCTTCTTCAATGAAAGCATGAGGCATCTACAAAGTTTGGTCTAGGTCTGTGATGCAGTACTAAAGTTATTGTGTGGACATAATTTTCCCTTTTCAATAAGTGACCTTGACCTTTTGATAGAAAAATCAAAAGATTTCTTCCTTAACCCATGTGTAAGCAATCTACAAGTTTGATCAACATCCATGATGTAGAGCACTTATTGTACAGAAACTGAAACTGATGAACAGATGGATGGATGCTTTTTTTAAGGCAGGCATATAAAAGCCGTTGATGCCAGGAAGCTTTATGCTAGATTTAGTTAAAACTGATCCAGTGGCTTTTTAAAATGTTGAAAATAGTAAATGTTGTCAGATGGCACATGCTGGACAAGGGACCACCACATAACTTCACTTGGCCTCATGGCCAGGCGAGCTAAAAATGAATCATTTGTGCTCAGTCTTTATCAACCCATCCAGCCTAAATTATCTGAGGAAGAAAATTATCTGAGCAGATTAGTGTAAATTTAGAAAATCTGCCTGAAATTCAGAAAAGACTCTCATGACAAATCAATGTTTTCTCTCTTTATTTTCCCTTTCCTTCTTAAGGACTATCTGTTACAAGTCTGACAAATCAATGTTTTCTCTCTTTACTTTCCCGCTCCTTCTTAGGGACTATCTGTTACAAGCCTGACAAAAGATCTTGCTGTCTGTCAATTTATATATATATCATTGTATACTTCCTTAAAATTAAAAAACTGTACACGAGTAGTGAGAATTGGAACATGTGGAATTTACAATAGAACGAGGAAATGGCATCATGCAAGACGACAGGGTTCAATTCCCATCCATCAGATTGCCCCAGATTGCCTACTATGACTTTATTGTATTGCCATAGCACAATATAACCTTAAAATGTTGTTGCATCATAAAAGACAAAACCGATCATAAAGATCATAAATGATCTTAAAGTGAAAAGCAACTAACTTGTACATTCATTGATAATCACTGAAGCATGACTTTTTTTCCCACAAATTTTATGAATTTAGTAAATTTTACATTCTAGAAACAAACATTATTTAGAAATTACTGATGGACAATATATAAATTGTATCAAATATGTTTCAATGTAAAAAAAAAATTCAAAAGTTTTTTCTCTCTATTTTATGCTCCTTGATATTTTGTGACTTACGGAATACAGTAAAATGTTGATGCATTATCTGGACTCGTCAGGTTGTGTGGATAACTAATAAATTTATACAAATATGCAGAATGAATAAATTGAGTATGCAGAAGGCACTGTGTCTGTCTATAAGGTAGAGGTCTACAGAAGTTGTTTCCATAACATCAATAGTTGGCTTTATCAAAGGCTATGGCATATCCCTCATAGGAACATGAGGTCCAACATTTATAAAACATAAAGCTGAGCATACACTCTAAGATTTTCAACTGCCATCATCTTTGAAAGTAGAGCATGAACATTGCAAAAAACATGTATTTAATTACATGCTAATTATTGTAGGTCATTTTTTAAAAATAATTGCAAAAGCAAAATACAAAGGCCAGCTGATAAATATTAATGACATCTCGAACTTCAAAATTTTCCACAATATTTATTTTTTATGCTCATTGTAATGTGTGCCTAGATTAGGGTCTATATATTGTTGATTTAACTTGGGATTTCAAGCAATCAGCTTGAAACTGATTTGTTGGTGCATTATATGCGCATAGATCTGGGTGTATACTGCTTGTGCTGCACACACAGTGTAAATGTGCAGACACAGTACTATTCTACTCTGACTGTCTGGGTCTCTATAGGTTGAGGACTACAAAGATCAAGACTTAACAGATGCACAATAAGGTTTAACTATTATCCTCTGGTGCATTTGTGCAGAAATTTCTTGAATTTTTTTCAAAAATAAGGTATTCTGAGAACTCGGCTCATCATGGCTTCTCCCCCTACACTGGTAAGAGGATTTTATTGAAACTTTTTTGGCCTAGGTATGTGGTTGGTATAGATGTGCAATAAGGTTTTAGTGTTGTTTTTTTCCTCTGGCCTATTTTTTGGGAATATTTCTTGATAAATTGACAGAACAGGAGTATTTGGGAAATTCAGTTGATCACTTTGTATACACTGGTTGGAGGATTTTACTGAAACTTGTAGGCTAGATATGCGTTTTGTGTTGTGGTGCAGTAAGGTTTAATGTTTTTCCTCTGGTCCATTTTTGAGAATATTTCTTGAAAAATTTTCAAAAAAGGAGTATTTTGGGAATTCAGTTTGTCATTGCATCTACTCTTACATTGGTTGGAGGATTATACTGAAATAAAACTTTGTAGGCTAGGTATCAGGTTGGTGTAGATGTGCAAGATTTTACTACTTTCCTCTGGTTCATTTTTGGGAAAATTTCTTGAAAACCTGATGAAAATGGGGGTATTTTGAAAATTCAGCTTGTAACTACTACCCCTACACAAGTTGGGTGATTTTATTTACATTTTGAAGGCTAGATATGTGGTTGGTGAAGATGTGCAAAAAGGGGAATGTGAGAATTCAGCTTGTTAATTTAGAAGTTGTGCGACCCTTTACACTATTACTGCTGGACATTTACAGATGTGCATGAAAAATTCTGATCTTTCATTATTCCCAATGTCTTGAGATAGCAATGTCTATTTTATTGGTCATACAAGAAAAAGATACTCAGAAGAATATGCCTCGTATGTAGGGATATGCATGTCTCTAACTGTAGGGATATGCCTTTCTCAGACTGTAGTGATTTGCATGTCTCTGACTGTAGGGATATGCATGTCTCTGACTGTAGGGATATGCATGCCTCTGACTGTAGGGATATGCATGTCTCTGACTGCAGTTACATCTAGTTTAAATTACTGACAAAAAAATTATATTTCATGATTAATCAGTTCAGGAGTTACATTTTTTTGTTGCCAATATCCCCCACCTCCAATTTGTTTTTATGTGTGTGGACACCTCCAGAGCTCAAGCTATGATTCACTATCAGGTCTATGAGGTGACACCCCTAGGTTCAAAAGTTAAATGATATTTATATCTGTATGTAACCCTGCCATACTGTATTGTGGGTATTTTCCCAAAAATCCAAAAGAATTTGTTCTAACCCAAAAATTATAAAGGGCTCCAACTTGGGGGAGAAAAAAAAATTAATCTAAGCTATAGAGAAATGACTTCTTTTTCCATGGTAATCTTAAAAGACCTAATATATCTGACTGAAGTTAAATGATTTCTTCAAATGACACAAAAGCTCCATAAATATTCAATGTATTTAAACTTTAATAATAATAATAATAATAATAATAATAATAATAACCTTCATTGTTGTTATTACAGAAATGTTTCCCAAATATTCTGCCTCTAAGTTTGCATCAAACTCCTGACACTAAATAAGGTTATAAATAACTTAGATACAAAAGGAATTGGCATACAATCAGATCTTAACTATAGCCCAAAGTATTTATTTATTCCTGTACAAACATAACAAATTGTTTATCCCACAAAAAAGAAATTGGAATGAATAACCCCCAATTAGGATTACTGTGGTATGCAATTAAGCAAATACCAGCATTTAGCCAAACTGACTGTACTGAGAGATAATCTGGCTGAGATGGAGCAGATTTACTCCCTTATTTAGATTGTATAAGACTTGTTTATTCTACAACTACCCTGAGGCAAGTTTTACAAAGGGCTTTTATGGGGCCATTTCAAGGAAAAGTGGGGGTCCCTAAAAGGTTTCTTTCTTGCTAGTGATAGTAGTTGTTATTTCATTAAGAAAAAATATCAGAGTAGATATATTGAACAAGTAGCACAAATTTTGCAAAATTACATTGTTGTAACCAGAAGCAACAACAGAACTATCTCTCTCTCTCTACCTGATGAAAGAATGATCAAGGTATTGTTGTTTTCTATCCCTATCTCTAACACATAACATCAAAAACTTGAATATGTTAAGTATCATTTCTCCTTAATTCAAGTAATTGAATTCATGCCAATTTCCTGGTTTAAATCTTGATCCACAAATTCTGTGAACCCTACTAGAAAGGTATCAAAAAACAGAGATATTCACATAAATAGAATCTGTCATCTCCAATAATGACACCTTCAAAAGTTGCATCAAAATGAATAACAAAACATTCCCATGTTATTAGTACATCAAGAAGCACATGGCACAGGTCCTGCATGTAAAACTATGAACAAAATGTAGTACTTTAAATAATGGCAGTTTAGGAATCACTTATCAAATTCAAATAATAATCATTGTTAAAGTCATGTGATATAAACTGTGAAACAACCTTTATTTTGTGAATGTCTGAAATATTCAGATTTAAGAGATCACACTCCGTTTACATTACCATATGCGAAACTTATTTAGCAATGTATTGAAAAGAACATACAAACTAAATAATTTTATAAAATTTTTGCATACATTTATTTTGTTGGTTTGGCCAAATTGGGCTATATTTAATATTTTGTGCAATTAAGCATTACACATCTTAGAACATATGTATTATATGTAAAAAATAAATGAATGAACATGCAATGACATTACATTGACTAATATATATATATATATATATATATATATATATATATATATATATATATATATATGTATGAGACAGAAACAAAAAGATTTTAATTTCTTGAAATTAACATAGAGATTCACATCAGTAGTATATATATATATATATATATATATATATATATATATATATATATATAGTATTTTTTTAAAACATCACAACAAATATAACCTTTCTGTGCTATCACTTGTATTGATATTTAACTGATTCAGTCGACTTTATCAATTTACTGAATTTACGTGTTTTACAAACAGCTATATTTATTTAAGTATTTATTCTTTTTATTTTCCATCCAACTGTTTCTGCAAGTGTAAACTTGTAAATTAATGTGTAATTGGGGAAACCAAGTTTTGATAATGATTTCTATCTTACTTATCTAGATAAAAGGGAAAATAACTATTAGTAAAGTGAACTATAATATATTGCATTCATGTTGATACATGTCAGCAATCAAGTCAGATGACTTATGTAATATATTGCATTCATGTTGATACATGTCAGCAATCAAGTCAGATGACTTATGTAATATATTTATTGCCTTGTTTATTAATATCTAATTCCTAATGACCTTCTATACTTAGATGGTTTAACGTTTATGTTTCTAGTTTGGTCTGCTGATTAAATATTTTTAACTGTTTGTAATTACAATAATATAACTGAGGTACTTCTAGCAGTTAGAATTAATTACAATGTATACTTTCTGCTGTGCTCATTTAAAGTCATATGGAAAAAAAACATGGTGTAATGACCAAGATGGAAAAATAAACCTTGCACAGTACATGTACATGTATTTATTTGCAAACCTCATCACAAAAGTACCTAAAATACCACATCAAGAGATACAGAAACAACAACATGGAAAGTACCTAAAATACAACATGAAGAGATACAACATAGAAAGTACCTTATTAACAAAAGTAAATAGATAATTGCAAAATTTAATACAATCTAATGAAATATTTAAAGATAATTGTACATACAATTTTGTAATAGTATTAGGTGGTATCTGAAAATAACTGATGGTGGGTGCAAGTGACTTTTAACCTGAACTCTGATGAAATATGTGTAGCACGTAAACTTGTGTACCAAAATCATATAAAGAAAGTGAGGACATAAAAAGGCTAGAGAAATCTCTTATTTCCTATTATGAATTTATGGACCACATTAAATATCTCCATGTTGGCCTCAAGCAATTGCAAAGGGTTAACCCTTAGTAATAATAATGTGTCAATATTTTGGGACAGTATTTATATTGTACAGTTTCTAAGTTGGTACATTCTACAAGAAAATGTTTCATAGATTCTTGTTCACTGTATGAACAATTATTCTTAATGATGAAATGACATTTAATGAGTTACAAGCTTTCAAAGTCTAGAGTTTAGGATTTGTGTTAATCTCTCAATTTGATCATAATGAGCTGAGACCTTGTGTAGGTTCCTGTTAAATGTAACTTAAAAGAATGCATAGAAGCAATGTTCCTAATCGATTGATTGATTGGATTTACGTCGTTCGCGGCCATTTGGCCATGTACGATGTAATGTTTATAATCTCTGAAGGGAGAACTTTTATATAAGTTTGTCCTGTTCAGTTATCTCCCACCTAGATGGCATCACTGCAAAAACTGGTCCCTATCATTTGGATAATCTCTAATCCTATCACTAATTATTTGTGAAATAGCACATGCTGTTTTTATTTATTAAAACTTTTCCAGTAATTTAAAATAATAATTTGTAATCAACAACTGGATTTAATTTCAATTTTGTTGTCATCAATAATATAATCTCAGATGTTTTATTTCCTTTATTACTTTTAAATGGCTCTATATTTAAATTTAACAGAAGTGCACAACAATATTTACAGAGGATTCAAAACTTTTTCAACCAAATTCTACTCATTTCAACAACAGCATATCATTTTTTAAACTTGCATCATTGAAATATTTCCTCTTTGTCTATGAAAATATTTTTTGATAATGTTATAATTAAAGTTAATTTTAACAAAAACAGGTCTAGAGATCATGAAATTGATAAATTCTTTTGACATGTAACTTTCAACCTCTTAAAATCAAAAATTTGGGAACAAAAGCTTTCCCATCATAATTTGAAAGAATATGGCTTTTTTTTTTTTAAAAATGGCTCTTTTGAAATTGAAATGAACATTTTATGATCAATATCCAGATTTGCTTTACTTTATAATCAACAATTCCTACAACAACATGCATTAAATTATTTTCAAAACATTTTATTGTTTTCTGTGGAAACTGGCAATGGGATTAGACCATATGTCATGACAACATTAGGGTCATCTCTTAGTCGTACATGGCCGAATGGCCGCACACGACTTTAATTCAACAATCATCATAATCGGGTCATCTCTATTACAATTATTACACATACAAATCACCAACTTAGATACCAACTTATGATATCTAGTTCTGTAATGTAAAAAAAAAAAAAAATGAACGAGAGAGAAAGTGTGTGAGAGAGTGATTGTTTTTGAAAATGTATATTACTATTTATTTCCCACTGTTCCCAAGCTATCATGAAACTTTCTTTTCCCTAATTTCTGAAAGAACATTCCAGAACAAAAGTATTTTGTTATATTATCAGTTCCAGTGTGCAGACAAAGCTATAAGTCTATGTTTGTACGAGTAATTTTATGCCTGAATGTTACATTTATGATTTTTATTTGTAAATATTCCACAAAATAAAAAAGCCTCAAAGTAACTTAGTTCTTTATAACTGAGTTACACTCTTAAAATAAGACATTATTATTATTAATGAATAAATTCATTTTATTTATTTACTGTCATTCATATTAACAAAGATATAATCATAAAAAAGACAAGTCAAATATCAGTTACAGTTGTGTGCTACAAAAAAGCACAAATTATCTTCGTTAGTCTTATGTCAATTTATGATTTTATCATTGTCTCTATGATACATAAGTTTTTGGCCTCTGATGAGAGTCTTAAATGTCTCCAATGCCAGATGTGGCACTTCCTGCATACAGATTGCAAAATATATTGCATATATCAATATTATTACAGTGATTCTTTGATTTCTCTAATATGTGGGGTTTCCTGTGCATGTGGTTTCCTGTACAAATCTGCCTCAGATGTAAAATTGTACACACCAATAAACTAGGGGAGTTTTAGTTGACACTATTTGTCATATATAAGATTTTCTAATTATACATTCAGACATACATCAATACTCAATATTTAAACTTTTTATTAATTTTTTTGCAAGAATTTTAAATTTATGTTGAACTGACCATGTTCTTATCAAAAAGGTAGGCTTCAAAATTGTAAAAGAATCATCTGTTCTACATCTTTGTATTATTACAACGTCAAATGTTGTCAATGTTTTTTTTTTTTAAACACTTCATTTACCTACATCATGCTGAGGAAATAGCAAATAAGCATCTTTTCCAATGACACACAGAGGAAGATGAGCAAGGTTTGTAGATTAAATAATACAACTTCAGTACAGTTATATTTCATCCCAAAACCTGATTGTGACTTTTTTCCTGTTACTTTTTTCTTGTGGCTTTTTCCCCGTTATTTTTATTCCAAGATAAAGTTACTTTTTACACCACTTTATTACCTGTGACTTTGCTTCCATTTCCCAAACCCAAAACCCTTGGATCTATGAGCTACCATAGCTCCCATAAAGTCACATATATCAATTTATGTGATAATCTGAAACACCTTAAATTACAATATTTTACAATTGTAATTTTTTCTGAATTTAGTTAATGTTGCTTATACACAATATAAAATTTTGCAAATACACATATAATAAAATTTTTATCTTGAATCACAAGCTTGCTGTGAAAAATGTGTGAATTCAGTGTCCTTGTTGAAATATCAAACTTTTATCCTTACAAACCTTTCATGATTTACAGTAGTTGGCCTAACTGGTTTTGTGTAAAGTACATACATTGAATATTAGTTCAATTCTGAATTTTAAATTGAAGATTACATCTTTATAGAACTAATGTGGAATTTAAAAAAAATTAAAACCATATTTTTATTCAGACAGATCTTTCTTAAAAGGTACAAACTAAAATACTAGCAATTCACAAGACAACTTTAAGCTGATTAATTACTGTTTATCCAAATCAAACTGATTACTGTAATGTCCACTCAGCATGCAGACAAAAGTGGTCAAAAAAACATAAATTAAAATTTTGGTTTTCATATATTCCAATTAAAAGCAGTTATAAAGCAATATAGAAGCAAAAAGGTTGTAACTTTAAAAAAAAAACAAAACAAATATTGCTTTTTGAATCTTATTGACACTTTTTTTATTTTTGCACGGACAAATTGTTGGTTGTTATTCTTTTCAGAATAATGAATTAAGCATCACATGTTAAATTCTTTGGAAATCTTTAATCCAAGGTAATACGATTCAATAGCTTTACTGCTCTAATTAATATCTGACACAAGCAAAAAGTGTATAGATTATTCCAATACATGGTTTTGTCGCTGTAATTTGACCTATTTTTTAAATTTTTAAATTTTTATTATAAAGAAATCAATTTGATTATAAATATTGATTAAAAAAATAAATTTCTCTTAGCAAAAAGTCTATCAGACTCACTGCAAATAAAATAAAATAAGTATAATGGTACTACAGGATAAGTTAGCCAATTATCTGCAACTTACAAAGTTCTTTATATCAACTGGATTTTAGAATTGGGTTCAAAGAGCTTGAATTACCATGTTTATTGCAATTTGATAAATACTTTTGTAAAACATGTAAATGTACCAGGTACACTTCATAGATGCTCTCTAAATAAGTGAAACAAGATTCATAATCTAATTAGTAAAATTATATATTTTATTAGGAAATTATTGTAATTGAGGGCCATTTTGTTTCTTGTTATTAGAGAACAAAATTCCAGATGCAGAATTTCCTGTTCACATCTTTTCAAGATGTCAAAATTTTCATAGCAATAAAAAATTATGACACCTATATGGGACCTAAATAAGTCACATGCCAAGCTTGGCATACTTTCTCAGTTCATACCTTCCCAAATAAACAAATTCTAATTAGGGAGGCCTAACACTCAATAGGGGCCATTCAACCAATAAAGTGGACATTGGTCACTTGAGGCTACTGTCCACTAGCCAATCAGAAAGCAGCAGTGTTGTTCATGTTATTTACTGGACACTGTTAAATCATTGCTTCAGTAGGCACTGAGTCTTTGACTAATTGGATTGGTTTCAAATGTTCTTTGATCTTTTTGTATGAAATCTATTGGGCTATTTGTCCCAGGATGCTGTAAAACAATGTGGAAGGGTTTATTAAGCAAGCTGAGAAGTTTTGTTCACAATTAAATGCAGAATTAGCTGTTATGCATGAACTGACTGGTCAGTGTGCTTACTTTGCCTGTGGTCAGATGCCCAAGTATCAGCATGAAGGAAGGTTGTGTAAGGTAAGTTCTTTTAATTTTATTAATTTAAGATTAGAATTAAAATATTAAAAATACAATGTTTAAAAGTCCTGTAAAATGACACTTTAACATTGTGATTTTATATCTTATATTTCATTTTTTAATATGAACTAGGTTTATCAAACCTTTATGTAATCTTTTTTATGCAATCTTTCATACCCATTGTGTCTAGACATATACGAATGCATTAATTTATGCACTTTATGAATCTTTCACATTTTGCAATGTTTGAAACTTGTTCAAGCTTGTAATAGTTTAAAAATGTTATAAGCTGTATGAAATTTCTGAAAATATTCGTAGTGCCGTTATTTGGTGTTTCTTCAGTTTTTTTTATGAAGAAATTACCAGTATGCTCCATTCATTTGCTTCTAAACCACTTTCTGCTCCAACAACTATTTAAGTGGGAACAGGTTGGTTTGACCACAAGTTGGTTCTCGACAAGTGTGTGAAGAGAATTCTTTTGTTCCTTTTCAAGAGGTGTTATTCTTGTAGACAGGTATTGTTGTTTATTGCCTGAATGTCACTGTTATATAACAAAGATTTCATCTCATTGCTTTAACTTAAATTATGCTGATGGAAATCTTGGAGAACTGAGCAAAATATTACATAAACCTATTGACCATAACTGAGTAAAATAGTCGTAATACAAAATCACAGAATTAAAATGAAATGATATAAACACAGAAAGATCTGTACATGTACAATTATTTATTATTATCGATTTTAAATGAAAATCCCCGACATAGGAATTGGATGGTGAAATAACTTTGGGTGTGACCTGGATTCATTAGATGAAAACCTTGTTATTCTAAAGTTTCTACATGAAACTATATTTTCAAATGTTTGCATTATTATACTAAACTTCTTCTTGAATTGTATTTACCATGAATTATGATTTAAATAAAAACTGGAATCACAAATACTTAAATGAATCTCACATAGTGTATTATGTGTTTGCTGACAAATATGCATAGGAGTTTATTTTTTATATTAAACTTCATTTGTGTCTGCATACAATTTTCAGCAAATATTTTTTAAATTGCTATGGGATAATACATTTATACTGGGCAGACTGTAAACTAGCATGTGTTCATTTGATGTATCTTTTAACAACTCTGTTATGCCTCAATGACGACTCTTTTTTTTTTCTCCCCCTGACTGAACAAAATTGTAGGACTTTTTCCAGTGTTATGATTGGATGCACATTTCCAAACTTCAAACCTCCACTGCCTATGCTCTGACGATTAAGTATTTGTTCCCCATAAGTGTCTAGGCTGAAAAATTCCATAAATAAAACCAAGCTATGATAAGCTATACAAATTGAGCCAAGCTACACAAAGTTATGTAATCTGACATGGCTTGAGGCTACACTCAGATAACAGGTAAACAAATAAGACAAACATAGGTATTTACACCTCTGGGTTCTTACCAATACAATAGTTTGAAAGCATGGTCTACTAACAAGAATGGGCATGGAATGCTAAAGTGATCCTTGATTGACAGACAAATTTACAACCTTGAATAACCGAAATGAGAACAAGTATTTACTGCAATTTCTGCATAATGAACTGCATAGAAATTGGCAGTGAATTATAAAAGCTGAAGAATTTCTCTATTTGATGTTGCCTAGGACTTTGATCACCAATAAAAACAGATACAAAGAAAACAAGCATTTGTTTGGCATGTAAAAGAGTAAAATATTTAACAACTAAGCAAGTGGCAGTGCAAAAACACCCTAAGTACAGTTTTCTCTGGGATCTGGATGATCCAGATATCTACATCTGATTAAATGTGACAGAATATTATGAAACTGCTCACACATACACTCACCAACTAATTCATTCCCCTAATAAAAGAAGTGCATGAGGGTTCACTGTAATCAACAAATGTTCAAATGACATAAGACTAAAAATGCCACTGGATCAACATTAGTTAGTTATTGCACGGAGATGCAAAAGATTGGTGTTAACAATCAAAATATTTGAAAGAAATTATTAATTTTCATGCACATTTTAGCAATATTGTGATAAGTTGTAAAGGATCGCAGAGAAAACCTGTTATATAATTGCTACTCTCGATAACTATCATTTTGGAATCAATCAAAATTGTACTCAAGTGTAGCTGACTGAATGTGTAAATGCATTATGACACAAAAGTATTTTTTTTTTCTTTTGATAATTTATAAGTGAAAATTGAATTGAAATATAAAACGATTGGACTGTACTAAACAAGATAAACTCAATAAAGCATGTTCAAGAAATTACTACAAAAGCATGAAAATACATATATATTTTATGAATTTTGAAATACAATTGACAGAAAAATATTACATCTTCTTTAGTTTACTTTAATAAGACCCCATTAGAATGTTGGGATTCAAACACTATGAAAATAAAGAAATCTAAAAAGTACAAGTTTAAGCTGGTAGAATTGTTTGTGGAGCAAGAAAACCTATTAAAAATACCCACATTTTGGAAGAAACAAAATGGGAAAAACTTTTGCTATGATGTATAGACCCGTTTAAAAAATGCACGGGTCTTACTCCTGTTTACTCGCATAATGCACTCGCAGATATGGGTCTATGCAGTTTGTTATGAGTAATCAGTAGAACAAATAGCATAGACCCTGATCTGCCAGTACATTATATGATGGCAGATCAGGGTCTATATTGTTTGCAGTTATATTTAGAAGAGAGTATATACAGTAAAGACATTTTTTAAAAAGTAAATGCCAGTCCAATTTTTACTTCACATTTAATTATCCACCCACCTACCCCATCTCATCAGTACGCCCCCCGACATTATCTCTGATATATAGCAATTTGTGTGTCCTGATAGCATCTTTACATTTTCTTTTGTAATTATCAAATATTTTGCTAAATTTAACATTTTTCTTGATTCATGTCAGTGTTTTTGTCAAGTTTATTGCTACCAAGCAGAGAGATTGAAATAAGCATATTTACTGGTTGCTCAGTCATATATATATTTACATATTTATTAATATCTGTATGACCTTGATTAAGAATAAATATTGTCTACACCAAAACAGATCATGACCTTATAAAACAATCAACAGACACAAATAACAATATCTTTTGTGTACAAAGAAATTTTGTTAAAGATGCTAGTGTGATTATATGTCAAGATACAATATGTTACAGAAAGTATTAAAGTTTTCAGTGTTAAGGAAAGGATTTGTGGAAACTTGAACATATAGAATGATTTTATAGTACTTAATCCTGAAAACATAACATTATGCTTCATAATTGTAAAGAATTAAATGTCCTGACAATGGACATTATATTTGTGAGTGATTTCTGAAGATTCTCTTCAAAAACAATGAAAAGTCATTGTCAGTCATCTGCATATCTTTTCAAATAAAATTTGTGTTGCATCATGCTGAATAATGACCTCAAATGCAAAATAGGAACAAGTTATTTCAACCATTCTACCACTGACAACCCTGTTCAGAGTTATTACACGCATTTTCACCACATTCTTGCCAAGATATTGTTGTTTATTGAGTGAATGAATTTGCATTCAAGCTTAATGCTGTTTCCTGAGATGGAGCAGAACTTTATTTAAATCAGTGACAGTGCCAATGATATAATCAATTTGGCTTACTTTGACCTTATCATTCATTTTGCCTTGCTATAAATTAATCAAAGTATAAAAACAGTAAAACACCTCTTCAAATGAGATAAATAGCTGTTTCTGATTGGTGGAACAAAACAAATATGAGAGTCTAGAAAGATTTTATTCACCATCAATATCCCATAGGGATAAAAACAGTAAGACATCTCTTCAAATGAGTCAAATAGCTGTTACTGATTGGTGGAATGAAAGTGATGACATAATAGTAGAATTATGGATAATACCATGAAATCAAACCAGGGCTTGAAATTAGGATATTGTTTCACTAACCCACAGGATCAACATAATAGAATTTTTACAGATTCTGCCTAAATTTCACCGATCCTGTTAAAATCAGTTGCTAATTCAATATTTATTATTCATTAACATCAACTCAAACAATAACAACTGTATTTCACAAACAAGACTCATTGAAAGTTGAAAGTTGATATTAATTGTATGTGTCTGATTCATCATCTGATCTAGATCCATAAGGCCTTGTCTATGGCATTCTGTTTCATGGTCCAGCAGCATGTCACAGCTTTATGACATCTCTTGGGTCTGATGAGTGAAGGAGCACCATTATTAGTGCGATTTTTCGAACAATTTATGAAAGTTTTGACACCCATCAACGAATTATAATCAAGTTCACCACACACTTCTGTATTTCTCGAAATACACAGTACAGAAAGTGCACTTTCATATACTTTCCTGGGTCATACTTAAGCCATTTGTATGTATTTTTCCAGCATTTCTGGTACTTTCTTACTCTCTTGTCTTGATCATATTTACATTAGCGCTCTCTTATCGTCTAATTTTTGACCATTTAGTGGTGGCTGCACACCTTGCAAAAACGTAAATATAATTTTTAGAATCTTATCTTTGGTTGTCACCATATAGCCACTATTGTGCTGAGGTGCCGTAAAACCCTACAACATATATACTTTCCAATTTTTACCGCACAGTGCGTTGAATGTTTATCAATAATGATATAAATACTAAAACACATTGTTCAGTATAGTATTGGATTATTTGTTGAGTTGGTCAATGGAACCTATTTCCAAGTGGTCAATACTAGCCTGATACCCTATATCATTTTTATCATGCATGCTAAAATGAGTATTTAGGGCCAATACACCAGGCTAGTTCCATGTGTGTGAAGACTGTGTAGACAATAATCACCCTAACTACACTTGCACTCGACTAGAATATATATGATATATGGGAAGAATGTTAGATAGCATCCATTGCTAAATATTTTAAAGGAGAAAGGTTAAAACCACTTATGAACCATTCCAAGATATCAGAAATCTGGAATTCACATCACATGTAGCAAAGTTGTTTTTCAATATGCAGATTATGGAGAATTTTATAGTGAAATTAGTTTAGCAATTTCTGCTAAGCCTGCCTCTACCCTCCACACATCTTGATTAACCAAGCATTGAAAAAGGGCTGATGGTACAAATCAGATTAGCACTTTCTAATGCTGGAAGAGTCAATGCTCAATGTCAACATCAAGCATCAAGTAAGCATTACTTGTCAAATCTGTTTTATTTAAAGAAAGCAATGTCACGTGAGCTCCTATGTTGTTGCTTCTTGGAATAAGAAATACATTTAGAATTATAAAAAATTCTTACAAACAAGACATGTTTCTAAGTGCTTGTGATTAAATTTATGATGTTAAATCATTCTTGATTTCTTTCAATGACAGAAAACCAAGGTAGCTCAGTGGTTACCATGCCAATCTTGCAACCAGAAGGGTGCAGGTTTGAATCCTATCACCGGATTAGCCTGGGTTGACTACCATGGTGTTCCCTGGTCAAGCCACACTTACACATCTAATTGCCTCCTGTGTTGCTTTGTCATAAAACAACCAACCAAACCAAACCATTCTTTCAGTAACAGCTAACATACCAAGTCTTACCTTTCCCATATTAGATTCATTGCTAGGCATTTTGGTTTGCTACCAGAACACGTTTCAATTTAAGAGGAGTTTCAAGAAAATTAGGAAAATCAAATTTTGACTGAAATCATCCAAGGGTATGAAATTTTAGCAAGCTTCAATTGAAGATATACCACTGAATGTACAAGCAAATTGGACACAACCATCACATAACAATTTGTTTTTCTTTATTGATAAGCAAAGATTATGCCCTTTCCTTGTCTAGCAATTTGCCATGTTTTTGCACTTGCATCATGTTGAGTGTCAGATAGATGAACTCTGCACCAATCTGATGCCAAAGTGCTAAGGCATGGCCATGCCATCCATATTCAACTCATCCCATCCCATGCATACAAGTTTATAATAAAATGCATATGGTTGGAAAATGAACACAAACTCCCTACTGGTGCTATTAAAGTTGAATTTTTGTGATGCAATATTGTTTATTTTTTGGTAAAAAAAAGCACCATATTCAATGTGATGAAAGACTTGGTTTTTTCCAGTATGCTATGATTTTAAATAACAGCCTTTTTAATAACACTAGTTATTTTACAGTAAAAGGTTAAGTTTTAGATATGCTAATCTAACAGGTCATTGTTTATTGTCACATGAGTTACATCAGATCAAAGATTAATCAAACAGGCCAGTGTTTATTGTCACATGAGTTACATCAGATCAAAGATTATATAAAGAACATTCAGGAAAAATACTGGTGTGCTCAGTGTATTATGTACCTATTAGCTTACCTGACATCTGATAGTTTCCTAGAAATACTGGCATACTCGGTGAATTATGGACCTGCCAAACTTGAATAAAATAGTGTCATAAAAATCTCTTCAAATGAATATGCAAAATTAGACATTATTTGCTTGTGTGAAATTTTCTGAGGTCCATGTTGTGTCTTGTGTTATATCTGGAATCCTGTTATAATGAAGAGTGCTATATTTGATTATCTGATTAGTAAAACATTTGAATATTGGCATAATATCTGAAAAGCAAATGAGGATTAATATAATGATAACAAGCATTAAGGTTTCCCATTAAATTATAACAATTGGTTGCAACATTGTCCCTTTGGGGCAAGTGGAATATCAGTCAGGGGCTGTGTCTGAAAAGAAAAGATAAGGATCAAGTCTCCACCTCAGAAAATCAAAGGTACATTTGTAAATAAATAATTATCCCATACAAGTTTGCATAAGCCAATTCAGATGTGACTGTTGGAGTGCCAAGATAAAATTACAGAAATTCGGGGTACAATGCCCAGTCTGGAAATTTACACACAATCAAAAATATTTTTAAGCTTTCTGAGAATACTGAAGTGCTGAACAGGACTGGTATAAGATTGAGTGCGAGAATAAGGTTCACTTGCACCAATGTTATGCCAAGTGTTGTTTGACCCTTATTCCACATCATGTTTTCACCCAAATTCACAAATACTTAGTTGATAGCTGGAGATTAATGGTCTGCTGTTTCTTAACATGATTTTTATACAGCCATACTCTGGTATTTGTCATGTGCTGGGAATTAAATATACATGTACCTAGGACATGGTTATGTCATAGCATGTATGAAATACAGTGTAAATGGACCTAACCAGTGACCCAACTTACAGGTTCATGAATGGTGACAATTCTCATTTGGACACTTAAACACTTGTAAAGCATCCCTTTCATAATAATAAATTCAATTCATCATACAACAATGCAATAAACTTTTCCTGGAATTGGACATGTGCTAGTGATACTGATCTACAAGCAATTTCCAATTCTGGGGGAATATATTTGCTGTCTATTGAAATATGGATCTGTGAGATCAGCCACCAATTCTCACTAAAAATTCAGGATTTTTCAGTATGACATTCAAATACTTTCTAGCCAGAACTTGTATCATTTAAAGAAAATCACAATGAGTAAAACCTGAGTAAAACCCGACTTTCAAGATCCGGTTAGACCACCTGCCACTTTTTGTAGCCATCTAAAAACTTTAGCAGCTAATAGCTATTTTGGCTATGACTAATGGGAACATAACTTCAGTTCAACATACAAAAAATGCAACCAACTTTCCATGGAACTAGACATGTATTTGTGATATTGGTCTAGCACTTTCCAATGCTGTTGAAATATGGGATTGTGAAATCCAACCCAACAACAACAAAAGGAAGATGCAGTACAACATTCTGATGCTTTCTTCAAAGAATTGGAATGATGTATTGTAAATGATAAATTTACAAAACTACATACAGGTTTTGTTCCCACTCAGCAGAAAGAACATGTTTTGATATAGCATAGGGATATTTCAAGGTCATTAGGCTGAGATGTATTCATAAGCCATATCAAATGAGTTCTTTCCTCCTACTAAGAACAAATGAATGCAGTTTTGTATTTATTACATACCCTCTCATGCACACTTTCTAATTATTTACCCTCTCATGCACACTTTCTAATTATTCATAGCCTTACAGTATGAACGAAATTCAAAACAAATTGGGATTGATAACAGTTCAATTAACTGCATCTAAACATATAGATTCATGGATTTCAGAGAAGACACCAAAGCAGTTCCAATTTGTGTGTGTGATACAGAAATATGGATTCAAATGCCAGATCAACCATGTAAGATTAAATGGGAATGTAATTAGTAAAACCTGACCTGAAAAACCAGTCTTCAAAGACCACCTGTAATTTAAGACAATATTCTTAGTACACGTTTAAATTAGTTTCAATTTCATTTGACAATCTCTAATAATAGACCACCTGTCTTGAGAGACCACTTTTTGTGTGGTGTCTCAAAATGGGTTTTGTTGTTTATTCTCATCATTTTTTAAGAAAGCATCTGATCTGAAACAAATTTGATCTCATTCTCATTAAAATGATCTATATTACAAGTAATATGAATTAAACTTTCATGAATTTTTCTCACTAACTTTGCAATTTGCTATATTTATCATTGTTTGGCTTGGAAGGAAAACATACAAATTACGTGGCAGGAATATTATTTAACTGTTTCAAAGGTGTGTGAATTTGCATTGGGAATACAACTTATTACTATAAAAAGTAGGAGAAAGTGGCCTACTTTTTATGATCTAGTAATAGTCAGTTCATGTTACAGACACAGTTTCACATTCTGCATTCTGTTTTCATTTGCTGGTAAAATTATCCATTTCATGGTCTGTACTATAATACAGGTTACTTCTTTCATACAAGAAAATTTTTTGCAAATATTTTTAGGTAATATTGTGATGAAATATTAATCAAATAGAGTAAACGACTGATATAACAAAACACCAGTGAAGTATCCATTTTTGCAGAAAATTAAATAGAAGTGTTTAGGAATTTTTTTTCTTCTAGAAGCAATGACAGATTTGAGTTATCAGTGTTGCACCTAGGATCCCAAGGGCAGGGGGCACTGTGTCCCTCATCCTCCAGATTTGGGGGACACACAACATTTTAAAGGGACAAAGGTAAATTGCGGTACATTATGCACTAGAAGTGCTAAAAACTTGAGATAATCTTATTTACTTCAAAATTTTGCGACCTTAACTTTGTCATATTTACCTTGGACACTTACATAACTGCAATAAACATTTTATCATGTGACAAAGTAACATTAACATGTTTGAACATATGGTTGACCTGAAATGAGCTGCACCATAGAATTTTCCGTTCCTGATCTTGCTCTCATTTAACTTTAGTGTTCACTCATTCTATACCAGCACTTATTATAATAAATGTCCATGTTTTCTTAATAACTTTTCTTTTCAAAGTAATAAATCATTAATCAAATGAAGAATTGCGTATTTGCATAAATTAGTCTCTTTTATCATTAATTCTGCTTGGGAATAAATTAAATCTTCCTTGTCATAGGTGAGACTTTAACCTTGAAAATACATTACACTACCAGCAGTCAAAGACTTTAGTAACTCGGCCACCTACCACAAACCTTTAATTATTTCATTGCCAGATTCCTTATTTTGAAATGGATATTCACTGCCATCTTACAGTTTTGATCACCTTTACCGACTTTGGCCATTGCTAACACCAGCATAGCCATGGTTGCACATAGACTAAAGAAAAGTTGCAGGCATATTTTAAAAAAAATTTCCCCAACAAAAAATCGCACCCAGAGGGGTGCACAGGGTCAAGATTTGTGGGACATAGGACAAAAATTGTGGGAAGCCCATGAGCCCATGTTCTGAATGCAACACTGGAGTTATAGATTAGTTCCAACATTTTGTTGTCAGATGTTAGGAAAGTGGCACTTTAAAACAGGCGACTGCACAATATGGGTCACCTCTCACACAAGTTTATGCCCAGCAGGTCCTAAAATGTTAAACTTTCTACATGCCAAGTTCACCAGTATCAGTAATGTGCTTGCATGCAATTGATGTTAGCACTAATTGATGCAGGTGAATAGTGGCATTTTAACATCAATGCTTCTGAAGTATAGGAATAAAACATCAAGAAAAGATGATTAATTTGCTTTGGACATTAGAAATCAACAGAAGGTACCAAAATGGTCTTCAAAGGCCAAGGAAAGAGAAAGGTTGTACTGTCAATAGAACAATAGAGACGAGATGAAAAGTGCTGGGGAGACCTTGCATCAACTGGTGGGTCTAAACAAATAAGACTCCTTGGAGTTTATCAATGCCTTATGTATTGCTATAGTCTCCAAGAGTACTGTGGGTAATAGGAAGTAATTTGAGTACTGGTAAGGGACTCAATCACAGGTAAGCCAAACATAAACAAATAACCATATAAAAGTATCAAATATTTCTAAGAATTGATCATACTTTTACAGTTTAAATTGTCATGAAAAAATGTCCTGTACAAAAGTACCAACTGTTCATTATTGCAAGGTGTGTAGATGTTACTGTCAGTTACATAAGCCTAAGTACTAATAGGATCAACCCAGATTTATCATTTACAGAATCAGATCAGGATTTATGCTATTTGTTTATGATTGAAAGACGACAGTAGAGATCCTGACCTACTGGTATATGTTTGGAATATGGTGAGTGTTATACACTTTAAAAAAACAGGTGATTGCATAATACAGGTGACTTCTCACACAAGTTTGTGCCCAGCAAGAACATAAATGTTAAAACATCTACACGTCAAGTTCACTAAGTGATGTGGGTGAATAGTGGCATTTTAACATCACTGCTTCTGAAGCATGAGAATAGAAACATAAAGAAAAGATCAAATTGTCGTGGACATTTGTCAAAATACCCAATGCTCAGAATCAAGATAAGGTACTGAAATGGACCAAGGAAAGAAAAAGGCAAAATGGTGCTGTTAATCGGACAATAGAGAACAGATGAAATGTGCTGGGGAGATGTTGCATAGACTAGTGCATCTAAATGAAAAAGACCTTTTGCAGTTTATCTATGCCTGTACTAGTCACCAAGAGTACTGTGGGTAATAGAAAGTAATTTGAGTACTACTAATGGACTCAATCACTGGTAAGCCAAAAATAAAAAAATAATAGTAAGAAATATTTCAAAGAATTGAAGATACTGTTACAGTCTAAACTGTCATGGGAAACAATGTACTGCAAAAAATCAGTACAAACTGTTTATTATTGCAAGGTGTGTAGATGTTACTGTTACACCAACCTAAGTACTCAACCCAGATCTATCATTTACATAATCGATAAAGGTTTATGCTTTTGTTTATGACTGAAAGAGAGCCATAGAGATCATGACCTACTGGAACATTATGCTAAGCAAATCATGGTTTATGCGGTTTGGAATATGGCTAGTGGTATACACTTTAAAACGGGTAATTGCATAATACAGATGACCACTCAAGTTTGTGTTAAACAGGTCTCAAAACAATATAATCTCTCCATGTCAAGTTCACCAGTATCAGTGATGTGCTTGCATGCAATTGATGTTAGCACTAATTGATGCAGGTGAATAGTGGCATTATCACATCACAGATTCTGAAGCATGGGAATAGAAGAATCAAGAAAAGATCAAATTGTTTTGGACATCTGTGACAATGTCCAATACTAAGAATCAACAGAAGGTAATGAAATCGACTTCAAAGGCCAAGGAAAGAGAATTGTTTGTTGGTTTTAATGGCACTTTTAAGACATTATTGGCTATATCATTTGAAAGAAATGGGTGCCTTTCTCAAGGACACATAGAAGAAGTCAACCCAGGCTGACCTGGGCACTTATCAAACCCACGACCTTTGTTATCACACCCGCGAACTCAGCTACTGCAGCTCCTGCCAAGGAAAGATAAAAGCAAAATAGTACTGTCAAGAGGACAACTGAGGAGATGAGAAATGCTGGATAGAATCTGCATCAACTGGAGGGACTAAATAGAAAGGACTTTCTGTATTGTAATAGTCTCCGAGAGTACTGTGGGTAACTGTACGTAATTTGAATACTGGTAATGGACTTGATTACTGGTAAGCAAACATAAAAAAATAACCTTATTACATCAGATATTTTAAGGAATCTTTGTGGCCTGGTATCAGTTTAGTGCTGAAGTGATGCTGGGGAACAGAGATAACAAATCTGCACATGTATTTTGAATGCAAACAATTTATTCCCAGAATTTCGTTTGTACACTACTGAATAACTTTTTTCAAAATTGATATGAACAAAACAAAGAGAATATCAAGAAAAATACTGCAAACTTTTATTAAAGCTGGATCCAAATTTTTAAAATAAAAATAAAAATTAAATAACAAGACCAAAACACTGCCAATGGCAGCAACAGCCAGATTGCAAACAAATACTGTATTCATTTTTATTCAAAGTACCAATGTAGATTTGGTTCCTTTGAAAGACAGATTGAAACATCTTATGTGACTCTACAAGCAATAGTGTCCAACCAAAATTTCACTGGACTGTGAAACATAGGTCACAGTGACCCAATTGTCATTTAAAGGTGTAGTACTGCACATGTAGTACTGCACATGATGCATTTAAATAACAATTTATGTAACCATACAAGCAATAATATCAAAATGACATAAACACAATACCTAACCTGTGTTCACGCATGATGGAAGGACAGCCATCCATTGCAATCCATGCATTTTGTTTGCATTCAGTTTGCATTCCAGCTATCACCTCATTTTTGCTTACAGTCTACGAAATGCATTCTGATTTTGCATTTATCACTTCCCTTCAACATTTCCTTTAATTTCCTTTTGGAATGAAATGGGAAGCATTTACTGAAACTGGGTTTTCCGTTTTCGAGATTGTTAAAGGGAGAGAACTGTTGCTTTTGTATCTTGTCTTATCAAAAGTATGCCTTAATAAAAAAGCAAATGCATAAAATGCAAAAATAAATAAATTCAAATATAACTGCAACTGTGATAAATGCAAGCAAATTTAATTTCTTATTTCGTCTTGTTCAATCACCAGTGATGATGTAAGCACATCAGTGGCAGTTATGTCTGCCACTACAAGAATGATAGCACAGCTTGAAAGGATTCAAGAACTGTCAGTGTAAAGAATCTTCATCCTGGTTTCCCATGTGAAAGTCCTTTGACCATGGAAATTGACCATGGAAATTTTGTGGCAGCTTGAGATCCACTGATGAATTGCACATGCACTTCATGCCATTTCATTTATCACTAATCGCTCTGCATTCCACATTTTGAATTTGTGCTCTCACCTGCTACATCAATGAAAATTATGATACATGTATATTAAATAAGGACAATAGTCATGTGATAAATACAGTTATGAAGTAGTCTGTGACTGAAGAATTTGACTGACACTAATATATTAAAATCCATTCATGAAACACATTTATGTTTCGTGTCATTTTTATTTATCACTCACCATTCTGCATTGTCCATATTCATACTGTATTCATCACTTTGACTGCATTAATTCTGCCTTTTGTTGGCATTCATTCTACATTCTGTTTTAATTTCACAAGTAAAATTACCCACTTTCAGGTCTGCAGTATGATATGTGTGACCCCTTTCACCAGCCTGTGTACATGGTTTTATGTCCAACAAGACACGAAGTTCTCTGTCAAGTTCACCAGTATCTGTGATGTGCTTTCATGCATTTCATGTCAGTACTTACTGATGCTGGGGGATAGTGGCATTTAAATCATCAATTCTGTCCTCTTCGAAGATCCATTAAGAAAATTAATGCAGGGATGCATAGAGACAACTTTACTGAAAAATGGAACCAAACTTAATACAGGTGACATCTTACACAAGTTTGTGCACAGCCGGTCTCAACATTAGAATCTATGCATGTCAAGTTCACCAGTATCAGTAATGTGCTTGCATGCAATTGATGTTAGCACTAAGTGATGCCTGTGAATAGTGGCATTATAACATCAATGCTTCTGAAAATGACCCGAATCAACACAAGGTACCAAAATGAACTTCAAATGCCAAGTAAAGAGAAATACGAGAAGGTACGGTTAAGAGAACAACAAAGAGAGACCTTGTATGAACTTGTAGAACTAAACAGAAACAGGACTGTGTCTTGGTAAGTGAGTTGAACACTGGTAAGCTAAGTATCAAAACAATGACCTTACAAAAGCAGTGATTATTTAAAAGCAGCAAATATTTAAATGAATTGAAACTACTGTTTGTTGCCATAGTAAATAAATGCACAAAAAAGTACCTCCTATTCATTAGTTGTGCAAATTTCCTAAATTCTTGTCTATATCTGTGTTACAGAAGTAAGGGTATTAATAGCATAAACACCCACTTACTATTTATTTATGATTTAAAGAAAACAGTGGAGATCCTGACCTAAAACTAAAAGTCGATACATTTATAATGTATAAAACGTGCACAATACCATCTGCTATAAACAGTAAAATTAAAATAAAGGCTACGAAACTACAGTGAAAAAAATATCTGAATCATAAAATGTAATTTAAGTAGAATATAGACATCATATTTTTGTTAATTATATGCCACACATTCCAAAATAATGAAGTCTGAATAAAAATAGCATTATAATATTTTTGTAAAAATCATAATTAAGTACCTTTAAAATAGCAAGTAATTTCGAAGACCGACGGTGTACGATTCAGAATGGAACAGGCCCATACTATAGTAAAGATTCAATTAGACTAGTATATTTTTCAAGCTACTGGTCCTTCTGGCTACAAAGAAATTGATTTTAAATTCTAGGCCTGTCTCTTTCCTTCATGATTCCCAATATATATATATATATATATATATATTTTTTTTAAAAAGGGTTGTGAAATTTCACCATAACTTTTAGAGCCTTGAACACAGTTTATAAATCTGTGTTTAAGAGATATCACCAATGGTAATGTTGCCATATGAAAGGAATATCTCTCTATTTGCAGGTCTAAGCAAGACAGATTTAAATTTCATTCTAGGTTCAGTTTTCAATATAGACACTGATGTATGTATGTACAAAAGATGACATAAGGAAAGCCTAAAATATATCAAGCTTCCAACTGAAATGAATCCACCCGGGCTACAAACTTTTTTCTGAAGGAAGGATTGAGGCCTAAGTTTCCTAGCATTGGTAGAGTGCTTGTTAGGATATTTACAAGCACTAACTGATGTTGGGGAGCAAGGGTATTCGCCCAAAATTAAGGTATAGTAAATATCAAGCTACCAACTGAAATTATTCCATTACTGCTTCCACAATTTTGTTAAAGATAATGAAGGACTGCGGCCCAAGTTTCCAAGCATTTGGTAGTGATCCTATCTGGATATTTACAAGCACTAGCCTATGCTGGGGGATAAGTGAATTCATCCACTATGAAGAGATACAAAATATCAAGCTGCCAACTGAAAAGAATCCACCCAGACTACCAAATTTTTCTGCACAAACCTATACTAGGGGATAAGGGAATTCATTCACAATGAAGGAAACAATAATATCAAGCTGCCAACTGAAATAAATCCATCAAGGCTTCCACAATTTTTTCAGCACAAGGAAGGATTGAGGCTCAAGTTTCCTAGCATTGGTAGAGTGCTTGTTAGTATATTTACAAGCACTAACCTATGCTGGGGGATAAGAAAATTCATGCACAATGAAGGAAAAGATAATGCCAACGTTGGGAGCTGAAATGAATCCATCATAACATCCAAAATGTTCTCAGCACACAAAAGGACTGAGGCCCAAGTTTCCAAGCATTGGAATAGTGCATGTTAGTATATTTACAAGCACTAGCTTATGCTGGGGGATAAGGGGATTCATCCACAATGAATACAAAATATCAAGCTGCCAACTGAAAAGAATCCATCAAGGCTTCCACAATTTTCTGAACAAGGAAGGAGCGAGGCCCAAATTTCCTAGCATTGGTAGAGTGCATGTTAGTATATTTACAAGCACAAACCTATGCTGGGGAATAAGGGAATTCATGCACAATGAAGGAATACAAGTAATTGATCAGGACTTTCAAAAGTTTCTCAGCACAAGGAAGGATTGAGGCACAAGTTTCCTAGCGTTGACCAAGAGTGCATGTTAGTATATTTACAGGTACTAGTCTATGCTGGGGGATATGGGTGGGAAGTAAGGATATTCATCCACAAGGAAAGAATAGAAAATATCAAGCCGGCTGCTGAAAGGATTCCATCAGGCGTTCCAAAATTCTAAAGATAAGGAAGGATTAAGGCCCAAGTTTCCTAGCATTGGTCAAGTGCCTGTTAGGATATTTATGAGCACAATCCTATGATGGAGGAGTAAAGGTATTCATCCACAACGAAGGAATAGAAAATATAAAGGTACTAACCAAATTGATTCCATCAGGGTTCCCACAATTTTCTAAAGATAAGGAAGGACCGAGGTCCAAGTTTCGTAGTATTTGGTATAGTGTCATTTAGGATATTTACAAGCACAAACCTATGATGGGGGTTACGGGTATAATTCCACAATGAAGGAATTAAATATTCTAAGCACAAGGAAGGATTGAAACCCAAGTTTCCTAACATTTTGTAGTCTTCCTGTTATGAAATATACAGCTGTTAGCCTATGATGGGGATAAGGGAATTCATCTGCAATCAAGGAATAGAAAATATGTTTTTCAATGATTTTCTGAACACAGTGATAGAGTGAGGCCCAAGTTTCCCATCATTGGTAGAGTGCCTTTTAGGATATTCACAAGCACTATCTTATGCTGGGTGATAAGGGAATTCATCCACAATGAAAAATTAGAAACCTCCATTTTGCAAATGAAATGAAACCAAGAGCTTCCAAAATTTTCTTGACAGAAGGAAGAATTGAGACCCAAGTTTCCCAGCATTGGAAGAGTGTCTGTTGAGATATTTACAAGCACTAACCTATGATGGAGAGTAAGAGTATTCATCCACAATGAAGGAAAAGAAATAACCAAGCTGCCAACAGAAATGATTCCATCAGGGCTTCCACATTTTTTGCAACACAAAAAAGGGTTTAGGCCAAAGTTTCCTCAGACTGATAGAGTGCCTGTTATGCTATTTACAATCACTAATCATTGATGGAGAGTAACGGAGTTAATCTTCAATAAAGGAATAGAAAAATATCCAGCTGCCAACTGAAATGAAATGAATCCATCAGGGCTTCAAATATTGGTTGAAATGATTCCACCCAGGCTACCCAATTTTACTGAACACAAGGAAGGATTGAGGCCCAAGTTTCCTAGCATTGGCAGAGTGCTTGTTTGGATATTTACTAGCACAAGCCTATGCTGGGAGGTAAGGGTATTCATCCACAATGAAGGAAAAGAAAATATCAAGCTGCCAACTGAAATGAATCCACCCAGACTACCACATTTTTCTGAACACAAGGAAGGCTTGAAGCCCAAGTTTCTTAGCATTGGTAGAGTGCATGTTAGTATATTTACAAGCACTAGCCTATGCTGGGGGATAAGGGGATTCATCCACAATGAAGGAATATAAAATATCAAGCTGTGACCTTAAAGTAATTGATCAGGACTTCCACAATTTCCTTAACACAAGGAACAACTGAAGCCCACGTTTCCTAGCATTGAAATATTGCCTGTTAGTATATTTACAAGCACTAGCCTATGCTGGGGGATAGGGAATTCATCCACAGCGAAGGAATACAAAATATCAAGCTGCCAACTGAAATGATAACACCAAGACCACCACATTTTTCTGAACACAATGAAGGATTGAGGCCCAAGTTTCCTAGGATTGGTAGAGTGCATGCTAGTATATTTACAAGCCTATGCTTGGGGCGGGGGGGGGGGGGGGGATATGGGTATTCATCCACTATCAAGGAATACAAAATATCAAGCTACCAGCTGAAATGAATCCATCATGGCTTTCCACAAGTGCATGTTAGTATATTTACTAGCACTAGCCCATGCTGGGGGTGGGGTGGGGGGGTAGGGGGTGGTGGTAAGGGTATTCATCCACAATGAAGGAATAGAAAATATCAAGCTGATACCTTAAAGTAATTGATCAGGACTTCCAAAAGTTTCCCAGGAGAAAGAAGGATTGAGGCCTAAGTTTCCTAGCTTTGTTTGTATATTTACAAGCACTAGCCTATGATGGGGGATAATGGAATTCTTATACAATGAAGGAATACAAAATATCAAGCTGCCAACTGAAAAGAATCCATCAAGACTTCCAAAATTTTCTCAATACAAGGAAGGATTACTGAGGCCCAAATTTCCTAGCATTGGTAAAGTGCATGTTAGTATATGTACAAGCACAAACCTATGCTGGGGAATAAGGGAATTCATGCACAATGAAGGAATACAACAAACTGATAAGGACTTCCACAATGTTCTCAAGACAAGGAAGGATTACTGAAGCCCAAATTTCCTAGCATTGGAAGAGTGCATGTTAGTATATTTACAAGCACAAACCTATGCTGGGGGATAAAGGAATTCATGCACTATGAAGAAAAGATAATATCAAGTTGAGAGCTGAAATGAATCCATCAGGGCCTCCAAATTTTCTCAACACAAGGAAGGATTATTGAGGCCCAAATTTCCTAGCATTGGAATAGTGCCTGTTAGTATATTTACAAGCACTAGCCTATGCTGGGGGGTAAGGGTATTTATCCACAATGAAGGAATAGAAGATATCAAGCTGCCAACTGAAATAAATCCATTTGAGATTCAAAAATGCTCTGCCCCTCTATCGGATATTTTTCTGCCACCACCACTCCACCCTCCCCCAGCAATTGATATAAATTTGCCATACATGTCTTTTTATGCACAAACATATGCCTTGGGTTCAAGTTTAAAAAAAACACAACTTTTAATGCCTGTACTTGCTTCATTTAAAATGCTGCAAGCACAAATGTATGGCTTTTGCAAGACTTTTATCTTTTCTATCATCTTCAGCCCTATGCTAACCATGATGAATTTGAAACTAACTTCCAAGAATTAAGATTATGACAATAATGTCTATTGTGAACTGAACACAAAAATGAATAGAGCTGCGCAAATCCCATTGTCCGATGTCCAGGAGAAGTGAAATTCTTGGTCAGGCTAGTGAAAGCTTGTCTAGGACAGGTAAGATTTTGTCAATATAAAAAAAGTTAATATATCTGATTTACTACTAGCATGTAAAATAGTCTCTCTCAGATAAATCAATTGCTTACATAATTAAATTACTGTTAGAGGATAGTGCTGGCTGATAACTTGGTGACTACTCAATAACTCACTGTACTCTTTGTGGTCAATAAACTCTCATGACGGCTGTTCCAGTAAAACATATACCCCCCAGGGGGAAGGCACTTTCAAATTCAACCAACCCACAACAGAAGCAATTTTAAAAAATTATGATCCACTGTCTGATGTGTTTTAATCGAAAAACATTGCCCCCTACAGAAGCGTATTATTTTACATCATTTGGGTTAGTGGGCGGTAGAAGAGATTTTAATTTTGGGTTGGGGATAGAAGCTATTAAATGACAGCTAACCTGAGGTAACCTATACTGAATTCTTATATATCATGTAATCCACTGCCTTATCTTCATATTTTATAATCAATCATCATGTATTCTTATTTGTTTGTTTGTCTGTCGAGCATGTATGTTTCTAATACTGTAAAATCAAAAATTTTGTTGGTGTCCTATTATTGGTAGATGTTGTGGTTCAGTCACTTAATACCTACTAATTTAATGTCCATGAATATAGATTTTACAATAGGGATTTCTCTTATAATACAGAAATCGTGAATTTGTATTCCTTAGTAAACTGTCATTTGTTATGTCTATGTATGTGTGCATATTTCAGTGGTCGCTACGTTTTACTTAAATTTCTTTGTTCTTAGGCATGCAGATATTGATTTGCATGTTAGTTAAATCTTGTATTGCTTTAAATGTACTGTCAGATGCTGTGATTTCTGTTTATGCTTTCTCAATAAATAAATATATATTGCTTGAATTGTCAGAAAAAAAACAAATTAAATCCAGTGGAAGTGATGTCACATAATTTCTGCCTATGTTTACCCTATAATTTCTTGTAAGAAAAATACATTTTTAGTGACTGATGTCTTATTTTTATGCCTTGTTGCATGACTAATATAATTTTAAAAAAAAGAAGAAATATAGCATGTAAAACATTGTTACATTATCATCCCTACTGATCAGTCAGATTATCATCGTCATTGCCGATCAGTTTTCTACCACCATCAGGCCACAATAAATCAGTTCCTAGATTTTCATCCCAACTGCCCCTCACTGGATGTAGTTAAAATATTTGACACAATGGCTGTCGACTGTCCTGACAAAATACAAATTGTTTAAAAAAATAACTTTACAGCCCACCCCTAAGTAGATTGAAAAATGGATGAAACTCTAGGAATAATTTGTTTGATGCCATTGTACTCTTAAAATCAACATCACTGCAGTTAAATGCCTCTTGTCAACAAAAGCATCAGTGTTGCTTCTAGGATTTTTCAAAAGAGGGCCAACTCCCTGATCCCTTTTCCAAAAGTGGATCAATTCTAAATTCAATGAGACAAATTTGGCCCTCTTCCTTGAGAAATATGGGTCACACAAGAAAATATTTCAAGTGATTGCAGCCTCTTCAAAACAGGCAAGCACAAGGTTGTTGTGTGATTTATTGTATCTAAGCAATGTTTTTTAGCTTGTATACCTGATCTACAATCTACAAAATATTTACAAATTGTAAATGTGTTCCTTTTTGATGGTGTTCATGTATGTCAAGCATGGGTGTAATAAAGTGTACAGGTAAGAATGGCAGGTAATAAAGTGTACAGGTAAGAATGGCAGGTAATAAAGTGTACAGGTAAGAATGGCAGGTAGAAAAGAGTTATAAAGGAAATATGATTGAATTTTTTAAATAATTAAAACAAGAAACACAAGAATACAAACGTACGAAAGAAGCAAGATTTATTCAGGCCAGTAATTACCTGCTTGAAATTCTTTTTCATGGCTTCGGCCCATACAGCTGCCACATGATCAGCTGAATGTATGTGTCTGACTATTGTACTGGTCATATAGTTTGTGCATCCTACAGTAAAAGTGATTATTTTTCTGTGTTTCACAGTTTTCACAGCATCCCCATCTCTGACTTTTCTAACCACAACCATTCCCTGTGCCAGTTCAACTGGAACTTGTGCATGAAGTTTTGCTTAGTTGTTTGCACTTGCAGCATTGTTATATTCAAATCACTTGGTTCTGTTTCAACAATAGATTCTCTTTCACTGTCTCTTCATTTAAAATAATTCTGCAAAATTCTTTTCAATATTCTGTGCGAACTTGCATGTTCTCCCTGACTTAGCAAATGTCAAAGCAGCTGGCTACCATTTACGATATGGTGTACCTGTAAAATATTTCCCTAATTCATTTCCAATTCTGTAATGAGCTTCTAAGCAAGAAAAATATATAACAACAGATGTATCTTTTAATATTAGGCTTGAAAATAAGTGGACAGCGTGAGAACAGAATTCTGCTCAAGATCATAGTCTCTAAAGGTCAAGCTTGTCATGGACAAAAAGCATACAAGAATTAAATATCTTTTACACCGTTCCAATCATACAGTGCATGTGACCGCAAGAAAAACATCTGCACTCTGTACATTTTTCAGCCTATGGGAGTGTAATATGGGCATAAGTTCGTTTGGAGAAAGGTTTAAATAGTTTCAAGTTTGAAAAGATAGCAAAATTTATGTCTGAAAGGCCCCAATGAGCCAATATTTTGGTAATAATTATTACCAGAAAGTGAGGGATGTTCTTGTTGAAAGACTTCACTACGTGATATAAGAACAGAAATATATATCCTTTTCTATGCCATTTTGTCCAAACTCGTTCTCTTTTCATTAAAAAAAAATCCTGCATCCAATCACACTCTTTGGCGCATAGGTTCATTCAATTTGTATAAGCTTTTCATAAACCACAGTATTCCTGCATCCTAGAAGCAACACTGAGCATCATCATCACTGATGGTCTAGCAGGAACATGCTGGACATTGAATCCAGGTGTCATGGGTTCCATCTCCTACTTCTTGTCTTTCGTACGAGACTTCTACCCAAGGTCCGAGGGGCCTCCTTGGCAGATGCTTGTCTTGTGATCACTTGCCTCTCAACGTGTAGGTTCAAATCCCACTTGAGCCTTGTATGTGAGAATGTTGTCATTTACTTGCATTAAGTCAGTGGTGGTCTTTGGTGCCTGAAAAGCTCTTGGGGTCTTCTTCAACAGTAAAACTGGCAGCCATATATAGATTGTTTTGTGCCGAAAATGGCATAAAACCCATAATGATCTTCCCAACAACCTGAGGTCTCATCTCAAAATCAACCAACTAATCAACAGCAACACCAGCAGCAGAAGTATTGGTTTATCATTTGTGCGACAGCTGTACGAGTGTATCAACTTTTACCATAGTAATTGTCTTTAAACCTATGAATATCATCGATTATGTTTTTCTGACATTTATCTAATGAACAGTCATCATCAGACTGCAAACAGATTTATACGTTAGTAGCTTGTATCAGTTTAAGGGGGTGAGCACATGAGATGGAGAAGCCTTGAGTAAACTTGCATCACACACTGACGAAAATTTTACATTTTCAGCGCACTCAAAATTAAATGTTCTCTAACAATGTCTATTATTCTGACTAGACCAATCTATTGTAGCTTATTCAAGTTATATTTAGCCCTATCTGGAGATGTGCATAGTCTGATAAATATTTTTAATAAACAAATTCTGAAAATGCATTCATGTTTTGCAATGATGCATTTGGATTGATTAGATTCTTATTTTATTCAATTTATCTCAACCTTAAAGTGCTATACTCAGTATAGTTTTGTAGCACAAGATCCCTCAGTGCTGAATTGTTTGAGAAAACAAATAAAAATTGCACTCAAGTTTTAAATTGCCTGTATTTTAATTAGGCTTGTATTGTCCATTTAATTTCAAAATACCACGAAATAGGGGGTTGACCGGCATGCTGTCTACTTTGTCCATCCAGAATGTACATTGAACTCGTATTCAACATCATTTTTGGGTTCAAAATCACTATGAATATGTTTTACTGGAACAGGCCTGAGAATAAAGGCCCACTTATACTTAAAACTCCAAAAGGTCTCTGTGACTCCCTGATGAAGTGGGCAATCCTAATTAGAATGGGACTAGGGAGGGAATGCAGATTCAAATTTAAGTTTCATTTGGTGTATTAACAGTCATAAAATCAAATGGCAGAAAAAAATTCAAGACTCATATCAGGTTCATCACTTCTATATAATGACTCATTGATTTGATATCACAGTGGTAGTGTGCATTTGGACAAATATACTTAATGTAAATAACAGTTAATTATGATTGAATTTACAAATATCAAACTTTTCATATTCAGATTTTATATTAATTTATTGTTTAGTAACTTAGAAATATTGGCTAACATTTAATTATATTCATATGGGTTGAGAAACATTCAATGGCTATAACAATAACTGACAACTTGTGTACAAATCATAGAGAAACACTAAACTTTACAATATAACGAATAACTTATGAATAGAGCATTGAGAAACACTCAATGGCTTCGTAATCAAACTTGCACTCATTATTTTTATTCAGTGATTTCCTATTTCTATTGTACTGCAGTAAGTATTATTATTTTAATACAGTCTGCAAGAACACTTGACTTGACCTCACACAATCATGAAAAATAATGTCTGCATGGAACTTAACTGATTAGGCAAATATTTAAACTAAAATTCTTGATTTCTAAAACATAAAAATGAATGAGTAAAAGGTTTACATTATACAGATGCAAGATTTCAGAACTTACTTTTAGACCTGTCAAAAATTTACCACCGAAACATTCTTTTTCCTTGCAATATTTTTAAAGATATTGTGAAATACCAGAAAATTGCTGATTTGTACAAAAAAAAAAAAAAATCCAAAGATTTACCTTTTTTGCACAAAGGAGTGAAGCCCAAATTTCTTTGTTCACTGCCTTATATGGACTTCATAGTAAAATAGCAACAACAAAAAAAACCTCCTTTCTCACCGACTGTCTGAACACATAGAAACCTGACCAGGTCCCAGCACAGATGCTGACAAACCCTTATATATATATACTCCCTGCAGAATTCTGCATCTGGCAGAGAAAATTCTGCTGTTCGCTGGGTAACAACCTCAGGGAAAATTCTGCAAGCTCGTGCTCACAGGGGCAACCATACTTTGCTACTGATATCAACAAATCCACAAGTTAATAACTGTGATTAAAAACCTAGATTACTTTGTGTATTAGTGTTATTTTGTGCATACATCGAATAAATGTCTAAATGATCAAAATTTGCAATATAAAAAAATGTTTAGCTTTAAAACCGTTAAGCAAGATAACTACGGAAATGTTCCAAATGATACAAACATGGAAACAAGGGTGATACCAAAGATGGATTTACACATCAATTTATGGCCTAACATCATGAATTTAAACAGTTGAAAGGTAAATTTATGACCAATTTACATGCATGAAATATAAATGGGAATCATACCAACCATTGTTTGGCATTGGATTAACAGTTGATATTAATGAAGAAATTACTACGGACCGTAAATATTGACAACACCCACCCACCCTGCCTTACCACTGAGAGCTATAATTAACTAAATTTACATACAAAAAATTTAAGGTTAGATTTCCTGCACATTACATTACTATATTAAATATAAGAATAGTAAAGCCCCGCTATAGCACGAATTCGGATATAACACGATCATGGCATGGCTCCCGAAATTTCATATATTTTTTCGTACACGAAAAAATAAATATTTTTTTCAAAGTACAAAAAATATTGTGTACAAAATTAATTATCATTTTGGGGAAGAGATCATGTATGAATTCAGATATAATATGATCGTGGCATGGCTCCCGAAATTTTACAATAATTTCGCCAATTTCTTGAACTACTGCAAAGTTTTGTGCCAAAATAAACAAGAGTTTGATTTAATAATTTGGCAAGCTGTGTTGTATTCTTGAAGAAAAAGTGTCTTATGATTGCATCTTTCTTTATATGAATAAAGATTCTGAACATTTCTATTTGTGAATGTTGATTTCAAATGTGTCAGTAGTCAATCACTGCACTTTGATCTTAGGTTATTTTTGAAAGATGTCAGCTCATTTGAAAGCTGATAAGTGTTAATCTTATTAATTATTGATACATGAACATAAGTCATTAAGTCTTCTTTGTCTTCAATACATTCTGTGTACAATCGTTGCTCAAACAATAGCCGACATATGTTTGCTCATTCAACTGCATACACAGCCAAGCCAAACAATGCGGTGGTTGATAAAAGATTCTCACCTGAATTTATAAATCAATTAATTCAAGTCATTGATAATCATCAAAGTCAATCTCAAAGCTAAAGGTTGTTCAAACCATGCGGCAATGAACTATAAAACATAAAAAAACGAAAGCCGCAAACATGCACACGTGGCTTGACGGTGTTGTTGGACAATTGCCACTCAATCAGTTGATCACAGTGAATAATGTTGTCCAATCCCTATAAATATGACCCCATTGTTGATTAACAATTATTCTTGCTGTAATCGTTCAAACAAACAGGTGTCAGAGTTTTAATTAGTAGTTATTTACAATGGATAACAGTACATGGAAACAAAGCTTTTACTGTTAAAGAGAAGCTTGAAGCCATGGACAGGATTAAGTCCGGTGTTGAACAAACACAATTAGCTCGAGATTTAGGTTTGTCCAAAAACAATAAAGTATTCTCATTCGTAGCTGATAAAATTATAGTAGTATGAAATTCATACTTACACCGTTTATTGACTTTGGGACGTACACGTGCATACACACTGAACTGTAAATGTGCTTCATCATTCCTTACATTATTTATTGATTATTATTTTTTTTTGCATTGAATTTTTGATGGAATTATTATGGACTCACTCCTACGCATGCCATGAGATCAGTTCGTGAGGACACGTGTTGATCCTTTAACTATTCATGCTATACAATAGGCATGAACATATAAATGTACCAATGCATGGTTCTCTGAATAAAGTAAAATATTATATGTGCAATCTCTGTTTTCACTGCAGGTGTATTTCTCGTTTAATATGCATTGATTTAAGATGGTAACTGTGCCAATGAAACACGTTGTTTTGTGCCCACAATTTACCCCCCCCCCCTATTTTTTTTTGGCGCATGCATCATTTTCTTCAGTTAAATGACTTGGTTTTGTCTAGGTTGGTTATAGCACAGTTCGGGACATAGCACGATCTCGTTTTGTGGACCCGACCATTGTGCTATAGCGGGGCTTTACTGTACTTTCAATGGAAGTTATCAGCAAACCTAACAACTGCTGTCAAAGTTCAAAAGAACATCTACCAACATATGTGCTCCAAGTCCAGTGTCGCACACTGAAAGCTGACACTGTTTTGCATACCTCTGCCTCACCTGACAGTAAAGATCAAAAGGTGTCACTTGGCTACTTGGCTCTGCACCAATGCTGGCTTAGACTAGGAGATGATGGTTTAGTACAGTATGCAACCAACTACATCACTAACTTTGAGAAGGAATGGACCTCCCAACAATAGCAGTGGATACGGTTGTTTGTGTGTACAGCAAGTTGCAAAATTATCACATACTCAACAGTGCAAGAACTGGATTATACATGGCATTGAATCCAACTACAGACCTGCCAACCCTAAGAAGACTTTCTCAGTAAGGCAGTCAATGTTTTTCTGCAAGTTAGATCAATTTTCAGTAAGGTATAACACTTCTGTCTATTGCTACTGTCAACTTGGAAAACATGCATTTAAACAGTTCAGAAGTGTGATCTGAGGCTGATGCAGCAAAGGCCAACATTATGTTCAACTAAAAAGTTTGTAAAGTACACTTAGACCTTAATTACCTCTAGTACAGTTTCAGAAACTGCAGTTCCAAACCCCATGGAGCTCAAAAACTTCTTGCTTATTCTCCCAACTTGACACAATCTTTGGGTTTATAGTGAATTTCATGTGGCAATGGCTATCATCTCTCTCGCCACCAGACAAGCTCAAATGAACACAATGTCCAATAAACGTAATTGTTGCCTTTCCATGGTTTTCCCTGGGCAACCAGCTTTGAAAATCTGTTGCCCAGCAGATTTTTCTGGTTGCTTGGTAAATTACTGCAGCTGCTCCCATGACTGCTGTGATCACAATTTTTCACCAACTTTTATCGTCAGAGTCCAAACCAAAAAGGCACAATATCCTTCTATTCGATTTACAATCATGTAAAAGTTTTGTGCTTATAGTTTGACTTTGTATCTGATTCGTAATTTTACCTTCAACAAAGACTCAAAGAGAGTCAAAAAGTGCTTAGCTAGTTTTTGGACTGCTGGTTGTCAGTTTCTTTTAGAATTATCTTAGTCAATCCCTGACACATGATCCCTTGCTCAATCCAATGCACTTTGAAAGGATTGTTAGTCCTAATTGCACACAATACTTGTATTTTATATATATATATATATTTCACACAATACTTTAAACTCATCATCAGTCCTGCTAATGGAAAGCGTCAAAGAAGTTTACACATATATTTAATCTATCTGAGATCAACAAATAAAAGATAATTTCCTTTCTTTCATGGTGTCTCTTTGTCCATCAGCTTTCTAGTAGTTGGCCACCCCTGACTGATCCATATTTTATGTTTATCTAGTTTACATCATTACAGTTCACATTCCTGTTAATCTGACATTATAAATCTTGTGTCTAAACTATCAGGAGCTGTTAACTTGACATGTCGGATTTTTGTTTAGACATTACACTGCAAAGACAATTGTGACTAATAGGCTAACAGTAGCAACTGTCCCTTACTCTACAGTGAGAAACCATGATACATGTACTAGATCAGAAGCATTCAGTGCGTCAAGGTGAAGATGAAAGATACTGCTACCATATGTTGGTGCATTGACAAAAGACGAAAATTCAAAAGTTTTTAAGGGTCCTCCCTGCGAGGCTGGTAGTAAGGACTGTGATTACTTAATCAGATAATGAGCTGCCGACACATGTGGATTAGTGTGGCAACTTACTAATAGCAGTCACCCAACACTCAACTACAGAATTATATGGAGATAATTTGGGCACTCTGCTGTATGTACCCAGAGGGACAACTCAATGATGAAATGTTTGTTGCTGGAAAATATATAAATTCCATAATAATTTTTAACACGATTATTTTTCTTATTAATATTTTGGGGTTGCCTGACTGGGTTTTCACACCAGGAAAAATTATTGCTGGCATTAATTAGTTGTTCCGGTCTCCTAGGCAATGGATTTTTATACACCTGGAATAGACATATTCCCATTCTTTGACTGCATTTAATATGCTTGGCCAAAACTGCCAAGGAAAATGAAACTGATAATGTGATTCTTTGTCCTTGACAAAATCTGAAAATGACGGCTTTGTCCTGTAATTCTGACTGGTTTGGAAGCCATGTCAATCCCCCATTCCACCTGATCAAGTTAGCATGATTATGCAACCAGAGTGTTATCAATGGTTACATAGCTCACCTCTACTTTTACAAGTCTCCAGTAGCCATTGTAAACATTAACATGCAGGAAATACATTCAGACTAAAGTGAATTTAGCCCCTTTCATAACTAAAGATTTCACATTTTAACTTTTAATTATTTTAAAATTAAAACTTTTAATCTGCACTATACATCCAGTATTGTGCTGACATACTGTGAAGCCACCTACCTACTTACCCATCCATCCACCCACCTAGCTACCTACTGTGACAGGGCATAAAATACAAAAAAATAAAAAAGAACACAATCTTTATCTATATGAAAGAAGAGGTAATGTAATGATAAAGCCAGAGATAAATGTTCTTTGTTTATTATTAAAATCTGCTTGAGAAGCTAATATCATTGTCCACCCATAGAAACCAGACTTTAATGGGTAAAAATAACAGGCTTCAAGTAACCTTCAAAGATGAAATATAGGTCATGATAAGCCTCTTTTATTGTAAGGTTTGGTACTAACACAGACACATATCATCATCCATTTCATAATTCTAGCATGAACAGGGCCTGAGAAATCAACATTAAACAAACAAATTTGAGCAAGTCAGTGAAGTGTAAAATATGGGCCATAATTACCCATGACTGAAATGACGGAGTAGTGCTTATCAAGATGCATGCCCATATTTAATGATTCTAAATAGGTTTGTACTTCGCATGCCAAAAGCCTGTGAAGTCATGAGCTAAATGATAAAACTTCACCAAAGCCAGTAAAATGTGAAATATTGGTCTGAAATGAGTGTGTAGTATACACCAAGATGCAACCACTCAGGACGTTTCATGATTCCAGGTATAACAGTATTTATACAGTGTGCAAAAACCTCAAGCTAAACACAAAAACTTGACCAAGGATTTTCAACTAATGTACATGTATGTACAAAGTGATCCCCCTTAACCCCCTTCCTAGGTAGTAGGTGCTATGAAACCCACTCTAAACTGTTGCTTAGGACTTAGGAAGAAAGAATGTTTGATATTCAGTGCAGGTGTACATATGTATATGCTTCTATCTATGCCGACACTGATGCTGATGCCAGGGGTAGTACAATAACTTACATCCACTTCGTAGAGGTCAGCTAAAGAGCTCTTTATGAAGAGAAATATGGAAGTTTGTTTTAACATCATTTTTGCATTCTTTATTTTAGATCAGTTTCTAAAGTCTAATAAGGGCTGTAACTGAGCCCAATTTTGACAGATATGTGCGAAAATCAAACTTGACCTAAACTGTACATCATCCAAACATAAAGCCTCATAACAAAATTTGGGTTTTAAACATTTAAGTTCTTCAAAAGTTATTAATGGCAAGGAAAAAGAAAGATAATTATCCAAATTTTAAGTCAATCAATGGCTATGACTCTGTCAGATTTGGTGAGAAAAAAAGGTGAAAATCAAACCCAGATCTTCCTAAAATAAAGCAGAATATTTTATTTGATTTTAATCCATCAAGTCCTTCAAAAATAAATGAAGGTAAATAATATTCATAAAGAAAAGATGCACAGGACAGATGGATATGGATAACACAATATGCATCCTCTAAGACAGTGGTTTCCTAACTTTTTTTGATTGCGACTCAAGTTACCATCTTTTTCAACCCAAAATGCAGTACCAGTATAGGGTCGCAACCCAGGGTTTGGAAACCACTGCTCTAAGGTAATGACAAAAAATGTGCATGACATAGAAAGAAATACAGTTCTTATCATAATTAACGGCAAAGAGAAAGTGATAATCAACCAAAATTTAGGTCAATCAGGGGCCATGACTGATAGTGAAAAAAGAGGAAAAATCAATCCTAGATCTTAAAATGAAGTGGAATACTTGATTTGATTTTAATCCATCAAGTCCTTCAAAATTAAATAAAGGGTAAATAATATTAATAAAGAAAAGATGTACAGGACAGATGGACATGGATAATGCAATATGCATCCTCTAAGGTAAAGGCATAAAATATGCGTGACATAGAAAGAAATACACAGTACCTATCATATTTACTGTACCTGTATGGGTTTTTGGAGCCTCCTGTAGTTTGTCTGGTAATAGAATCTTTGAAGATCTGGCGTCTGTAAATTTTTTCCTCCACTGTACCGCAGGTGATCAGCCTGTAAATGACCACATTCTTGTCTTGTCCAATCCGAAATGCACGGTCAACAGCTTGGGCATCTGTAGCAGGATTCCAATTTGGGTCAACTACAGCAAAGAAACATTGCTTCAGCTGGACTGCAATACACTCAAACCCATTCTGAATGTCCCTTACATCAAAAATGCAAATCCAGCCCTACAAAACTTGCTTTTAGGAAATAAAAAGTCTGCAAGTCATCTGCCCGTACAGAGGGAGGTCAGTCAAGAGTGATCTCCCCTAGAATTTAAGGATTGGTGCCAAATTGTGTCGATATTACAGTTACTACTTAGGTTTAAAAAATGTAACAACGAGAAGGCTGGGAGGGTGTGCCTGTATTACAATTGGTGAAGCATTATTGAAGAAACATATTTTACTCCAAAATATTGGTTTCTTCAAATACATTACCCAATCACAATACATTAGGAGAATAGATAACAGGTGGAGGGAGTTACATCCCCTTCTCCGGGAGAAGACTCAATCTTGAGGCCCATAATGTAAGTGAAGCAGCTTCAAATTTTATGAGATACGGGATAAAGTTAGCATACAGACATGCCTGGACATGGCTTGTAGGGAAAAATTTTCCACCTACAAATCCTGCAGAAGTCAAGAGGCCATGTCGTTGTGAAGCTGCTGAACGACCCAGGAAGGTAACCTCCTGTGCCGCTGCTCTGGGTCCCACCAAGTCAAATTAAACCCTTTGGGATGAAAGGTCTCTAAGTAGAAGCTAGAGAAAGTTGTCTCTGACCTCCATCCCATTGCTTGGATAATGTCAGTTAGGGAAAAGTTACACTCAAATATATCTCACATGTACTCACTGCACTCCACTCACACTGTCAGTTAACTCAAAGATGTCAACATGTCAGGTTTGAAAGCAAGGCCTTTTTTTTATCTTACAGGAGAGGGTTGAAGCAATTTGTTTACTGGATGGTGGGAAAAGTAGTCATGTTATCACAGAAAAAATGAAGTTGCTTTTGTGCCAGTGTGACAGGTATAGCTGCCGTATATACTTGCTTATAAATCAAGCCCAACTGCACACTGCTCAGACCCAGATCTCCCATTGCATAATGTGCTGGCAGATATGTAATATGCAGTTTGTTCGGAGTAATCAGTAGAACAAACAACATAGACCCTGATCTGACAGTGCATTATCCAACTGCAGATCAGGGTCTATGTTGTTTGCAGTGGGACTCTACTTATATGAGAGTATATACGGTACCTTAGTGTGTCCTTGGGAAAGGCACTTAGTTCCCATTTCTTTGCTATGATATAGCAATAATAAAGTGCTGAAAGTGACATTAAAAACAAACTAACCAACCAACATCATCCACTTCTGCTAGATATTTCTAGCTTGAGAATTGATAGAGGAAACTACAGTAATTTTTAATAACTTTAAAATAATTTTTTTTAGCTTCCATGCATTTGGAGTGTAATTCAGGCTTGAAATTAAAATAATTGTTTTAGTAGGCAATAGCTCTAGTAAAATTTATAATATACTAGTCCTCTGTGATTATTGCTAGTTCCACCACCCTCATCCCATCCCCAGCTGAAAATAATAATTTCCTACCACTATTGTAAAATTCAAACTGCATCACATCAAACAATCAGTTAAAACTATTTCGCACCACAAACAAAGCTGTATACTAGCAAATAACTGTACAAGCCTTTCTTTCAAATAAACACAAAATGACCCAAAAACTTACTAGTTCATTTTTATTTTAGGCAAACAAATATGAAAGACATTAGAAGAAAACTGACTACTTTAAATATGGAAGACTCTAGAAGAAAACTGACTACTTTAAATATGGAAGACATACTGTTAAAGGAATGTATACTTAACCCTTAAAGAACTATATTGTTTTGCAGAACAAGATCCCTCAGTGCTGAATTGTTTGTGAAAAGAAATGAAAATTGCACTCTGCTTTTAAATTGCACGTATTTACTTCCTGTACATAATAGATACACAAACCCTATATGAAAAATGATTGTCGATGTCTGAACTTGATGATTAGCATCAAGTCACATATGTGACTTTGTCATATTTGCATGTACATGACAAATTACCTTTGTATTTCATCGGTATTTTTGTTCCTTTTTTAATGGAAAAGTTCAAATATGTCTAAGAAATACTATATTCTTTACTAGCTCAACGATATGCATGTGATGTCTGTTACAACTTTATATCCAAGTTATGAAAATCACAGGTATAGAAAAGGTAACAGTTTATCAACATCCACTCCATGAATGGCAGAGGTAAGTTTACACCCCATAGAGTCAGTAATAAATGTTCATGAAAACTTTGCACTTGTTGTTATTTATTCTAGTATATTTGTTTCATAACATGTCTACTTATGAGCTTACAGAGTTAACTATCGAGTTCATTACCTGTTCAGGTGTTATTCGAACTCATCAGAACTAATATCACCACTTTGTAATTTACATGTGTGTGGAATAACCTGAAACAATCAGGTACACAAAGCGCCACTTGGCATATCTCACTTCTGTTGGCTTTTTTTGGAATCCCTCCCTGTCCTTCATTCTCTTATTACAAACAACACAATCCCATGCAGGGCATGCTTGTTTAGCTCCAGATGCAGCTGGAATAAATTCAGGGAAATGACTCCCAATGAGTTGTTAAGGTAGCTCACCAGCAAATTTTCGTCCTCTCCTAGTAGGTTCAGACACATCTCCTGTTTCCTGAACCAATGCCTTTACCATCGAAACACGGAAATCATGGTGACTTAGGTTCTTCTTCACAGGTGAGAATTTCAGGTACAATTGATATGCATTTACAATGCATATATTCAACAGATGAAAAAGTAGTTTTCACCAAAATTTCTTGGATTTCCTTAGAATAGGATTGTATTGGTTAAATTAGTCACTTAAATCTACTTTTCCCATGTTTTTCACATAATCCACAATACAGGTGGGCTTCATTATAGGTGCATTTGTTGCAAAATCTGTCTTGCTGATGACTGTTACCTTTGCTCCATGAAAACTGTAGATCATATTTACATCTTGTTTGTCATGATATTTCAGCAGAAGTAAATTTTCCTTTCTGTGCAAAATACACTCACCCTGGTTTAGCTTTTTCTAAATGTTCATTGCCTCTGCAACATCTACCCTATTTGTTCGCAAGGTTCCACATGCACAGGTGTTTTGCAAATCAAGTTCATTAAAAAGTTCAGGTGAGGAATAATAGTTGTCCATTTATACTCTGTGTCCTTTATTCAAAAGAGCACACTTATAAAGCAAACCAATCACAATTTTTGTTATTTTACTCAACTCATCAACTTTTAGTTCTAGTCCTTCACAGTAATTGTCAAGGTCTCCAACTGTTTTACCAGTGAAAATATGATACCCAATACAATATCCACTGCTTGCCCCCCACACCTGAAACAGCTTTATACCAAACTTGTTAGGTTTGGCAGTGTTATAAACCCGGAATTTCATACAACCTTTCCAAAGGCAACTAGTCTCATCATATCTGCTGAATAAACCTTGGTAAATGCTTCTGTTTTTGTAATCATTGGGTGGATCTGGGGAAAGGGTCACCTTGATTGTTCTCATTGTCTGCCAGGTGTAAATTGCTTAGAACAGCAAGAAATGTATCCCTACTAATTTTTTTGGGTTGATATCACATGATCAGTAGCCCAGTAAGAATCAAAATCAGATTTATGCATCAAACCACGGCTAAAGTCAATGCAAAAATGAGTTTCATCTGGTCAGGTGTGACAGACTGCCATTTTCTCATGTGACTGTTCTCCTTCAAGTCTGCCCCATTTACTCTCTGATTTGCATAATGATTTGTTTGATTTACTATCAAATCCAATAAACTAACATAAAAATATGCCTTAAATAGTCTATAGGTTCGGTATTTGCCATCTCTACATTTAATTTGGAAATACCACTGGATTGACAGGCAGGCCATTTTTTCCCCATCCAGCCAGCAGTTACATCAGACTCCTGCACAACATAAATTTCAGGCTCAAAATCACTCGTGGGAACTTGCAACAAACACTTCTCCCGCTACAATAATCTCTTCTTCAAATCCTTCAAAATCATTGTCATTATCACTATTTTCAGCCAGAATTTGTTGAAAGAAATCACCATTGTATTGTGCGTCAGCCATTTTACGTTTTTTGTAGGTAGTGCATGTATATAAGTGAGTATTTGTACAACTTCTTAGCTAAGTGCATAGTAAAGTATGACAGAATGCTTGTTCTGGGCCCCAATGTACCAATCAAAAATAGTTTTACAAGCAGTCATGTCAAGTTGAAGTGATGGGATGTGTACATTGTTGCTTACCTGAAAAACGACTCAAGACAAGCACTGAGACCTCTACTGGCAGCATGACTTATATCATGACTAGCACTTAAAGGGTTAAGTATATTCATAGCTGACAATCTGCTGTCACATGTTTAACACCTTTAACAAGCACATATTAACATCATTTCATTTAAATATTAAATTGACAAGTTTTATTTCATATACAAAGTAGTTTTAAATTGGCAGGGTCAGAGTTTGAATTACATTATAACTATCACTCCAATCATAAGTTCATATAAAATAAGAAAACTGGCTGGTATTATCGTTCCTAGACAATGATGAAGATTATATCTAAATTTAACCAATTACCATGGCTAGGATTGATCTAGATTTGTGAAACCTATTTTGAGGCCACTTATTATGAGATTACTGGTAGTATTCTATGCATGACATGTGTATGTTATATGAGATTACTGGTAGTATTCTATGCATGACATGTGTGTTATTATGAGATTACTGGTAGTATTCTATGTATGACATGTGCGTGTTATTATGAGATTACTGGTAGTATTCTATGCATGACATGTGTATGTTATTATGAGATTACTGGTAGTATTCTATGCATGACATGTGTATGTTATTATGAGATTACTGGTAGTATTCTATGCATGACATGTGTTTGTTATTATGAGATTATTGGTAGTATTCTATGCATGACATGTGTTTGTTATTATGAGATTACTGGTAGTATTCAATGCATGACATGTTTGTTATTATGAGATTACTGGTAGTATTCTATGCATGACATGTGTTTGTTATTATGAGATTACTGGTAGTATTCTATGCATGACATGTGTTTGTTATAGAACAGATTTAGCCATATTAATCCAGACAAGCTTTCAAGTTTAAGCACAGTGAGAAGAACTGACGCTTTGCCAGATGCATAGGTCTTGTGAAAAATACATCGCCACCAGAGCTATAATAATTTTGAACACTGTATCCATTTGATCCTCCTAGTAATTAGAAACAAAAATGACTTACAAATTATCACTCGATCTGCAGCTGTTAAGGTTATCCCTACTCCACCAACCTGCAAGTGAAAAATAAAGAAGAAATATTGGTCTGTTCCATTGTTTTAATGAATTACATATATAATAGTTGGGATTTGTCACTGCTAAATAATATTGTTATGGTGACAGAGCTAAATGTTGTGAAAAAGTATAAGTATTCATAACATCACATTTTGATGCTAATCAGCAAGTGTGTTAAGTGATAAAAATGTTTTTATTTTTCTAAGCAAGGTAGTAACTCTCTTGGTTTGTAACAGAAATGGTTGGCGCATTAAAGGATATAAAGTTCCCCGAGTTATTGAAATCCTGGAAATGTTTGAATTTTGTGAAAGTATTTTCACAACTTGGAAAAGTAACTGAAAACAAGGACTGTAAGAAGAATCAGTGAAAAGTTTTGGAATTTTATTCAGAGATGCAGTTTTAGCAATATAGACTACATAAAAAACTTTCTGCAATATTTTCTGTGAAAATGTATACTATGCCCAATAAACACATGTACTTGGAACCTTTTCTCACAACCACTGAACAGCCATGGAAATTTTAAAAAATAGTACATTTTCTCAGCAAAAGGATGCCAAAACAATGTAACTGGTTTGCTTTCAGGATAAAGCATTACACAAATATTATTGATAGAATTGGCAAAGATCATTAAGCCAACAAGAGTGCGGTGTATAATTAAACAATATTTATAAGATGGCAGGTGAAAAGAATTGCAAGATGGAACTAAACACAAGTTTTAGCAAACACCAGTTCAGCATGGATTAACTGGATATTATGTAAATCATTTTTAACATGAACATGCAAATTCCAGGAATTGATGCCCCCCGCTTGTTACTGGAAGCAGGGGAGTGTAGTTTTGTAGAGGAAATGGCATGGCAACAATGGTAATATAGTAAATTTAATGTTTTCCCATTTTTTAGGAAAAGCGAGGGACAAATATGCATGTAATATATATTTATTTAGCAGACATGATTTTGGTACTTGAGAAAAAAAACTAAAATTGTGAAGGGGAGTCTGGGGGTCCTCCCCAGTGATGTGTCAAGGGACAGCACCCTGATCACGGGGTGCAGGGAGCCGAAGGCTCCGACCAAAAATGCATTTTAGACTCTGAAGGCATACAAAACTGTTCCTGGTGGCCGTTATTATCATAATATTTTGCAAAGTTGTTACTTCATTCCAACAAAGAAAAAATAATTTGAAAAATAGCAAATTTACCCAACTTTAAACAATACTTGAAGAATTTCACAATGTTCATTGTAACATCAACTTGTTCTCCAAAAATATTAGTGCTGAAGTTATTACATGTGCATGTCAGTGTTCACATAATAAATCAGTCACAATAATTTGTTCATTTTTGCAGCACATATTACATGTAAATCACTTTTCTCTTCTCATACCAAATCTGTTTTGTTATTTTTCTTTCATGGTAGAAGTTTTTAATTATATACACACACTGTATAAAAATATTACATAAATTTTCACTTGCATTTCCCCCATTGGACACAAACTGTTGATACTGATGTGCTAGTCTTGCTTTTTTTTGCAGCTTTGGCAAAGATTTCTTTTGCTTTCCTTTTCGCACATTCTTTCTTAAAATACTGTATTGCACTTTTTCCTGTTACATTCAGACCATATTTGATGTTCTGTACCGAGTTGTAGGTTTCTATGTTTATCCTCCCTGATTTGGAATCAATAGTATCATTCATGCCATTGAAGGATGATTCCACTTGTGGGCCATGAAAACAACACAGTAAAGACATGGGTATTTGGCAACAGTATCATCACATCCCCACCAGTGATCTATACATTGTCCCTCCTTAAATTCTGGAAGAGAATCAGTTTGGACTTTTCTAACTTCCAAATCATACTGGTCCAATTCCTTCTCATTTAACACATTAGATGCTACTGTACAATAGAGTTGGTAATAGTAGCTCAAATCTTTCTGGCAAAGATAGCAAAATGCTAGTCCTCTGGCATTTAGTTTTCTTGCAAATTGACCTACTATGTTCCCACTGACTTTGCATTCAAGCCATTCTAATTTTTTTTCAAACCTTTATTCAAACTTTTTGTGTTCGTGTCTCTGGCAATAATTTGAGATGCCATGTTTGGAAAGCCTGCTTATTTCCATCAATTTCCGCTACACAAAGATTGATTGGACAAGTAAAACATTTTGACCAATCAGAAAGCTCTTTACTGCAATCGTCTGCTAAATAATATACAGAACAAATTCTATCAGAAGGATCATTGCGGAATGGGACCAGACAGTTAATGAAAACCGGGTCAGAGTTGATATAAATAAATGGACCATATGGAGAAAAATCGGATTCAGGTCAGGAGAAAAGCGGAATTCCGGTTTAAAATGGGAAAAAATCATGTCTGATTTAGGTGATAATTTGAGGACATGAAGACATTAATAGTGGTTTTACGGTTGCAAATTGCATCCAAATTTGTAACACAAAACCTTGATGCCACTGCTGCCATCAACCTGAAAGGTAATACCTATTTCTCACCCATGTTATAGAGAAAGTTTGCAGAACTTTGATCCTTAATTTTCTTGCCTCAGGTCAGTCATATCAAGTCACTTGTCTTGATCTCTTCATAAGAAGCACATGTTAATATGCTTCAGCAATTTGTAACATTGGTTACTTACAGCCCTCAGCTTTAGAGCATTGAAGATTACTCACTAGAATTAACATAAATTTATATTATATTAATAATTCAGAAAAATATAACGATAAGAAAATGGCCGAGACAACTGTTCTAGGGTTGACACCAAGAACTGGGAAATCCCACTCTATGGATTACATTATATGTCATCTACTTGGTACAGCCTCCTGGAGGACAAATAATGTAACCATACAATTGGTATTTCCTTGTCTCAATATCTCAGAACATAAAGTCTATCAGTCAATATCCTCAAGCTGGCTCAACAAGCATGTTCGAGACGACACATATAAGCCACAGCATTCTTATGCCCAGCGCCTTCATTTTTAAGGGGAGATAACTCTTAATGTGACTATGAGATACTTGTGTGGTCAGCAAGAAGACTGAGTAGGAATCATCTGACTGGAATTTTCTGATCCGCTGTTCTCTGTCTGCAACTTGGACAACAGTCCCATCCAACCGGATGGTCTTGTGGCCCTGAGAATAAAACAAATGATAAAATGAAATATTTGTATCTGAAAAATGCAAAATTGAACACTATAAATCATATAACAGTAAATTTTTAAAATAATCATCTTCTTTATAATAATACAATATCATACTTTTGATGAAAAACTAAGTGAACATGCATACTGTCAATTCGCTATTTTTTGTGAAGTACCAATTTTTATGGATTTCATAGTTGCTTCAAACCTCAAATATAAAGACCTAATTAAATGATGATCCTTCAGTGGAAACAATTGGACCCTTCCACAGTCCATGAATTAAAGTAACCATTTATGACTAATAGCAAACTTTAAAGTTAAAATTATAGGATATTCGTCTCCCGATGCCAATGTTGTTGGTAACAACGTGAAAATTGCCTTCATAAACTGATCATTACATTACCCAAATAAGTCAACAATATGGACAAGTGTCAACCCTATTAAGAAGATTTTTGTATCCATAATCAGTGCTCAAAGAATTTTTTCCACGAAAAGGCCCAGGGCAAGTGGCTGAAAAGAACTTCCAGGAATTCAAGATAAGACCATTCTTCCTTTTAACTGTGGATTGTTGAAACCATCTTTGATATTCTTCAGTGATAACAAAATTTTCAAATTAGCTGCTGAGGTGGACATACTGGATGTCAACTTGGCACAATTTTCATTTAGGACCAACAAGGCATCATTGACGGACAATGGACAAGAGACCATCCCGTAAGCTCTTCTGGTCTAATACCAGTAGAGCTAAAAAAATCACTTGCCCCAACTCATAATCCACTTGCCCAACAGAGCCATATATTTTTTAACTATTATTTAGATGCAATGTTGAAAATGGTATACTTTTAATAATTTTTTTTTTTAAAGCCTTAAATTTAATAATTTTGTGTGTGCATTTGCCTCTCAATATTGTGTACTTAAGAAATAAAATTATGTGACCTTGTCTAACTTTTGATCTGATTTTATTTGATTAAAAACATGTATAAAAAATGGTACTACTTGTTTTTTAATAAAAGGTCTTAATTAAGCACAAGTAGAACTTGTAAAACACTCACAAATTCCAGAATACACATACAGAGTAATACATACAATTAAGATTATTATCTATAGCATAATCAATTGCTTTTATTCAAGTTTGGTGATGACTTCCTTTGATGAAGGGTGCATTATATTTACTGAAGATTGTAGCTGGCTTGCTTTGATGAAGGGTGCATGCGTTATTGAAGTTGCCATGAATTTGTTGATGTTATGGCAACATTAAAGCCTGGTGTCAACATCAAATAACTGCAGAACAAAGTATGGGAAACAAAGGATTTGTTCAAGTTGGGACCTAGGGCTTCTGTTGACATATACATTTATATTTTTTATCTCGACATCGACATAAGCATGACAAGTTTGGTAGTAGCAAAAGACCATGGGCCAAGGACTTTGCTTTTTTGTTGACATAAGCAATGTTGGACTGGACCAAAATGTGGTTGGAATTCAACAAACAGTAGTAAAGTTATGCTGTGAAAACCAAAGTTGGGATAACAGGCAATCAGAGGGTATAACTGAGCTCAAGAATTGATCAATATAAAGCTGCATGCTCAATTTAGTTCAACTCTAATAATCCTTGGTAAAGACATGCTGCGGAAACAAATATAAGGGGCCATAACACCTCTAAATGATGACACACAAGGCCAGAAATTAAACTCTTTTGAGGTCTCAATATATTTCTGCATACCAAATTTGATTAAAATCCAACAATTCCCAGTGAAGATATCTTTCAGAAATGAAATTGTTGACAAGCAGACAGATGGACAGACAGAACTACTGATCGATGGATGGACATGATTACTATAGGACTCCAACAACATCAATGAGTGGATACTCAAATTAGACAAGGTAAACTAAATACTTGATGTTATGGCAAATTCATTTGTGTAAATATGTTTAGATAAATACAATTAAAAATGTGGTTGTATATCAGTCTATATTAGGTCACAATTGTGATAATGTCAGAGCCTCTAGTGAAAAGAAAGACCATGTACAAAAGTTTATAATATCTGAACAAGAGGCTCCAGTGGATCTGAGATCAATCACCTGGCTGACATCTACCTAAGAGGGCACTTAGCTATGAATTTGGGTTAGTATGATGCTTCCAGACATTTTTAAAGGTTTTCCTACTTTAAGTAACAGCAGCCATATTTGATGACAGATTGGCATTACAGTAAACCTGTCATGAGCGGCCTCTGCTATGAGCGACCACCTGTCATGAGCGACCACAATCGTAATGCACGGATCGATTTTATTATATAAACGCACTGTCGTGAGCGACCACCTGCAGAACGCGATTAGCGACCGCGATTTCTTGGCAAAATATGCATTTCGACACTGCTATGAACAACCGCATCACAAAACTGAACTTTATTTAACTCTATGTAACCACGACCGCTTAAGAAGCAAAGACATTAAAAACAAAATCAAAAACTTAAAAACAAATTAGACTGGCTACCGGTTTCTTGAATTGTACAGCTCATGCATGTAGTGTCATATGTTATAGATTGTAAACCAGACTAGAGTACATGCCGAATGCTCATTCGGAAATACCTCAGCTATTTCTGCGAGACAAAAGTATAATCCATAGGATTTCCCGCCAAATTGCGTATGGCAGCTTGTTCTAAAATAATACTGCTATGAACGACCCTATCGCGAGAACTGAGACAAACACCACTGACGTTTGTTTTATCCTTTGTAACAACGACCGCTTCCAAAGTAAAGACTGTTCTAACAAAAAAAATTATAAAAACAAATTAGACTGGCTACCGGTTTCCTAACTTTTGCAGGTCATGCATGTAGTTTCCTTTGTTCTGGACTGTAAACCAGACTAAAGTACATGTCACTAACTGCCATTGTAGTGCCAAAGTCAATATAGCGGTCGCATACATCATTTTTCTTTGGAGTTAATCCGTAATGCCTGGGGTGAATGAGGTCTTTGTCTTTAATACCAGTAGGTGAGAATCGTTTTCCGGATTCGATTGTCATTGTGAAAGGCTTGTGTTGTTTGTTGGGGTGTTTTTGCTGTTACAGAGATTAAAGCCCACACACCAAACCGTCATATGCTCATCTTAGTGCAGCTGGTTACACCCTCTGTTTATAGAGTTAATCCCTTTGTATCGTCGGTGAATAAAGTCTTTGACTTTTGTCTCTAAATAAATTTATTCTGTTTCTGGATAAATTAATTGTGTCTTTTTATTTCATTCATTGGTACATATACATTGTATATGTATTCCATTATTTCCCCAAAGCCTGATCAAAACCGCTACAGTCGTTATTACAATTGATCCCTTATAACATTAACACCTAGCACTTTAATAACAATGGCCGAACCTCCAATGAAAAAGAAACAATTCTAACATTGGAGGAAAGAATTAATGTAATTGAACGAAGTGAAAAATGGGAGACCGTTTGCTACATAGCAGCCACTTGAAACGTTGGTAAAACTCAAATTTAGGGTGTTATAAAAGACAAGGAGTCAATTAGAAACTAACTCATTTGCTAATACATGTACTAGTACATGTACGTGTGATCTTCAAATATAAATGTGATTCATGTTTAATGATAGATGTATATCTTTATTACTATTTAAAATTATTTTCAGATTAATGCATGCAATATTTTAACAAGAACTATGAACAAAGAATACAATAAATGTACATGATTGTGCTTATTTTTCCCTCTTAAACAGTGCTGAATTTCGACCTTGGAAACTGGTCTTTTTGTACAAACCTGTTATGAGAGACCACCTGTCTTGAGAGACCGCTTTTTCCTGGCAGAGAGGGCGGTCTCTCATGACAGGTTTTACTGTACTTGTATATAAAAAAACAAGGCCTTCATGCCAGAAACATTTTAGTCAAATTTGGCTTAATTCTGTTTAGCAATTTGTTTTTAGAAGTCATTGCTTAAAGGCTTCTTTGTTTTTGGCAATGAAGATCATACCAGATGATGGATCAGTATCATTTGTACAAGTGTAAAAGGCCTTCATAGACAAATTATGTTCAGTGATTTTTGAGAAGTCGTTTAAAGGTTTTGATTTTACTCTTAGTAAAGGTGAAATATCAGGGTGCAAAAAACAACATCTTACCACACCTTTTGCAGCTTTTTTTTTTCACACGGTAAAACTATCAACAAATGAAAATTTTTTGTACCCTGTTTTTGATGACTTTTTCAATAATATCCAGCATTTTGCGTGATTGAGAGAAAATGAGGCAGCGATGGCCTTCTGACTTGATTTGGTCAAGCAGCTTGATAAGAAAGATCATTTTTCCCGAATGGTTGGTAAGAATATCATCATCAATGTGATGAATACGATTTGCAGCAGATTCATATCCCTCTGGTGCTTCCAATATCTCTTCATCAATGCTGAAATTTGAAAAGAAAAGGTTGATTGTTTATTGCATGAGTGTTTATTTCGTCTGAAAGGACTGGAACAAATCATGCAAAACTATCAGTTTATTTTAATCTGTGCCAATACAAAATCTGATTTTAAGCACGACATATTTTGGAAAACTCTTTAAGCTGAAATGTTTTATTGCAATTTCTTATCAAGATATGAAAATCTAGAAAACCTGTTTAAAAAAAAATACATTAACAAATGAACAAAGACTTACTGTAAGCTACATGGTCAGTTAATGGTATATTTGGTGTAAAGGGAGAGTACCTATTTTCTTCAATGTTTTTCTGTCCTATCTCTATAACTCCATAAAATAAACCCCTTATTTTCACCCCTTGTCAGATTCAAAGGAAACAATTTCTAAAAGTAACATGGCCGTAAATCGGTCAAAATAAAAAGCCTATTACCAAACTTAATTTCAATCCTTGAAGTCCTTCAAAAGTTCTTAAGTACAACTAGAATTCAAAGTGCAAAAGCCTACTTCTAAGTCAAATGTGCTGTAACGAAGCAAATATTTGCAGACATAAGTGAGACTTTTAAAATTTCAAGTCCCAAACTTGGATTCAATCCATAAAGTCCTTCAAAAGTTACTGAATGGAAAAGTAATTCATGATGCTAAAGTAAACTTTAGTCAAACAAGGACTGTAACTCAATTACATTTTGATAGAAATACTGTAGTATCTTTTATTTTTGCGGGTTTCAATTTTCGTGCTTTTGAAAAAAGATATTTTGGTGGGTACTTAAATTCATGGTTTTGCCTGTCAAAGTTTGCATATTTTGTAGGTATTTCATTTTGTGGGTTAACCTCAACAAATACTTCAAATAAAGAATGCAAAAGAACAAAACTATGAGGACAACAAGCGATAGTCGCTTCAATGGTTAAAACACTACTATAACCTGTACAAATCGAACACCTATCAACATCAGTCACTTACACTCAATATCAAAGGGAGCTGACGCAGCCAACAGCACTAAACTAATTGGTTATTAAAGTACACGTGCATGATCTCTTCCTTAAAACACTGTCCATAAAGTTGCACTATCAATTACTTTCTGACAACCAAGGCATTAACACAGTGGTTTAAGAGCGGTAAAAATCAACTTAGATATCCATCGATTTGGATAATGTCATCATTCCGCATGTGAACCAAGCATGTGACCAGATGCCCCTTGCTCATGTCAATTAGTAAGTAGTGTCAATATTTGATGTGTTTAGAGACCATCAAAGTGCAAAGATGCTAACTAAATTGAAAAACAATGGAATCACTCGTTTGAGCCTGCCTTATGTACGAACCAACTTCAACCACCAGACTTTACTTAAAATATAGTCAATGAGCTGATTGATGCTGAATGGATAAATGTGGCTCACACAAAAATGTGTAAAAGATCGGACCTAATTATTGATGGCTTTGAGAATACTGGACTTGTTTAATTCAACAATTTCAGGATTATTTGCCCAACAAACATTTATGTGTACCAGCCAACATGACTGACACGGTGTTGATTCAGTGGGTTTGTTCGAAAATCAGTGAAGTGTGAGCTTCAATATTCTGCCATAATTAGTGTATATACACAATGTGTCATTAGTAATTGTGCTTCAAGCAATAGTTTTATTATTTTACGGTCATGTTGTTCATTGGGATTAAACATGCCTGGATAAAAATAAGATGTGCTTTCATGACAATTTCAAGTTTTCTACAACAATTTCATTTCAGTGAAGAATCAATTTGAATAAGTATTAAATCTAATTTTCATTTATAGTATTATTTCCTATTCGTACAATCATTTCCAATAATAACGATGTTTGAATACCTTATGCGTTTTCTCGTTTCTCTCTATCCTTAATTATCTCACAACATAATGATTTAAGGCAGTGAGTGGAAATTACAGCCAATGGATACCTTATAGAAATGTATGCATTGAAACAATATAAAATACTTCATTTATCTTTTTTAAAAAGGATGAGAAAAAAAACTGACATGTGTAAAAGCTTATATTTTTAACCAGATTACAGAAATGTTGATTTATCAAATAGCTTTGTTGATCTATAAGAATGAAACACAGTAAAAAAAAAAAAAAAAAGGAGGGGGTGGTGGCTTCTCTATCATATGTGGCTAATTTTTCATTGGGTCTTTAAATTTGTGGTTCTGGGCAACAAAAAAGTAACTGAAAATTGAACCAGATATGTTTGTAAATGAAAAGCCCTATACTCAAGTTGGTTTCAATCCATTAGGTCCTTCAAGAGTTATTAAAAGGAAACAGAATTCATGATGCAAGAGGAAACTTGTACCGTATATACTCGATTATGAGTCGACTCGACTCGACTATAAGTCGAACCCCCCCCCTTTTCATGGCTGCAAAAAGCCAATTCAGCTATGACCCTCCTATAAGTCGAGGTGTTTTTTGCAAATTAAATCCGTCTGCAAGGGGTGACATGTCATCACTGAGTCAGAGCTGCACTTAGGAAAAATAAACGAGCCAAACCGGCTAGATAGATAGACATGTAGATAGATAGGACAAATAAAAACAAAAACCAATGTAGAATAAATACAATTGTATTATTGAGTTGAATATGTAAAAATAAATTTACAACTTACATTTTGTCCATCTTCGTGTAATGAAATCCATATAACTTAACATTTTTAATCCATTTATATGATAAATCCATGAATTGGATTATAGGTCACATACATGTATAAAATTGGTATAATATAAATGTCACTGTCTAATGTCCTCTGGTTCAAAGCCCAAGAATTCATCCTCATCATCAGAGTTACCAAACAAAGTCCTAAATTCCTTCAATGTCATCCCGTCATCGTAAACATCGTCCAACTCCGATTCTTTCTCTTTACTGTCATCTGCGGGTGCTTCGGTGTTGGTCTTGTCACAAATTAAATCACTGAAGAGTTCGTCGTCCTCCATCCCACCATCCGGCTGAAGCTTTAAAATATTCATCGCCGTTATCCTTGACAGTAGAAAGGGCCTTCAGTCTAATCACGTTTCTAGTGACTGCATGCCCATTTTGACGCTGCTCTAGAACCCACTCACTGAAACTAAACTCCCAGTTTGCATAAGGGCTTTCCATTACTCAAATTTTCTTCAGATGCCTGGCACTATCACCTATAACTGACTTTTTCTTGCACCAGTCACGCACCTGTTTCTCTGACACATCAAATTCACGTTCTGCGGCGCAATTGTTATTTTTCTCTGCAAAGTCTATAACTTTTAGCTTAAATGCTCCATCGTACGCATTACATTGTCTTTTCCCCATATTGGTGAAATTACCTAAGTTTAGCTATTCATGATGTATGATATCTAAGTGACAAAGTACACAGTAACTGAGAGAACACTAACAATTCATAAACTTGGACCATTATTTATGTAGAGACTCTGTGAGAGCATTTGATTATACAGTCTTTGATATCTCATTAAAGGGTCGCCGCAACTGAGCAGGTGTCAGTTGTGTGGCATGATCAAAGGGACTCAACATGACATTGAACAATATCAAATGCGCGGCGTGATCAAAGGATTGTCCACTGGGGAAAACAAAGCAGTGCTACTTTTACAAGCTAAGGGATTAAGGTCATAATTGTCAAATTAGTATCTCGATCAAAAGATTGTGAACTTGGAAAAACAAAGCATGTTTGCCTTTATAAGCTGAGGGATTAGGGTCTGATTTAAAAAATATTTGTATGTCGCGCTTATAAGACCGTCATGAAACGGATAAACACAGTGCATACCATATATGCATTACTGCATAGGAATAGTGGCATGAAAACGTAAAAATATACGAATTGACAGTATTTTTATGTACTGCAAACATCTTGAGTTTCCAACATTACCCCAAGATTTTTATATTTTTTTAATGTTGCGCTTATAAGACGACCCCTACTCTGCATGAGTCGAATTCTAAGTAAAAAACGTCGACTTATAAGCGAGTATATACGGTAAGTCAACAGGGGTAGTTACTCAATCAAATTTTGAAAGAAATAGGTGAATCAACCCTAAATCTTCTTAACATAAAGCCTGAAGCCCAATTTTGTTTCAGTCCTTCAAAAGCTATCCAGTGGACATAAAATTCATGATGCATGAGAAAACAAGGACCATAACTTAAAACTCAGAAACAGGTGAAAATCAAACTTGACCTAGAGCTTCTAAATATAAAACTTCATACTAAATTTGATTCCAAGCCATTATGTCCATCAAAAGTTATTCAGTGGAAATTATATTTATGACTAGGGGACATGATGTGGTGTGACAGGCAGAATGGACAGGAGTTATACAATTTGGCAGGGGCAAAGAACCTAATCTCAATCAAATCTAAGTGAAACAAACAGAATCCATCATCATAACAGTTACCCTAATATCTGTGGATAATCCTAAGGTCTTAAAATACTCAGCTTATTAAGGGTTAATTTACAGGTATAGACAAGGGGTAACAAAATGGCCATATCTTCTGCATATATCTTATAAATGAGCTGAATTACCAGTTACTCATTCAGTGTGTTGGACATCTGACAATCTTACATATACTTATATGTCCTTTTTCCTAACATAAACTAAAAAGAAAGATAGTGGCAAGAAAACCAACTTTTATTATCATCTTCACACTTGTTTCTAAGGACGTAATCAGATAATGGTCTACTGTTTGATTTAACGAGCTGTGTATTTACATTTTGTATAGTGGATTTTTGAGGTTACAGAACAGGCTTGAGTATGAGAAGATTATGTATCAATCAAAAAATACTTCACTTTTGATTTACTGGGAGTACATACTCAAGCGTGAGTTTTATAATCTTCAGGCCTGCTTGCTGACAATAAAAACTTTACTTCATTTTTTTTTTAGAGTAGCATAAAAAAGCTCGAGAAGGGTGATATTCCATGGAATAATTTCCTGGAAGAAAAACATCATTTTTATTAATGAGTACTTCAACAGAGTACTTGGATGAATAATGGAAGATAATACTAAAATAATAGCAAATGCAAAATGCAAAATGACACATCTTCAATTACATCTAATGAGTACTTGGGTTAATAATGGAAGATAATACTAAAATAATAGCAAATGCAAAAATGGAAAATGACATCTTCAAGTATATTTAATAATCAAACATATCAACATTTTATAATTTATAACAAATAAAAATATCTTCTAATAAAAAAAAAAGAAAAAAGAAATGTCACTAATGTCTGTTTGGTACATAAGTGTTTGAAAAAATGTCTGGTATTGAGAATTCTCAAGTTGGAATTCAAGTATTGTGCTATTATGTTTTGTTAAATGGGACCTAAATTTGTTTTGACTCATATGCATCAGAGATGCTGCCAGGATTTTATCTAAAGGGGAGAGCTCCCCTCTTGTCACCAAAATATGGGGGGAGTAGAAAAAAATGGTAGAGGTGTAAGAAGAAACGGCCATAGTTCAACATTTACCTAACACTCTACTTTTAAAGTGCCTGTATTTTAATTAGGTTTGGTATTCTGCCTTTTTAGGGGGTTGAACGATATGCGATCTGTTTGTATCCATGCAGCATGTACATCGGACTCGTATTCAACTTCATTTTCGGGTTCAAATTACTCACTGGTATTTCCAGCAACACATTCCGAGCTCCATTAATCTCATATACTTCAAATCTTTAAAAATAACTGTCATCATCACTATCATCAGCCAGCATTTGCCAAATGAAATCATCATCTGAAGATGAACCATGTTGGGAGTCAGCCTATTTTGGTTTTCTAGGTAGCCCTTATTTTAAACACGCATTTGTAAAACTACCTTCATGAATGCAAGGTTCAAACTCGATAGAATGCTTGTTCCAGGGCCCAATGTGCCAATCAAATTTAGTTCAACAACCGTTCATGTCAAGCCGAAGTTCTCGGATGTGTAAACAGTTGCCTACCTGAAAAAAGATAGATGTCAAGACAAGCGCTACAAGACCTCTCCTGGGGGCGTGACTTATGCTGCAACAAGCACTTTATGCGCTGACAGTTAATAAAAATTGTATACTGCGCAGAGTACATTTTTATATGCACAACTTTAAACTAATTTGTGGGAGTTCTTGTGCATCACTGCTTTTCAAGTGCCCGAATTCATACAGATTTTACGCGATTTGTGCACCCTGGCAGCATCTCTGATTCATGTGCTTGGCTCTTACAAGTGGATCAATGACAAACACACATACATGGCCAGGTACAAATTTAAATTATATCCAATTTTACAAAAATATTATCTTTAACATCGTAAGAGGCATTGCACAATAGTATATATACATACAACCACAAAACACATTCCTGCTCCGAGGGGTAAAATTTGTATCGTGTCTTCACAAATATCAACATTAATATACAGTATTTACCTGTGTGCACCCACCTGCAAACAGCAAAGACTGACCTGCCAGTGTTTTATGTAATAGTGATCTGGCCTTGAGATCATACAACTATGAACTTGAGCCTGAGATCAAATTTTCAATATTAGCCAATCAGAAACAACCTATCAAAAGTTACATTATTTATGATTGATCAAAATAAAATCACAAGCTCAGTCTTAAGATTCTTATGATTTCTAGGCCTTAATCTGCTGTCACTACGGTGAATATTAATTGTAACCAAATATAGTAACATTTATGTCTATGACACAAATTGTACTCACTTTTCATCTCCTTCCAGTCCAAGCTGAGCACAAGCTCGTGTAGACAGGAGGCGAGGATGGTCACAGATTTTCTTCAGGACTGTCAAGGCTACAAGAGGGGACTTGTTGGTCATAAGCAGCTGTAAAAATACAATATGATAGTGTTAGATAATGAGTTCTTTACAGCATTGTTTCTTTAAATAATACGTGAAAAATAATTATAATATAGTTCTCTACCTAATACTGGTCTTTTGCCATGGCTAAAAATGATTACTTTTTAATGCTCATTGTTCCTAACAGAACATACAACAATTCTGTTGGAAAAAGGTGAAAAATCAAACTTGATCTATGTCTTTTTGATATTTAACACCAAAGTAAATTAGGTTTTAATTTATGATGCCCTTTCAAAAATTATCAAGTGGGAGATGGATAAACATGGGTAAAACTACTATGAAATCTGGATACACCTCTTCCTCGATAACTCTTGCATAACGGGGTCCAAAAATACAGACCACAATATAAGTGACGGCATGAGTTACCAAGGGACCTCTGAAACTGTAAGAAGGAGATGCCGTCCTGGCTGGACATCGACAAAGAGAAGACGAGGGGGGGTGGGGAAGACTGTTAAATGGTTTAATACTCATTTTATAATCACATTGGGAATAATTGTCCATAAAATGCTTTTTCTAATGAAGTTGTTTGCTTTTCTGTATAAATTACCTTTATTTTCAGGATAACCAGCCCTTGAAAGATCGTTAAAAACATTACTCCAAGAGGTTTTGACATGCATCATGTGTATTCCGAAAATAGTGTATTATGTCACTGTTTTTAGCATGTGAATGTGGATATATTCAAGTGTTATTGTTGATTCACAACAAAACAAGGTTTCCTTTTTTCAAAAACCAGGGACAATTAATTCGTGAAACAAGAACCGCAAACATCGAAACTCAATTTTTTTTTAGGTATTGTTCTATTAGTAAAATATTGATGCCACGATATCATTGCAAGTAATAGTGAAATTTCTGCTCATCCTTGAGCAACCTGAGTGCCAATTTAGGACTTTTAAGTTCACTAAAAACTTTGGAGCTCGCTTCTCCATAATGAACTATATCTGTGAAACAAAGCTTTTCATGCACCAAGTACTCCTTTCACTTGCTTCTCTTGCTCATTGATCACATTTTCGAATTAGTGGGATAAACCACTGATTAGTGTTACATACTTTAATTATGTGGCCTACATAATAATATTTAAAACAGTTTACAACTGGTCAAATTAAATTAGTTGACCTGACACACTATCGTGACCGCTAGCTCTTACGCGGGTAGGATTTGGATGCCTTTTAACTTTTTAAAAGTAATTATTCCACCCCCTTTATTTGATTTGATACAAAAGACGTAATTAAAGTGATAATACAAAGCAGGTGTATTTTTAATTAATTGTAACAATACAACAAACAATTCCGCAAAACAGTCAGCACTTAATTAGGTTCTCAGAAATGCTTACGGACATAGCTGTGATGACAGATTGACACTTTTCACGTTTGAATACAAAGGGCATATAGCATTGATGATGATTACACTGAAATCGAATTAAGAGATAGAGCTAAAACACAAATTTCACTTGATAAAACTTATTTAATTGGTATTTATTTCTTAAAGTGCAGCCACCAGCAGGCATTACTGGCATTTTCATGGGTCAAAATATCATTGAATATTGTTATTTACAGTGTACTGAGAATTTTTTTTTTTCTAAAGAAAACTTAACAAAATATATGAATTCATATTAAAAGTTGAGAATTTCATGCTGTCAAATCAGTTTTCTGGACACTAACCATCGTTTTTGATACATCAAAGTTTAATTTACTAGTTTAGATCACAATTTTCTTCACATTGAACGAATAGAGGCCAATTCTTTTGGTATTTTCTATTAAAAAAAAAGGATCCAGACCTGACCCTGTGTTTGCGAGTTATCAAGGGAGAGGTGTAACAAGTCCATACATGAAAATAGGTGTCTACAGAAAATAAAAGAACACAGACCTTCTAGTGTTCTAGTAGCAAACATAAGGGCATATATGTCAAGGGATACCAAAGTCTAAGTTGAAAACTGTTCCATTTTGACAAAGAAGTGACTGGCCTTATTGCTTATTTATGGTACGTCATTTTCATAATTATCTTTGTGTTCAATCTGGTTGATATGCATGCCTATCAAAATGTAAAAATAGTTGTGTCATGATTAGAGAATATCAAATAAAACTTTTACTTATTTCATGTAGAAGCATATATGCTTATGATCCAGGTTTAACAGCAATTACTCCCTCCATAACATATATCAAAGCATGTTGTTTGTTTAAAGTGTATTCATACCTCTTTGACGGACTCCAGTGAGAGGAAATCCTGGTATATTTTAAGCTGTGTGGCAGTGAGAGACAACCAAACAATAAAGTCATTCTTCCTTGTGAATGATGGCATCCTGAAAGTTCAATTTCACAATTAAATAAGTACATGTATCAATATCCTATGTCCACTTTGTGTCATGTGGAATATCAAAGTTTGCATAGTTCATTCATTCTCAAAATTCTTATCATATTTTTTTCAAATAAACCTAAAAACCTACATAATAGGATAAATACGATTTAAAATAGTGTTAATTTCTGAGATTAAACCAGCCCTAAATAGACTTTTTTCAATCACACTTTTAAAAAATATGACGTATAAACGTATCCTCAAAAAATCAGATCAGATCCCAAGTCAGATCAAGTTTTCCCATTCAATCAATGGTCTTCATGGGGAGGTTTCTGGGTATTTTCATAATAGTTACAGACCCTTTTTCTGTACAAAGGGAGAATACAAACCCAGCTTGCCTCACTCCAATCAGAGCATCCTCGACTTTTTTATTTAAAAAAAAACTTAGATATGTTGCCAAGGCAGACATTTCAAATTTCATTCATGAGAACAAAAAACTTTTTATGTGATGTGATCATATGACAGTGACAATACTATGTTAGTGTGTATATGAAAATTAAAGTATTGATTCAGTTAAAAAAAAAAAAAAAAAGTACTGTGAACGGCACATTATATACCCATCATCTTTTTATCTAACAGTCCTCTAATTAGCTAAGTGAAATTTTTGCACAGAAACCATTTTTCTTCTTTCAGTCATGGTAATCTTGACCTTTGACAAAGTTTGCTTGAGGTGTGTCATGCAGAACTAATATTACTATGCAGAAACCATTTTTATTCTTTCAGTCACAATGACCTTGACCATTGAGGAGTATAAAAAGTATGAAAAGTTACTTCAGTTTACAGTATATTCCTGGACTTGAATATGTTTAATTGACATGCTATTTAGTCCATTCACTTGTATATATCTGGACTTGAATTTGTTTAATTGACCTGCTATTTAGTCCACACACTTTTAGGACACACATTGTATGCTGCATACTACTTTGTTTAATGGACCTGCTATTTAGTCCATACACTTTTAGGATACAGATTGTATGCTGCATACTACAGTAGGACCCCGCTATAGCACGCTTCGTTATAGCACGAATTCGGATATAACACGATCGTGACATGGCTCCCGAAATTTCATCTATTTTTTCGTACATGAAAAAAAAAATTTTTTTTTCTTCAAAGTACGAAAAATAATGTGACAAAAATTAATATTCATTTTGGGGAAGAGATCGTGTATGAATTCGGATATAATACGATAGTTGCGTGGCTACCGAAATATTACAATAATTTCGCCAATTTCTTGAACTTCTGCAACGTTTTGTGCCAAAATAAACAAGAGTTTGATTTAATAATTTGGCAAGGTGTATTGTATTCTTGAAGAAAAAGTGTCTTATGATTGCACCTTTCATTATATGAATAAAGATGCTGAACATTTCTATTTGTGAATGTTCATTTCAAATGTGTCAGTAGTCAATCACTGCACTTTGATCTTAGGTTATTTTTGAAAGATGTCAGCTCATTTGAAAGCTGATAAGTGTTAATCTTATTATTACTGATACATGAACAATAAAGTCATTAAGTCTTCTTTGTGTTTGTCTTCAATACATTATGTGTACAATCGTTGCTCAAACAATAGCCGACATATGTTTGCTCATTCAACTGCATACACAGCCAAGCACCAAACAATGCAGTGGTTGATAAAAGATTCGCACCTGAAGTTATAAATCAATTAATTTAAGCCATTGACAATCATCAAAGTCAATCTCAAAGCTAAAGGTTGTTCAAACCATGCGGCAATGATTTATAAAACATTAAAAAACGAAAGCCGCCAACGCGCACATGTGGCTTGGCGGTGTTGTTAGACAATCGCCACCCAATCAGTTGACCAGTGAATAATATTGTACATTCCCTATAAAAATGACCCCATTGTTAATTAACAATTATTCTTGCTGTAGTCGTTCAAACAAATAGGTGTCAGAGTTTTAATTAATAGTTATTTACAATGGATAACAGTACACAGTAACGTAAAGCTTTTACTGTTAAAGGGAAGCTTGAAGCCATGGACAGGATTAAGTCCAGTGTTTCCACAAGTCAGATTTAATTCCCAAGTGATATTTCCCAAGTTATCTTTGTTTTCAAGTTGACAATCTTTTTGATCGAGCCGAGATTCTAATACTTGTTCAGTGCCAAGTAGAGTTCTACAACTTAATGTGCATATACTTTGACCTTAATCCCTTAGCTTTTGAAGGCACCACACTCTTTGCTTTCCCCTGTGACAACCCTTTGATTAAGTCGCGAGTTTGATACTTGTTCAGTGCCAAGTAACAGAGGGTGGTTATTTGAACTCCCTGTGATCTTGCCGCACAATTGACACGTGTCCAGTTGCATTTAATAGAATTCTGACTTTATGATCAAAGTGTTACTTGCAAGAGCCCAAGCTCATTCTCTGCATAAGTACCCACATATGACAGTAAAGCTGAGGAATCGGAGTCGGACGTGATTTAAATTGACTAGATGACGACAATTTACAATGTCTAGATGACGATGTAGGATTTCAGAACTTTATCAGACAATGATATTTTACTTCTGTGTGCATATTTTTGATGGAATTAATATGGACCCACTCCTACGCATGCCATGAGATCGGTTGGTGAGTACACGTGTTGATCCTTTGACTATTCATGCTATACAATAGACATGTACATATAAATGTACCAATGCATTGTTCTCTGAAAAAAGTAAAATATTATATGTGCAATCTGTTTTCACTGCATGTGTATTTCTCGTTTAATATGCATTGATTTAAGATGATAACTGTGCCAATGAAGCACGTTGTTTTGAGCCCACAATTTACCAATTTACTCCCCCCCCCCCCCCCCGCCATTTTATTGATGCATGCATCATTTTTCTTCAGCTAAATGACTTGGTTTTGTCTAGATTGGTTATAGCACAGTTCGGGACATAGCACGATCTTGTTTTGTGGACCCCAACCATCGTGCTATAGCGGGGTCCTACTGTACTTTGTTGCCCAAAACTTTTGTGCTTCTTTGCTTTGTTTTGTTTTCCCCAAAAATGCGGAAATCAATCTGCCTTATGCATGTGAGGTTTTTTTCTGGCTTGACAGACAAAGCCAAGTTTGCTCCAATTGACCTTATTCAACAAATGAATGAAACAGATGGCAAGGACCTTGCAAAGTACACAAAACTTTAACATAGCATCTTACTGTTGGCATGACTGATGCTGCTGCTACACAAAAAGTGATTCCTGCATCTTGCCAGTGTTAAATATTGGCTGGACAAAAATAAACATTTAAACATAGTGTTATGGAATTATGTATCATCTTTTTAAATTATAATATAGTTTTATTTGGTTTATGACCTTTGTATTATAATCTAATAGCCGTTGTTTTTACCAAATTGCACATATATGGTATTTAAATGTGACCCAGTACATTGGTCCTGGGAAAATCAATAATATTGCTGGTTGAAGCATGAGTCATGTCACGTGACCTAGCGCACGAGTTTGTACTTTTGTTCTGAACTGGATTTCGCAATTCAAAGAATGATTCGTTTGTTGATCAGAAGTTAGATTGTAAGATCATAATAAGAAGATGTTTATTTAAGACAGAATTAAGAAATGGGTTTTATTTGTTTTCAAGACGCAGTATAGAATACTATAAAAAGAAATGTAATCTCTGCGTTCTGGATTCTTGATATTTACATCAGCTTGAGATCATAAACAAGATTGGTTCATTGTGTGTGATTATCTACTTCAGAAATATTTCCAGACTACATATTTGGGATTAAGCACTGACATTTAAAGATTTAAGAATTGTTCAGCTCCGTTGGAATTATTTGAAACTTTTTTAGAACTTGTGTGATATTCTACATTCACCAGGATTTATTTGGAATTATTAATATTTGGATATAACTGATTCTTGTTAGTACATCAGCACAGTGGTGTTGTCATTCGGAATATTCTTCATTCTGAATATTTTGTATAACTTCCGGATCAGTGAACAATAGAACAATTTAGGATTATTTAGGAATTTCTAAACTGTAAGTTATTTTTAATTCTTTCACTTTGTTTGTTTGAAATATTTAGTACTTTAAGAAATTAAATTTGTGTTTGTAAATCTTGAAAGAAAGTTTGAGTAATTCTTTCTTTTGTTACATTACCCCTAGTCGTAACAATAGAAAAATGCATGCCACCTTAACTACATTTCTTCTGTGCTGAATATCAGAAAAGAGGGTGTCAACTGAAATTTGTACAGTGTCATGTCTTTATGTGTGGTCTTCTATAAAAATAGAAGAAAATACCACAACAATGCTATGGTTTTACAATTTCTTCTCTGTCTCCCTTACTTGGTTTTACTAAAGACAACTTACATATGTCATGTGCAATATAAAACTGCATCAAAGTATTTTTTTATTGTCTTGACATCATGAATGTCTATTATTAATTAATAAAAACAAATTTTGTTCAGTCATACACTGTAAAACTGATAAAAAGCACATATATGAAAATAAGCATACAGTGGTCTCCCTATTATAAGGCCACCCCTTCTGCAGCAGTAAGATGGCGTTATAAAAAAATCCAGCCCCCTCTCTACACCGCTGAAAATTATATAGTTAGTCCCTTGGGGGCAACACTTAAACAAAATAGTTTTCAAACAAATTGCAGTTAGATATATCCAGCAATCATAATTGCTTTGGCAAAGTACGCAAGACACTTTATCGCTTACAGCTCAGTCTCCTAGACACTGTTGTATCTATGGTCATGCAATCTTATGTGTGCATTCACCTTTACCAATTACGTTAACACCCATAAGAAGTAAATTGTGGTTGATCTTCTGTTATTTATTTTTAGCAAAGATAACCATATCTATGTGTGGACAAAGAAAGCAAATTCTACGACATACGATTTCCTCTTATGATGAATACTCTGTTACTAATTACTTTATTAGCATAACTATTTATCTACATTCATTACCTTGTTCTGTTACTTACTTTTCTTCTTGCTACCTTTCCTTTCATTGATCATTCATGCTATAAAATCTCGTTAATCAGAGTTAATATCAAAACTTTCTATTGTAATTTTTCACAATAGATAAGCACATATAAAAAAAAACGAATATGATATTTGCTAATTTAAAAAATAAACACATATGCTTATTACCCAGATTTCAGGGTAATCTATATGAAAACTTTGCGATTTAGTTTTCATGTGCAACAATGATTGTCTTCGTACCAACCCATTTAACTTTAAGTTTTAACATTTTAACCCATGGATCACTGATCTACACAATGTACCCTAGTGAATGAACAAGTGATGTTTGCTCAATTGATTAATGCAAAAATAGCAATAAGAAGAATGAGTGATCCTTTCCCTGCCCCCAACCAACTGTAGCTATTACAAATGTCAAATTAACATCTTATAATTTCACATCCAGTGATGTTGGTCTTTCTTCTATTGATTGAAGACTCAACAAGAAGTTGCCCTTCCTCAAATGTTATGCAACTATGAATCTGATAAACAACTGGGTGCAGGAAACTTGAGGAAAGTAGTTTTATCATGTGGAACCCAAAATGAAAATTTGTTCTCCTGCGACCTTGATGTTTAATTTCTGGGCTTGAGAACCAATAGGGAGGTGCCACTGGTCAAATGTAGACTACCTATGAAGTTTAATAGAAACTGGATCCAGGAAAATTATTGAGCAGAAACCAACAAAATTACAATGTCGATACCAGTGACCTTGACCTTTCACCTCAGAATCAATGGGGAGCTACCCCTAACCAAATGTGGTCTACCTATCTAGTCTGATGAAAATTAGACCAGGGAAACTTGGCTTATCATGCAGAAAGAGAAATCATATTTTCAGCTCCAGTGACCTTGACCGACCTAACAGCACCCAAAATCGACCGGCTTCTGCCTCTACCCATAGATAAACCATACACGAGCTTTGAGAAAGAAAAAAAAAAAAGACCACAGCAAACTTAAGCTATGTTGTGGAAACCACCTTGTCTACAGACTGATGGACATGCAGACAGACATGCTATCACTGAGATAATAAGAAACTGTTACAAAGTGTTGAATTTGTACAGATGTCAAATAATTGATATAAAATATCATGAATGCATTGTTTAACTTTATGTGGCATTTGTTTAAGATGAAACAACAAAAAGAGCTAAATATTTTAGGGTAAAGTCATTGCAAAATGGGTATGACTGCTATTTGGCTATTTTTTCATTGAATTTAGCAATGAGCCAGTCATAGTATATTATGTTACCAGTCATACGCACAATACCTTGCAGAAAATTACCCACCCAAAAAAGTAATTAGATTAGTGTTTGTAAAGCACATATGCCGCCAGTGCAGACTGAAAAAGTTTGATTCCAAAAAAAATTAAAAACTGAAGAACAATTCGAACATGAGCATCATGAACAGTCAACAATATACCCACCCCATATTTAAAAGTCCTCTGTACTCTGTATATGCATTAGTAGCAAATCGGTAAATTGCAAGAAATTCCAATCAGCTATTTATGCATACACAAACATGCATAATAAAATCTAATTTGTCTATCTCAAGTAGTTTATACTTAATTGTGCCAACAAGATTTTGTCCAAAAGTCAATGTTCAAAAAATTAAATGTGTACAAACTTGAAAAATACCTGTAATGAACTGAAAATTTAATCAGATCATCTAAATGCGAATATATATAACCCTACCAAATTTCATTTGCCTACCTCAGGTAGTTTTTGAATATTTGTACAACTGTATTGTCCTGAACATTTAATCAGGTCTCCTACTCATGACCATGATAAAGTTTGTAAAATTTCGTGACTCTCAGTCCAATAGTTTTTGTGCTGTAATGGATTCAGGATGGACATATGTATTTACATACAAATATACGGACAGACAGCAAAAAAGCAATATGCCCCCTTCTGCAATCACCATGATAGCAGAGGCAAGAAAACCACCAATGGCAGTATGGTTGGATTGCTAAGCTTTGTTTTGTCTAAATGGTGAAATATTCCTTGTTATGCATCCTATGTATCAAGTTATATCATTCAACATTAATAATGTCCAAGAAAATGAGCTACATGTAAAAGTTTACACAAATCAGTGGAGTTTGAAATATAAGTGACAGCGATTTAGTTTTGATTCACAAGCTGAACACTTCTGGTAAAGCATCTACAAAGTTAATCAACTCTGCAGGCAATAGTGTCCGAGACACTGAGCTAAACACAAAGGTTAATACAGGTCAATCAAGTGTGGAAGATAGTTCACAGTGCCCTAGTTTTGATTGAAGGATGCATTACTCCTCACGATGCATCTTAATCCCAAGTTACACTACAATTCCAGTAATATTGTCAGAAAACTAAGCTAAATACAAACACTAACCTAGAGAAACTGAACTTAGCATAAAGGTATGCACAAATCACTGAACCATGAAATATAGGTCAGTGACCTCGTTTTTACTGATGGCTGTAGTACTCCTCATGAAGCATCTACATACCAAGTCATATGACTCTAAAAGCAATAGGCTCTGAAACTAAATTTGTCTTTGTAAAACACATGTCCCCACTGCAGACCAAAAAGTCGAACTGCGAAAAAGTTTAAACATTTAGAAAAGTTTGTAAAAATTGCTATAATGGCATGAAAATGTAATCAGGTTATCTACACATGCATCCAAAATACCAATATGTATTTGTCTATTGCAAGCTGGTTTTGCTTAATCATGCTAGCAGGGTTTTCATAAAACAAGGCCCAAAAAGTTGTAAAACCGAGGGGGGGGGGGGGGGAATTGAAATCATGCCTTTAAAATATAATTAGATCATTTACATATGAATACAAATATGCCAACCAAATTTCATTTCCCTACCTCAAATGGTTTTTGCTTAATCATGCTGAAATGGATTTTTTTTTCTCAAGAAGTCCCAAAACTTCAAAAATGTGTAAAAAATTGAAATACTGCTGTAGCTGTAATGGCCTAAAAATCTAATCAGGTCATTTATATATGAATAGAAATACGCCTACACAATTTAATTTACCTACATTTAGTTGTTTTACAATCTTACTAGCATGCTTCTTGGGATAGATGGACATTTGGATAAGACCAAATCAAGATGCCCCCCCCCCTCCAAGCAGTGGCTGCATACAAATAATCTAAATGCAAACGCTAACCACACTGTTCATGCAAGATGGATGTGCAGATGTACATAATTACATAGTTAAAATGTTTGCAGGGTAAATAGTAAGATGCATCATGCATCTATCTAACGATATCGCATTAAAAAAAGTAGTAATTATTATCTTTAATTGGGTGAAGTATTTTTTCAGAAAACTGGGAGGATGTAACTACTGGACCCATCCAAAATCTGCTTTATATGTGTTCATGAAAAAATTAATTGTGAATACTTAGGACTGGGTTCAGTCAGCCCATCAGCTGCATTGGCATCATAGTCAGCTGGCTCTGTCTTTACTCCAGCAGTTACCTCCCTTTTGGTTCTTCTCAAGAAGTAAGGTGAGATAATTTTCTTCAGGCTTTCTGCCATTTCCATCCCTAGTCTCTTTTCTCCAGCAGTTGCATCTCTCTCTCTAGCCTAGCAAATGAAATTTGTGACAAATTATTCAAATTATTTCCTAAAGCAAGGTGACCAGCAAAAAGCCACACAAAAATTCTGATTTTGGAAAGGAGAATCTATATTATGTATAAATACACATAGCTTTTCTTGTGTTATAAATCCTGCATCAGATTTTGTGCTAAATATATCATTTCCAAAATGTATTCAGTTATTTTCTTTATTATCAGTAGTAAGTTTCTTCACGTTCATAATCAGGTGAATCAAATGAAAATGCAATTGACATTAGGAAGAGTGAAACGTTTTCATAACTTTACACTAAGAACTGACTAGTTGCCAACTGTGAATCAACTACTGGTTATCAGTCATCCCAGTGGACCACTGACCAATACTACTGCTGACCAAGTGTGAGAACTTACTTAATTGCAGCTACTCTTAAACTTTGTCAAAGCATTCAGATCTATGGTATCAAAGCAGAGGTATAATAATGAGTTAATTAAAATGTAGTTGGGGGTGGGGAGGGGAAACTAATTTTAATTACATAATACTTACCTGCTGTTATTATGTTGCTATCTCTTTTCCTGGTGCTATTCCCCATTCCAAGGTGAAAATTCCCTCCTCCAATTAGTAATTGGACGTCTTGAACAAAAATAAACACAGTCCCAGTCCAATGCCTTAGCCACTTCTGTCATTCGGAATATTGTCCTTCTTTGACTTGGCCCAAGACAAAAGGCATCAGAGTGGGGATGGAGGTAGGAATTTGGTAATAACAGCAGGTAAGTATTACATAATTAAAATTAGATTAACCCCATAAAACTACATTTTATTAGCAGTAATACATTACCTGCAATTATTATGTTGTTGACTTTTCAGCCTGGAGTGAGGCTGATGACCCCATAACATCTGTCAGAGAACTTACGATCTGTTTTCAATAGGATGCAATTGTGGACTGGAAGATGACTTGCTAACAACTTGCTGGGCTGACACAATTAGACCTAATGCATAAATGCCCTCACAGGTGCACCATCAAAGGTAAAACAAAGAAAAAATGGAGTGAGACTGCAAAAAGGCAGCTTTCATGATATCATCCAGAGATGAATGATTAATAAAGGCCCAAGATGCAGCAAAAGCCTTAACCTCCTTGGCTTTGATTCTCATAAATTAACGATCACGCTCAGTTGGAGACTGAAAAGCTTTTTTTGCAAGGAAACTAATCCACCGAGAAATGGTGGATGCCAAAATATCAGGGGCATCTATGAGAGGGAACAAGATATGTTTCTAACCATTTTGTTTCCCTTTTCATTAGCCAAATAGAATTGTAAAGTTCTGATTGGACAAAGAAGTCTATCTTGATCATCCCTAGCACATGTGACTGAGACTAGGGATCAGAACTGGCTCAGGGACTACCAAAAGTTTAGTTTGTTTTTGTGTGTTTTAATGGAACTTGTAACACATTATTATCTATATCATGCCAAGGAAATGCAAGCTAAGTGCCTTTCCAAATAACACACCAAGGCAGTCGACCCAGACTGGCCTGGGTGTGTATCGAACCCATAACCCTTGGATTACGAGTCCGACTCTCTACCAACTGAGCTACTGCGGTTTCCGGCTACCATATGAAGCTGATTCTTAGCCAGAAAGCTGCACTGACAAAGATGGAAGACTGAATCATAGTTGCCATTGAAAAGTAGCAACCTTCTTCCACTGATAATGCATGAATTTCGCTCCTCCTCCTAACTGATGCTAAAGAAAGAAGGAAGACAGTATTAAAGGTAAGATGCTCAACAGAAGCCCTTCTCAGAGGTTCATAAGAATTGGTTTGGTTGTGTTTGGTGCTTTATGGCACAGCAACACAAGTAGGTTATTTAGTGCCAAGGCAATTGGAGTAAAGTGCCTTGCCCAAGAACACCCCATGGTAGCTGACCCAGGCTAGTCCGATGGTAGGATTTGAACCCGCACCCTTTCGGTCGCGAGTCAGCACGCTAACTACTGAGCCACTGTGGCTCCAAAGTTCATAAGGAAGTATAGATAATGACTAAAAATCACATGAAAGGTTCCACCTAAGCATTATTGAGTGAGAGAATTGTACCAGGAGCTTCCAGGATCAGATAAGTTATGAGAGATGAGGGTCGAACCCTAAGGTGGAGCCCATCAAGAACCTGAGAGTATTTGAGTGGGCTGCTCTTTAGTCCTTTATGGTGAAAACTGAGCAATCTTTTCTTCAAAAAGAATGAGAAGAAAATCTCCAATTGCGGTCAAAAGGCAGATCTGATCAATGTCCTGCTGACTGCACCAATTATACTCCCCACTTGGCATCTAAATCTTGGAGGTTGACTGCCTTCCAGCCTGAGCAATGCAGTCTGCAACCCTGCTTGAAAATTGATCTTGGCAGACAGATCGTTTGATATGAGCTTGGCGTGAAGGTGGAGCATCCATGGATTGCTGTGCAGAAGGAGCCCTCTGTGCTGTTACAAAAGATTCCACCTCAGTGGTAACTCCCTGGGGGTGTCCAATAACAGACTCTGGAGATCACTGAACCCAAACATTGGTGCCACAGGGGGGATATCACAATGAGCCATGACATCAAACTCCTGAATCTGTAAAGAACTTGAGGGATTATTCAGACAGGTGGACATACAGTGTATCCTGATTCAGACTGAAGGCATCCACCACACAGAAACCTGTCCTGATTTTATCCACCAGCTGAGGTGGTGAATAAATTTGGGTCCCAAAAGAATCTGAGCTGAAAGGGGGTCCATGTGAGGTCTCCAATTTCCTAGCAGCAGAAACTAGCCTCAAATGAAGTCTTCTTAGGGGAACTAGATCCAATGCTGCATTCAGGATTACCAGAAGTGAAAGGAAGAGGTGAGCAGAGAATGAAGTTATGTTGAACACTTCTGCTGTGAAAGTATCTGTGTGATCCTGTTGGAAGGAACTTGAACTGTCCCTTGATTTATGAGGAAATTCATTCCTATGTACATGAAATTCTGAGAAGGAATCAGATCTGATTCCTCCTGGTTGGGGATTAAGCCCAGACAAGGCAAGTAGTTTCAACAAATTCAAGGACAATTCAAGGATAAAACTGAGCGAGTGACAGGCTTCTGAGTAAGACATGTCTGAGAATACTGTGCATCAACCAGATGTCAAAATACTGGATGGGCACCCAAAACAATCTTAAGTGAGCCACTATTACTCTCATCACTGTGGGAATGACTCTGGGCAAGGAAGCAATGCCAAAGAGAAGAGCTGAAATTGAAAAACCTCCTTGTCCAAATAGAAATGCAGGAATTTCCTGTGGGACAGAAAGATATGGTTGTGATGGTAAGCATCCTGGAGGTCTATGGAGACTGCCTAGTCATTTGCCCTTATGACATTCCTGACTGAAGCTGACGTCTCCATTTTGAAATGCTCTTCCTGAATAAACCTGTTTAAAGAATTATGATTGATAACAGAGCAAAATTTCCGCCATTTTTTGAAACCGGATCTGGGAATAGAGTCCAGGCTTTGAGTGTTTATCACCCTCTCTACTGCCCCTTCTTAAGATGGATGTACACCTCTTCCTTTAAGGATTCCAGATTGGTCTGGCAAACAGAAATGGGGGTCCTTGATAGAGGTGGAGGACCCCAGGAGCAAAGCCAGCAACCCTCTCTGATTGTAGAGAGGACCTATGCATCATCTGTTAGGTCCAACCAGGCCTCTGAAAAGCAGAACAGTCTGGCACTACTGGGATGTCAGGAAGAGGGGGACTTGTCAGGAGAGGGAATGACTCCCTAGGATTGACAATCTCCCTCCTTATGGATGGTGGAAGAGTTCATAGGTTTCATGACCTGGCCCTTATGGCCACTCCATTTAACAACAGAGGGGCAATGAATTTTAAAAAGAGACAGTAAGTTCTGCTGGGGTCCCTGCTTAAAGCATTTAGATGGGGGACACATAGACGTCTCAGGGTGAGGGTGCTTCTTTGCCCGTTTAACCGAGCCTGAGAGAGTGGCCAATGACCAGTGTTGTTGATTCCTTATATCTTGAGAGTCCATCATAGAATTAAGCCGCTGAATAAAGATCCTGAGTCCACCGATGCCGCCTGCAAACAGATATTTTCTGCGTTCCAGAAAGACCTCAAAAGTATCCAAGGCAGCATCCCAACATAGGTAGAACAGCTCAGCTGACAGTGCCATCAACAACGAAAGCAAATGTCTTGCTGTTTGGCTACAACCTCCAGAAGTGTCTGCAAGGCAGCCACTGACAGAGACTCCTCCTTTAAAAGGTTGAAGGAGGCCACCAAGAAAAGGTTCACGTGCGAAGCTATGGTAACTAAGGTGCACACCTTTAGTTTCATAGCTTCGAATACCTTGACTGGAATGCAGATCCAGATCCCCATGGAGAACCCTACTGAGATGCTCCCAAATCCTGGCCAGAAGGCTTCAGCAGCCAAGCAGGTGAATGTATCCTGTGATTACCAGTGGCTGCTGGGTGGAAGATGAGACTGACCAACCCCTCTGCTATCTAGCTGCTTCCTAACCTTGTGCCAACTTCAGTGATATATCGCTTACCATGGTTGAGTGGGGAAGCAGCAGATAATCAGATTTTTTCAGTATCCATGAAATATGAAACTATGGGCTCTAAAAACTTCCTGTTATCCTCTTTCTACATCATGAATAATTCCTCTTATTTGTGAAATATTTTTACTGTGTTTCTGAAAAATGTAGAGCAAGTCATGATATCATGAAGCAACTCACCCTATGCTGCCTTAATTCACCCAGCATTCTGGTAGCCTGTGATGATATAATGAAATAGCGCACCCTATGCTGCCTGAATTCACCCAGCATTCTTGTAGCCTGTGATGATATAATGAAATAGCTCACCCTATGCTGCCTTAATTCACCCAGCATTCTTGTAGCCTGTGATGATATAATGAAATAGCTCACCCTATGCTGCCTTAATTCACCCAGCATTCTTGTAGCCTGTGATGATATAATGAAATAGCGCACCCTATGCTGCCTTAATTCACCCAGCATTCTTGTAGCCTGTGATGATATAATGAAATAGCGCACCCTATGCTGCCTTAATTCACCCAGCATTCTGGTAGCCTGTGATGATATAATGAAATAGCGCACCCTATGCTGCCTTAATTCACCCAGCATTCTGGTAGCCTGTGATGATATAATGAAATAGCGCACCCTATGCTGCCTTAATTCACCCAGCATTCTGGTAGCCTGTGATGATATAATGAAATAGCGCACCCTATGCTGCCTTAATTCGCCTACTTAAGTTATTCTATGGTTATGGAAAATGGTATGCTTGATAACATCACAGCAAGCGGTAATCTGATGTATAAACGAAGGTCTTTGTGAGTAACTCATTCAGAGCTCTTGATAAGCAACAGATATTATGCATATTGAATAAAATACATAAATGTTTTACTGCTTACAAATTACACAAAATATTGTAAACATTTAGTCCAAAGTTGCTAGAATATTGCTCCTGCTCTATGCACAGTCCATGTTTTTAAGATGGCACATTTATTTAAGATAAGTTATGCTATCGGAAAAAGTTCCAGTTCCTCCATACAGGTATGAAATGATAATACTTGATAAAGTGAGAACACACTCAGACAGAGTCATATAACTGAATACACTCTGAATTAGTTTTGGTCACTAAGCCCTTCGACACATTCTAAAAGGCATGATTAATGTCTTTATAATTAATACTTTATCTGCTATCACAAATTTGTTTTTTGCATTGTTCACAAACAAGTTTCAGTTTGTTTGCAAAAAGCTTGCCTCTTTTTTGCCACATGTATCAAAACTAGAATGTGTGCTGTAGTTGGGTTAGTATGCTTTTAATTTATGTTAAGAGTATTGAATATGCCATGGTATTGACAAAATTGATATCAATGTAACAGTTAAGACAGTTGATACAGCCCTGGAGAGTTTTTTTTTACAAGGACTTTTTAAGGACTTTCAAAACTTTTCAAAGTTTTTTTTTTCTCATGGAAATTTAACTTTTTTCATATGTTACTTTGTTTATTACTATATATATATATATATATATATATATATATATATATATATATATAGCTACAATAGTGATTAGTGCACCACCATAGCAAAGGGTCACTACTCCATTTTGTAATTACTTTTGTTGCGTGTTATTTGATTCATCCAAATCTTGAAATATACGTAAATGAAACAATTCAGAATTTAAATTGATATATTTAATTCATTTTAAAGGTTTTGTATTTCCACGGAGAAACTAAAGGAGTTTTGCCAAATTCAAGAAGTTTTTAAACAAATTCAAGGACATTTCAAGGATAAAACGATCTGTTTGAAAATTCATTAAATCACAATTGTACAAACCATGCAGTACCTCTGGTAATGTGTACAAAGAAGAAACCAGAAAGTTTACATTTAGGAGGCAGAAATAATAAACTGGAATTAATATATCAAAATAAATTTTATTTGAAAATGAGAAAAAAAATGTAGTAATCACAAACTTTCTCTTTTTGTTTTACTTTTTGATTGTATTTTCTTACTTTTGCTGCATTAAATATTCTAATGCAAAGTTCATTTTATTGCTGCTTTCTTATTTAATTAAGCTAAAAATGGCAAACTTTCTTGGAGAAAAATAATACTTACAAGGAATAGATAAAGAAGAGAACTCTTATAATTTATACAAAAGAGCTTATTACCAGTAGTAAGTAAACCTCCAGGACAATTTAAACAGAAAGCATTAACACCAGTGAGTTTAGCTGGTGTTAACTGATTTATTTTCACCACAGATGATACAGACTACTTTCTAGTCTAATTTCACCCTTTGGAAATACAAACTTTATACAGAAGTTTCAAGTTTTCACCAGTCTGCAATTACAGTTAATGGACTTATTAACCAATAGCTTTCTGTAAAATACTTGAATCAGTCAAGAAGTCAGCATAGTCCTGTGAAAGACCAGAAGTTAACTGTAATATGTTGTCTTCCAAGGAAGACAGTAAAATACCCCATTGAATTTCAACACAAGTCCCTCGAAGGGACTGATGCTCTGCTGGGCAAAAAGAATCTCCAGGAATTCAACACCATTTCTTTCTTTTAAATGCTGAGTGTTGAAACCATCTCTGATATTATTCAGCGATAACAAGATTTTCGAATCAGCTGCTGTCGTGGACATATTGGATGTCTGATTGGCACCATTTTCATTTAGGACCAAGCAGACATCATTTAAGTCTTTTGGTGAAAACCCGATGTCAATATGACCATCCATACTGGGAGAGTAGTGACAGCAAGATTTTCAAGACAGCTGTTGTGGAAGCCATACTGATGTACAATTGGCACCATTTTCATTTAGGACCAACTAGGTATCATAAGAAGTCTCCTGGTGAAAACCCCATCTTGATATAGCCATCCATTTGGGAGGAGTGGAGACAACATTTTCAAGATGGCCACCATGTTGCTCAGTTTGCATCATTTTCATTTAGGACCAACTAGACACCATAAGAACTCTTCTGATGAAAACCCCCATGTCAAAATGACTTTCCATTTAAGAGTAGCAATAACAAGATTTTCAAGATGGCCACCATGGTGACTATGTTGAATGTCAAATTGGCACTATTTTAATTTAGGACCAACAAGACATTATAAGAAGCCTTCTGGTGAAAACCCCATGTTGATATGACTTTCCGTCTTGGAGAAGTAACAATAGCAAGATTTTCAAGATGGCTGCAATGATGGCCATATTGGATATCAGTTTCACACCATTTCCATTTAGGACAAACTAGACATCATAAGTCTTTTGGTGAAAGCACAATGTTGATATGAACAACCATCTAGGAGAGGTAGCAATAGCAAGATTTTCTTGATGGCTATTGTAATGGCTTTATTGGAGGTCTAATTGGCACCATATTCATTTATAACGAACTAGACATCATAAGAAGTCTTTCAGTGAAACCCCCATGCTGATATGACCATTCATTCTTAACAAGTAGTGATAAGATTTTCAAGATGGACACTGTGGTGGCCATATTGGACATCAGATCGAAACCATTTTCATTTAGGACCAACGAGACATCATAAGAAGTTGTTTAGTAAAGTCCCCACGTTCACATGACCATCCATTCAGGATGAGTAGCGATAACAAGATACTCAAGATGGCCGATGTGGTGGCCATCCTGGATGTGTGAGCAGCACCATTTTCATTTAGGACCAACTAGACATTATCAGAAGTCTTCTGGTGAAAACCCTATGTCAATATGACCTTTTTTTCAGAAGGAGTAGTGATAACAAGATTTTCAAGATGACTGCTGTGGTGGCCATATTGGACATCAGATCGAAACCATTTTCATTTAGGACCAACGAGACATCATAAAAAGTTTTCTGGTGAAAACCCCATGTCAATATGACTTTCCATTCAGGAGGAGTAGCGATAAGATTTTTAAAATGGCTGACATAGTGACCATATTGGAAGTCAGATTGGCACCATTTTCTTTTAGAACCAACCAGACTTCATAAGAAATCTTTTAGTGAAAACATATTTTGTTGATATGACCATCCATTCAGAAGGAGTGGCGATAACAAGATTTTCAAGATGGCCACTGTAGCTGCCATACTGGATGTCAGAGTGGAACCATTTTCATTTAGGACCAACTAGACCAAGGGATGAATTTGTGCAAAGTTTCAATCCTCCAAGTAGTTTTGGAGAAGTAGCGATAACAAACTTATGCTAACAGCTGGGTTGATGACAGACCATCCCATGACCAGTGGAGCTAAATACCGCAATTAGTTCCAAACCAGGGAATAAAATACCCAATTAATTAAATTCTTAGCAAGAGCTATGTCATTACTTATGCTATTAGGAACAATTATTTATTTATTTATTTGGAAATTATGAGAGGCAGATAACAAGGCAGTTTTTTTTTTTCCCTTCTGCATGGATTTTCAAGCATTGCAGCAATCTTGTTCCAGTCATTTCTGGTGAATTAAAAAATTTGAACACCACAATTATTCATAAAAGGCATGTTCTAAAAACTTAAAATAACTTTTTTTTCATTGTTACAATGAAAAATGTATTATTTCAAGTGATTTAATTTTTACAGGTTTTACCACTCCAGTTTTGTGTAACACTGCCCCAGCTGAGAGCAGAGTAGACTCCTGTCTGCTATCACACAATACTGCAGCAGATCAGGTTCTACACTGTTTGTTCTATGATATAAAGTAACAATGTGGACTTTAATCTGCCACTGCATTCTGCAACACCAGATCAGGGTCTAAAGAGTTTGCAGTTCGATGTGCCCAATTTTCTCCATGAAGATGTCTATGATCCAAATTATGATTTGACACATCTTTTGACAAATCCACAACATTTTCTGGACTCTCAAATCCCAGCTCACAGAAGCAGGATCTAACAGAAAGTTATCTTTTCTTAAAATCAGGCATGTGCAACTTCATCCAGGATGCAAGTCAGATAGAGATTTTTAAATGTACCCATATGATGTAAATGTAACTGATAAAACCAGGTCATAGGCCGTAGGTTGTACATGTCTGCTTAAATAAAATATAACTGCATACCCTTGTTATGGGGTTCTCATACTCCATTTTGAAGGTACGTGCTGTTCCAAGCAATGATCCCTGATGAAGAAAGTCAAACAAGGACCATAACTCCTGTAAAAAATGTAAAAAGATGATTGCTATAACCACAGTTTAAGTAGAATATACACAATCTACTGAGACCTGTTCCATTACAGGATACAAGGTACCCAGGGATGGCATTGTAAAATTTTGTGTTTTGTCGTATTTCCTCCTACAGTCAAGACATTTATCAACATGTCAAACAGGTCTTCAAGACACCTGGAGGGAGTGGAGATCATTATGAAAGAGAAACTAGAAGGATTTACAGCTGAGGGTGCGTCAAATATGCTGGGTAAACAAAATTAAAAGTGTTTCTTATAGGCTGGGACCTCTAAGTCAACAGAACCAGAATTAAGTAGTGATTAGTCTGAGGGTAGCAGTTCTGAAAGTGATGAAGATATTGATTATGCAATGGAGGTCAGAAGAACTTGTTAATTCTATGAGGGAATGAGGGAATAAAAATAAGAAGAAAAATACAATGCTCTTCCCACTTTTAACACAATACATATTTGGTTCAAGTCGATCTAAGGTAATTATGAGAAAATACTATTGCAAGCTTAATATTTTGATATTTATATGGGCCATTGAAATTTAGTTCGTGCCAGTGCATTTTGGAAGTTTGCTGCCCCAGTGGGCCAGTGACTTGAAAAATTAATCGTGAAAACTGATACACCCACCAAGTTTCATGACTTTACATACAACTGTGGTAGGCAAATCAAGCTTATTGCAAAAACTTTATGTAATCCCTGGAGTGTGAAATGTTGATCACTGTTACCTACTTTTGCCCATGATGAATAGTACCGTCCAAGATGAATATATCCATCAAGTTTCTTGATTGTACATAAATGCAAACACTTGACATAATCACTGATGCGTGAATTGTAGTCACTATGACACTTTGGCCCATTGTGAGTAGTACCCCGATGATGAGCAGACCCATTAAGTTCCATGACTGCCAACAAGTGTCTGAGAAATGGAGCTGAATGCTAAAACTCAATGTAATCAGTGTAGCATGAAATGTAGGTTATTGTGACCTACTTTTCCCCATGGCACATAGTATCCTCCAAAATGAATACACCAATTAAGTTTCATGACTATACATAACAATAGTGTCAGAGAAACAGCTGAATGCAAAAACTGAATATAATGAGTGCAACATAAAAATGTCGGGGTGGGGGTGGGAGTCATTGTAGCTCCCATTTCCTCTGCATGATATAGCCAATTATGTGCTATAAGTGCCATTAAAACAAACAAACAAACAAAAAAATGAAATGTGGGTCACTGTGACCAACTTTTGTCAGTAGCTAGTAGAACCCTCCACAATAAATATATCCATCAAGTTTCATCACTGTACATAAAACAGTGTCTGAAAAACTGAGCTAAACGCAAAAGCTTGATGTTAACAATGACACCATTGGAAAAGTGATCCCCGTGTTTCACCAATGCTTCACAGGCAAGACAAAAACTTTGACATTGAGGTTAATCTAGTGCTTAGATGGACATACAGACAAATGGATGTATGGCTAAGCAATATTAAAGGATTATGATTTGAATACTGAACAGATTAGCAAAAAAATCCTCAGAAAACACGAAACAAGAAAACTTACTGTATCTCAGATTTGACCATAACCTGCTGTCTTTTTGCACATGGCTTAGGAAGTCTGTTAGTTCTGGTGACCAAGTCTTTGTGTCATGCATATTCACTAACATGAAATAAGCACAGACTAAGAGGTGAGCACAGCTGACTGACATTGTACAATGTCATGTGAGTGTTGACTGACATCATGTGCATGACACCATGGAGATACATAAAAAGAAACCACATAAACATTCTTGGTTTACACAAAGGAAATTATATTGCATGGCATGGAATATTTATTGCTTTTTCTCCAAAAATTGTATTGTCTGTCATAAATAACTATTAGATACTGGTTTTAAACCATGTATGTACTTCTGTGCTGTTGGGCAAACAGAGGCTAGAATCAGTCCAATTCATTCTAGACCTTATTGTTTTAGACACTTAATTCCAGAAATCATTCAGTTTTTTCTCCAACATTCAACTCTCTTCTGATTTCAACATACAAGCAAACTTCTGACTGACAAAAATTTGTCAAAGCATCCAGTATGGAAAATCTGCACATTAATCCGTGTTATTGTAGTAGTTTGTTTTGTAAGTGGTACTTTTTGCCACATAAACTGTGCTCATCATTATTGATAAGCACACAACCATGCGGCGGAAACCTACAGCAACACATGGTAACATAGGGGTGGAGGGGGGGGGGGGTAAGGAGAACAGAACAAAATTTCCATTGAATTGTTCTTCTCATTAAAGAAATTCATGTCATTATTGTTCTAAAAACTACCATCGCATATAGTGCCTAATAAAAGAACTAGAAGTCTATGTTTGTAAAGCACATATCCCCATCCTTATCTGCTTTAAACACCACCCCCATTTGAGCCTCTTTGCTATGTCCCAGGGGTATGGGCTAATGTTAGCTGCATTTTGTCTTTTCATGTCCATTTAGGATATACTGTGAATCTTCTCTGGATGAAAGCCTCAGTAAACTGAAATCCCCTTGAAACCAAATCATGCTTTTGGTCCTGAATTTCTGTGTCTTTAACTTCAATAAACTTTAGCTCAGTAACCCAACACGCCCTACTCTGAAAAATTAAAACAATTTCAGTCCAAAATGTCAACTTCACATGCAAATTAACCCCATAAAACAGAAAATTAATCACAGCATGTGACCAACCAATGGTCTTAACAGCCTAAATAAAACTCAATAAAGAAACACGTACAGATGCAAAGGACTCCAAAATAACATCTATATCTATTTTAAACACTGACTGGCTTTTGAAGTTTTGTGAAAACATGTAAATATTTACTTGTATGTAAGAGGGTGCCTGATAGTATCTTATTCTTTGGTGTCAATAGTAAAATTAAAACTCCCCAAAACCACAAGGTGTATTTATGTTCAGTAAGTGCATATATGGTTATGATATTGGGATCATTACGATTACAGTTGCCATGTTATTACCCAGTAGTTAGGTACAAGGTACTATGAAAAGACCCGCAGATGCCAATATCACTTGCATATCGGAATTTACCTTTTCATTCCCAATTAGTGTCTATATGGTAATGGGGGGGGGGGGGGGGGGCTCTCAAAATAGTTTCCAAGTTTTGGAACAGGGGCAAAGTTACTTGGGGGTGGGGGGGCGGGGGTATAGGATAGACACAGTAGCAATGTTAGATGCACAACTGAATGTCTTTTTGGACTCAATCTCTGTACATATGGTGATAGGGTGGGTATCTCAATGGTTTCTAAGTTATAACTTGAGGACTAAGTCACTGGGGGTAAAGTATAGACCAAGGGGACATTGCTAGTTGTACATGTGAATTTGTCTTTCATGCTCAATAAGTGCATATATGGTGTTATAGGGTTGGGATCTCAATAGTATTCAAGTTATGACCCAGGGGCTAAGTCTCCAGGGGTAAAGGCAGACCCAGGGGCCAATGTCAGCTGCATTATCTGAATTCATTTTTCATGTCTGAAAACTCGTGTCTATGGTTATTAAATCCATATGTAAAGTTTCATTCAAATATATTGTAGCCATAATTGCACTTTTATGACTATAACTTTTGACCCCTCCCTAGGGCTCCAGCATTGTCAGAGCTGGAAACAAAATAAATGTTGCACCACTTTACATTATGCGGGATCAGGTTTTGTGAAAGTTTGTTTAAAATTGTATGAGAAAATAGTGTGATGCCCATTGGCGAATACAATATCCCCAACACTTTTTTAAAAATGTGGAATGAATAAATGTTAGACAGTAAACATTATATATAAATATCCTTTCTTACCCTCAAATTGTTCTGAATGGGGGTTCCTGTTAGGATAATTCTATTCTTGGCCCCTATGGCATGAACCCCTTTTGTTGTCTTGGTAGGGTTCTTAATTTTGTGCCCCTCATCTAAAATCACATAGTCCTGAAAGAAAAAAACACTGAATGGGTTTTCAAATTCTATAAAAGACCAATCAAAAAATTTTGCCACTGTTTAAAGTCCAATCTAGTCCGAGGTATTTACACAAACAAATTTAAATGTTAAAAGAAGTTAGTAATTGATAAATTTAATTAGACATAAATTGTGAGGTGCACCAACTATTTAGGTGCTGAATCAAGAAATAAGCTAAATGTGATGTAATTTGGACTGAAGTAAAATTGTCATGCTAATATGAACGCTTATGAGAACGAAGCATAAGGTATAAAGTAATTATCGCTGATCAATGAAAGGAAATTTTTCAGTAAATTATGTTTCTCCAAAAATACTTACCTGATCACATTAACATTGGGAAATTACTCTCTGCTACCTCCAAATCCAGCCCTCAATGAAAGACAAAAAAACGTTTTTCCATCTATATATCATATACATGAAGGGTATAGCTCTTACAAATTAATTCCCTTTGGTCCCACTATGTGGCCACCCATATCCCAAATGTTTAAGCTTGAGTGAAACCTATAATAGGATGCTCGCATTTGCAGGGAAGGGAGGGAGGGATTGATAGTAATGTGATTGAGTGCATATTTTTGGAAAAACATAATTACTAAACAATTTCCTTTCTCCATCAAATACATTACCCGATCACATTAAAATTAGGGGAATAAGTGAGAGTAGAAGGAAATGTTTGAGTATCCAACCTCTAACCATATCACCCTGTGATGACTGCAAGATGACTGCTCTACTGAAAGGATGAACTTCTCACATGAAGGCAGCAGAAGCAAAGATTATGCATTTATACATGTGCGAGGGCAATCCCTGTGGGATCCCGCAGCTGGCTATTGCTTTACATGCAAAGGTTTCCTGGGAAAATCCAGCAAAAGTTGCAATGTCACGCCTGTGTTCTGCTTTCATGAACAGGGCATGGTAAGTGTCTGGGCAGCTACCAGTAGCCTGATGAGATTCAGCTCTCTTGTGTGTGAGGCCATGTCTTGTAAATAGAAGCTGAAGAAAGCAGTCTGAGCGTGCTAGCCAAATGACTCCACTGTCTCGAATTTAGACATTACGTTCAAAGGTTAGGCATGTGGAAATCACTTGTATTTCATGAGCCAAAATCTTCAGGAGTTGTACCTGATTTTGTGAGAGTTTAGAGTACACTGATCTAATAACCCCCTTTAGCCAAGAGTCCAGCACTTCTTGGGTTATGTCTAGCTTTCCTGCTTTAACCGGTAGAAAGAACCTTTGACAGCCGCCACAGACATTCTCCATGCACCTCAGTTAACATCTAAGAGTGCAAACCTGGTCCTGCAGCTTCGCTTCTCTCAACAAGTCGATCAAGGAGAGAGGGCAAATAGTTATTTGCTGATTGCCAATAGAGAGTAAACTGTTCTTAGAAATGAAAACAGGTTGTCATTAGTACGAACGAGTCATTGGAATGTAACTGCATATAGTTCATATCCACAGACAGCGCATCTAGCTCACTCACCCTGCAAGCTTCAGCTAGTCCTATCAGAAAGTAAGTCTTGTCATGATAACCGCTTCAGCTAGGTGGAAGATAATGGCTCGAACTTAGATGAGATGAGCCACATAAAGACCCAGGGGAGGTACCATGTTGGGAACAAGGTGAGTGAGCAAGGCCTGGACATGTCAAAACTGGACAACAAGTCAGAGAGATTCTTGTTGCAAGCAATATTCTCTTCCATGATGTCTGAAATCATGGAACGGTATCTCTTATTTTGATAGAGGCTAGCTTCTTGTCCTCAAAGAGGAAAAGAAGTAAGTTAGTCAATTGGGGAATGGAATTCGAGAGTGGTGTGTCATTGTTAACATCACACCAATCAGTGAAAATACGCCACTTCCCCCTCATATGCCTTCAAACTGGAGGGCTGTCTACCTGTCATGATTCTTTCCACAATCGAAGCACTGAACTCCTTTTTGCACAAGGTATCACTGACAAGAGCAGGTATAGCAGGTCTGCCACCACATTGAGCAGGTCAAGGAGTTGAAGAAACTCCCTCGCTGAAATAAATGTTCTGGTGGATGACTTCTCTGATGTCAATGCGTTTGGAATGAAGACAAATCAGGTTGATATTTGTTGGAAACTCCTATCTAAATGAACGAAATGTTTAGTAGGGACAAGATCCAACTTTGCCACATTGACTATCCACCCTAAACTGCGAAATGAGGTACTGAAGGTGGTTCATATCATGAGCTAAAACTGAATTAACCTAATGTTTTTGATGCATATCATCCAGGAACGCCGCCATCTCTGTGGATGAAGCTGTCCTGAAAAGGGATATGCTGCAGTTGAATGTCTTGTTGAAGGCCCAAGGGATGAATTGGTACACTACCCCACGGGATGAATTGGTACACTACCCCGTGGGAGCTGAAGCAAAGGTACTTGTGGGATAATGTGTGAATAGGTATATGGAAATACATGCGAGACAGGTCCAGACTGATTGCTTATTCATCATGCTGCACAGACAGATAGACAGACCATGCCATCTCCATCTTGAACTTCAGGGCAGCAATAAAGTGATTTGAGTTTGCTCAAGTCTATGACAGGTCTCAATTTGCTGCTGACTTTTGTAACCAGAAAAAGTCTGGCATAAAACCCTGGGAAGTCTGGTTTTCAGACCATCTGCACCACCCACTTTATGAGCAACTGCTCCATCTCCTTCTGTAACACGTCTGCCTTTGCAAAAATCATGTGGGATCTCCATCATGAAGTGGGACAATGAACATGGAGGGGGCTGGATTAACGAGATCCAGAACCCATCTGAAACGACTTGAATCACCCAATTGTTTATCAGAATATCAGAAAGAGGTTGATCTAAGTCTAGCAGAACATAAGAAGTCTGGCGCCCCCAGGGGGATCACCAGTGGGTGGGAGGGATAGCAAGTCACTGACGGTTGGCAGGAGGCTTCGGGGAGGAGAAACTATCATGTTTTCTCTCATCCCATAACGTCTTGCCTGTGAAAGTCAGATGCATATGGCTGCCTATACCTCACCTGGCCACAAAAAGGTTGCCATTGTTGCTGAGAATTACACCTGTGGTCTTTCTGTTGACAATCATCCCTTCTCTGGTACACCCCTTGATGAGGTCACGCAGAGATAGGGACCTGCACAGAGAACTGAAGGGGCACCTTCTGTGCTGTCTGCTTTCCCACCTCCTCAATTCAGCCGCTCGAACAAAAGGGGGGAACCAAAAGGAAGTGAGTGCAGGGTCATCACATGATAGGGTTTACCTTGGCAATACGGCAATACCAATTCCCAGGCATGGTCACTTCCAGCCTTCTCAGCTAGACAAAAGATCACAAGAGACACAAGTCTAGTAAGGAGGAAGTCAATAACATTCCTAACCAACTCAGACATGGCATTAAACACTTGTCTGTCCACTTTATAACAGAGTGGAGCATACATGTTGACTTCAGTAATATCTTTGTCTAGGCTAGGTACATCCAAATGATAGATATCGGTATGTGATTTGTACACTGTGGTGAGAAAGTTGCAGGCAACTGACTCACTGAAAAGAAGGCCCTCGAATTACTGGTCTTGTGAATTTTATCTGAGAGATACTCAATAATTTCTGCAATCTTTGTTAATTGTGGTAAATCCTAATGATCTGATGTTCATTATCTTCATCAACGTCTACATTATATGTAATATTGATTGCCAGTGGAGTACGGCATTCTGATGGAGGCAAGATTCTGTATATTTCTTTGATTGCTGCCTGAAAAATTAACTCTGTCCTTTCCATGGTTGGAACGGAATGTTCAAGCAAGTCTGTGTTGTCCCCCTAATAGATCGGGCACTTGTTCTCTTGTATAATCTGCATCCTGGGGTATAGCATTCCAAACGGCAGTGATGATGCCAGGTTGTCACCATACATGAAAATGGCTCTACCTGTCAGATATGGCAATGGGACCGGCCAAGTCATGTCCAGCATGGAGCATAGTTCAGCTGGGGAATGTCAGTTGGGCTAGGCTAGAAGGCTGAATGGAAGGCCCTGATTGTGATGCCGGTGCGCCATGTACTGGTATCATAGATATGGTTGGTCCAGCTGGTTGTCCAGGCAAAGTGGTCTGCTGGGTGTAGGCCACCATTGCTGTATGAATTTTTGAGTGACATGCAGTTCATCAAGGATGATAGATTCACACCCGCTGAAACCATACACTGAATGTCCAGACGGGTTGGCTGGCAGCAGGCCAGCAAATTCAAATACTTTTCTCTTTTCATAACAAATTTGTAAATAAAACAAATACATCAACTATATACAAATATTCACTTGTCTCTTCTCCCATTGTACACAACCTGCTGACACTGACGTGCTAGTCTTACTCTTTTTGCAGTCTTGGCAAAGATTTCTTTTGCTTTCCTTTTTGTAACCACTGATTTTTTTGGCTCAATGTTCCATTTTTTCTTTCTATTCTCAACAAAAGATTTTTACCTTTCAAGCTCCTCCTTGTATTGTCGACATGCAGTTCGCATATTCTGACACAGGGTTACATCTGCCCTCTTATGTAATAAATCTTCGTTCTTAAAATACTGTATTGCACTTTTTCCTGATGCCTTCAGACCATGTTTGATGTTCTGTACCGAGTTGTAGGTTTGAATGTTTATCCTTCCTGATTTGTAATCAATAATAAAATTTGTCACATTGAAGGATGACTCTTCTTGTGGGCCATGAAAACAACTCAGTACAGACATGACCATCACTGATAGACAAGGGTATCTGGCAACAATATCATTACTTTCCCACCAATGATCTATATGTTGTCCCTCCTTAAATTCTGGAAGAGAATAAGTTTGGAATCTTTTAACTTCCAAATCATACTGGTCCAACCCATTATCATTTAAAACGTTAGATGCTAGAGGTGTCCTTATCATAAAAAAACCTGCTTTCTCTGCTAAAAATGTAGATTAAAGAATACATACCACCAAGGCTGTAATTTGTGCTTCTAAGTTTCAATCTGTCTGTATGCAGATTCTTTTGGAGATGCTGCTCCAAACTCTTTCAGCCACAATTGGAGTAGTTCAAATCTTTCTAGCAAAGATTGCAAAATGCTAATCCTCTGGCATTCAGTTTTCTTACAAATTGACAAACTACATTCCCACAGACTTTGCATTTAAACCATTCCCTTTTCCACACATTTTTCAAACCTTTATCTAAACCTTTTGTGTCCGTGTCTCTATCTATAATTCGAGACGCTATGTTTTGCAAGCAAGCTTCTTTCTTCCATTTCCATCAGTTTCCACTACGCAAAGATCATTGGATGAGTAGAAACTTTTGACCAATTAGAATGCTCTTTACAACAATCATCTATTAAATAATATATGGAATGAATACTATTACAAAGATCATTGCAGAATGGGACCAGACAGACAGTTATTTGAAAACCGGATCAGAGATGATATAAAAAAAAAGGGACCATATCAAGGAAGATCGGATTCAGGTCAGAAGAAAAGTGGAATTCAGCTTTAAAACGAAAAAAAAATCATCACTGATGGGGATGGGCTGCCAAATTGGGATGAAAACGGTCCTAGTTTTGTCCAATTCGCTCATTGACAATCTCAGTGACAGAGCTTGTTCAGCATTTGGATAGATGCTTAACACTTTGTGTTCTGAAGATTTCAAGTGTGCCTTTTTTTCCCAGCACCTCCAATTGCCTGTTCAAGATGTTTGACCAAACATCTTTTGCCCACAATGCACACACACTACATGGGTGTGAGGAAGAAAATTTAGTGCAGGCAAGGCACATCTCATGATTGTCATTAACGACTTAAAGCGTCTGCACTTCTTGCAATTTACATCTCTTCAATGAAAGAGAGAACAAAAAAACAAAACAAGTGCATACAACAAATATATAAACTGTTCAAGTAGGGAAACTAGGCGAACTAACATTACTGAGATGACCTAAGATGTGCACAATAAACCAAAGTTTAACAGCACAATACAAATACACCGGAGAATACTTGTGTTACCAATCAAGATCACATGGACAATAACGACTGGAAAAAAAATAATGAAGAAATATGAATAAATTAACTGGAAAAAAAGACAAATGTTGTATCTGGTGCAAAATTATAAATTACAATCCTCCTCTCTTGTATATCAACATTTTGACTTACTATAACACTGAAAAAAATGTTGGATGCTCAAAATTATAAATTACAATCCTCGTCTTTTGAGATCTTATTGATTGGCTATTTATACATTTGTATTTCAAATCTTATCTGAAATTAGAATCTGTAGAATTAATCAAGAACCATAACTCTGTAAATAGCCAGAATAATCTTCTTATCAGCCTCATGAAATTTTTATGTGGACAAGTTGAAATCTGACAAAAAAGTGCTTGAATATTCACTATCCATTCAAATTTACTTAAATGAAGGGATCATAACTCTATACAAGATGTCCAAAATTTTTAGGTAGTACTAAACAGTTTTTGGCTATGGCCAGTCCCAAGGAAGTACCACCACACCTTTGAAGTCACCTGCTATCATAATAAAACTCCACAGCCATCAACATGTATGTTTTTTCAAACTCATAAGAGAATGGATAAACCACATCAGTAACAAGACTGGTACAGTAAAACTGATCCTTCTATGATTACCCCTTTTGAACCACACAGGCAGCAAGGATTGGATCCAAAACTATTACTTTAATGAAGAGGAAAGTGACCATGAATGGAACATTTGCCACAAAATCACTCACCATGAAAATTTTGGTAAACTCAAAAAAGCATTGCAGGTTAAAACTTAATCACAAACCTGGCTCGAACAAATGTGTTTCTCCACTAGAATCATCACCTTGAGCATACAACATCATGCATTCTTGACACCACCGTAAATCACGAGGGAGAAAGATGGAGATAAAGTACTGATGTCTCTTCAATCAAAAACTTACCAATGGTTTCAGCTGCTAAACAACTTACTGTATATACTCACTTATAAGTTGAGTCCAACTGCAAACTGCACAGACCCAGCATTATGCAATGGCAGATCAGAGTATATTTTGTTTGCAGATGGACTCAAATTATATGTGAATATATATCGTAACTCCTCAAAGATGTATTGGAGACCAAATTTTGAACTACATTTAGCTGAAATCACAAGTCATATTCTGCGTAATAACAACACCTCACTCAACAAATGCCCTTCCCCCATTAAATATAAGCAAGTGCCTACCTTTGATTTAGATATTCAATCAAGAAAGTTAAATTAACATCCTTTAACTGTCAAATTTTACACAGAAGATATCCATGACCAAACAGGCGAATTTAAAACAAAACAAGCGACTTAGTCCTTTGCAATTCTACTCAATACACATGTATATTTTGGCAGGAAAATGACATCAGTACATGCTGTGTTGATTTCCTACAGCCCGAGTGATATTTCTATTTTTTTTTCTTGAATGGACCACATTAACAGCTGCAAACTGTAAAGTACCTAAAAGTGAACTCAGCGACAATAAGATACTTTGGCTTTTGGAGTCTTAAATAGATGTACTCTTTTCACTTATTTTTATTCACTAGATGCGTAACACACATCAGAATATGGTCTAATGTGAATGCATTCATTTTAGTAGGTAAGAATTCCTTCATGGACCTACCTCTAATTAGGAATGGGATCCTTTTTGTTTTCAAACATGGATATTGGTTTATTGGGTCCTTAGGATGATCACTTGTCAAATGTTGGATGTGCCAGTAAACACCAATCAATCATTATACACAAGTAATTATTATATATACAAGAATACAATTATGTATAACTGATATCTTACCCATACAAACTCCCTTCCATCCTGCTGACTGAGCTGCTCCCAGCTGGTGACGACAGTTCCATAAGTTGTGAGGCATACCCCACCTCTTCTCTGAACCTTCATTAGGGCCCTCTCCTTCTCTTTTTTACTGTTCCCATGATAGAAGGTCAGGCAAATTCCTGGTGCCCTGATAAATTTAATTATCATCTAGTATTTAGTGAAGAAAACTTAGTGGGTATTCAGAGACTAAAAAAATAAGCTTCTGTCGTGATACATGGATTCCCAAGAATATTTTGTCTGGCTTGCAAACATTGCTATAATGAGAGACATTCAAAAACCTTAAAATTGTTGATACTGCAACCAATATTGCTGCTGCCATACCAGCAAAAAAAAGTCATACGATAATAATGTACATGGAAGTGACAAAGAAGTCATGTTATAAGTGATACTATAATGGTGTACATGGAAGTGATAAAGAAGTCATGTTGTAAGTGATACAATAATGGTATACATGGAAGTGATAAAGAAGTCATGTTGTAAGTGATACAACAATGGTATACATGGAAGTGATAAAGAAGTCATGTTGTAAGTGATACAATAATGGTGTACATGGAAGTGATAAAGAAGTCATGTTGTAAGTGATACAATAATGGTATACATGGAAGTGATAAAAGAAGCTATGTTATAAGTGATACAATAATGGTGTACATGGAAGTGATAAAGAAGTCATGTTATGAGCCAGGCCACCTTATACTGAGATACTATTAGTTCCATGTTAGTTCAAGGTGGTGTATGGAATGTTGTGACTGTCTTGAACCCCATACACCCTTGTATAAGGTTTTTCCTATGGTATTCGACTTTGGTTCAGGATGTCTATGATTCAAGATGGTCATAACATTTCTTGTGCGCTGGTAAACTAAAATAAGAATGTATTACCTCATAAACTTTACATAACCTTACTTGTTGAAAGAATAACATACAAGAATCTCTTAGCTGCTATCGTTTTCTATGCCGACAATTGTTTATATCAGCATGCTAGCTGAAACATAACAGCATGCTAGCTGAAACAGTTATCTCCCTTGGGATAAAAAAAATAATGTCAAAAAACCGACAAATCAGCATTTTTAAATTAAAATTTAGCCTTCTTCTGGGGAATAATTTCACCAGAAAAATAAACCATACTCTAACTCATTTCTATATATAATAAAAATCATTTCATATATTAAGATTATAAATCTGATTTTTGCATTTTAACTTTTGAAGCAGAAGTTGTCCACAATTTTATTTTACCCATTTGTGTATTGCCATGACAATCTGCTTGAAAATCATATGATCTAATTATAACCTTGTTGAAGTTCTTACACCCCACTAGAATACTTTTTTTTTTACAGAAATACTGGATCTTATAACTTGATAACTAACCAATCATATTCATAGAATTTGTTTATGAGGTAATAAGTTTCCACTTCAAAATATCCTGCAGACTTTTATAGCAGTGCTCCAAGTACCTATCAAATTTAAGTTGCCATAGAGCTAACCTCCTTGAAAATTTGAGTGGCCATTGCAAATTTTACATCATAAAGCACTAATAATTTGATCACCATAGTCATTGAGAACAGAAATCAATTGAGTAGGGATTAATGGTAGAAGGTGACAAAAAGTGAAGGTTTTAGTTATGGCAATTCAAGAATAACAAGAACTGCATTTTAAGATAAACATGATATGCCCCCCCCAGTACTCCAAGTACCTACCAAACTTTAGTATCCATAGGGCGACCTACTTGAAAATTTTAGTATCCATAGAGCGACCTACTTGAAAATTTTAGTATTCATAGGGCAACCTACTTGAAAATTTAGTATCCATAGGGCGACCAACTTGGAAATTGTAGTATCCATAGGGCAACCTACTTGAAAATTTTAGTGCCCCTCATAATATGGTCACCTTAGACAATGAGAGCAGAAATCTATTGAGACAGGAATTAATGGCAGAAGATGACAAAAAGTGAAGGTTTTAATTAAGGCCAACGAAAGAGTAATTATAAAAAAGCATAAGGTTATTTTGAATAGTATGCTTAGATCTGTCTACAGTCATCTGCTTTTATTTCAGGCCAGCCACTAAAATTCACTACTTGGAATTCTCTAAACCATTTCTCTACATATTGCCAGGCCTCAGATTCACTGTTGATGGCCTTTAACCTTCATTTTTTGATGATGATAGTTTATATTAATAAAGTCTTAACCATATCCAGTGTTGCTTATAGGATTTTTCAAAATAGGGCCTACTCCCCCATCCCTTTTCCCAAAACTGGGCCAATTCTAAATTCAATGGAAGAAATTTGGCCCTCTTATTTGAGAAGTATGAGTCACACAGAAGAACATACTGAAGTGATTACAGCATCCTTGAAACAGGTAAGCAAAAGGTTATTGTGTAATTTATTGTATCTAAGCAATTTTTTAGTTTGTATACCTGATAAACGATATAAAACATATTTACCAATTGCAAATATGTTCCTTTTCGATGGCATTCATGTATATCAAGCATGGGTGTAATAAAGTGTACAGGTAAGAATGACAGGTAAAAAAGAATTATAAAGGAAAATTGATTGAATTTTTAAAATAATTAAAACAAAAAAACACAAGAAAACAAGAAGAAGAAGACAAACTTTTTGAAAGAACTTCATAAATGACTCAGATTGGTATGGACTTCAGCATAACCAACACAGAATGAAAGTGCAAACGAAGCAAGATTTAGTCAGGCCAGTAATTACCTGCTTGAAATCCATTTTTATGGCTCCTGCTCATACAGCTGCCACAAGATCAGCAGAGTTTATATACCCGTCTATTGTACTGGTCATATAGTTTATGAATCATACAGTAAAAGTGCTTATTTTTGCATTTCACATTTTACACAGCACCCCCATCTCTGACTTTTCTAACCACAACCATTCCCATGCCAGTTTGATTGGAAGTAATGCTTGAATTTTTGCTTTATTACTGGCACTTGCTGCACTGGGGTGCTATGTTCGAATCATTTGATTCCATTTCAACAAGAGATTTTCTTTCAGTCTTTTCATTTAAAAAAATCCAGAAAAATTTGTTTTGATATTTCACATAACTTGCATGTTACTCATGACTGAGCACACATCAGAGCAGCCAAAAGTATGGTACCTATATGGCAGAAACAGTGCAAATGTAAAATCTTTACCTATTTCATTTACACCTAGGTAATGAGCTTCTAAGCACAAAATACATAAAAGCATGATTTGTATCTTTTAATGTCAGGCTTAAAAATAAAATGGAGAACATGAGAACAGAATTCTGTTCAAGATCATAGTCTCTAAAGGTCAAACTTGTCAAGGACAAATAATATACAGGAATGAAAATTCTTTTACATTGTTCCAATCATACCTTTGTTACGGCATTATGTATTATCTTTAAATTTTAATAAGTTTTCATTTGGGTTTATAATCATTGTATTATAATTCCTTACTTCAGTAGCCTAAGCTATTTGTAGAGTACAATGTACTTCAACATGTTTACATGAGTCATGCTATGCCCTGGGAAAATCAATAATTATGTCGGTCAGCTTAACCCACAATGAAGAAATCATGTGGTTGCACGTGCAGATTTTATGACCTGAATCCTGTCAACATCATGTTGATTTGTAATAAGGTATTTTAATTGCAGTGCAAAGGCACTACAAGCAGTAACATGCACGACCTAGTTTCTGATTGGTTAAAGAAGGCTGTTGACAGAACTCAATCTAAGTCACAGAATTAGAAGTTTAAATTCTCTTTTACGCCGTAAGAAACTATATAATGACAATATAACCACTGAATGGGCATTCTTTGCAGTTCTCCAGAATCATAAGGTTAGTGAGGAAGATTATTACTGTTTGTAAAATCAGCTGGTGAAAATCTATTATCTACATAGTACATTTTGGATTTAAGTACTATTATTCAAGGAACTCAACAATATTCTACATTCACAGGAGTTTACCTGGGATTAATAACATTTGGATTTAAAACTGTGTTTCTTGTGGCACATCAACACATTAGTGACTTCATTCGGAATACTTTGGATTAACTTCCGGATTATCAAAATTCAATAGGACATTTAGGATTATTTAGGAATTTCTAAACTGTAAGTTATTTTTAATTCTTTCACTTTGTTTGTTTGAAATATTTAATATTTTAGGAAATTAAATTTATATTTTAGAAAATGTGAAAGCTTGTTTGAGTCGTTCTTTCTTTTGTTACTATTTCTAAACCCTAGACGTAACACCTTGCATGCGACTGCAAGAAAAACTTTTGCTTTCTGTACATGTTTCAGCCTATATGAGTGTTTCATGGGCATAACTTCATTTGGGGGAAGGTTTAAATAGTTTGAAGTTTGAAAAGATCGCAAAATTTATGTCTGAAAGGCTCCAATGAGCCCATTATTATGGAAGATAATTATTACAAGAATGGGGAGTGGGGTGGGGAGATGTCCTTGTGGAAAGACTTCACTACATAATACAAGAACAGAAATATATCTGCTGTTATACACCATTTTGTCCAAACTTGTTCTTTCTTTTGATTTGAAAAAATATATATCCCGCATCCAAAAGCTGAATTTGGCCAGCTTAAATCGAACTGCAGGACATTCGGTGCATTATTTCGTTCAATTTGGGCCAGCTTGTAATGAACCACAAGATTCCCACAAACCTGCACCCAAGAAGCAACACTGATATCTGCATCATGTCCACATTTCTTGGGATCCATGTCATTAATTCACTGCACAGGTCACATATTAGACTGGTCACTTTAAATAGTCTGTAAGCCAGACTAGTTACACGTAAAGATGGCAACCTCACATAGGACTGGCAGTCTCACAATTGAAAAAGGATTATGATGTAAATTAACTTGCATCTGCACAAATTGTTTTGCATAAACATGATATATGCTTGTAATTAGGAAGTGTTAATGTCATTTTTTAGATGCCACATTATGATTTTGAAGGTAGCAATAGGGCGACTAGTTGACCATTTTCACTTGCTAATTCAGAATTTTTAGTTGCAAATTGTAGTGCCCCAAAGACAAGCTGTCAATATGTCACAGGCACAACCCATGACACCATGGGCCCCAACATCAGGCAAGGCCCAAAGGCAGGCATTCTGCAGAAATATGGGAAGTATAAAGTGTTATACATTCCATATACTGTAAATTGTAAATTATATGCAAAAAAACCCCTAATTTTTGTTCCCACCTACCATGGTGAGGTCACCAAAAGTATATACTGATGAAATCCAACTGTGATCTTTGTGACACAGCTTTAGAGTTACTTAGGCAGTCATGGGAAGTAAGAGTTTCATGTCATGTCAAAGGGCATTTGAGTAAAAATGCAGAAAAAAGGAAACAAAAAAATAATTTATATGTAACTTGTGTCAAGATATTCTGATCTTTAATTACAACACTGCACATAGTTTATGTTAGTCTGCAATTGTACATTTTCTCTAACAATATTTCTATTTGGTACTTTCTCTTTTGTTATAAACTACAAATTAATCACATTAATCCCTAAGAAATACTATTTTGCTAATTTTTATAAATTGTTCTATTGAAATTTATGTGACTTGTATACAGATTCAACCCATTAGCATTCTTATCAGGAATCTGTGTAAATTTTTGTAAATCTAGGCAACCTGACCGGAACGCAGTGTTTCAGCCAGGTTTGAGCAAAATGAGGCCAACTGGCCCACTTCATTTGAAAAAGTGGGCCAGTGGTGTGATCATAATGGGTCAACCTCATAATAAAATAAGATATCATTTACATACTCTATTTTACCTGCTATTCACATGAAAAACCAAATAAATTACCTTCTTTGAGATTCTCTTATTTGATGCAGTATAACTACAAGCAAAACCCAAAACTGAAATTGCATGCCCCTCCAACATTATAGTCATCAATCTTTGCAAAGTTTCAGCTTTCAAGCGATATCTTGAGGGTGTGTGCATTTTTTTCTTCATTGGTTCCATTGTTTTCATTCGAAGTTTCACACTCCTTGACTTTCATCTTGGCTTTTGTGGGTTTTACCAGCTTGTTCACTAGAGGCATAATCTATGCAGTAATTTATATCACCTTGACAGTCTATGCATGATACTGCAGTAAAGAAATCGGTTATCCATTGTTTCATATCTACCTCTTAACAAAAGTTTGCTGCCTTTGCAAACTGAAATCGAACTATGTCAGGGTCATATCATATGACTGGAAGCACATGACTTATGAAAATTGCAGAGAATACTAATTTTTTAGAAAGTAAAATCCATTAATAAAACAGGGGTGGAAGTAATCTTAATACAGTACTTGAATTTGTTTCATATTTTTATTGAGACATACTGAACTTTTTCTCAAAAAGATATATTATGGGATATACTGAGCCCATAATTACTTCTGGATGATCCTGAGCTTTGCAATATATGGGGAAAAAAAAACTGACAGGCAATTGCATAGCAAACAGTGCAATTTGAAAAGATCTCTTGATGGATTTTCTACATTTTCATAAGAACAATCAATAAGCGATTCATGCATTTAATGATTGGTTGCACACCTGCCAACCCCTACAGAGGTATAAGTGTAACCTATGTGGCAAGAAAGCGTAATTTGAGCATAAAAAGTGTAATCTATATATTACATGCCATAATTACAATAAACTGTATGAAAAATGTACATTTAGTTTTGCTGCTTACCTGGATCTGCAACTGGTTAAAGTTCTTGTCACAAATGGGCAAAATCCATGTGGATTAGTACCAGAATACAAACACAAAACATTGGTAAATTATATATACACAACACTCACTTTAACTAGTCTACATATCTAACTTTCACTGAGTGATTGTAAACTCCACAAATTCTACAATGATCATTACCATGTGCTCAACCTGAGTGCTGTATTACCCCTCTCATGTTTTTCATTCTAAATTTGTAATGCACTATTGATTTGTCTTTTTTCTGATCTGACATGTTTTAAAGTTTAATAATAAAACATAAAAGAAACCTTAACCAAACGGTGTAATTCATATAGACCCAATTGCCCCAGGGGTAGGAGTTGTAAAATCCGTAACATCAGTGTAAAGAAAACAAGAAGCTGGTCATGGCCTGCATGCAGAGCCTGACCCTGAGCATTGGTAAATTGGTGTTGTACACATAAAAGAGGTATTCACACTACAAGTAACATGACTGTGGTCAAATGTATTTGAGAAACTGATGACATAAAAACCTTTAACATTAGGGTGTGGATGAATGGACGTGTGGAGACACATGCATGTACACAGATGCCAAAGTTATCACTATGTTGACCCCCCCCCCCCCTCCACACACACTTTATCCAAAAACTTTAAATGAATTGTGTCAAGACCTGGGTATTGCCAGCTATGTTGTATCTCAATACACATCATGAGAATTGTGTCTAGAGTTAGGTATTGCCAGCTATTTTGATTCACAATATATGTCATGAGAATTGTGTCTAGAGTTAGGTATTGACAATCATTTTGTATCACAATACATATCAAGAGAATAGTGTCTAGAGTTAGGTATTGCCAGCCATTTTGTATCACAATATATATCATGAGAATTGTCTCTAGAGCTAGGTATTGCCAGCTATTTTGTATCACAATACATATCATGAGAATTGTGTCTTGAGCAAGGTATTGCCAGCCATTTTGTATCACAATGCACATCATGAGAATTGTGTTTAGAGCTAGGTATTGCCAGCCATTTTGTATCACAATACTTATCATAAGAATTTTTTGGTTAAAAAGGAACATCACTTGTCATTGCATGAATCTATTGTAGGATAGACTAAATTCCAGGAACAAAAGAAAACAAAGTTTTTTCTCTTTTGATTCTTTCATTTGTTTACTCAACAGTGTTCAGATACATTAAATGATATACAAAACACTTGTGTTATGCACTTTTAGGGCAGTTAAAATAATAATAAATCTATGTGGTAAACATACAAATGCAAACAACTTCTCAAAAAAAATATGTTCAACCCTCTGTTGGAATAATACTGCTACTTTATAATAAATGAAAATTTTGTAAAGTGAAATTTAAAAAGTGTGTAGCAGTTACTTAGGTAGATATAGCAGGGAGACAGTTTTCCTTAAACATGGTTTTAGCAACCTTGTTTTTTCATGCAAAGGGGTAGAAAGACAAGAAGAAAATGGTCATTTTCTGATAGTTTATATCATTTAGTTTATGTTTTACTATTGTCCTGTATCAATAGTTTGAGTCTGTATCATGATGCACTATCGCCAGAGAAAATATCATGAATTATCCATGTATTGATGATAACAAACCATTTCTAAATGTGCCCACATTATAATTCTTGACCCATGGCGGCAGGAGCGGTACTAAGAAAAGGGTGTTTGCAATGATATTATATTCCGAATATGAAGTGAATTAGAAAAGGGGTTATGGATATACCAATGAAAAAAACTGTAACCAAAATGTGTCCCCATTATAATTCTTTACCTTTGGCCCCACCCAGAAGTGGAACCCAAAGACAGGAGTGGTGCTGAAAAAAGGGAAGTAGGTGATAATATTATGTTCCAAACATGAAGTGAATTAGGTAAGGACTTACAGAAATATAAGTGATGAAAAAAACTTTAACCAAAATGTGTCCCCAAAGCAATTCCTGAGCTCAGGGGGAGAACCCAGGGACAGGGGTACTAAGGAAAGGGGAGTATGTGATGATGTTGAATTCCAAACATGAAATGAATCAAAATGTGTGCCCAATACATGTATAACACTTGACTCCATGACCCCATCAACGTATAAAAACCATGGGCAGAAGTTTTACTGAGAGAAGGGGAGTATGTAAATTGGGTAAAGGTTTTTTTTAGATAGAAGTGCTGTCCACAGACAAAAATTGAAAATGGATTGTGCCAAGACTTCAATATAATGTACTGCTTTTAGCACAAAATGTTGTATATACTTGCAATTAGAAAGTGCTAATGTTATTGTCTAGTTGCTGTATTATGATTCTTAAGGTTGCCTGATGGCAAGCAGTTGACAATTTTCCTTGCCAAATGCAAATTTTTGGTCACAAATGCGACCTTTTTTACTCTGAACTTGAAGCACTGTATAGTAGTTTAAATTGTTTTATAATGCATAGCAATATACACATTTAGATGAAATCATGAAACAATTTTCTTATCTTGCAAGGAGATGAAAGTATTTCATTGAATAAATGGTTTGCTGGTATTTTAAGGAGGCATTTTAAAGATAAATGGCTATAGGCCTCTATTATGAACAGCTACTAGGTAAAAACACTATCAGTAATAAGTCTCATTACTCTTATCAAACTGCATACTTTTATAATGATGGTGCTCCATGATAAAGTATGATGGTACTCCATGATAAACCATGATGGTACTCCATGATAATGTATGATGGTGTTCCATGATAAAGTATGATGGTACTCCATGATAATATATGATGGTGTTCCATGATAAACTATGATGGTGCTCATTGATAATCTATTATGGTGTTCCGTGATAAACCATGATGATACTCTATGATAATCTATGGTGGTGTTCCATGATAAACCATGATGGTGCTTGATGATAAACTATGATGGTGCTCCAGTATATAAAGCAATGGAATCTAACAAGACATCATTTACACAGCTCTTATCAAAAGTGTCAATTACTATAGTGCAAATGATCTTTTAATGTGGGAACATATTTTAGTTTATTACTTACCATTATCAAACTCTCCTAGATTTGAATTTTAATAAAACATAGGTTCTGCAAGCTATGCCATGATATATACTCCTTGGACATGGGTTAGGAAAAACTCTAAAGCAACATTTTAACATGAATACCATCACTACAGTCACTCGTTAAGCAATATCTTGCTATCCACTAAATGCAGACTCAATAATACTTAGCTGAATATAATGCTGCACTGCTGCACATACAAACAAGTTAAATGTTCAGTAGAATGAACCCAGTGTATCACCTGCATCATCCCCATGTAAACTTTTAACACAAATTTTTAATACTGCTGACACCGATGCTGGCACTGCCCAAAACGTGATACCTATGTCTCTTAATGCTAATGCAGGTGAAACAATAAACGAGACATTGCCTATAGATCATATCAAATGACTGCAAAAGATTTCAGTCGATAATAATGGTATTGCCACTGTAAAAGTTATTATTTAAAATCTATTTATAGAATCATAATATAAACTGTCTGAAGTGCATCTTTTTTTTTATACAGAAATAAGTCAGTGTGAAATTGCTCTTTTTGGAACCCGCACCCCTAGAAGTAGAGGACCCTATTCTTGACCATATCTTCTATCAAGATACATTATATGGCAAAAGTTGGACATTTTTATCATAAAATGTCATTAAATACTGTATTTACTTTGTATAAAATAAACCCAACTGCGAACAGTTTACCATGATCTTTCACCATATTATCACAGATGAAATTGCAGATGAGATCGGCAGGCCATGTCGCCAAAATGTCAGACGTGCGAATACCAAAGAAGACTTTCTGCAGCAAAATGCAGTAGGGAAAGCAATCTCAGTGAATTCAGAAGAAATGTTTCAGAGACGTTCAAGTCATCCTTGAAACACTTCAAAATAAACCCTGAGTCTTGGGATGATCTCGCACAGGATCGTTCCACCTGGCATAATCTCATTCATACTGGAGCTACAGACTATGAGCTGAGGAGGGTCATGGTCATCTTCGAACTTGAAGGACAAGCAACAACCACATCATGCACAGATATATATGTTCATGAATCAAAGTAGAACAAACAAGTGTTCCATGGAACCCAGTGTCTCACCCACATCTGTGCACTGATGTATCACTACTATATCTGACTTGCCAACACTTTAAGATAAAACTTTAACATTGCTGACACTACAATTGCTACAAGTGGAAAAGTGATGTCTATGTCTCACAATGCTAAGACATGTTAGAAAACACAGACCCTGATCTGCTGGTACATCATGCAACTGTAGATCTGCATGTATGATGTATGCAGTTGGGTGAACCCCATACAATGGCAAATATATAATACATATTATTGGTTTTTACCACTTGGTGAACTCCTTTTCCCAGATTGTCATCAAAGATACAGGAACAACAATAAGGACTGACTTGATCTTGTCCATATCAAACATCCCTGAGAGAAATGCAATCACCTGGATTGTCTTACCAAGCCTGAAAGTTTTTACAAAAACATAGAGATCTATTATCATTGACAAATTATGAAAATAAGAGGTATTATGTGTGTATAATATTTAGAAGTTTCTAAAGATGCAAGATAAAACATTTTGTTGTGATTTTATTGATGAAAAAAAAGCAATGTCTGCATACATGCAAATGACTGAAACTATGCCTACACAAATATGCTTAAAACAGTCATTGGAGCAAAATATTGAGGTCAAAGTGACCTCCTTGTGGTACAACTTTAGTCATCCCACAGATGCATACACAAACCAAGTTTTGTGACAGCACTGATAAAACGAGACAGTTGGAGATGTGAACCTAAAACTACAATCTTAACATTAAAATAACAATTAAGAAAATGTCAACAACAAATATGGGGTTTGAAATAAGCTCTCCAGCATATTCATTAAGACTTTGTCTCAACAAATGTTGCCTGATGCTGGATCAGGCAAATTTCCAAATCAGAAGTGCTAATCTAGTAAGCCAATCTGAGTTCATCAGCCCACAGAAGGTTTTTTTAATATGAAACTGTTTGCTTCAAGATTTCTCATATACTTACAATTCTCCTTTGTGAGGTATCTGACATAACATTTTTTTAAAATTGTGGAACAAGTCATTATATCAGCTATCCCATTGGGCAACCTATTTTTGGTAGTCCTGTCCCAACATTTTGCAGCCCTCCCCCAGCATGTTGGTAATGCATGGGCCACAAGCACAAAATTTGTTGAACCCTGCCTGATGCATGTCCTAAGTGTCTGCCATGAAAAGCTGACTTTGACTCAAAAGAAATATACAACATCTCCCCAAATGAATCTTCAATGACTTTTTATACATTTTTTAACCTTGTTTTATATGAAAAAATAGTATGCAAGTATAGGCTGACCAGAATGACCTGGTGGCATGTCCTACTAGTGGAATATTCACACAAGCCCTGTCCCCTTAAAAATTAGGCATTGCTTTTGCTTTCTGTTGGTTTTAATGGCAATTGTAACACATTACTGGCAATATCAATCCAAAGAAATCAGAGCAAAAATCAAATAAAAGCCAGTTCAGTTTCTAATGCAATATTTATTTTTTATTAGCATAAACTCAAAATAATAACTGTATTTCAGTAACAAGATTCATGAAAAGTTGAAGTCCACGTTCAAGCTTCTTCAAGACACTCTTGTTCAAAGATGCCATAATTTGCTCTGCTTCTGAGGAACCAACTTTTTGTTTTGATTTCACGTATTCCTCAGCCATTATGTGTAGGAAGCTTGCACTGTGTGTGTGATTCCAGGCACAATTTATGAAAGTTTTTACACCCATGAACAAATGAAGTACCTAGCACACTTTCCTATTTCTTTGAATACTCAGTGCAGAAAGTGCACAAGATCACCTACTTTCCTGGGTGGTACTTAAGCCATTTGTATTTATTTGCCCAGCATTTCTAGTACTTTCTCAGTCTCTTCTCTTCATCATAATTGCAATCACACTCTCTCTTGTCTTCATCTAATTTCTGCCATTTCGATGGCAGCTGCACACCTTGCAAATACTTCCACAGGTTTACAATTGCCACTGCACAATGTATTGAATGTTTATTAAAGCCCACTGTTTGGTATAATTCTGCATTATTCATTGAGCTGGTGAACGCAACCTTTTCCGATTGGTCAATACTAGCCTGAGACCCTATACATGTTGCTATCATCAGTAATGAAATCTGTGCTTGGGGACAGTACACCAGGCTAGTTCCATGTGCACAGAGACTGTTTTGACAACACTCACACTAATTTACTTTATGAGTGGATGAGTGGTTTAAAACCTGTCCATTTGCATCACGAGCATTTATTGCACCTTGTTAATCGCAGGATGTCGGCAGGTACTCAATTAACACAATAGGCAGATCAATTAACTATTAACAGGAATGCCGACTCACAACAACTTCTAAAGTTCTTAACTGTTATGATAGGTGACCGGCAGTAATTTTCACTGCCCCAACAGATTAGTGGCTGCTGGGTTTTACTGACCTGCCGGCAAAATCACTATCTGCGGGATAGTGGATTAACATTAATTTCGAGCCCTGGTTTAATGTAAATACAATGCATGTGTCCTCAGTTTAATGTCTCAAATGAATCACTGTTTTATACAACTATTAAAAATAATATTTTATGTCACTACTATTCCTTACAAGTTTTTTAAGGGGTCACAAGAGTGACAAAATGACCCTGACATCAATGGTAATGGGCCCTAATCCCAAAACCTTTTTTTTTATTATAAAAATCACACAGGAATACAAACTTAACAGATTTACTACTCCAAGTTTAAAACTGATAAATTTTCCCCTAAAAGTGTGGGCTCTGGGATCATTCTTAATCTCTGCCTTATAGTGCTTCTCAGCTGTGAAATACACCAAATTTTTCTTAATGTGCAATCCTAAAATAAATGGTATTTCAATCATAATATGAGACCTTGATTTAATAATTTAATACAAACATACATATATATATATATATATATATATATATATATATATATATATATATATATATATATATATATATATATATATATATAAAATCATCCTTTACATACTATCCTAATTTTGTTATTGACTCTCAAGTTATGTTTTTCTATCAAATGAAGGACACCATCCTTTAATATGTGCAATGTAAGTATTTCCTACAGGAAATATGACTTTTAATTATTGAACAAAGTGCATCAATCACTTTCCTCATAGAGTTTCAAAAACATTCTTTCTCAATTTCTCTGACATACTGAGTGCTGCAGCTAAGAATTTCTTGCAGAGGCATGTTCAAGAGTGCTCCAGCTACAAATTTATAACAGAGGGGTGGACAAGAGTGCTCTAGCTAGGAATTTCTTACAGAGGGGTGGGCAAGAGTGCTCCAGTTCAAAATTTCTTGCAGAGAGATGGGCAAGAGTCATCCAGCTAGGAATTTCTTGCAGAGAGGTGGTCAAGAAGGACACCTTTTATCATAAGACACATTGTTTCAAAGAAAAGGGCACTGTTTTGAAGAAAAGCAACTTTTTAGCAACAACAAGATGAGCTCTCGATGATAACACTTAGGATGTCATCTTTCTTGGAAGTAAAAAGATTACAAAAGCACACTCATATATGTATCATACACTGAATAAAAATAAAAACATATGAAGCAAGAGTATCTCAAAGGGACTGATGCTCTACTGGCCAAACATAATTTCCAGGAATTCAAGATAAGACCATTCCTTCCGTTTAAATGTTGGATGTTGAAACCATCTCTGATATTTTTCAGCAATAACAAGATTTTCAAATTAGCTGCTGTGGTGGACATATTGGCTGTCAGATTGGTACCATTTTCATTTAGTACCAACAAGACATCGTATGAAGTCTTCTGGTGGAAACCCCATGTCGATATGACGTTCCATTTTGATGGAGTAACATAAACAAGATTTTCAAGATGGGTGCCATGGTGGCCATATTGGAAATCATATTGGCACTATTTCCATTGAGGACCAAAAAGACATCATAAGAAGTCTTTCTGTGAAAACACAATAGCAATAACAAGATTTTCAAGACGACCATTGTGGTGGCCATATTGGAAGTCAGATTGGCAACATTTTCATTTACAACCAACTAGACATCATAGACAGTCTTTCAGTGAAAATCCCATGCTGATGTGATTATTCATTTAGAAAAAGTAGTGATAACAAGGTTTTCAAGATGGCCATTGTGGTGGTTATGATGGATTTATGAGCAGCACCATTTTCATTTAGAACTAGACATAATAAGAAGTGTTCTTAGTTAAAACCCCTGTTGATACTACCATCCATTCAGGAGAAGTAGCGATAAGAAGATTTTCAAGATGGCCACTGTGGTGGCCATATTGGATGTACAAGCAGCACCATTTTCATTTAGGACCAACTAGACATCATAAGAAGTCTTCTGGTGAAAGCCACATGGCAATATTAATTTTTGGTCAGGAGGAGTAGCAACAAGATGGCTGGTGTGGCTCCCATATTGGACATCAAATTAGCACCATTTTCATTTAGGACTAACTAGACATCATAAGAAATTTCTTAGTGAAAATCCCTTGTCTATGACCAGTAGAGCTAAAAAATTGATTTTATATGAGGGATTTGAATAACTGAGTGAGGCAGAGGGGAGGGCAGAGGAGAGTAATTAGATTTACCCCATGTCGTCTCCTAGGATCCCTCCCTTCCTCTTCCTGTAGAGTGTCCAGAGCCATTTAATGCCCTCCTTTTGGTGAGCATATAGCCCATCATGGAGGTCTTTGTATAAGTAGAAACCATCCCCAAGATGCACCATGCCGTTATCCTCACCTTCAGAGGAACTGCCATCACCATACTCCTTCAGGTAGGCCTAAAACAGAGAATAATTCAACCTCAAGATTAACATATAAGTTTATATATTGCATTACTAGTTGATTTGGTGAACATTACGTTGCCATTATCTTCTACTGAATGTATGTTCATGAAAACAGAATACTGCTAAAAAATGTAAAAAGTTTATCTCAGATGGCCATGAGCCTAAACTGTTATGTCAATGTCATTTAATGACATTTTCTGCAAATTTAGGAATCATACAAATAGGTGATACAAATACTTTGAATAGCTTTGACCTATTGATTTTTTAACTTGACCTTTGATATTTTCCCAGTAACAGATGAGAACCCTGCATATCTATTTGTGAACCTGAATGTGTATTATATCAAATCAAAATTTATTTGGATTACTGTAAATGGCATATATAATGGTATATGCCCATCATTTAGTCCTCTATGTAGACAACTGAAATTTGCATGCTGAAACCACTTTCCTTCTTTCAGTCAGTGACATTGACTGTTGACCTTTTGAACCTCAAATCAAAAGGTTTCTTCCTTACCCCAAGTGTAAGCCATCCACAAAGTTTGGTCCCGGTACGAGTTGTAAAACTTGAGTTATTGTGCAGAAACCATTTTTAGTGTTTTAAACAGTGATCTTTGACCTTTTGACCCCAAAATTGATATGTCCTTCCTCACCTCAAGTGCAAGTTACCCACAAAGTCCGATAACAGTAGGTGAGGGAGAAGTCAAGTTATTGTGTGGAAACCACTTTTCTTCTTTAAGTTACAGTGACTCTGATGTTTGAGCCCCAAAATCAATAGGATTCTTTCTTACCCCCGCGAAGATGGTGATGAACTCTAGTTATTGTGCAGAAACCATTTTTCTTCTCTTAGTCACTGTGACCTATATCTTGGAGCTTTTGATTCCGAAACTGATGAGGTACAGTAGGACCCCGCTATAGCACGATGGTCGGGGTCCACAAAACGAAATCATGCTATGTCCCGAACCGTGTTATAACCAACCTAGACAAAACCAAGTCATTTAGATGAAGAAAATGATGCATGCACCAAAAAAATGGGCGGGGTGGGGGTGGGGGTGTAAATTGTTGTCTCAAAACAACGTGCTTTATTGGCACAGTTACCATCTTAAATCAATGCATATTAAACGAGAAATACACATGCAGTGAAAACAGATATTGCAGATATAATATTTTACTTTTTTCAGAGAACCATGCATTGGTAAATTTATATGTACATGTCTATTGTATAGCATGAATAGTTAAAGGATCAACACGTGTACTCACCAACCGATCTCATGGCATGCATTGGAGTCCAAAATAATTCCATCGAAAATATGCACACAGAAGTATAATATTATTGTCTGATAAAGTTCTGAAATCCTACATTGTTGTCTAGTCATTGTAAATCGTCGTCTAGTCATCGTAAATCACATCCGACTCCGATTCCTCAGTTTTACTGTTATATGCGGGTGCTTATGCAGAGAATGAGCTTGGGCTCTTGCAAGCAACACTTTGATCATAAAGTCAGAAATCTATTAAAGGGTGCAACTGGACACGTGTCACGTTTGCGGCAAGATCACAGGGAGTTAAAATAACCACCCTCTGTTACTTGGCACTGAAAGTATCAAACTCGTGGCTTGATCAAAGGGTTGTCACGTGGGAAAACAAAGAGTGTGGTGCCTTCAAAAGCTAAGGGATTAAGGTCAAAGTATATGTACAGGAAGTTGTAGAACTCTACTCGGCCGACGTGCACTGGCAGATAACTTTGGGAAATATCACTTGGGAATTAAATCTGACTTGTGGAAACACCGGACTTAATCCTGTCCATGGTTTCAAGCTTCTCTTTAACAGTAAAAGCGTTATGTTTCCGTATACTGTTATCCATTGTAAATAACTACTAAGTAAAACTCTGACACCTATTCGTTTGAACGACTACAACAAGAATAATTGTTAATCAACAATGGGCTCATTTGTACAGGGAATGTACAATATTATTCACTGGTCAACTGATTGGGTGGCGATTGTCTAACAACACCACCAAGCCACGTGTGTGCGTTGGCGGCTTTTTGCCGCATGGTTTGAACAACCTTTAGCTTTGAGATTGACTTTGATGATTGTCAGTGACTTAAATTAATTGATTTATAACTTCAGGTGCGAATCTTTTATCAACCACCACATTGTTTGGTGCTTGGCTGTGTATGCAGTTGAATAAGCAAACATATGTCAGCTATTGTTTGAACAACGATTGTACACAGAATGTATTGAAGACAAACACAAAGAAGACTTAATGACTTTATTGTTCATGTATCAGTAATAATAAGATTAACACTTATCAGCTTTAAAATGACCTGACATCTTTCAAAAATAAACTAAGATCAAAGTGTTGTGATTGACTACTGACACATTTGAAATGAACATTCACAAATAGAAATGTTCAGCATCTTTATTCATATAATGAAAGATGCAATCATAAAACACTTTTTCTTCAAGAATACAATACAGTTTGCCAAATTATTAAATCAAACTCGTTTATTTTGGCACAAAACTTTGCAGTAGTTCAAGAAATTGGCGAAATTATTGTAAAATTTCTGTAACCACGCCACGATCGTATTATATCCGAATTCATACACGATCTCTTCCCCAAAATGATAATTAACTTTTTACATATATTATTTTTCGCACTTTGAAAAAAAAGAATTTTTTTTTCATGTACGAAAGAATAGATGAAATTTCGGGAGCCATGCCACGATTGTGTTATATCCGAATTTGTGTTATAACAAAGCGTGCTATAGCGGGGTCCTACTGTAATTTCATCCACAAAATCGGGTAACTGTAGATGGTTAACAACTTGAGTTATTGTGCAGAAACACAATTGGTGACAGACAGATGGACAGACAACATAACATAATTCACAAGGGAATAATGAAGACTGATGAAAACAAGCTTAATCAAAAGATTCAGACTTTACAAGCATGTTCAGTGAATTATTTGTTTCTCTGCCTACCATAGTGAGGTCACCAAAAGTGTAGTGATGAAATCTGTGACCTTTGTGACAGAGCTGAAGAGTTAATGGGCAGACATAGAAAGTAATAAAGTTTTATGGCATTATCTCAAAGGGCATTAGAGTAAAAGTACATAAAAAAAAGTTGTGGGTGGGAGGGTGGCAAATTCATCAGCGACCTTGACCTTAAGGAGAAAACTCGGACTGATACACCAGATGCTATCAAATTGAGAACAGAAGTGTACATTTTTCTTTGATGAATGTCTTTTAAGTATAAAGCAGAAGCAAAAGAAACCTTAAAATTCTGACCTGTGATGATCTTGACCTTGAAAATAGAACCCCCAAATGTGGCTGCATGTATATATTAGGATTTTACAGCTGTCAGTACAATAATGACTATATGATACCAACTAAAAATAAAGTTCTAAACTGTGGAACTCAACACATCTTCTAGTGACAGTATACAAGCATACCACATTTTGTTAATTATCTTAAAACAGCCCTAAAGCCATACAGCCAAAAGGAAAATTTTACTAAAATTGAAAGCACTTACCCATGACCTTAACCTTGAAGATAAAACTCCTATGTAACACAATTTCTAGTGATGATGTATAATTATACCAAGTTTCATCCACTAATTTCAAATAGCTGTCAAGTTAAAGAGTGGAAAAGGATTTGGGATTTTAATGCCATTTTTAACACATGATAGGTCATATATAGCATAGAAAGAGCCTGGGAAGAACCACCAACCCACATGAAGCTACTGGCAATCTGTCTTACATATCCATATTGGTTGAGCCAAGACTCAAACCCATGCGGTCAATGGTGAGATGTGAGTGATCTGTAAAGGTGAGCACCTTAGACAACTCAGTCACCCAAGGCCCATAAAGAGTGGAAAGGAAAGGAAAGTGTGATGGAAAACTTTGTGGCACCTATACTGGACAACGGATTGGCACCATTATCATTTAGGACCAACTAGACATCATAAGAAGTCTTTCAGTGAAAATCACATGTTGATATGGCCATCCATTCATGAGGAGTAGCAATAAGATTTTCAAGATGTCCAAGCAGCACCATTTTCATTTAGGACCAACTAGACCATGGGATGATTGTGTGTAAGTTTCATGGCAATCCTCCAAGTAGTTTAGGAGAAGCAGTAATAACAAACTTGTGCTAACAGACAAATGGACGATGGATAAAAGACCATCCCATAAAGCTCTTCTGGTCTATGACCAATAAAGCTAAAAATGATGGATTGATCACTTATATCCCATCAAAAAGCAAAATTTGACAAATCCCAAAAACTCTAATTACCTCCATCTTTGTCATCCTTTTGTACAGCTTTTCACTGTAGTGAATTTTAAGGGCCTTCTTGTTCAGCTCTAATGCTTCTCGGACATGACCTTCACTGGCTTTCTTCTTTGCCTGGGTAATGAGCCTGTTGAATTGCTGTTGTTCATCCAGGGTTATCTCCCTTTTGATTTTGCTCTTGGATGTTGGATTGGTCTGGTTACTAACATTATCTCTATTCTGATCTATTTCTGTATTGAAGAAATATAAATTCAACCAGTCCCAAGCAAAAGAAAATGTAAAACACTTACAATTTAAACATTCAGAATTATATTCATAATTAAAACAACATAGATAATAGTCATATACTTTAAAATATTGATTCTAGCAATGTATGAATTCTGCACCAGTTTCATAAGGATGGAGTTAAGTAACAATTTCCTGCTGTAATTTAGAATGACATGGTCGTATAATTACTCTTTTCACAAGTGGTTTTTTCTGCATAGGTGCAGTGTCTAACCTTGAAAAAAAAGCACCTAGAATGTATCGTAAAACATTCCTCACAAGGGTAACACAGAACACACTCTCTTGCCTTTTTTGGCCTCAGTCTAATGCCTTTCTGTTGCTTACTATAAGCAAATTCCCCTTTTCATGTCAAGTAAGTGTATACTGTAGGACCTGCCTTAAAAGACCAGCCCTTTCTGCTGAAAAATCATGATCTCTCAAGGCAGGTGGTCTCTCAGTGCAGAGGTCTTTGAAGACAGGTTTTACAGTATAAACTTTTAGGGTGGTGTTATTAACAGTTTCCAAGTTATAATCCAGGGGTAAATACTCACTGGGCAGGAAGATACCCAGATGCCAATGATGGTCATAAATAACTTGGCCTTTTCATGCTGATAAAGTGTATATATGGTTATAGGGTGGGAATCTCATGGTATAAGTTATGATCCAAGCACCAGGGCATCTGCAGAGTTATATACTCAACCTTGAAATTGGACATACATGCACCAATTGTTGAGCCAAACTGCTGGTAAATGGAGTTGTAAGAGGACCAATGATTTTAAGAACTACATAGTAACCAGTTCTGTAATACTGTATACAATTAATACACATTTTCAGGTTGGTTCTAAAATATAACTAGTCACCAAAATTTGGACCTGAAAAGTACTCACATGTTTGATTACATATTGTATACCAGAAAAACACTGTACCATGGATATTCCCAAAACCAGATCCCACCCCTTTTCCACTTTAGTCATAGCCCCTAATTTAAATTTTTCTTTAAACTTTTCTCCTTTTCTCTGAAATTTATCTTTCAAAACTAATAAAAGATTTGTTTCTTTCCAAATTATAAATTTCTGCAAGTCTTTTAATTAAAATATTGTTTGTATATCTTCAGAAATGTTACACTGCAACATAATCAACTTCAAAGCATTAATTAACAGACAAATGAAAAGTCTCCTAATTTTCAAATTGCCAACTATGTTGTTTTTATGGAAATTAATCACCAACTGAATATGTGTATTACCGATAGTGATTTCTGCAATTGCAAGCACCAACTGAGACCAATGTCATTTAATATTATTCATGATTACACTACACAGAATGGACAAATACAAGAGTGAACTAACTGTACGTTGACTCAGACCTGACCAATGAACTTTGTTCCAACATAAACTGACAGATTCCTCGGCTCAAAATTGCTGGTTACATAAATGATGTGTCTTTTTTATGCAGTGTGTAAATGGTTATATCAAGGTTATCTCAATGGTTTCCAGAGCATGGGCCCCATCAGGATAAGGACAGACACAGGTGTGACCGAGGGGCAATGTTGGTTTAAAGCAAAGTTAACTGTCTCCTTAAGCAAAGATAAATCTAACAATACATGCATGCATCAAAGCAAATGTGCACTAAGTTACATTAAAACATGCACAAATAGGTGGTGACTAAAATGTTCAAAAAATCCTGAATTAAATAAAAATTGAAAAACTGCTAAAATGTCCTGAAAATCTAATCAGTACATCTACATATAAATACAAACATGCCAACCAAATTTCATTTGTCTACTCAAAGTGAATTTTGCCTAATCGTGTGTACAAGATTTCTGTGTCAAAAAATAAATCCCAAAAGTTCAAAATGAGTAAACAAAATTGAAAAATAATGTCACAGCTGCGATGGCTCACTGACGAATTCTCAATTTAAAGAATAAAAAGGCAAACAACTAATAATTATTAATGAACACTGAAGGTTAAAGCAACTTGTTAAAGGTAAGTATCATTTTATATCAATTCTTCACACTTTATATCGGTATCTGAATCAAAATGTTAAAATTATCAATGTGTTGATTCATCTGTGAATCATTTTGCCCGTATGTGGTATGCAACACACAAGGTTGGGGAAGTGGTAGGGGTGGGGATGGGAAACTAGTCTAGAGACATTTTTCTTCGATATGTAAAAATACAGACCAGGTTATGATATTGTATGTATGATACCAGTTTTGCAGGGTAGTTCCCACTCTACACCCCAAATTGGTACCTCCCCATCACCCAAAAAATGGTCATCGAGTAGACTTCTCTCTGTAAATTTAATGCCAGATATTTTTCCCCAGAGGAAAAACTACTTTACCATCTTTTTTTCACTGAAAAAAGTCACTCAATGACTATTTCTCCACCCCCAGCAAAGAATTTCTGTTTAATGCTTTTGAGAACACATGAAATATAAACCCCAGACTCTGCATTGTAAACGTACATGTATGCCAAGACATAAAAAATAGTTAACATTTTATCGAGATGTAAGGATGCCAAAATAATAAAATGTGGACCATGCAGCTTACAAGAGATTTGGCCCAACACGACAATACATTATATTTTGTCACCATTTTTTTCTGCATGGCAACTTGATGATACATTTCAAGGACATGGGGGGGGGGGGGGGCACTGCACTGATATGTGTAGCACTTTAAATCTGAAAGTGTGATTGAGCAATACATGTTATGTAAGTGTCTGAGCATTATTATTAATCCAATCATCAAAGCTGTGTAAATCTTTATAACCTCCTCCTGGCTCGATCATCAAGGTTGTACACATCTTACAATCTCCTCCTGGATCAATCATCAATGTTGTACTCATCTTGCAATCACCTCCTGGCTCAATCATCAAGGTTGTGCACATCTTACAATCGCCTCCTGGCTCAATCATCAAGGTTGTGCACATCTTCCAATCTCCTCCTAGCCCAATCATCAAGGTTGTGCACATCTTACAATCACCTCCTGGCTCAATCATTAAGATTGTACACATCTTACAATCTCCTTCTGGCCCAATCATCAAGGTTGTGCACATCTTACAATCACCTACTGGCCCAATCATCAATGTTGAACATATCTTACAATCTCTTCCTATCCAATCATCAATGTTGTCCTTTTCTTACACTCCCCTACTAGCCCAATTATTAAGGATGTGCATGTCTTACAATCTCCTCTTAACCCAATCATCGAAGTTGTACACATCTTACAACCTCCTCCTGGCTCAGTCGTTTACCCGTTATCATATTTATCTAAGTATTATGTATAATGCACACCCAGCTGCAGACAACAGAGATGTGGCCCCATCGTCATATAACATTACTCAACTCCAAAATCTTACTCAAAATCTTGACCATTCAAAAGATTGTGTTATATATTTAGTATAAGATTCCAAGTCTGGAATAACATTTATTTCTCGAGATTATGACTAAAGTTTCAGGACACAGGGATTAGGTCCAATAGTCACAAAACTCTAGGAGCACACAAAATGAACTCAGATACAAAACTCAAAATTTTAAAGGCAAACTCAGGGTTCTCAATAGATTTCAAAACTGAAGAGTCATTTGACCCCAAAATCTCAAGAGTCAAATTGAAAATCTCAAGAGTCAAAACTGAAATATCAAGAGTCATTTGTTTTTGACAGTCATGAGTTCATAGCTGGGATTGTTCGATATTCGTGGAGCAACCTGATACTTAAGATTTCTTGTCCCATGTTGAATAAAAAGAAACACTTGTACCGTAAATTCTTACTGAATGATACATTAATTAAAACACCCGAATTTTTAAATGTGTTGCCGATTGAAGCAAATTAATTGCCAATGAAACACAATTAAAGTTTGTCCACTTACCTTTGACAACTGGCTTCACGAGCCGATATATTTTCCAGCTTTGTCTAATCAATTATAATTTGATAGGCAACCAAAAAAATGGTGATATTTGATCAAAAATTAATCCCATCAAGTCATAATTGATTCAGAATTTTGAAACATTTCGCCGACTGAAGCAAATTAATCGCCAAGAAAACAATGAAAGTTTGTCCACTTACCTCTGACAACTGATTTCACAAGTTGCTATATTTTCCAGTTTTGTCCAATTGATTATAATTTGATTGGAAATCAAACAAATGCTGATATTTGATTAAAAGTTAATCCAATCAAGTCACAACTGACTCCCTCTTCCTCTATCATCAACATCAAAGATAACCTCAAAACAATCTAACTATGATTCAATTATGCACACCTAAGCGTGACATCAGTTACCTGTTAGCTCCGACAAGTTCATATTGATTTTACATAAGTGTGATATTATTGGCCGATAAGGTGTAAACAGTTGTCTAGCAAATGTCGATCACTGGCACATACAGTAAATTTGTTATGGACAACACATGCTCAGTAGGAAATTAAGACGGAGGTGAATCAAGGGTAATTAAGACTGATGCTCTGGCCTAAATCAATGGGTGTCATAAAAATGCACAGGTTGGAATTTCCATGCTTCAAAAATGGTTCAAATTTAAACTACAAGCATAAAAACCTGAGGGTACACATCTATTGAGAACCCTACAAAATCTGAGCAAACCCTGATCGTCTAGCACAGTATGCAATGGCAGATGTGGGTCTTATTTTATACAGGTAATTCTGATACATAAGCACTCACCCAATAGGGGTCCATGGTTCATTTTCCTGAAGTCTGTGGCCTCTATGTCCATTTACGATCAAAGCACAAGACCTAGAAACAGTGAACAAATAATATGATTATAAAGATAAAATCATGAAAACTTATATACAGCAAAACTTTAAAAAGTAAAAAACTGAATATTTGATTTATTCTAGTTTTTGAGGTTGCAGACTAAAGAAGGCTGGGACTTGGAAAAGTTGCTTGAATGATGCCAACAATTTAAATGAGTCAGCAAGTAATGTTTGAGTTACCCAAGTTTTCTGTTTCATACACAATTATTTATAAAAATGTTCATGGAGCAGGAATGGCCAACTACTGTGCCAGAGAAAGTGACATCAATGCTAAACTTGACCAGAAGTATGGACTGGCAGATTAGTAGGGTCATTGCTGTTCAATCAAGTTACTACTGAAAGAAAATCTGCAGAGTCATTATGTGACAGTGGATCTGATGAATTTTAAATATGGACAATAACTGTAAAGATAAAAACCTGTAGCAAATCAGCATTGTCTTCATTTTTTTTCCAGATCAGTTACTGTAAACATTTTGCATAACATCAAGCTGTGAACACGCCAGACCCAGGGGTTGAAAATTTACTTGCCCAACTCAAACCAGAGAGTGAACTTTTTTGCTGGTTGAGTGAATTTTCCAATCATCACCTGATCAGGCAAGTGCTGATTCAGGGCTAATAAAAATGTCTCCTTAATAAAAAGGATGTTCTGTCAAGAATATTGCAGACTTTGTTCACTGTAAGTCCAAACTTTCTACCAGAAGTTTGTTTTCCTTTTTGTGCGTCTCATTTAACCAGACCTCTCATGTGGTTCTGTGAAATCTTCGCTAAATTAGGGTCTGGTGAAAAGCCAAGTTTTCTTTGTAATGCCAGAACAAGACTTTCCAAAAATTTGGAAAAGTGATTTGATTGGCTGATGAGATATGATGACTGTTAATGATGAGATGACATCATGTTTGGTATAAACATGGACAGTTTCAATGGCTGATTCAGGCATACCTCCATCATTAGTGTGTTTACAAAATGATTATACATTATATCCTGTTAAGCTTACAACAGAATTATGACTAGAATGATCACAGAAATTATGTCTCAATAAAATTATGAAATTGTGAGAAATGCCTTTTTGTTTTGCTTCTACAAATTTGACCAAAGTGCCTTCAATCAACTACATCAGTCAATGAAGCATCTTAACAGACCCTTGTAGGGCAGATCTCAAAAAAAGTCATGCGAGATCCTGGCTGAACAAGACTGCCATTTGTTTTAATCAACTTCATACAAGCACTTTTGCTCTAACTCTTCAATAATAACAAACGCTAACCAGCAAAAGAACCGACTGGTATCAATTTGTAATTACATGTACTTACAAATGGTGTAATAAGAATCATTGAACAAGTTACAGAAAACAGCCTTTCACATGATCAAATTTATGTCATTAACATTGCAAACCTTTATATTTCTGTTAAAGCTGCTTGAATCAGAGTTTATTCTGCGTGAGAAAAAATGTTTAGTATTTGCCTGACTGTGCAAGTGGATTTTTTAAAAGAGATTTTTCAACTTTTGATATTCTCAAAACGTTTTGAGCTAGAAACACATGCCCAAAGTCAAGAAACTTTCACAGTCTAAAACATTAATTTGAATCAAGCTAGAATCTCAGAACTTTCAGATTTGTCTGGATTTGTGTCCCTCTATTAGACTGCTACATTTTTATAATGTAGGTGCATCCTAAGTAACATATCTGATTTGTGCTTGAGTTTCTTGCTCAAAAAGTTTGAAGAACTTGGGGAGTGGAGATCATAAAACTCTGTGCTTGAGATTGAGATTGAGTTTTCATTTTCAGCCAATCAAACATGACATTATAAATGTAAAGTTCTTTGTGATTGGCTGACACAAAATCTCAAGCTCAAACTCAATCTCAGAAGTTTTATGATTTCCAGGCCTATCTGTTGTCACATAATGCACTGTGGATTCTGATTAAAGCTGTTGGCTTAAAATTAGAAATATAATTAATAGGGTAGACATACTAATCAGCTGGTACATTATTGATCTGACTCTGTGCTTTTCACAAATGACTGTGTATAATTACACAGGAAAATACATAACCAATTCTCCGAGTCATGTACCATTGTGGACTGGATGGGGATGGATTGTTTCCTTGTGACCATCTATATACAAATCTTACATAGATATAAACCAAAGTTTAAGATATTTATCTTCAAAAGAGTAAATGCTTGAGGAGTTAAGTGTGCACAGTGCACCTGAATGATGATGATCACACCATTCGTTTACTTTTTGAAAAATGTGGAGACAATCAAGATAGAAACTTCAGTGTCTTCGACTGAAACAAAATTCTGTCTAGCCTGATATCCAGGCAAAATTTTGGTTGTGAGGTTTAATATAAAGCTAGAGCTGTACCGATAAATCGATTTTAATCCACTGAGTATTAGTATAAAGTTAGGGCTGTACCGATAAACCAATTTTAATCCACTGAGTCTTAGGATAAAGTTAGGGCTGTACTGATAAACCAATTTTAATCCACTGAGTCTTAGTATAAAGTTAGGGCTGTACCGATAAACCAATTTTAATCCACTGAGTCTTAGTATAAAGTTAGGGCTGTACCGACAAATCGATTTTAATACACTGAGCCTTAGTATAAAGTTAGGGTTGTACCGATATATCAATTTTAATCCACTGAGTCTTAGTATAAAGTTAGGGCTGTGCAGATAATTTAGACTTTAGTCTGGTTTACAGTCTATAACAAATGACACTATATGCATGAACTGTAAACTTATAGGAAACCGGTAGCCAGTTGTTTTTTTGTTTGTTTATAACAGTCTTTACTTTTTAAGCAGTCGTGGTTACAAAGGAATTAAATAAAGGTCAGTGTATTTGTCTCTGTTCTCAAGATACGTTCACCCCAGGCATTACGGACTAACTCCAAAATGATCATGATAGCGGTATTATTTTTGGACAAGGCCAACAAAAAAAATGTGTGTTTCCGGTCAGCCGACCGTCCCTGTTTCTCAATGCTGACCTAGCACCCCCACCCCAATTTCTTTTTTTTATAAAAAAAAAATCACATTGCTGAAATTGATTTGTGCATCTAATTTGAGCAGGTTTTGCCCAGTACTTTGAAGCACTTTAAATATTATTTGATTTATATATAATGTTTAAAAAAAATAAAAAAATACTGCCTAACCTAATTTTAAAACCAGTGCAATAGGAAACACACATTTTTTTTGTTGGCCCAGTCTGCATGCACTTTAGTCCTAATAAAATCGATCCGTGCATTACGATTTGTGGTCATAAATGACAGGTGGTTGCTCATAGCAGAGATCGCTCAAGACAGATTTTACTGTATATCTGTACATTACATGATTTTGTGATGATTTATGACAATTAACATGGGAGTTCATATTCCTCTGACACAAAATAAATCCCAAAATCTTGGCACTATTTTTCTAAATATGGTATATGATAATATGCAAGTGTTCCAAACATCGTGTAAGGGTTTTGAATATGATGGATTTAAACTGCGCTGAGTAATGCTTATCAAAGAGAGGTTTCAAAGCACATGCACATGTAATCAGTCTTTTGATCAAAATGATCATTAGGCACCAACAATAGATTAACAGGTGTCTTAATCTCATTGTCTGATAAGATCTCAATAATGTGACTTCACCTAATTCCATTAAAATCACTTGAACTTTGTTTGATAGCTGACATGCTACATGAATGATACTCACTTTGTAGAAATGGATTAAGTAAAAGAATTTTGCTGATAAAAAAAGCTTGCATACAAAGGACTCAGCTATTGGAATTTTCATGTGTCTAAAAATTAAAACTACGCATACTTTTATGCGGATTTTGGAATCGTACTCAAGAACGAGGAAATCTCAGCACAGGCAGCCACGGGGTGAAAAAGTAAAGAAGTGAATTATCACCTATGGCTTGCAATGATGCCAGTTTCTTGAGTTTAGTTTATGTAAACATGCCATGTTATAGCTTGTGCAATATTAGAACATCTGTCATTGTTTTCATTATTCCTCTTTTTATGAAGTTTATTTATTCTATGTATTGGCTACAAGTAAGTCTAGTACCAATGCTTATTTATGATGTATATATTTCTATTTGAAAGTATTTTTATCATATTAGTTACTCATCTGTGACACTGTAAAGCAATCCACCATCTCAGATGACGTTATGGCTGGTACATGACCCTAAGGTTACTTTCTTTTGTATGAATATTCTATAAAATAAATCATTACATAGGATACTCATATAAACAAAAAAACAACTAACACTACGTCAGTGACGGATGATGGGAGCAAGGTTTGTTTTAAATTTGTACCGTCAAACACAAATATACTACATAATTGATATATCTATATTGAATTAGGAACGTTTCGCCCCATGGACGTTTCGGCCCAAGACATTTCACCCCACTTCAATGGGCATTTCGCCCCACTTTATTGGACTTTTCGGACCATGACATTGTATGTTCTGACATCGTTTAATAAATATAATTGTTTCAATTCAATTAAATTATTTGTTTATTCCAAAACATATGTGCTAATATTTTATTTCCTTTGCAATAAAGCTTCCATGACTTACTCAAACCTTGCCTCAGCTTAAATACATTGATACCACATTGAGTGGATTCTCTAACTACGAAGATCAAACAAGCTACCTTGTTGTAATTAAGCCCAAAGAACACTTGCTAGATAATCATGTTCGTTTAAAACAGTGTTCTTTTGAAATTATAATTATTTTTGAAACAAGTCTTTGAGAAAAAAAATTTCTCCATGTATCGTCACCCTCTAGTGTATGGACCTAATGACTGCATATGATTGATGAAGAGTACAGAAAAGAAAAAAGATAGTAAGACAAGTTATCCTCTTATCAAAAGGAGATAGTAATAATAATAATACTAATACTAATAATAATAATAAGAAGAAGAATAGCCTTATACTTAGACTATTCGATTTACGGACCCATTTCAATTTGTTTGATTTACATTCAGCCTGTCATTATATCTGACAATATTTTCCCCTTTTTCTCCGTTTATGTAATAAGATGGATCAGAAAACGAATCTATCATTTACGGCGATCATTATTTTCTATACTGCGATACTTTAATTTTCGCAGTTAGGAAAACTGAACTTTATGATGAGGGGTAATCCTATTTGTTGGGAATGGCGAGGTCGTTGTAGATAGTTAAGAAATGTAGAAATGTCCACAGAATGTGGGGTGAAATGTCTTGGGTCGAAAAGTCCATGAAACATGAAATGGGGCGAAATGTCTTGGGCCGAAACGTCCATGGGGCGAAATGTCCCGGTACCATCTATATTCTATCTCAACAGTTGTTTCGCTGACAACTAATAACTTTGTTATTGTCGCTTCCTATTGCCAATGCTGGCTTTATCAATTTCCTCTGAATACACCCCCACCTTTATGTCCCTGTAAGATACAACCCGTCGTGTACAACAATATACACAAGCAATTCAAAATATTTAACATTAATGTATAACTCGTCTTCCATATCTTACCGATAAAGATATATGTCACTGAAAAAAGAATATGTTCTTTCGATAATATGAACCGCTTTGTTTCAATGATCTGTAACAGGAACCTTGAATTGCGCGCCAACCGTCACGTGCAACTTACAACTTTGTCTCCCCTGTCGAATAATAACACAATTACCTACCTTTGATTTCCTGTGTTGCACTAGTCAAAAGGTAAAGATGCCGCAGGCCCGCCAAGAAGGGGGGCGAGAGAATTGATCAGGGATCTGGCGATTTCTAGATGCCCGCCGTCAACTCAGTTATAAAAATAAATGAATCTTTGCAGTAAATATTAAAATTTGTTCCTTGCAAGAGTCTAAGTTATGGTAGATTACTCAAGGTTTTATATGCAAAACTGTACACAGGTTTTTTTTTTAAAATACAAAATAATTAAACTAGTTTTGGGGCCCATAACTGCTCTGCCCAGGGACCCGGAATTTCTGTCGACGGGCCTGAAATGTCGCACTGCATGCATATTGACGTTTTAACTTTGCATGGTTTGGAACTTAACATATGAACAGTTTTAGTATCATGTGATTTGCAAATAGCTGTAATTACTGACGTGACAAAATAAAAGGATTTCTTTCTAATGTTGAATATTTTTAAAGGAAAAATAAATATAGAATGATAGTATCTTACTAATTTTTTTAGGTATGATCTACATATAACCCAAATAGTAGTGCATATAACAAATCTAAACAAGTCACATATAATTTGACAGAGCAAGCACATAAAACAGCAGTAATACAAACAGACATAAAACATACGTAAGACTAAATTAAACATTGCATAAATACTACAAATCTACACCAGCAATACAACAACATAACATCACACGTCTACATGTATGAAAACAAAAGTACACACTATGCAGCCTTTGCAGGTTAAAGAATCAGTACTTTAATAATAATAATAATAATAATAATAATAATAATAATAATAATAATAATAAAAACACGATGATCCACCAAGGATATGCCATAAACATTCATAAAAACTTATTTCCAAAGGGGTCCTGATGGATCAAGATTTTGGGGCAGGGTACTTACTAGAAATTACAAATATTATATTTGACAAAACTATGAAATTACTTTTAAGTATTAAAACTTAAAATCTGATTGCAGAATGAAACATATCACTAAAAGCTAATTAAAACTATTAAATATCTTAGAACTTTGTTCTCTTGATCTGCTTTGATTTAAAAACTAAGATTTAACAACGGATTTAAAATTACATAAATATAAAATCTTCTTGATAAAAGTAGTTAATAGGTTCCAATCAAAAATGGTTTTATAAAGAAAGTTGTTGAAGCTACGCCACTAACACATGGTGTAACAAAATTAAATTTATTACTCCTAGTGACACAAAATGGTGACGATTCCTAATTTTCAAAAATCTTGGCTCAGGTAAGATGGACATTTCTCATACAAAATTACTCATACAAATTTGTATAAACATGACTGATTCTTAATTGTTTCACTCGGTCCTCTACTTTTTGCATCCCAACACGTTCAAGCTGTCTGATGTTTGATATGGGTTTAATGTTTCTAATAAATTGTACAGTTTTGTTCTGTGCCAATTGGGGTTTGTTTGTTGGAGGTTGTTTTTGGTCGCTGTTGTTGTTTAAGATTTTTACAAATTCTGGCATACCACGAAGAACAGGAATAAATAAAATTACGTTACATCAGAGCAGAACTAATAAAATAAGAAAGAAAGAAAGGAAAAGAAAAGAAAACTGTGGGAAACGGGAAAAATATGTTTGGAAAACAGCAAATTGATGTCATCAAAGTCCCATACTGATAAACGTATACGCGTCCCTACACGTTGTAATGCTCTTAGTTGCGTGAATCTTCAGGAGTTTGAAATTCTGTATGATTATATTGTGGACAAATATAAAAACCTTTTCAGACCTATCAATCGCGATAGCAAGTCAATTTTTGTATTTGTGTTTGTTCAAAATCTTACAATTTCATTGGTAAAGTATTAATATTATTGAGTGCTGTGTAAGCTTTGTAATTTTGTATTTGTTACGTTCATGTATTTCAAAGTATGGCTATGATGGCAGTAACAGTATACAACAATGAAATTATAATGCAAAGGAAAATTTTGTATCACCTCCAAGGGAAGCCACAAACTGAGCAAAGATGTTGTAATGCATTTTTATAATCTCTTATCACATATGTGTTGACAGAACCAGACACACCTCTAAATAAATCAATGTAATAATATTACCCTGACATTGGAAGTTTCTCATCATATCCTGAAGTGTCCCAGCGTGTGTGTGTGTGTGTGTGTGTGTGTTTATTACATTCATACTGACATATTAGACATGGAATTTATTTAATGGTGTTTATTTAGGATTAAAGTTTTCTTGCTAGTTACGTAAGGGGGAGGGGGGCTTGCTCATTGTTGTTCCTTCTTTATCCACTCATTTTTATTTTATTTTATGTTTATTTTATGTTTATTTTGCGTATATTGGGGGGGGGGGGGACATTCTGGCCTCTGATGAGTCTATGTAGCACCAAACTACGAGTACCCCCGCCACTGGGCTTAGCTGGGACAAGCAAATTTCAAACATTTGCGACAAAGCCAAGTAAAGAAAATAGGATTTCTACGAAGGAACGTAGCAAATGACATATTGACAATGCTGTCAACTCATCAGTATGACAACTGTTAGTAGTATAGTGGTGCACTTGAACGTTAAGGGGGCATCCTGTGTTAAATAGGGTAAAACGATTATAAGGACAAGGAGAATATAACATTAAGCCGCCATGTTTAAATGTATAGGAACAAGATGTAATGTGTTATAGATTATAGGTTTCACACAGGCCCGCCGACAGAATTTCCGGGCCCCTGGCAAAGCAGTTATCGGCCCCAAATAAAAACTTGTACAGTTTTTCATATAAAACCGATAATAATCTATAATAACTTAGAGTCTTGCAAGGAACAAATTTTAATATTCACTGCAAAGATTAATTTATTTTTTATAACTGAGTTGACCGCGGGCCACTAGAAATCGCCGGGCCCTTGGGCAATTGCGCCCCCCCCCCCATTGGTGGTGGGGTGGGGGGCCTGGTTTCACATGATAAGTCTGTCTGATTAGAACTGTAACAGTGTAATATATTAATATATTGGGTCTCTTTGGTTGGAATAGGTGGTTTCTAACAGAGATTGAAGATTCTCACTGAACATTGCTACGTATGTTATTGGCAATTTGACATTAATAAGGAACGAACATAGTATTACCAGTCATTCTCAATAGATCGGAAAATGGGAGGATTCGTCTCTATCATCAATATCGAAGTTTGATATATAGAGAAACAACTCTGTGGAGGTTACAACATAATCCATATTCCAGTGTGCAGGGCCGTCAATAAGAGGCGGATGATACGGGCGACAGGCCGGGGCGCTAAGCCCGGGGAGGGGGGGGGGCATTTCGCGGAGTTTGCGCTATATTTTCCAAGTGGGGGGCGCCGTTTCGTCCAGCGCAAACTTGTGTAGCCCTGTGTGTTTGTGTGTGTGTGTGTGTCTGTGTGTCTGTGTGTGTGTGTGCATTTATATTTGATGTAAATAGAGGACGTAATATTACAAACTGGAGAGAACGGCTATGCAACTCATCACAGATCTTGTTATAGTCACATGGAATTACGACAAACCTAATTTTGAAGTTACTTGGACATAATTGCAATAGATAAATAGATAGATATAAATCAAACATCGGTCCCAATAAGAAACATTTCATTACAGTAATATGTGTCTTTCATCATCGCAGTCGCAAGATTTGCGCCAATATGTGCAAGCTAATCATAAACTGATGTATGCATTCAGTGTGCTTTTTACATGTATATGCCTGCCTCCATTAATGATTTGATGAAGTTGATTTAGAGATCATGCATTATGCTTTCAACCATAGTTCAATCGTGAAGGGAGTCTCATGAAAACAATACACAAAACATAACCACACCAAACACCAATCTGTCTACAAGTACAGTGGTGTCAATCAGGTATTGCTACACTTTATTCCATCCAAATTTAAATATGGTTTTAGTGATAGCCAAAATCCACAGAATGTTCTACTGGATCAGCCTATATAACGTAACTGTATCAGACATTCCTACTCATATAGTCTCTTTTCAGTAAGTTTTCGGCGATAATAAACACCTTTACAAGGTGCTTTGAAATATTGCCAAATGTATAATTTAAGTGACCTGGAAAGTGAGCTGTGAGAGTAGTGTAGCATTAAAGAGTATCAAAGAGTTGTCAAAAAAAAAAAAAAAAAAAAAAAAAAAAAAAAACAAACAATAGAAATTGATGATCAGGCCAGTTTCTTGCCATAAACGCTCAAATCCAGCTAACTGGTATGATCTCCAGAGCTGTGCACTATTCCGAAACTCGTTATGACATACTAAAGTCTAATTGCAGGACATTCTGTCAATCAGTCAATCGAAAATCAATCACAATAACAAATACTCAAATAACAATGTAATTGCCATAAAGAACTGAGGACAATTGTAGATAAAATCAGTGTGTGGGTTGCAGTCACTTAATACCAGTATGTATTATGAAGCAGACGTATCTAATACGGTATTTAAATTCGTTCGTTGTCTTTGAAAAAGTTTTTAAAGTCATATAGTTGGCTTACATGATGTTCCTCTCCAAATCGATTAGTTTTATAACACAGGTGGAGCAAAACTACACATTTCTTTCTCTTTTTCTGACATGGCAGCGGATTATTTTCGAATAATTAAATTTTGTAAGCTTTTATATATTTTTTTGTTTAACGTTTTCAATTTTCAAAATTATCAATAAATGTGTATGCTACGTTCCAGATGTTCATGCACAATGTTGGTGTTAGATTGTGTTTCCGATCTTGTCAATTACGTAACAATGGGTACAGCATATATCGGGCCTTTGAAAAAAATGTGCAAATGGACCAACTGTATAAAACAGATCGGCAGCGAGACCATTCAGAACATGCATTACTACGACATTACTAACTTCGAGAATTGATGCACTGTTTATATTCATTGCCTGTACATTGTGAACGCACTATATAGTTGACATTTATTCCACTCAAATACATTTCATCATTCTGAACGAAAATACAACCCAGTTTGGTTCGGTTTGGTATTATGTCCTCATAATAATAATGACAACATTTATCATTAAAGGTTAATTGATTGGATTGCCTAATAGTCCTAGGTCCAGACAGGAGCTTGCATACATTACTAATTCATTGGTGCTCATCAATGTATGGAAAAAATTCATAGATATGAAGTATCAACTTTGAGGAGGCATAAAAACTGCGAAAGACGATTTTATCGTTTATTTCAGAGAAGACTTAGAGATATTGAAAATACTAAGTCTACAACGCTTACAAAACATTCTTAACTTGTATGCTATACAATTGCCAAAACGATGCTGTTTAATTGAACCAACTGAAAAACCAATCTTTCCTCCGATCAGCATATTAGGTTTATAGGTGACAAGTACTCTTATGGAAGCCTTTGACTGATCTGTATAACTATGAAATTTAGTATCTATCCAGTTTTCCATGTTCACAATTAAATCGGCATGCACATTTAATTGCAAGTGAAAGAAAGAAAGAATAAGTCAGCTGCATTAGAAACTTCCGAGACATTCGTGTAGCATAAATGACAATGCAAATTCGCCCAGAGAACAAATGAATAAATCTTTGAAGGAATGGCCAACAAATTAATATATTCAATTTCATAGGGCATAGTTTGTGTGTATATATATATATTATATATATATATATATATATATATATATATATATATATATATATATATATATATATATATATATATATATATAAATATATATATATATATATATATATATATATATATATATATATATATATATATATATATTATATATATATATATATATATATATTATATATATATATATATATATATATATATATATTCTCAGAGCACATTTTCCTTCACAGATAATAATCACTCTTTTGTTACTCTTTTGTTCCGATCTCCGAGGAGGACGTGGAATCAGAAATGTATTTCCCTTTGCATGTGAAAATAATTCAAACTTACGGGAGAGCTCACCAAAGAGGATCAGTTACTGTAATTACAGATAATAATCTTTTCGAGGACATAGTTTGTAATATTTCAGTTACAAAGAGGCCGTCATTTATTCAGAAATGTGCCTTTGCATGTGAAAATAATTCAAGCTCACCAAATAGGATCAATTATCGTAACCGTACAAATATCCTTACAAAAAACGTTGAAATACCTGTCAACTTATTTTATCAAGGGAACATTTAATTTGCATTGGTACTTTGAATACGTATTATGGACTGCAGCACAAAAACGCAACATATTTTACCGGAACGGGAGTCCAAATACAAATAGAGTATCGTTGGGTATAATATTTTATTAAAATAAAAGCTACACGGTCTCCTAGGAAGCTTTTCATATACTTAATTGACAAATTAAGCAGGTTTACGGCCTGGAAACGATTGAATTTTTTTTTCTTTGCTCAAATATTAGAATTCTTCGTGTGACCCGTACATTGACGGTATTGACATTGCATGGATTATGGATTCTCTATAATAACTTCTATATACCTTGATTTCTGTAGTAGGAATAAAGATGGACTGTGTACTTAGATGAGAATTAATTACTGGGTCGACATGCGGGTATGTCTGCTACGCACGAATGCCTATACCACCGACTTTGTAACATAAATCTTTTGGTGATGTGTGCATGGTCGAATTGATATAGAGGTTGGTGCTTACTGGCAAGGCGATAGGTGCCGTAACCCGCGGATCCGGGTTCGAATCTTCGTAGAGTACGAATTAAAATTCTCTAACCAGTATGATAATATTATTTATTCGTATTTAAAAATTCTGCAAATGTTATCAAGCATTCTCCTGTAGGGTCCAGGGATAGCACTTTCCGCTCTGTTTGGTGTATATTTTTAATTCTCTCTCCCTCCCCCCTCTCTCTCTCTCTCTCTCTCTCTCTCTCTCTCTCTCTCTCTCTCTCTCTCTCAGAAAGAAGGCCTTTGTTGAATATATCTGACAATTTAGATGAAACAACTTTAGGATCGTTGTGACATTGTTTCGTACTGCAATATATATGTATATAACCACTGCACATGTCACCACTGATTTCGTACGAAAAGTTTCATTTTTAAGAAAACGTACCCTGCTATATATGTTGTGTGGAGAAACTAGTAGGTTTCCTACGAGCATTTTTATCAAATTTAACACTGTTATATTTTGGGCTCGACTTGTTACTGGAAAAATGAGCAAAATTTAAAAAAAATATATGATATTATGTTACAATATGCTGCTGCTGGTATATGCAATTTTAAATGGCATTCCTTTATCGGACAAATTTTGTGTTATTTAGGACTGAATAATTTATGGCTATCTCAGTCATTTCCTTCTTTTGATTGCCTGAAAGATAAACATATACACTCTTGGCAATCTAGTATTTTTATTTCCTCTATAAGTAGAATTTATATGATATTTAAAAAAGCTTATAATTTAGAACCATTTTTATAATGATTCTTAGGTTTCCGGTTGAAACCGGAAGGTGGCTAAATTCGGATATATGTGAAACAAAATGTGAATTGTGTGCCTCACAAGATATAGTTCGTAAATCTTAGTATCTTTTTCAATGTCAATATATTGCTTAAATAGGAAAACAATATATAAGTAAGAAGTATCTAGAAGATGTAAATACATACAAATTTTGTGAGTTGCTTAATAACACAAATGTTAATGTACATATTAGATAAAGTAAATTTATGGAACTGATATTTAAATCATTCTGTTCCTATGTAAACTCAGAATAGGTATGTCCATTACCGTCTCAACAGTAAACTTTTGCTTGTATTATTTCTCAACATGTATCCATTGTGTAAGATAAGGAGTGTTGAATTTTCAAAATAATTTTTTTATTTGAAATTTCCCAACTTTATATACATTAAAACTATAAAAAAATGATCGATTATGTTTGCCGATTCAACGTCTGTGTTTCAATATCTCTACGTTTTCTCTGAAATAAGAAAATTAAATCGTCTTTCTTACTTTTTATACCCCCTCAAAGTTTTGTACTTGACATATATATGAATTTTCTCCATACATCAATGAGCACCAAGTAATTAGTAATGTCTGTAAGCTTGTTTCTGGAGCTAGGATTATTATACAATAAAATCAATTAACCAATAATAATACAGTTTTTAATGATTATGAAGAGGACTCAATACCATCATCGGGGCCCCGGGTGACCGAGTGTTCTAAGGCGCTCGCCTTTACAGATCACTGACATCTCACCTCTGTCCGCGTGGGTTCGAGTCTCGGGCTCGGTCAACATGGGTATGTGAGAAAGCTTGCCAGTAGCTTCCCGTGGGTCGGTGGTTCTTCCCGGGGTTTTCTCGGGTTCTTCCTCCACCAAAAAAATACTGGCCGCCATGTATAGCCTATCATGTGCTGAAAAATGGCGTTAAACCCATAACAAACAAACACAAACAAACAATACCATCATCATTATAAATTCCATATTTCTCTCTGTTTTAGAATACCTAAATGTTTGTTAGCAAACATATTCTTTCTATCCTCATGTGTGGAGGTATCTGGTTACAATACTGATGCAGAAAAATATTTAGAAAGTGATGATAACAGACCCGGAAGCAGCCTGCTCAGTTAGAGTCGACTGAACTACCTTTGTCATAGGACCGTGTAGTATGGATGAAATGAGTAATAAACTGGCACACGAATCTTACTGAAGGGCAAAATGAAATTGTCTCTTTTGTAACCAAAGTGCATGTCAATCAAGGATTAGAATAACATGTACAATTATATGAACAAAAATGGAGGATTTTACACAGTGCTTATTTCAATTGAAAACTATGAAACGAGTTGAATGATTAAAGACTCGCAAAGGATTGAACCTATTCAACGTATTCCATAAATTTCATTCGAAATAATCTCAAATGCAAGATTATGGTATATCGCATGACAAAGATACCAATATTAAGCAATAAGAACAGCAAAAATAGTATAAAAAAACTGACTTGAAATTACCTTCGGATGGCTTGGTCATTACACCTTCGCCGAATATGTCGTCATGCCGTCGTTAGTTATGTCATTAGGTGTTATTAAACGTATGTAATATTAGAAAATATGATAGGAATATATAAATCTAAATAGGAACCGCTGTGGCTCAGTGGTTAATGTCTCAGAATCACGACCGAAAGAGTGCTGGTTCTAGTCCTACCACCGGATCAGCCCAGGTGGGCCAACGTGGTGTGTCCTTGGGCAATGCTCTTTACTCAAATTGCCTCGGCACTAAATAACCTACATGCGTTCATGTGCCATAAATATCAACCAAACCAATAGAAATCTAAATAACACAGTAGGCATGTGATAAAGTCATACATTTAAAGCAGATAATACATATAAATGAAACAGCGAAAGTAGTTACATAGACGTAGTTATTATTCTTTTTGATGACAGAGGCTTTCTTTAATAAGCCAAGATGTGACGTCATGATGTCAAAAATGATGAAACAGATCACCGGTTCAAAGTCACGCCACGACGTGACGCGTTCTTGTTGTTTTATTATTTCTAATCACTGTTTGGTGTAAAGAGGAAGATGATATACCATAGCATTCGACCGTTGTTGACGATCACTGTAGAGAGTTTAATGCAGTTAACACTACTATTCATTACAAGAATTTCCCCTGGCATCATTATAACAATATTGTATCAAAATAACATCTGGAAAAAAGACGCACGAACATTTGTATCACTTTTTATTTGATAGAAAGCATTGTTCCTATCGCCATCTGTAGAGGGCAAAAGAGACTGAGACTCATTTAGTCTGCCTATGACTGATGTGTCCAGTTCGACTTTTCATTCGTCACAAGCTGATGTTCGTTGCATAAAAATAATAATAATAAAAGCAATCAGCTCATCATCGGAAATGTTTCAACTTTGCACACACTCACCCGCCACCACCCACAACCCCTTACACAGGTTTATCAAAACATGTGCTTTGAGAAAGGATAAGAATCGTATAAAAGAACTTTACGTACACCTCAGGCAAGTACAAATTTATCAGTAACAATGTTTAATCTCAACGGCTGTCAGAAAACATAGATCTGTCAATAAAACAAACAGAGGTTTACCAGCGACCCCCCTCCCCCCACCCCCAACCAAACAAAAAAAACAACAAAAAACAAAACAAAAAAACAACAACACTGCATGCAGAATATAAGTTAATGCCAGATCGTGACCTACACATTGTTGGTCAATGTGACAGGGCATAAAATACGTGAAACAATGAAGAACATTCCTTTCTGCGATATCAAAGCAGAGGAACCATAGTGAGCTGATAAAAACTAAAGAATATTTGTTTAATTTTTTTCTTTCTTTTCTTCTTTTTTTAAAATCATTGTTAATATTATCTGATTCAAAAACTATTATTATTGTCCACCCTAAAAGCCATATTTTACCGGGTGGAAATCACAGACTGTCAGTACTCTTGGAGTGAGAGCCAGTATGATCACTGTTACAAGCATAGTTCATGCATCAGTAATTATCTTGATTATCGACTGCAGCTGAAATGCATGCAGTTCACTCTTCTAATACCTACTCATTCACGTGTACAATACACATTTTACCTACTGAGAGTAACCTATCACAGTATAAATGTCTAGTCATAAATATGGAAAGTGTACCATTGAATAAACATATTTATTCCTACTTTCAACTGCACTGTCATATAGCATGCAGAAAGCTATGTCGTCATGAACTAAGCACAAATAATTATGTTCGTAAAGCATAAGATGCAGGTCACAGTGACCTTTGGTTGTAAGGTGTAGTACTAACAGATATGCATCCAGTTATCAAACTTCATAACTCTATAATGAACAGTACACTAGAATGTAACTTTAAATAACAAAATCTCAACAAAGTCGTAGAAGCATGAAATATAGGTCAAAGAAATCTCTTTTTGCAATAAGGGTAAAGTATTATCAAGATGCTTCCCTTCATCAAGTTTCATGAGTCTAGGTAGGATAGTTTGCATATATACCATGCCAAAACCCATGTGGTCATGAGATAAATACAACTTAACCAAAGCCAGTGTGTATATCATGCAAGGCGCAACTTGATAGTTTTTGTATTGACACGTTTTCATTGACCTGGTAGGGAAATGTAGCAAACATGCAATTTATACTCTAAAGTCCTACTCTTTCAAAATTTTCTCCAAAAAGCCAAGAGATATTTATACAAGGCTTATAAATTGACACCAGTTCAGCCCTAAAAGCGCTACAGAAAGAAAAACCAAAATTAGAGACAAAGGTTACAGATTTGGAAGCTAGGTCCACGAGAAAGACTAATGGTTTTTGACATTGGTGAGATGGATGGAGAAAACTATACTGCTTTGGTGAGAGAGTTCTTTCAAACCGTTTTAGAGATTAAACCGGACGAAGTAAAGACGATTGAGATTGACCAAGCTCATCGGATCACGAATAAAGCAGGTAGGCGGTTTGATGTGGGTTCTGGTGAACATATGGATGATTGGATGGAGGTAGCAGAGCCTGACGATATCGGCGATGATGTCAACGATGTTGCTGATTCGAAGAAGATAAGACCAATAGTGGTCAAATTCCATCAATATTCTGAACGGGAAAATATTTGCACTGCTGCGTATTTGGTGAAAGGAAAACTTAAGGAGAGAAATTTCGGAGTTCATGAAACAGTATCCAGTTGATGTTGTGAAAAAAAAGAAAGAAACTTTAGGAAATAATGACACAGGAGCTACGAAAAGAGTAAAATTAATCAGAAACAGACTTTACATTGACGGTAACCTGTATCAAGCATCAGAGTAGAAATCACTTGAGGATAAGATTTCCATTCTGTCTTGGAATGTACATGGTTTAAACAGAAAGTTATGTGAGCAGGATGTTGTGCGTTTCATATCTATGACATTTTACTTTTGAGCGAAATCTGGGTCAACCCCAATGAAAATATAATTTGAACATAATGGGATTTCGGTTTATTACAAATTATTGATGCATGGTAAAGTATTCATTGTCGAAAAATCAAAATATGGTTATTTGTGGCTAAAGGTCGATACAAGTCTATATATATATATATATATATATATATATATATATATATATATATATATATATGTGTGTGTGTGTGTTCTATTTACATGTTACCGACAAATTTGGCGGCATTTATGTACGACGTTCTTAATCAATTGGAAGTGTTGGAAAATTGTATTGTAAAATATGACCGATTGCGTAAGGAATTTGTTATAAGAGATTAGGAGATTTCAATGCTTTAACTGGAAATTTTAATGATACCCTGGTACTTGATAAGTACGTAAATACTGATATACATGTATGTCCTGTTGTGCATGTTCCTAACAGAGTAAACAAAGACCATGTATTAGATAAATGGGGTCAAAGGCTACTCAGTCTATGTAAAGTCACGGGATTGGTTCTGGCAAATGGGCGGTTAGGCTCCGATGATGGGATAGGCGAATGGTGTTTCTGCTCCACGAATGTGCGGAAGTAGTTATGGGGGGGGGGGGTAAATAGGGACAAGGGGGCCTCTATAGGGACAACGGGATTTGAACGTGGGGGGGGGTCTCTATAGGGACGTGGGGGCACTATGGGGACAAAAGTGCCAAGATTTATAGGGACAAGGGGGCCTCTATAGGGACAACGGGATTTTAACATGGCGGGGGCACTCTGGGTACTCTACGGGAAATTAACATTGTGGGGCCTCTATAGGGACAACGGAATTTTAACATGGCGGGGGCCTCTATAGGGACAACGGGATTTTAACATGGCGGGGGCACTACATTACGGGGGGTGTGGGAATAGAATTAATCTTTCTTGAAAAAGGGGTGGTCCTCAAAAGGACCGTTGGAGGAGGAAGATTATTATTTCCTCCAACATTGGGTAAAGAAGCTTAGGAAGGTGGTGGATCTTTTTTTCTTGGTTGGAAGTGTTGGTGAATCGGGTAGCCAGTCAGGATGTTTCATCCGCCTGAATTTATCTTGGATTTTCATCCAATTTAAATTCAGGCGTTCGAATTCCTTTTCTTTCCTGGCCTGTTCTTTCTTGGAGCGTTCAAGAGCCCACAAGATCTTAATGTGAGCTACTTCCTTTTCTAAAACTTTCTTTAACAATGCCTTCACCATGTGAAGGTTCACCTCTTCGCGCCTGGCGTTACTGGCGGGTGGATACAACCATTCATCTTGTTGAACAAGGTGAAGGAAGTTCTCCACCTCATGCAGTAAATCCAGACTCTTCTTGATGAATCCCACACGGCAAGGGGTTGAGGAAGTTTTTTGTCTTTCCTCCACCAAAACATCATTCACCAACCTTCTCGCTGATTTGAGAGCCGCTAGTTGGCTGGTGACAAATGGTTTGGTGGTAGGATATCTCCACCAATACTCCAACCTTTCCATCAAAGACTCCACATCCACCATTCTATCCCAAGCTTCTTGTAACATTTCAACAGAGTTCATTCTTGTAGAGTGAAAGTGTGAATAGCGCAACTGTGGAAGGCACTGCTTTATATGTGAGAAGCGCGGACGTGATGGAAAACATCCCTTACACCCTAAAAAACCAAAAAAAAAAATTAAAAAACCAACTCCACCGCCTAGCGTCTGACGTCATTTTAAGCTTCGCTGATTTTGCACTCCTTCACCACTGACTCTAAAAAAAGCGCGGACCTAAGAGAAACTACTTTTAATAAAAATCAAACACACACCATACCATCCAAATTTTAAAAAAATTTTTTTATATAAACCAAAAACACACACTAACACAACCCTTTTTTTAAAAAATTTTTTTATATCAAACTTCCACACACCATTCAATTCATTTTTTACTTTTTTTTATCAAAACACACACCACACACTACATACAAGGGGAGAAGGGTTTTTTTTTTTTTTTGTGGGGTAAAACAACACAAAAACATACAAACATATAAAACACATTATATATGGCAATATGAGAGTAGTAATCTTTTTTCTAGAGATTGGGGTGGTCCTTAAAAGGACCGTTGGGTTTAAAAGAAGTTATGTGGTTGTTTTAACTTCTTAGGGTTGATGTAGCCGTGGCAGTAGCTCCAGCAGGGCGGCCACGTTTAGCGATGGGTCTCACAGCTTTAAGACAGGCAGGTCTCTTTCGGGTGAAAGAGAAAGCAAATTCTTCACAGTCAATCTTACAAGTTACTTCGCCGTCAGGTAGTTTGTTGGACTGCATAAGTTGTTGTTGCTGTTGCTGTTGTTGTTGTTGTCTTTGCTGCTGCTGCTGCTGCTGCTGCTGTAGTCGTTGTGCCGCCTCCCATTCTGTTCTTTCCCTAAGTATTTCTTCTCTCATGACCTCTTCTACTAGATCATGTGCCATTTGAATGAACGTCATCGTCTTTCTCTCTGGGTTGGTCTCCATCAAATGATTCTTTACCCTCTGAATGTTAACCATAGCTTCATTCAGCTTTGTAATCTTGGTGGCTGCCATCTTCTTCTTGGAACTGTTGAGATCTTGACGAGTCAACGAGAATGACTACACTGGCCAACGCACCGCTTTATATGCTTAACGCGCGGACGCGATGGAAAACATGGTAAGGTTTTTTCCAGATCGACAGTGAGATCATAGATAGAGGAAAAAAGAGGATAGTTTTTTTTTAGATCGACAGAAAGAGAGAGAGAACATAATTTTTTTTTCAAATTCAATAAAAAAACCACACAACACCATTTTTTTCAACAATAACCATTTTTTTAATCAACAATAACCATTCTAACATAAAAATACTAACAATTTAACAATAAAATTTTTTTAAACAGGAACATATTTACAAGGTTGACAACGTTGGGGTGGTAAACTAAACCTCCACCTTTCTACATCTACATCATTCTGATTGACATTACGTTTCTGAGCTAAAGACAAGAGATAACCATAATGTTCACAAAACCATTGTTGTACTTTAGCATCGTTTCGAGCATAGTTTCTATCAAACCAAGTCAGTAAATGTTCTAAGGAATATCCAAGACTTCGGTGATGAAGAAAATGTACACAATATTGTCCACACACCATGGAGTCCGATCCTTGTAATCGAACATTATTGAATCGAGTCGAGACGGCATTTCTTCTCATAAACTCGATGATGTCGTCTTCCAAAGGAGGTAATCCATAAGAATCAAAATATTCCACACAGTGAGCGTTGGGAAAGTACACGGCAATCCAATGGGTTCCTGGTAGATGACTGTCGTCGGTATTGATGACATAGGCATGAACGTTTTTCGGTTTACGATGAGGTAGTTCATCTTTAGCACATACCACAGGATTCCAAGAAGAAGTGTAGGAACTACGAGTCAACAGGTAATAAAGTTCTCTAGTATCCATTTTTTTTCCTTTCTTCTTTTTTTTTTTGTCTTCAACAATGGAAATAATGAGTCACCAATTCACACCTGACTTTAAACTTGAATTGATCTGTCTTGTAATTCCAGGAATATTCACGTCGGATAGGTTCTGCACTCTGTCCAATGAGACCTTCGATCCGTTTGATCTCCAGAGAAGTAAGTGGAGGAAAAGAAGAATTCTGCAAGACTTTATACCATTGTCTCAACACATGTTCATCCGAGAGTTGTGACCAGGCCGTTTCCAAATATTCATCCAATTGTTCTTCGCCTGTCATCATCATACATTTGTCGTGTTGTATCTGACTGGGATGATCGTTTTGACATCCATGACAATTTTCTCGGACTAGACTGTTAATTATTGGACTCAATTCCTGAGCATAACAGGTCACTAACTGTTTTTCGTGTTCTGGCCATCGACAAGCCATAAATCCAGTAAAAACAGGAACTGAATTGTTTTCTTCTATTTGAGGTACTGAATGAATGACTTCGTCATCATCATCATCCATTGTAGTAGTTGGTGATTGTTGAATCACTTCACAAAATCCCTCATCTATCTCCATAGGTTCTTCTTCGTGCTACATCTTTTTTTTTCTTTTCTTCTAATAGTCTTGAATGACTTCTCTCAAGCTGTTGATCTCTAGAGTGTTATCAAATTCTGCATACAAGACGACGTTCACTGTGTGAGGTAGAGGTTCTTTAAACTGAAGTTCCACACGAAGTGGGCCTGATTTTATAGGGTGGAAATGTCCTTCATCGCTGCCTTGGTCAGGAGTGAAATCAAATCCCCACAAGGCATACCCTCCTGCATAATCGTCGTACCTAATGCCGTGGCTGGTGTTGGTACCTAACTGTCCTGTGGCTTCAAACAGGCTCAATTAAGATCGCAAGTAATTTATCTGGGCAACAAAGTCAGGTTCAAAAGGTCTGGTACACAAGACCTTGCCATCTCGACTGACTTCTATCTTGGAGACGTTGTAGTGGTGAAACTGGAACGGATTTTCATTGTTGACTCCATTGAAGGCTGAATTAGCAACCATACCAAGGAACAATCGTTTGGGGAGCTGTTCCTGGAAGATGTGATCTTCGACTATGGATCGGAGTCCAGTGGCTGCAGTAAAGGTTTTCACTTCTACGCGTCGCACAGGATACTTGGCAGTGGTTCTACTCAAGGATTGACTGATGTCGTTGGCTACTTTTGGTAAGATTTCTACACGTTACACGTAAAGTTTGGCTTCTTGGATGATGGTTTTCCACTCATTGTTTTAGCTCATCAAATGGAAAGCGGTACTGTTTCGATTCAGTCTCAGGCGTACAACTACTCTGTTTAACAAATACTTGTCTTGTAACCACATGTCCAAATGTAAACGATCCATCAGTTCTAAAGTATTTCTGATTTTCTTTCGACGGTCGTTAAATCCGACATTTTTTGGGTCTGCTGCTACTGCTGCTACGTATCCTGGCTGATTTGCCACACCTACCCCCACTACCCCCGCTACAGGTAATTCTGTATTGTTGAACTTTGTCGAGGTGTCAGGTTTCCAGACCACGGAAGCATCCAGATGAGTGTTCTTGGGTTCTTTTCCGTACGTCAAGAGATTTTCCAAGTAAGCACGGTAAGGGAAAGTATCCAAACTGCTGCTGATCAGTTTGTTATTCAAGTACAAATCTACTCCGCTGAACAAGGAATGAATGAAATTATTGACGGGAGCCACTCTGGAATTTTCCACAGGAAGGGTGTTGTCCGACGTTTTGCTCACTTTGAGTTTTAGGTACAAGTAACTGTTATTCAGATCGATGTAATCTTCGGTTTGTCCTTTGATTTCAAATTCGATAGGAGCTGAATCCGTCAAAGACGATACTGGATGAAATTCCACCCATTGGGATTCTTGCATCGTCATCATAGTAGGAGGCATAGAAAACAGATCCAGTTCTGACTTGGTACATTCGCAAGAATCTCGGTGCATCATTTTCACAGTTAATAATCAAACACGTCTAATTCTCTGACGGTTCTTTTTCTTTTCTTATTCTTTTTGGAAGTACCGTGTGGTCTTTTATGAAGTTTGAAAGGATTTCGATGTCGTCGTCGTCTCTTTCTACCTTGTCCTTGCTGTGAAGTAATGCCAGAGCCTGAAGCGTGAAGCGTATTTATAGGATTTTCTCGGAGACCTAAAAGATCTTTGCCACTAGTCATCAACACATTTTTGCCTGCTCTCATAAAGGCTTCTTTTGGATTTTGTTTGTCGATGAGGACATTTTGCAAAAATTCTTTTCCTTGTGTCAAAGCAGCATCTTTTAAGGCATGAAATCCTCGAGTCACCATCGGTTTCAAAATAGGAGCTACCGTTCGAAATGCTGATTTTAACATATCTCCTAAACCATGTCCTCGTTGTCGAGTCACTCCTTTGTACACTGGATACATTTTTTTGGTTTAGGGGTCAGTTACAATTCGTTAGAGAACTTGTTTTTTTCGAAAATGTAGTTTCACCGTGACTTTTCCTTGGTCAATGAATGGCACATCTTGTCCCAAATCTCCTTTTATGCTAATGTGGACACTGTCAAAATACGATTTACTGACTGGAAGATAATGAGGATGTACAAATTCACGGTGAACGTGAAAGGTGTTGCCACCAGAACCACTACTACTATTAGTACTACTTTCACCATCTTCGCTCACAGAAATAGTAGAATTACCACCAGTATCCATTTTGAAAGGAAGGACTCTCAGTAACGGAGCGGATGTGTGTCCCACTACGTTGTACTCCACCACATCGGAGTACACAAACATTAAATTCAGTCCACCATTCAATTCGATAGGGGTTTTAAATTTATGTCCAAATTCTGTGTTGGTTCCAAACTCTATATCGCTTTCAGCGGTAAGCGATTTATTTCCACCCAAAATACCAAACAATCCAGATGAAAATTCAATGCTCAAGAATCTTCTCTCTTCCAAGGGTAAACCTTTATCTTTCTCAGTAAGGAGTTGCCCTCTCTCTTTGAAAAATTGGATGATTAAACGGCGTGCCAAAGCATGGTAAGCAATTCGTACCCATTTATCGACCACTACTAAGGCTTTGTTAAATTGGCGTGCAAACTGGGTTCTAATTGCGTCCACCAAATGTTCACCACTAAAATAATACCCTGTAGGAATTCTCAGGGTAATCTGGGAATAGACAGTAGGCTTAGCAGATTTAGGATCTGGTACTATCTTTTTGAATGATCCCTTCATGTCTGGATCTGGATTGTCAGGGTCTTCTTTCCAGATTTCAGGATCATTTTTCTTCAACTCATCATGTAGTTTTTTGTTCAAGATTTGCACAACCATAGTGTTTTGAGTTGAGTTGATGTTAATGATTTGCGTAGGATGAATGATTTCTACCAAAGCCACTTCCCAATTAGTATCGTGATCCAATTGGATGGATTGAGGTAATTTGGCCGTGAAACAACATAATAAGTTGTTGGGAAACACATCCATGGAACTGTCACTAGGTAACGTTAAATAAAATTGGTCATTCATAGTTCCAAAGTGGTTCTGGTGTCCGAGGAGTCACTCAAGTGAACAGAAGAATGATGTTCAAAAGGTTCCAAAAGAGGACTGGTATTGTGGTGACTGGAAGAAGAAGAAGGTGGACTGGCGTTGCTCGTACTCCCGTGGTGGTGACTGTTGTCCGTCGTTGTCGTAAATTTCAAAGAGGGACTGGGTAAAAGATAACCGATGCAACTGCTAAGTAAAATGGTCCACAATTGTTTGTCTCCTTGTTGCAAACTCAAATTGGCAATAGCTGCGGCGATGACACAATACACTACAAAAATTTGGCAGAAAAAGACGATTTGATTATTAGGCACACGTTCTCCGCACCACACCCAAAGCGGTTGTTTTTGTAATTCTTGAAGAGAAGAACTCTGTGTTGAATGGCATGTTGTTGAGTTACTTCTTTTTCTTTTTATAGTTGACGACTTGAGAAGCAGCAATCCAAGAATCAAAACTAGGAGGATATCCTTTCCAACGTACTTTGACTTCTTCTACTCGACGTTTGCCTACTTTACGTGTTCTTTGTTCGAGAATGCTTTCGATGTCGTACAAGGCGTCTTCTTTTTTGGTCACTCGTTGTAACTCAGGCAAGTAAAATGTTCCTTTGAGTACTTCACCGTGCATGTCTTCCAATTTATAGACGGGAGGATCACGTCCACGGACGGGGGTAGTGACACGAAACAATTCGGTGGTCCAGTTAGGTAAATAACCTTTGACAAAAGTGCGTTTGGTTTTTCCGATGCGAACCCAATCTCCCGTCTTTAACTCCAACAAGGGTGTCTTCTTCTTCTTTTTTTTCTGGGGTGAACCAAACAATTTATCAAACACGGTCACTTCGTTTTCAGGGCTGACCTCTTCGGGGGCACATCCGATGCTACGATGGTACGATTGATTGTACGCTTTGATCAAACGAGGTAACACGTCGATGTACTTGAGAGTATGTTGAAGTGTAAAATATTTCCACATGCGTTCTTTCAAAGTTCTTTGAAAACGTTCCACGATACTGGCTTTGGTTTCAGGATTTTCGGTAGTAAAAAAATGAATTTGTCTTTGTTTCAATTCTTTTTGAAAACCTTGGTTTAGAAATTCGGTGCCTTTGTCAGTTTGCCATCGTAAAGGTTGGCGTCCACTTTGTTTCAAGACCAATTTTAAGGCCCTTACCAATTCGGTACTGCTTTTAGAGGTCAAAGGCACGACCCAAGCAAATTTGGAAAACACGTCGATGACACAAAAGAAATATTTGTGACCACGATTGTAAGTGGCTAAATGAGAGACGTCAGCTAAATCGGCTTGCCATTGATGATCGATGCCTTCCACTTGAGTGGTACTTCTAGAAAATTTACGTCGAATGGGTTTGTGTAACGTGTACGTCGATTGTTCTTGTAACCATCGTCGTACTTCGGGCAAACGTACACTTTTCAATTTACTTTTAGCAGCTCGATATAATTTTTGAACTCCTCCGTAACCAGCAGCATGACCAGGATTGTAATAAATGGTAGCTAACAGTTTCTCCATGATTTCCCTCAAGAATAAGTCAACCAAGTCCCAATGCTCTTTTCTTCGTGAGGTATCTTTTTGGATTGTTTACGTGTCCGACGTGCCACTGGTGTAAAGGTGGATGTGGATTGAACAGGGGTCATCGGTTCTGTTTTGACTTCTGACTTCACTTCTTTCTTTTTCTTTTCTGAGGGTAATGGGGTGGACAACATCTTTTTTATCCAACTGGGTGTGGCTAACTTTTTTTTCTTTTTAAGAGTAGGTGGAGTTGGTAATTCTTCTTCTTCTTCTTCTTCTTTTTCTTCTTTTACGGTCATTTCTGTACCGGTGTCTGTTTTAGTGGTAGCCACTTTAGGTTCGCTTTTCATCAGGGCTTTGAAATCTCTCAGAGTGGGTGGAGCTGTTTCGTCGACTGCTTTTTGGCGAAAGAGTTGTAGACGTTGTAAAAGTTGACCGTACCGTTGCGATTTTTCTGTTTCAGACACATTGTTTTGTTCCATCAGGGATTGTAATTCTTGTTGTAACTGGGACATCTCGTTGAGATTAGGATTGGGTGGTAAATGAGGTATCCGTTGTTCGTTCCAACGATGAAATTCCATCCATCGTTTGTAAGGTACTAAAGTCAGTTTTCGTCCTTCCATTTCATCCAAAGGTACCAAAAAGGTGTGGTCTTTTCAGAGAAAGGTGGTCCTTTTTATCTTCTTTTTTTTTTGGTTATCGCATGACACCTCCTAAAAGCGGTCCAGCAATCGTTCCTAACAAAGGAGCTGCTATTTTTAACAATGGTCCTATCAACATAGGTAGAAATCCTCCTCGTTGCACCAACATTTTTTTCTTTTGTTGAAGAGGTATTTTCTTTTTCACCATTTGACGAAGAACGTTCCGATGTTTCCCTAATTTTTGTTTCTGTATCTTGGACAAAGGTACCGTTCCTTTCAAAACGTTCAAACAACATTCACACACGGTATCGATGATTTCTTTAGGGGCTGTTTGAATGAGTTGTTTTCGCATGGAAGGATTGGATTTGGTCAGGACAGACAAGACGTCCCAATGTTTGGCTAGACGAGGTGGAAGTCCTCCTTTTTTGGTGGTTTTACTTTTCTTCTTTTTTTGGTGGTGGTGGTGGTGAATACGTTTAGGAGTCATCTTTTTTAGTAGGGTAGAATAAACAAGTCTGAAGTCTCTGACAGGGTACCCTTCTATTTTATACTGGAACACGTCTCCACTGATTGTCTGCACGACGTACCATCTTCATGACAGGCCTCACTCGACGATGAGGTGTTTTCAAAGGACTAAATCGTCTCAATTCTTTTTTGGATAAATCCACTAAACTTTGTAAGATGCCAGTTCTTTCTTGGACTTTGGTTTTAGGGGACGGTACTTTGTTCGCGACCGCTGCCATGGCCAAATCAGCTGAAGTCGAAGGTCCCGACGGGGTGACTTTCGAAATAGGTTTCCATTTTTGCATCAAATTAGGAAACACGGATCTTAAGTCTGGTTTGACAGGCATCATTGTAAAAGGGGGTGAAGAAGAAGAAGACAAAGAGGATGAAGTGGACGCAAAAGGAGACCTCGTCATCATCATCATTGGGGACTGTTGTGGTGATGGTAAGGGTGGTGGTGTTTTGCGGGTGTACGTTTGCGTCCTGGCTGCAGTACCTCTCTTACGGTGGGTGCTAGTGGTGGTGGTGCTGGTAGGTGTTGTTTTCTTCTTCTGGGCACGACTTTTCTTTTTCTGGGGGCTGCCTTTCTTCTTCTTTTTCTTGGTGGTGGTGGTGGTTTTCTTCTTTGGACTTTTCTTCTTTTTAGGAGTTTTTTGGGATTTTTTGGTTTGGGCATTAGGATCCCATTTCAAAAGGGAACGAATCATGACCCCTCCTAAAGAACCACTTCCACCAGGGGTTAAAATGATTTGTTTTTTAGTCCGTGAATCGATTCTAGGATCAGCTAGTTGTGACAATGCTCCTTTATGTTTGATGAGGGATGTGAATGATGCCTTGCAGTAATTGACGTGCCGTCAAAGTAAACCATCGTAACACTTCTTTAAGACTCGCTTCTAACAAATGAGCACGGACTTGTGCATTTTTTTCACGACTGATGCCATACAAGGCACGAATCAATTTAGCCGAAGGATGAGGTTGAAAGGAAGTCATCTCGAAAGACTGTGAGACAGAAATGACGTAGTAGGTTGTTTTTGTAGTTTTTTTAAAAAAATGGGCTGAAGGGGACGTGTAAATGACAGGACCACCTTCTTGACCCCAAGGGTGAAACAATTGAGCACGAAATCTCAAATAGTCAGGAGTGGTGGGTTTTAAGTCGATGAGTAAATACTCGTGAGGAGTTTGAGTGGCATCGTCGTACGCATAATTGAGCCAAGGAGCCCCTAACTGTTTGGCTAACACTTGTACTTGAGATTTGTCTCTGGGGCTTTTAAACAAGACCACGTAATGGGCGTTCAGACTAATGGTCCGATGGGCTTTACTTTGTTGAAATAAATTTTGAGTAATGTAGACAATACTAGCATTACGATGGTGTCCTTTTCGTGTAAACCAAAGTTTAATTTCTTCTTCGTCTTCTCCTAACATGTCATCAAAAATGACCAAATGGGTTTGACTCACGTCAGACACGATTCCATCGTCTTCGTGAGGAATACCATCCACAAATGAAATGGTTTCTCCTTGACTTTCTTTCAATAACGTGTAAGACGGTTGCCACTCTTTGTAACACCACACGATACGTTGAGGTGGATGATCAAACAAATCAGCTTTGTGTTCGATCAAACGTTTGACAAATTCGGTTTTACCTGAACCACTCGGTCCAGCAATCAACATGTTAAATGGATGGCGCAGATACAAAGCATTCCAACTTTGACGATCTAACTTTTCGTCAATCACTTTAACCACAGAAGCAGAAGAGGTAGACGAGGCAGAAGAAGAAGATGATGATGTAGCCATGACTGAGGTAAGAAGATTTTTGAGAAGAAGACAAAAGACCCAAGACATTTTATACGTTTCATACACGTTTATTTTTTAAAAAAAAAAAAAAAAACCCCAACACAACAAAACATATTTTACAACTTTACACGAACACGAAGAAGTGAATTAGTGAGAAAATATCCAATTAAAATGAACACGTACACGATGAAGACTACCACTAAAACATCTAAAGTTATCTCTAAACAAGTCAATGAACAACAATATTTTAGTCTCCTAGTAATGAAAGACACAGACACTGTTTGGGGTGGTGGTATTCTTCTGGTCTTCTTTGTTTTTGAATCCTCTGACGACAGCGGCGGTGGTAAGGAAGGGTTGTGTTCCTCAAGAGGCATTTCAACCACAGTGGTGTCAGGTTCTTCTTCTTTTTCTTCTTTCAGGGTGTCACAGGATGAAGCCGGGTTGGGACTGGATTAGTGAAGACACCGAAAGCAACTGCGTTAATAAGATGTTTATTTATAAACGCAATTTAAAGATGAACAAATCTGACACCATTATAACAAAAAGATAAGGAAAATTATAAAGTTCCTAACATGGAACTATCAACAACAAGTAACTCAACGAGAAAAATCAAAGATGGATTTAACAAATGGAATTTTAAACAAACGTGAATAGCATCCTATCACCAATCGACAAATAAGAGTATATGATTTACACCCCAATATAAACAAGGTCTTATTAAGTACCAAGGGTGACCAAAGCATGTGATTTATGCACTTATCAATAGAACTCATTTATCCATCAATCTGTTAACTCGTCAATTTATCAATTTAACAAGCGATGTTGGAATATGAATTTATGAATCCGTCGTTCATATAACGATATTGAAATGGGGATGTATGAAATTATGAATATGTCGTTCATATAACGATATTGAAATGGGGATGTATGAAATTATGAATATGTCGTTCATATAACGATATTCAAATGGGGATGTATGAAATTATGAATCTATCACACATATAGCGATATTGAAATGGGAATGAATGTAATTTTGCACAGATAGCAATATTGAGATAACAATCAAATGGAACACGCAATAAATATAACTATCGTGGCGTCCGTTTGACTACCAAGATGTATCTACGGTTCCACCCGCTCTAGTCCATGGTCAAGGAGCCACCACGCATGGTCCACCCCTCCCAGTCTGTTGAAGGGTCCCTCGAGAGCCTTCACATTAACACAGACCCGTTGATCGAGAAGCCTTGGTCCCTCGCATCGAGAAAACCAGTACACTCTTCCGAAACAACGTCACCAGACACAGCGTACACGTCACACGAAACCACACAGAGTTCTGTGACTTCACACACCACCAAACCATACATATGGAACAGCTAAAAGTATAACAACTAAACCGTGTAGTACATATGACACGGTTAGTACTTTTGTATTGATATATGTTGCGCATGCGCGCACATGAATTACGCCTCGTTACACATTACATTAATCATTCAATGCATGCCGCGTATAATTAAATAATACCCGTCTGTTCAGTTACAACAAATAGCTAACTTGAACCAGCCTATAGGATTTCTAATATCATGGCGTTGTATGACCTAGGTATTGACTCTCTGTAGAATTTAGAATAAATTCTAAAACATCTAATATATGAAACAATTATGTCATATAAAACGAATAGTGATAAAGAATACAATCTTAAATTTCACATACCTCTACAGCTGAAGTTTTGCTCCCGTAAAGAGGTAAGCTTTCTGACAAGACTCATCGTAGTGTAATTTGTTTATAGAGAATTCGCTCTATATGTACTCTAGCTGTGACAGATATGCGCAGCAGCTAGGTACGTGAGTTTTCACTGCAGGCAATTTGCACGTGCAGCATGGGGTGAATCGCGCTCAGTATTTCAAAATAACTAGAGCCGAAAAAAATAAACAACCCCCGAGTAACGCTCTAGTCGGAAACGAAACCTGAATACATTTTTGATCACATATACACATTGATATAAACCATACAATTCCGTGACATTGGGTTTCCCATTGAGGTTCCCATTTTTTTACTTTTGGACCCTTATGCACAAGTTGCCAAATCTTTGGCAAACTGATCCACTTCTTGTAGCCAATATTGGAAACCAAGGTTTCTCCAGGGGCGTACATCTTTCCAATTGAAAAGTTGTTGGTGTAACTCACTAGCAATACACACTTCTTGAAATGTTTTATAGACAGATAAAGTGTGACGAATGTCTTCTTTACATGGAGGATCCTCACTGATTTTCATGACCACTCTCAACGCTTTAAGTACAATTTGTCTTTCGTGTACTGGTAAAATTAAGTTTTTATAGTCTTCTTCTTCTACTAAGTCCGAAGAAGAACACAGGGTCATATTGTTTTTTTAAACTCAACAATTGAGTCCAAAACAACCACGGGTCCTCCAAAAGAATCCAAGGTAAACACTTGTCCTCAAAAATAGTTCACAACGAATGTCCTGGAAAACGAATTCCAAGATAAGCAGTCACTAAGACACACACTGCATAACGTCCAAAATTTAATGGTAACAGTTCTTGTATCAAGTCATTATAATCCTCTAAGCTCTGAACACGATCGTTGACTTCCTTCCACGGAATCCGTTTCACGAGTGACGTGTAGAGTGCAGGCATGCCGCCTCTTTATAGGGGTCGATGGCAAAGGTAGGTATCTTGGGTGGCATGTTTTTATAGCCAGGCTCCCAAGGTTGGTACCTTTTGAGACAGTCTCCTTCAGGATAGTAGCAGCGATAGACGTTTCCCATAATCATTCTTCTATGACCTTGGAAGAGGGTATAGTGTAAAAATCGAGAAATGACTTTGAGTTTACGTTTCACTTAGATCTTGACAAACTCTTGGTAAATCCTTTCGCGCACATTCAAAGGCATGCCACAAATGTACTTGGGTAAAGTTTCCGATTTGGAAAGAAGTAACTCTCTTTTGTATTCTGCACGATACTGGTGATAGTTGTTGTTCAGAATCAGTCTTCTGATGCGGCGAAAGTAGCCATAGCATTGAAATCGAGGAATGACTTGAAGTTTTCGTTTCACTTGAATTTGGACAAACTCATCGTAAATGCGTTTTCGTAACTTCAAAGGTAAGTCACGAATGCGGTCTTCTAAAGTAGTCTTCTTGGTGACAAAATACTCACACACCAACCAAATGGAATCGGTAGGTAAAGGATATCCATTATGATGAGTGATTATCCTATCTAATTTCAAACGACGTAAAGGTGATTCGTCTTGAGGGGACAGTTCTTGTAACAGTTTTTGGTATTCTTGTCTGTTAGTCACATTTTTTTCCTTCACTTCATTCCATCGAATTCTATATTCCACTGCCACATTGTAGGTGGCACCCTCCAATCTTTTAAAGGTGAAGCCTAGTTTTTCATGAATGTCTGACCATTTGAATATCTCGGCCTCAATCAAATGTCTTATCGTCTTCAAATACCAATGGTTACAACATGTATGTCGTAAAGGATGCAACTGTTCTTTACGTTTCACTTGAATCTGAACAAATTCTTTGTAAATCCGTTCTCGTAGCTCCAAAGGTAAACCACGAATGCAATCTTCTAAGCTAGGAATATAGTGAAAAATATGTTCTTGCAACTCCAAAGGTAAACCAGTAATGTATTCTTCTAAAGAAGTATTCTCCTCCGCCATGGAATTTTTTTTTACTTCTTCTTCTTTTGTTTGGCATCTGGCTCATCGTACCCGTACTCTTCTAAGGCCACTAAAGGTAAGAAGTGACAGTGCGGAGACCATCTGGCATGTTCAATGTAAGCTGAGTCGGTAGGCTCCCAGTGGTGAAGTTTCACACCACAACTGAAACATTGAACTTTATCTCCTTCTCCCGTGTATTTAAATCCAGATCTAGCTAAACCTTCCGGTTTAGGTCCTTCTAGAAATTTTGGCCACTTGTCTTTGAATGACTCGAGTCGACTTTCATACTTGGAATAACCAGGTAAACTCACAGGTATTCTGACATGCGAATATTGACCAACATTGACCTTGTTGTCATTAACGTCAATACCAGTTCCTTTAGTATTTCCAGTAAAACATAAAGGGCGTACTGCCTCTTTAGAGGGTGGTCGATGAGTGGTGGTGATGTTACAAGCTACGGAATCCTTTTGAACGTGTGAATCGGGAATACCAAACCGTACAGAATCCGTTTCATCGCATGGTACTGCATCACACTCCAAGTCGTGACTCATCTTCTTGCTTCTTGGTTAACGTTGAAAGTTAGAATGAAGGGTTAGCTTTGGAAGGGGTTCCTTTTTTATACCTGTCGACTGTACCATCCGAAAAGTATTGTAATGTGATCGGTGGAAACGCTAAAGAAAGGTAAGCACAGTTTGGTGACCATCTAACATGTTCCATGAGAGCTGATTTCTTACAATCCATACGAATAGTGACACCACAACTAAAACACTGTACTTTGGTACCCTGTCCAAAGTAAACAAATCCTGCTCTGGCTAAAGAGTAAGAAGTAGGTAATCCATTGTTCCTAAGTTTTTTTGTGCTCCGTCGATGAGGACAATAACAATAGTCAGGCATGTGTTTAGGCCAATTTTTGAAAGTTTTCAAGCGACTGTCACACTCACAATAGTCAGGCAAGGCAAATGTTGAAGTCATCTTTGGTGTTGTCTTATTGTAATGTCATCCGTGGAAAAGCTAAAGAAAGGTAAGCACAGTTTGGTGACCATCTGGTATGTTCCACGATAGCTGAATCTTCAGGACTCATTCGAATGCTTGCACCACAACTGAAACATTTCACTAAACTTCCCTGTTCAAAGTAGACAAATCCTGCTCTGGCTAAAGAGATGGCAGTGGGTAATCGATTCCCTTTAGGCCATTTTTTAAACGTGTTCAATCGACTGGTACAATCACAATAGTCAGGCAAGGCAAATGTTGAAGTCATCTTTTTGGTGTTGTCTTTTTTTTCTGTTTTTTCAAGAGGGTTTCCTTTTTTTATACTCCTCTAAATTGGCGTGTCCGCAAGGTAAAGTCGTGTGATCTGGAAGTCTCACTCGTTTTTGGTACACAATACGATACACTTTTTGAACAGGTCGAGTCACGATTTGATGATTAGGTAGTCGTACAATCTTGTGAGGTTCTAACGTAGGTACTCGAAAGTCTTCCACTTGTCCGGACAGTAAAGCATTTTTTAAAACCTCAAAGTTTACTACTTGGTTAGTTCGATAGTTGAGAGTCAAACCTTTGACTTTACAGGAGGTGTGAAGTTGGCCTTGCGGGTCTCGGTATCGGTACCCGTAATTTTTAGGGCCACCGCTGGCAAAACTCAGAATGGTGTCTTGAGGGTGCTCGTCTGTCCAGGCTCCTAAACGATCTCCTTGAATGGTAGGGTGGGGGCAACCGGGGCGATGAATGTAGATGCAACTGTCAGTATCAAAGTACAGGACACGATCTCCCAAGACTTCTAATGCTTCGTCGTACAATTTCAAGCGAGCATGAGCGGTCACGTAAGCGGCAATGACTACGTTGCTAAACTTGTCAGGTTTGACAAACTTGGGTTCTTTTTCGAAATTGACAATGATCAAATCATCGCGGATGATTTCGACGTGTTTGACTAGTATACTTTTGTCGTCCACCAGTTTAAAGTAGCGATAAGGATCGTCCACGTATTCCGTTTTGGGTAAGATCGTACGTTGGGCCATTTTTCCCCACAAGCAATTGAGCATCACTTTGGCAAACGATCTTTTTCCTTCATTTTTTTCCAACTCTTCCAAAGTGATGCCTTCGATGTCACGGTATTCTTCTTTGAATCGATTTTGGTCTTCGGGAGTCTGACACCACGAAGGATAACCACTAGCTTCTTGTTTCAGTTTTAAAAACTGACTGACGTACCCCGAGAAAATGCCTGGATGATTGGTGGCGTCGTCCTTTTGGTATTGGGCTGTAGTTGGAAAGTGCCAGATTTCGTACACTTTCAACAAATGGTATCCACGATCCAGTGCCCAAAACAATTCGGCGCTCACCCACGTTCCTGTCAAAGACCGTTCTTCCTTCGTGTGGTGACAGGGATGATCTTGGTTGCACGTTTCGGCACACGTCCGACATAAAGGAAACATCAGTTTTCCTTGACAATGGTGAGGTAAGATGGGATGGTACAAGTTTGTCGGAGGTAAGACTTTACATTTGATTAATCCTTCGTATTGACGAATGTGTTCCACGTCAATGTGTTCTGTCAAAATTTCAGGGTACCCGGTGGGAAAACGAGCATATTTACACACCCAAGGATACAAAGAACACACGTCAATGTACTTGATTTCTTCTCCTTGGGATTCATTCACGTCGTACAGTAAGCGAGTGGCATTGGTTCGACCTCCAAATAAACTGTGGCGCGGATCTAAAGGTTCGATGTCGTCCGCGTCGTAACTTTGAGTAATGTTCTTAAATTCAGGATCGGTTTTCAAACGTCGATCGTACTCGTGCTCCCACATTTCTACCACTTGGTATCCTTGACTTTCTAACTTGAGTCGTCGTTGGCAAGTCTGTTCGTATAACTGTTCCATGGTAGAATCTGAATAAGGGCTTTTCATGTCTCGAACAGGATAACAAGTTGGCATCCGTGAAACAAACAACCCTGAAACTCGTACACTGTGTGCGGGTTTTCTAAATCAAATCCATCCACGGAATAACCTCCAATCTTCTTTTCTCCTCCTCCGTTTCTAGCATGTTGTATCCATTTGTCTTCTTTTTCACACAAGTAATGAAACCAACGTAAAGATTTGACTGAATATTGACGACTAGCAAAGAGACCTGTGTTGGAGTCGATGATGGCCAGTTGGTTCTCGGGCATGAAATTTTGCCTGTAGACTAAGGAACAGGCCTTAGGTAAGGTGGCTGCATCTTTCAAGGATCGACCTCTCCATGATCAAGAAATAACTCTCGAAATTTTCCACAACAACGTCTTAAAATATCCACATCCGATCGACAATATTTGAGCATCTCTTCTTGAAAGTCAAATGGATCGTTCTGGTGAGCGCGGTACCAAGTGTGAAAAGCTTCTCGCTGTTAAGTCGCATTCCATCGGGGTCGTAATCATGAAGGTCAGGCAAATGAGGTAGGACAGCCTGTTGATTAGCTTCCGTGTTAAAGAAGTGAGGAAAGTAGCCTTTAGCCATTTCTGTCATGCCAAACGTTTTTGGCATGCGACTCAAAGGCATGGCCAAATAACTAATAGAATCTTTAAACTGGACTTGTCCTACTTTCATGTAGATGAGTTTTTTTCCGTTCATGGTGACTTCAGGTCGTTCGGTCCCATGGATCAAATAATAATTGAGTAAAAACTGTCCATCGTATCCCGAAAAATTGTGAGCTATGACGGTGGCATACCGATGACAATCTCCGTAACGTTGAATGTCTTCTTCGCTCCAACTGTCGTGGGTGGGAGGGTCTAAAACCCATTCAGCAAACTCAGACAAAGTGTTCACTCCACGAAAGATTTTTTCACGTCCTCCTGGAATTCGACTACAATGAGGACAGTGAAAATGAATCGATTCTTGAATACACTGATCACAAGCCCGATGCGCTACACAGAAATTGGGAATGTGAATGCCTGTTTCTTGCATGCATTCAAAATCAAAGAAGATGAAATCTACTTGGTTCTTGTTCTTCTTTATTTCTTTCTTCTCTGTCTTGTCAAACTTTTGAATAAAATATCGATGATCAAAATCGACGATCTGATGACAAATAGAACATTTTTTCTTGCCAGCACAAACGTGTCTCTTAGAGTTGTTGGTACGAATGAGTTGTCCACACGTGGAACACGATTTCAATAACTCGCAAGCACATTTTTGTTGGTGACCTTGTGTCTTGCGATGCTGTTGGTAACAAGAAGGACTGACAAAACTTTGTCGACATACCTCACAATGGACGTGATTTTGTTGTTGTTGTTCAGAAAGGCATGGTTGGTCTGCTAAACAACCCCGACATCTTGCTCCGCAATGAATGTGTTTCTCTCGACTATTAAACCCATGGTTGCATTTCTCACAGTAGTAAGAGTATCCCAAAAATCCGGTGATACCTGTAATGGTATCAAAATGTTCTTGATGGTAATAGAGATGAATGTATTTTCCTTCAGGGAAATCGGGGCCTCGAAACACCATATCTCCGCGCACTTCTTGAGGGTGAACTTTCAAAGTATAATGAGGAGCCAAAACATCTTGAAGTTGCTGCATTTGAGAAATGCCACACACGGTCTCTTTAGGGATACCCGCTTGTTTCAACAGGAGTTCTGCTTCGTTTCGTTGTTTGGCTCTGTCCGATCGTCGAATGCTCTCCCAGGCTTTTTTCCATTCTTTACTCTCGTTCTTGTTAGCATAGGTGCGGCCCACCACGATAGCTCGGGCTAAACACATTTGGTCTTGAGTATTGTTAATTTGGACGACACTATGTTTGGTAGTACGAAGATCGTCCACCAATAACGGTTTTCTGCTTCGTCCACTTCCTCGAGGTGGAGCAACGTGTGTCATGTAGAGTGTGGCCTTTCCATCGGTGACGGTAAACTTGTCATTGGATTGTTGCACATGTTCTATTTTGGACATGACTTTGTCTGGCGTTAATTCTGCCGGGGTGCTGAACTCAATCCAAACGGGACTCTTCAAGTTGTCATGATGAATAGACAGTCTCAAGCGATCATCTTCTTTGGTTCCACATTGCCGCTTCAAGTTCATTAAGACAGAACCCCACAAATCGCTAATGAACCCCGCCGCTTTCTCGGGAGGTACTTCGGACTTGAAGTCTTTGAAGTGAACCGTATGAGTGTAGGCAGTGGTTCTAAATTTTCGAGAAGTTATTTTTTGACTCTCTCGAATCCGATAGTAATTTTCAGGAGCCACGGTAGGACTTTCTTGGTCTGGGGTTCTGGTGTTAGTAGTAGTAGTAGTGGTGGTGGGTTTTGTTTTGGGTGGTTTGGAAGATGGTAAGGTTTCAGGTTCACTCATCTCGTCTTCGAAGTCACTGGCATGGACTTGAGCTAGTAGTTGATCTAAGGGTGTTTCAGGTGGCACGGAAAATCGTCGTCGTGGCCTCTTGGTTACTTCTTCTTCTGGTTTCTCATGATGGGGGCGTGATCTTTTCATCTTGAAGTTTACTTTGAAACTGATTCAGTTTCACCCAGGTACCTTTATATAGAGAGAGGAGAGTATATAAAGAGAGACCTTCTTACCTTCAGAATCAGTCTTTGGTGATTGAACTTTCAAACTGTAAAGATGGAAGAGTCAAAAAGACAGATTGATTTTTTGGTGAGAGATTTGCAGACAGTCATTCGAAAGTATACTACCAGTAAGAGTAAGGACTACTCCTCCTCTACCTCTCGAGAAAAAAGTCAAGATACTTGTTATATCTGTCAAGAGAAAGGACATTGGGCTCCAGAATGTCCACAACGTCAACAGCAAAAGAGAGACAAAACAAAAGATACCTGTTATCATTGTAAAGGACCAGAACATTGGTCTTCGGAATGCCCTCAGAAAGAACAAGAAGAAGAAAATCTACCAAAGGAGAGGGAGGAAGCCGATTCAACAACAAACCTAAAAGAAGAAGAAGAACATATCATCAAGAAAAGTAAGAAGAGAGTGAGAAGAATGGAAGACAGTGAGAATGAAGAAGAAGAAATGGAAGACATGATTCCTGTGGCGATCAGGGTCCCTATGAAGAAGAAATTCAAGAAGAACAAGAGAGATAGTGAGAATGAAAAAGAAAAGGAAACTATGATTCCTGTGACGCAATTCAAGCCCCACAAGAATTTCAGAAAGTGAACTTTTTTTTTTTTTTTTTTGGTGTTATATGTTCATTGGTGAATTATTTTGTAAAAAAAAAAAAAAATGGAGAGAATACAACAGACTGGGAAAAAAAGTAAGTGATTTTGTGTTATTTTGTTTTAGAGTATGGTTGCACGCACGCACGCACTCACACTGATATACAAGACAATGGGATTTTTTAAGTTTTAACTTGATTTTGGCAATTTGATTTCTTTTCTAGAAATCTGGGGGGCCCTTAAAAGGACCGTTGGGGTGTTTGTTTTGTTGGGTTAAAACAAACTTTTTTTGAAGTTTTACATAATCAACTTCAATTGTCGTGGTCCTTTACCACGACCTAATCCAAATCCTGCTGCTGGTGTTTTGCTCATGGGGGTAGTCACTGGTGGTGGTGGTGGTGGTGGTGGTGGTGGTGGCATCTCACTAGAACTGGTAGGCTTGAAAGAATGTTGTTTAGCCCGTGATGGCCTTTTTCGTTTAGGTGGTTGATGAGTTAAAGAATACTTATAGACATTGGTCATCCATTTTAACTCATATAATATCTCTTCTAAAAGACTTACGGTTTTTTCTTCAGGACTGATGCCTTCCTTTACTGTTTCCTTCTTCTCCTCCTCTTCTAACTGCTGTCTGATTTCTTCCTCACTTTGTCTTCTTCTTCTCTCTTCTTCTTTCTGCTGCTGTTGAAGAAGGAGAAACATTTCTTCCTCCTCTCGTTGTTTTTTTAAAAAATTTTCCATCTCTTCCATTTGCCTTTTTTTAAATTCATCCATCATTGGTGTAGCAGTAGTAGTAGTAGTAGTCTCAGACAACTGAAACTCTTGATTTAGTAGATCTAAATCAAAGTCTTCCGGCCGGAAGTTCATTAATGCAGCAGCATTAATCATTGAAGGCTCACTCCAATACATATTACTTGTCTTTCCGGTCGTCTCCATGAAGGCTGTCGAAAAAGTAATAAACCCAACGAACGCTACGATACCTTTATACCCAAAATGACGTCATACCCCTACTCTCTTCCCATTGGAAGAAAACCCGACCTACTTGTAACGCGTGATTGGATTGGTAGTTAATTTCGATCCATTTCAATCCGATCGTAAGGTATATATATACCACCGCTTGTTTCATAAAGCTTCACCGGTTTTCTCCAGAACCACTCAAAAAGACTAAATCATGTGGGTTAGCGTGGAAGCATCGAACATTGTCTCGGGAATGCTTTTTAACCCAGCATTCCCAATGTATGTGAAGGCCTCATGGGCTATCACAAAAATCACAGAATCGACCGAATGGAAACGACGTATCTACATCGAACGTCAAGGATGTTTGAAGAGAGTACTTCTCTACGGACCAGAAGTTAGAAGAAGTAGAAGAAAAAGAAGACCTAGCCAAAGATGTAAATGCTAAACCCCCCCCCCCAAAAACAAAAAAAACCCAACGGTCCTTTTAAGGGCCACCCCCAAATCTCTAGAAAACGATTACTACTCTCATATTGCCATATATATATATATATATATATATATATATATATATATATATATATATATATATATATATATTTGTGTTTTATATGTTTGTTTGTTTGTTTTGTGATAGTCAACCCAAGCAAAAAAACCCTTTTCCCCTTGTATGTTTTTGTAGTGTGTGTTGAATATGAAAAAAAAAATTTTTTTTTTAAAAATGAATTGTGTAAAAAAAAAATTTAAAAAGTAAAAAATGAATTGAATGGTGTGTGGAAGTTTGATATAAAAAATTTTTTTTAAAAAAGGGTTGTGTTGGTGTGTGTTTTTTGGTTTATATAAAAAAAATTTTTTTAAAATTTGGATGGTATGGTGTGTGTTTGATTTTTATTAAAAGTAGTTTCTTTTAGGTCCGCGCTTTTTTTAGAGTCAGGGGTGAAGGAGTGCAAAAATCCGCGAAGCTTAAAATGACGTCAAAAGAATGACGTCAGACGCGGGGTAGTGGGGTGATGTGTTTTTTAATTTTTTTTGGTTTTTTAGGGTGTAAGGGATGTTTTCATTCACGTCCGCGCTTCTAGTATATTAAAACAACGTCTTCCCTAGTTGAACTATCCCGTTTATTCAAGAGAATGAACAACATCGAAACCATTCGTCAAGTTAAAGTTCATTTAGAGGTGGCATGGCACCTCCTCCAAGACTTGGAGAAGAAAGAGAAGGAGGAGAGGGAGAAGGAGGAGAAAGAAAAGAATATCCCCATCAGACCTCATCCAATGATGGAAGAAAATAATAAGGAGAATTGGGATCCGGAAGCGGACCATCCTCCCTTTGTTTTTAAAAACAAATGTAACATGAGTTTAAAAACTTGGAGGGGGAGCTGCCCTGCATGCAGGGCAAAGCCTGGGAGATGCCCCCACCTCTAAAATACACTCAAACAAAAAACCAACGGTCCTTTTGAGGACCACCCCTTTTTCAAGAAAGATTAATTCTATCCCCACACCCCCCGTAATGTAGTGCCCCCGCCATGTTAAAATCCCGTTGTCCCTATAGAGGCCCCCGCCATGTTAAAATTCCGTTGTCCCTATAGAGGCCTCACAATGTTAATTTCCCGTAGAGTACCCAGAGTGCCCCCGCCATGTTAAAATCCCGTTGTCCCTATAGAGGCCCCCTTGTCCCTATAAATCTTGGCACTTTTGTCCCCATAGTGCCCCCACGTCCCTATAGAGGCCCCCCCCCCCACGTTAAAATCCCGTTGTCCCTATAGAGGCCCCCTTGTCCCTATTTACCCCCCCCCCCCCCATAACTACTGGCGGAGTGTAGCGGATTATTTCCTTTTTCAAGTCAAGATTTCATGTACATAGAAGAGTTTTGTGTACTGTCCGTCTGTGAATTTTCTGATCATGCACCGCTGCATTTAAATATAAAATCGGTAAAAATAAGAGACCGTAATACTTTAGTGTTGGAAATTCCGACTAACAGTGATAATACATTCAGTGAAAACCTAATATGGGATGATGATAAAAGGGACTCATTTGTATCATGATTGTTTGAGAGATATGAAGTAGTGCGTCACCTAACTTCACGTATGGCCAGTGCAGAAAACTCTGACGAATTAAATGATATTGTTGACAGTATTTCTAATATCATTGTGGAATGTGTACGCCCATTGCTTGGAAAGAAAGTATCTACACAACCTCATCATAACAAGCGGAATAGTCATGTTTGGTTTGAGGAAAGTTGTCAGAAAGCAAGAATTGAGTTTAATATATATAGAAAAGATTATCTTCGAAATAAGACGTTACAAAAATTTTAATAAATATGTTAATGTTCGATCAAACTATATAATAAATATAAGAAGATTGCGAAGAAAAAAAGAATCGTAAGATTGTTCATTGATATTGTACACTGTCATCTTGATTATTGAACATGATTCTTTGCACAGATATGGACATTATAGACATAAAAATTACTTAGGCATCATATCGAAATAGAAAATGTGTTGGAAATATCCTTCGGCCCCTTGAATCACCCATTCACTCCCACCCACCCACCACTGCTCGGACAGCTGCTAGATCTAAACTGTCGAATTTTCGAATTGTCCCAACTTTTTTGATCGTATTACTGGTTAGATGGTTATAGATCTATAAATCTGATTTTGACATCCAAAGTGAAATACAGACAAACACATACATACACAGACACATACATACAGAGACATCGATACATCTCAGCGTAAACTGATTTGAGGCTTGCATGACACTATTATTGAAAGCATGGTCGATCACCATTTCCCAAAAGTATTTTTCTTTTAATATACTGATCTGATATACTAGCGCTGTGGAGATAGGGCAGATTGATATGGATTACGTCTCTTGTTTAAAATTGTTTGAGACACATGAGTTCTACTTGATAAACGTTTGGAAAATAATTAGTGCGTTGTTTGAAGAATACATTCCAAACAGTGATGAAATTAAAGTTTTGTTTTACACCTCGTCTAGCTCTTATAAAAGTCTTTATTGAATATAATTGATTACACAAGTCGTTACTGTTCATTTTTTATTATATAAGTCGCTCTTGTACACTGTGGCAATATATGTAGAGCAGGGCTAGCCCTGATGTGTTAAACTAGGGTGGTAGAGAGCTGCTGTATTGTATGATATTTGAGACAAAGGAAACTAAACTATTCAATATTGTTACGAATGTTAAGATTAGAGTCATTCTGATCGTTATTATGAGCTGTGGGTAATACTAATTCTTGGACTGAATAGAGTTCAATCCTAGTGATGAAAAATCTCTTGTGACTTCAAAAGTGCGTTCACGTGAAGTGTAGTTTTGTTGGTTCCCTATATTCATACTTATCAGTATACTGGTACACGAACTTACAACTATGCTTGCAACCACTTACCTTCCCTTTACTAATTTTAATTACTTGTGATAGAAGACGTGTGGTATTTTCGGTACAAATGGATAAATTCCATAGAGAGTAGTAATAGAAAGTCCATAAGCAGTATTGTAAGTTGTAAGGTATGCTCTTAGTGCTATATAGCTGCATTTCTTAGGAAAAAAAAGTTGTAAACTTGAGCGATGGTCAAATCCTATGTTGTTTCTAAGTACCATTCATGCCAGTCTGGTATCCGAAATGCAGTCGTATTGTTCTATATGTTGTTTTCTTTTTTCTTGACCGAGAACAGTATATGCTATGTATGCAGACAGTTTCATAATAGAAGCGAAGATCATCCATGAGTTAGCACGACATGGGCATTGTGATTGCGTGCATTAGTTGTGACTCCCTTGATTTATTGTTGTAAATGTTGGCATAATTATAGGTTGTATAAAGAATAGGTACTTATAAAGCAATCATACTTTAACGGGACGCTTACTGAAAGTTAATTGCACGAGACTTTGCTGAGCTAACTTTTATAGGTCACGGGAGACACATCTGCACTAACAAACAAAACGTCTCGAGTCTTACGAAAAGATTAGTTAGTACAATTCATTTTCTGTGAAAATGATTGGAGCGAAGGTAAATGCAAATCCTGCCCGTTCGGGATGTGTGAATGTAATACTGTATACACCACCGGTAGTTAAATGATATTTTAGGGATAAGTATGCGTATTGTATACCATCACGTACGTATTATTATCATCAATATTCATAATGGCAATACTCCAGAGTTGTTAAAAGAAAATCTCCAAAATCTAATACTTTTCCTCGTTGTTTTACCTTCAATAATCTTACTCACTTTCATAGAATTCGATCAAATGGAGAAGTGTCATAATGTATATTTTAGACCGGGCTGACCTATTTCGTTTTTTGAAAAAACCTGAAACTCCTTGTATTCCCCATAATTTTTCTCCACTGATAATTTTGCACGCACAAGTTGCATTATCGCACAAGTGCGCAAATCCGTGGTGAGCCTTTCATAGTGTGCGCGCACAAGTGAAGTTACTGGCACCCAATGCACAGCAAAATTTTCCAGCTAGCTTAGTGATCACTGGGATTTGTTATAATATCAAGGCCGCTACGGTAAGTGATCACTGGGATCTGCCAATGTTATTGATTGTAACTATACTACTGCTGGAGATTATTGATCGTCACTACACTGTGTACAATATTTTGCTGATATAATTTTCTTTGCAGCAGACTATTTTATATTGGCAGAGAATAATATTTTATACTGGCCTTAGTCGGATAATATTTTATACCGGCAGAGAATATTTTATACCAACTGCGGCAGAGAATATTTTTATATGAAACTATTACTGGGGTATATATAAATGGCGAAAAATTCAGAGATTGACGCGTATAGTATTTTGAAAGAATTTATGAGTATATCTGAGTCTGGCATTAATCTACCAGATCAGTAGAGTGTGCGTAACGTTACAGAAAAGATTAAATCGCTCTTTTGCTTAAATGTATCATACATATTTGTTAAAGAGGCTCAAAAGATGTTGTATGATTTTTCAAACACGTATCATCTTGATAATTAATCAACTTAGGAATTATCTTGGAAAAACAGCGATGCCTACTTGGGCAAGCTTATGAGAAAAAACCTGAAAAAACATATGATATTGTGCACGAAAATAAAAAGTCGCTGACGTTGACTGGACCACCTAGTACAGATAAATGAAACGAATGAACACTATAATAATGATGATGATGATGACATTGAAACATCAAGCAAATACAGTAGCAGTACTGAAGATTATCAAGAATAAATTAATTAGAGAGATGAATTTTGCATTAATATAGGAAATCACCAACAACACATTTTCATAATCATGTGCGAATTTTAGAAAAGAAAGAGCGTAAGTGGGGTATGCATTGTTATGAGTTTCGCGAAAAGAGATTCTCATGCAAAGACACAGAAACTATGGAGTCAATATACAACAAACAGTGCAAGACATTTTATTATATCGGATGTCATTGTACAAGCGGCGGTCATTTACGAGTTGGTATAGTATCTGAGTGCACTAATCAGTATGCAATGATTTTGCCAAATAACGAATTGAAGAAAATTATATTCAAACACAAAAACCTATTGGACGCTAATCCTCAGTCGATGCAGTCTGGTGACCGAGTTTGTTTACAACCCACTGCCAAGAAATTGGAAATTACTATCACAGATGAAAAGTATTTTATATCAAATGACCGTACAATCAAATACTATCCACTGCGAGTATCTGTGCAATCTATTGTATTCGGCGCGCAGCACACACGCCTGAAGTTACGAACACCATCAATCGAAAACATAGATGATTATATCTGCAACTCTATATCAATTGAGGACTTAGATAAATATGCCTATTAGAGAATACAATTTGTAAATATATAAGAAGTCCAATGGCATTGGGACGAAATGAATGCAAAGGTGTATGTCTTTGAAAACGTGAACTCTGCGGCAGAACATGCCATTACGAATACGGTAAATCACATTTACTCGCGTTACGTATTGGCCCCGGTGCTCGACCATGTCTTAAATGCGGTATCGGTGTAAAGTCTCGTAATCAGCTTTACCGACCATGTGAATCTTTTCGCGAGTATTATCGTGCGCGACGTCGAAGATTTGCCTGCGCAACAAATATAGAACCTATTGGTGTAGAAATACCCGACGTTAACACGCCCGACGACGTTGATAAAAAAGATTCAGAAGTTGATGAAATAATAGCTACTTTTAAATTGATTGCAATTTCCAATCCTAGTAAAGTAAAAACACTTAAACAATTTATTGACAGAATTTGTAATTAGAGAATGGTTTCCAATTATATACCAGTATGCTGACTGTTTTTCAACTGAGGCAACTTGCGCAACAGCGTGGGGTACGAATACCAAGCCGTATGCGGAAAGCTGTCATACTTGAGTTATTAAGACCCGTAACTGAACCACAACTAGTTGTGCAACAGCTTACCCCAGATCAATCCCAGGCAGCAGCAGCAGCAGTACAACAACTGAAACAATCCGAGCGCGAGCGTAACATAAAAATACCAAGAGGCGCAAGAAAAGCTGACATACTTGCAATATTAGGTATCATAGTCGAACCGCGCCAGACCATGAGACAGCTTCGTGAAGCTGCAACACGATTCAATATAAAAATTCCTCAACGAGTCAAGCGTGCTGAAATTGCAAAAATAGTCCAAGATGAACAAAATCGTCGACGCGTTGCGGCTACTATCACCGCTGAGGCAGTCGAGTATGTTCATGAAAAAGACCATCGTCGTATCGCAACTGAGGCTGCTGCGTATGTTCATGAACAAGAAGCCCCTGAGCTTGAGTTTCACAAGCGTATTAGTGATTTAGAAAATTATGTGGCAATTATCCCACACACATACAAACGAGGCGGAGACACTAGACAACTTCTGTCAAAAATGATTCCTGGAATCATATCATTGTTACAACGCTCTGGTTCCTCCGGAGTTAAAGCGGATATTGTTATCCATGTGCATTTGACTATGCCGCTTAATGGCAAGTCATCAGACAAGGATGGATTTAAAACCACAACCTCGTGGATTCGTATAATCCTGAACCGCAAAAACACTGAGGCTATCAATGAAGAAATCGACAAAGGCATTAAAAAGATTCTCCACACTTTGGAAAAATACACAACGCAGGTTTAGGATGGACTCTTTACGAATGTGTGGAAAGTTCAACTGCATATTTCTCCAAACATGTCATTTCGCTGATCGAATTACATGCCAACGCCAGAAATATGTTCCGCCACGGTCAGTGATAAATGTGAAAACGACGACGATCGATATTTTGAATGGGCGCTTGCGTCCGCGTTACATCCCGCGAGCGATCACACAGATCAGCCTCGGAAATATAAGCAATACTTGGGTGAACTCAGTTTTGGTAATACAGAATTTCCCGTGCAGGTTACTAAGGGCACACTGAACAAGTTTGAAAAACTTAACTCGGGTATCACCGTTCACTTGTACGCTTGGGACAAAAGTTTTTATCCGCTTGAACTATCCCCACATGTACAAAGCTAAAATTCGCATGGGCGGACCGAAATTGATCTGCTATTGACAAGCGATATGATTGGTTCAGAGTCACTATCTCATTACGTATGGATACAGAATATTTCCCGATTGCTTAACAAACACAGCAAGCGCACGGGTAAAAAGTTTCCATGCAGACGTTTCCTGCATTTATTTAGCTCGCAACAGCTGCTCGCGGACCGCGACTTTTACTGTGGTGGAATTAGTGAAAAACCGCAGCGTACAATCATGCCATAACCGGGCAAAACCATTTTGAAATTCAACTCAGCGAAAGACAAAAGTACCGTATATCATTTATGCAGACTTTGAATGTTTGAATGTTCCAGTGAACGCTCCTAAGGTTATAAGAAATACAACACAAGTTGCGGAACAAATCCCATGCGGGTTTTACTACACCGTACACCGATGCACCTGAGCCACCAATATTGTTTCATGGTCAGAACTCAGTTGATGTGTTTTTTAAATCGCTCGAGGTTACGGTGAAATGGATCCACAGACAGCTCTACTCGTCTGCAGACATGATCATGACCCATGATGATATTCATGAGTTTTCCGCGGCCACTCATTGCTGGATCTGCAATGGTGCTTTCAGTTTCACTGATGCGAAAGTTCATGATCACTGACATATCACTGGCGATTACTGAGGAACCGCACATAATGGATGCAATCTGCGTTTGCGAATTAAACCAAATAAAATAAAAATTCATGCAGTGCTGCATAACCTGCGTCGGTATGATGGACACTTGATTATGCAAGCACTAGTAACAGCGTCAAATGCATAAATAAGCGTCATCCCCAGCAACATGGAAAAATACATGACGCTTAGACTCGGACAACTACAATTCATTGATTCGTTGCAGTTTCTCAATTCCAGCCTGAATAAACTAGTGAGCAACCTTGCAACGAATGGTAATGATCGTTTTACAATTACTTGTCGATACGGTGGTGCTGTTGATGTTGGAATATTTACCTTGCTCACTCGCAAGGGAATATATTCCTAAGAATACATAAACGACTGGAACAAGTTGGATGAGACACAGTAGCCACCCATTGAAGCATTTTACTCATCATTGTCTCGAGAGGGAATTTCAGAAACAGATTACGAGCACGCGAAAAAAGTTTGGTCGGCGTTTGGTTGTAAAAACCTTAGCAACTATCACGATCTGTATTTGTGCACCTAAGTGCTTCTTCTCGCAGATGTATTTGAGGCGTTTCGTGATACAGCCAAGTGCGTGTATAAGCTTGAGACCCAGCTCACCATTTCTCATCCCCAGGAATGGCATGGGATGCTTTACATGACAAAAGTATAGTTGGAATTGCTCACAGGCATATATATGTATCTGCTTGTGGAACATAGAATCCGTGGCGGGATTTCTATGGCGAGCCACCGCTATGCTCGTGCAAGCAACCCAAGCGTTGATGAGTATGATCCAGAGTCTCTAAACAGTTACGTCAGTATCATACCAATAACTTGTACGATTGGACCATGATGCAGCCTATGCCTGTAGACAAGTTTCAGCGGATTAATCCTAAGACTAAAAACCTATACAAAGACATAATCGAGTATGACAGCAACAGTGACTATGGATGTTTCTTAGAAGTTGACTTAGAACATCCAGATGAGCTTCACCACGCTCATAACAATTATCCGCTGGCCCCAGAAGCGTTGGTGGTTCCCCGGCGAGTGATTGTCCCCATATCAGTGTACAATCGTGGACGAATCCGGACCCAAGTTTACTGAATGCACCAAGCTTGTCCCAAATCTTCAGACTAAAGCCAACTATGAAGTCCATGTACGAAACCTGCAGTTGTACCTGCGATTGGGAATGCGTGTAAGCAAAGTACATCGGGTGCTTGGATTTCGACAGCGTGCGTGGATTGCGCCGTATATACAAATGAAAACGAATCTGCGCACAAAAGCCTCGAATGAGTTTGAGAAAGACTTCTTTAAACTTATGAACAATGCTGTGTTCGGCAAAGCGATGGAGAACCGTCAAAAGCGAATTCGCGTTGACCTTGTCCGTGATAGTGAACAAGACAAGCTTCGAAGGCTTATTGTTGACTCGGCGTTTGAATCCCGGAAAATCTTCGATGGTAGACTCAATGTCGTAAATAGTAAAAGAATCTAAACTGAAGCAGGTAAAGCATATGTATGTTGGCGCGTCCGTGCTAGATTTGTCTAAGCTGCGCATGTACGAGTTTTATTACAACAAGATTAAACCATTTTACCTGGATCGTGTCAAGATGCTCTAACCGGACACCGATTCATTTCTTATACATATTGCCACCAACGATGTATATGCGGATTATCCAAAAGACCATTCGTTGTTTAGTAACACCAACAGAAAGGTTGCTGGTTAGTTCAGGGATGAATGTGAGGGAAAGCCTATTGAGGAATACGTGGGACTGCGACCCAAAATGTACTCGATTGTGGTCGGATTCGAAAACAGAAAGAAGGCAAAAGGAGTTTCCAAGGTTATTGTTGAAAATAACTTCGGCACGATATGTATGTGGAGTGTCTTTGCTAGTGACGCGAATTCACACACACACACACACACACACACACACACACACACACACACACACACACACAAACACACACACACACACAACACACACAATATGATCCAATCGGAGAAGCATCGCATAGGTGTATATCGATGCACCAAGGTGAGTTTGTCACTGCCTGACACCAAACGATGGATATTTCCCGATATAATTGCCACTTACGCGTACGGGCATCATGCGATTGCAAATCAACTTACGATTGATGCGATGCACTTGCGTAAAATAGACTGTGGCGATAGTTTGATATTTCTAGGAACGACTTGCAATTCCTGGCTTTGCCGATTGTTCATCCACAGGTGCTAAATGGTAACGTGTTGGTTGTCTTGGAATATCAATCCGGTTTGAGATAGTAAATACATCGACGGACCATACCGGATCAGTAGCACGACGTTGTCCACCTTTTGACTCCCCTGGAGCATACAGATACCGAGCAAAATTGTTTCAGAGTGATTCTAACGATGGTGGCTGTGAAATCATTTTGTAAGTAATGGTGACATTTTTCCGATTAATTACTTCAGGGAGTTTTAATCCAGTTGCGAGTGTGATTTCATTTGGAAATCAAATCAACAAAGGGAAATCTTTCTTGGCACGGGTAGGTAAATTTACCACAGTGCTTGTTTGGCTAACCATGCTCGAACAATACCAAGATTGACTTTTTTGTGTTTTATGTTTGTGTATGCTTGAGTATGTCTTTGTGTTTCCCCCCAAAAAACACTAAAACTTAAAACTCCTTCCCTTATAGAAAATGTGTGTTTGTTGGGTATAGTGTGTGTTTGTGTGGGTATAGAGTCTGTTTATAAACACTCCCTTACTCTTGTGTAAAACTACGTACAAAAAATAGAAGAATGCTTTCTTTTAGGTCCGCCCGATTTCTGTTCCATTTGTATTCTGTGTGAGGGTCGTATTCTGTGTGAGGGATGTTTTCCTGCAGGTCCGTGCTTCAAGAATATAAAGCGGCGCGTTCACCGGTCGTGCGGGCATTCAGTCTTTTCACTTTTTCACGTGACAGCAGTCAGCAAGGAGCCAGTTGTCCAGCAAGTCACATCGTCCCAGTATCGTCAACACGTCCTGTGGTAGGATGAAGGGGAGGGGGGTCACCTGTGTTATGGTACGTGCTGCCACGTGCACGTAATGACCAGCCTACTACTGTATACAGCCATTGTATGCAGGAAGTCAGGGGCATACGTGCATATACGTGGCAGTTCGACACAGAAGATGACCAACCTACCCCCACCACCAGAGCCGAAGCCCCTTAAGCGCAGACGCCGAGTCGAGGAGTACAAAGGACTGGCAAAGACCCTCCGGAAGTACCCCGACGCAGCACGTGTAGCCTGCCCAGCCATGAGCTGAAACTAGGAGGGAGCAGGGAGGACAACGCAGGAACCAGGGGAGCAAGCTACAGTATGCAGCCTATAACGCAGACCCAGGCTAACCCTGCGCCCACCCGTAGAGACAGGCGACCATAAAGCTCCAGCCTCAGACGATATGCTGTCGACAGCCGGAATCGAACCAGCCTGTGTGTGTGGGGGGGGGGGGGATCCGGAGAGCAGATCGAATATGGAAAGGCTCCCCCCAACAGCAGACTGGTCAAAATTTGCCTGACTGTTATAGGGTTTTCCTTTCGATTTTTTGAAAACCCTTTTTGATTATACTCTTTTCAAACATTCAAACACAAATTTGATCAATTTCGAACCACCGTATAAAAAATTACAACTTACAATTGTAGTGTGCGTGATACGAAAAAGATATGAGTAATTCCTACTCAAAGATTGGTATTTTTTTTTGCAAATAATATGTACACTTTGTACACAAAATTTTCATAACTGGAAATATTCGCGTTAAATGGAAAATTCTTTGTAACTCGTAGTATTGTCATAATTGAATAAGTGGCTCACACTTTATTGGTATTAGGGACAGCCCGACTTAGTTTAACTGGGCAAAATTTGATCATGTATGTACGTTCCTGGCGTTTTAGCTTCCGTCACGCTTCGCGCTTTCGCTTGCCTAGTCCGTGCCGCCTGTGCCACTCCAGACTGTGTACTTGAAGCAATTCAATCAACAACGTGCGCTACAACGCGCACATATATACCTGTAAACATTGTGGTTCTAGTCCTATGTACAGGTATAAATGTACACACTCTCCAATAGCGCACATTCATTTAACCCCCTTAATTGTGGGGAACCATGCTGCGCTGGAGAGGTGTACTTAGCAAAGTGTCAGGTGTGTTGCGAACTGTTAACACACCTGACTAAATATGAAATTAAAATTTACACATCCCTCTGGGGTGTGTAAACTGTACACATCCTCCAATAGCGCGCATTCATTTAACCCCCTTAATTGTGGGGAACCATGCTGCGCTGGAGGGGTGTACTTAAAATAGAGTCAGGTGGTTGCAATCTGTCAACACACCTGACCACTTAACCCTCCTATGCGTGCTTCGCACGCTGTGGGGGTATAGTCGTACATGCCCGAAGGGCGAACACGACTTTAATTCAATTACTACTACTACTACAGTCGTGCGGGAAAATGGGACAGAAATTTGCTGAATGCCCCATACCATTAGCAGTTTTGCTGGTAAACTGCGCAGTAGAAATCTTCAAGCTACCGGTATCTCCAGTTAAACTCTGGGCTCCACTCTCTCAACTAGTGGTGGCTGATCTTTTCGACCCTCCGGAAAAGTGCAAAAACAGAGTTAGACGTAAGTTCGAGCCACCAGAAGACCTGAGGCCATACCTGCGACCACCGGAATATACAGAATAGTCCTTTAAATGGACGGGGCCAAATTGCCTATCGGTTTTCATTTTGGCTTGAAAACCTTTTCGAATACAACCTAAAATCAACACAAATATGATTAGTAATCCACCGAATCTATTATAACTTTATATTATCTGATTAAGATCACCAAATTGAGCGGGTTACATAAACCCAATTTTATTTTATTTATCTTGTTTTGGAAAATATATGTACATTTCGTACACTAAATTTCAAAATTGATAGGACAATAGGAAAAATTGATTTAACTGATTAAATTTGACCGCAATTACAATATGTGGCTTACACACAATTGGTATTAGGGACAGCCCGACTTAGCTAACTGGGCAGAATTTGATCATGTACGTTCCTGGCGTTAAAGGACTACTGTCACACTTCGCGCCTTCGCTTGCCTAGTCCGTGTCGCCTGCCACTCCAGACTGAATCCTTGAAATAATTATGTAAGTGCGCTTGCGCACACCTGTAAACATTGTGGTTCTAGTCCTATGTACAGGTATAATTCAAAAATTTCAAAATTTCAAAAATTCAAAATTAAAACTTACACATCCTTTTTGGGTGTGTAAACTGTACACATCCTCCAATAGCGCGCATTCAATTTAGCCCCCTTAATTGTTGGGAACCATGCTGCGCTGGAGGGGTGTACTTAAAACAGAGTCAGGTGGTTGCAATCTATCAACACACCTGACCACTTAACCCCCCTATGCGTGCTTCGCACGCTGTGGGGGTATAGTCGTACATGCCCGAAGGGCGAACACGACTTTAATTCAAGAATAATAATAATAATAACAGTCGTGCGGGCGGTCGTTCATTCAGGCGTTAGCATTCGAAGGGACAAGATCGATACCGGAGCCGCTGTGGGTCCATGCCTTTGTCTTTGTATTTTGCGCAGAATAACAATTATTCTATGCAGCTATAAGATACAGGGAGCAGCATGGCGGAGTTGTGACCAGGCCAGCGAGGCGATTATCTTGGAGAAGCTTGGGCAGGCGATACTATCCATTGTTACTATGAGAAGCACGCCATCCAGATCAACAACATCAGATCAGCCGCACAAGGCGGCAAAAAACAATGGGAGAGGCCAGCCATCAAGGAATGCGAGGAGAGGGAGCCACCCAGCTACCGGAAATCGATACCAGCGGGTGTATTCCGGTCACTCCATTCACATGCTGTTAGACCCAAATAATACAGATGAGGAGGGTAGGGGGTTGTTCAGTGCAGCCAACCTAACCCCCCATTGAGAACAACAACAACAACAAAGACAGAGGCATATTTCACCTGAAGGCCAAGGCTGGGAGTGCAAGGCAAGGTGCAGAGGGAAAGGAGTGGGGAGCTGGTTGTATTTTCCGCAGAAAAACATGGGTTACAGTCTACCTGCCACCTACCACCACCAACGGGGACCAACACTTTCCAGCAGGCACAGAGGTTCGGGGTATACAGCAGACGCTGCTGTATGAAGAATGCTAACAATAGTCCTTTTAAGGGCTAGAATAATTGCCTGAATCAATCGGGTTTTCAATTTGGCTTTTTTTGGAAAACCCCTTTTGAACATACTCTTTTAAAACACGAATTTGATCAATTTCGAACCACCGTCTAAAAATTATTACTCAAAATTGAAGTGTGCGTGATACGAAAATGATATGAGTAATTCTTACTCAAAGATTGGTATTGCTTTTGGAAAATAACATGTACACTTTGTACACAAAATTTTCACAACAACCTGAATAAGCGCGTTAAATAAAAAAATTCTTTGTAACTTGAAGCATTGTCATAATTGAACAAGTGGCTAACACTTTATTGGTATTAGGGACAGCCCGACTTAGTTAACTGGGCAGAATTTGACCTTGTACGATCCTGGCGTGTGAGTTCTTCCGTTCCGCTTCGTGTCTCACTTGCCGAGCCCAAGCCGGCTGCCTCGCTCCTGACACTGAATAATAGCATGCTGTGCATGCATTGCATTGAAACCTGAAAACATTGAGTTTCTAATCCTATATACAGGTTGAAAGTACATTTACACACCCTCCCATATCGCGCCTACAATGATCCCCCATAGTTGGTCAACCATGCAGCGATGGAGTGGTGTGTAATAATTAATGCGCAGGTGAATTTGCAATTGCAAATCACCTGACGAACCCCAAGCTAGTGCTACCGCACTAGTTTGGGGGCAAATGAAATAGTGCGCCGTGCGCACCTTAATTACTCGTACATGGCCGTAGGGCCGCACACGAGGATAATCCAAATCCAGTCACGTCAGTCGTGCGGGCTGAACTCTATACTTGGCGAAATAGGAATACTTAACTACTTCTCGTCTCTCTCTCTCTCTCTCTCTCTCTCTCTCTCTCTCTCTCTCTCTCTCTCTCTCTCTCTCTTTATCATACCTCTTAGCAAATCTTTACTTATAAGCGCGTGAGTGCAGATTTGAATAACATCTTACATTTTTTCAATTTATTAACTAACAGTTTAACGGAATTCTCTGAACCAAGGCTTACAAATTCAATCTAATTATCAGCAATTTTCGGCGCCAATTCAAATATTTGATAATTCGAAACCGAGTGATTTGTGAGAATTTAAACCAGGCTTAGAAACAGGCGCTAGGAACCATACTAGCAAAAAACCTGGACACAATCCTTGCATATCCTCTAGCTCCGTGAGATCACTGCAAGATTTTCTGTTACATTGAGCTCTGTAAACAAAATCATCACACTCGCTCTTAAATCCACTCACCAGCCAGGATAGTGTCCACCATAGACATATCTAGAAATTCAGTGAGCATACCCCTCACAAAATCGCACATACAAAGGAAAAAGCCGAGGTTCAGTTCAAAATTTAACCACCTAACAAATCTATTAACCATCCCTAGTAGCTCCATACTTTCCTCATATTTCAACTCATATTCATATTTATTCTTTATTTATCCTAACGTTTATTATTCTATTCTGGTGTTGGCAACGTCGAGTAACTAATAACAAATAACTCCACTAAAGACCCTTCAATACTCTAACAATTTGGTATTTTAACATCTCCTTAGTAATCTAATATAGTTTTGTTTTGGTTTTTGCATTGTTTGTCATTCATAGGACTTAGGGTTTAATTCTACATCCAAAACACAACAATAAAATCACAGTGTTTGCTATTTCTTAAATCACCATAAAAACAGCATCAAGTCGTACAGGCAACACCTGTGCAAACAAGCATACATTCAAATCATCACATTTCCGCTAAACTAAATTACACCAGTCGGAAATGAACAAAGTTCAAATGCAGAGAAAAAGGGTCCCCAGAAAAGTGATCAACAGAAATATTAATCAAACTCTGCCAGCAACTCACCTAGGTTTAATAAATACAGACAAAAACAGTACAGTTAGGGAAGCCAGATTAATATTCAATGAAAGCCAGTCCTCCCTAGATAGCACGCCGCAGGGGGTGTCATTCAAATTCCATTGGTCTTATCAAAACTCCAGTCAAGACACCTCGGATATGAACGACACAGAGCCCATGGAAACCACTTCAAACCCCATGACGTCCACTCCAAACTCAAACACTAGGGCTTCAGACTCGGATTCAAAATTAATCATCGATAGGAACCGTAACACAGACGACTATTATGACCAGAATCCGACCATACCCATGCTCGTACTATCGCCAGAACCGACCAAACCCCTACCAATGAGCATAACTCCAATTAGCAGGGCGGAAGGGGGGAATCAAGACACACACCGTGTCATAGAAACACTAACAACCCCGATTAACACCGAATATCAAAAGAAAAGTCACAAAGAATCCAATCGAACAACAACTCGTGCACAAAAAAACAAACAAACAGGATTAGGCATAAATTTTAATAACAAAGAAAGGCAAAAAATAATAACAACACCCACCCACGCGGAAACTAACTACCAAAATGTACACAACAGTCAGGAAGCAGGCCCCTCAAAACCCAGACAGATAACCCCAGAAAAAACCACTAGGCTACCACAAACCACTACGGTAAAAACAACAACAACAATAATTCAAGGCAAGGGGAAAAGGCCACTTATAACAACTGCAAAAACAGCCACAGTAACCCCATGACACAAACACACGAAATACAACCTCCAAAGGAAAACAAACAAAACCAAAATAATAACACATACAACTGCCCTTCAAATAACAAGTTCGCGTACCACCCACGGGAACTAACACTATTCCTAACAAGCAAGCAAATAAATATTCAGAACATAAGCGACAAAACCATAGCTACCACATTGAGCAAAACCCAAGAAGGAAATTTCAAAATCCTACACACCAGGGAAAAATACGTAGTGATTAGATGCGCTACTTCTGAACAAGTCGCCAAATACCTAGAAATCGAACAGATTGGCTCATACCGAGTAACAATTACTCGCCACATGAACATCAGACCACAGAATCAAGCCCACCTTAACAGTAAACCTAAACCAGTAATAAACAAAATCATTAGAATAGATAGGGAGCACAACACAGAATACATAACACAGGAAATAAATAGACAGGGCCAGGAAATTAAACAGGCAAGACGATTAAATAATAAACAGGGCGAGCGATCAACTGCAGTGCTCGTACAATTTAAACAGCCCCCCCCCCCCCCAGCTACAGTCCGCATAGGGCCAACAGACAGAAACTATCAGGTGACAGAGTATAACCCCAAAACTAGATACTGTACCAAATGCCAGGGGTGGGGGCATTTTACCACCAAGTGCAGATTTAACAAAAGATGCAGAAGGTGTGGGGGACCCCACGAGGGTCAATGCAAATTCCAGGGGCAAAAATGTGCAAACTGCAAAGAACCCCACCACCCACGATCACGTGAGTGCAGATACAGCATCAAAGAAAATGCTATCATTGAGTACATGACAACAAACAAAGTACCATACCCCGTCGCTAAGACTGAAATCAATATCAACATGGAAACCATTATTCGCACCAAAATTACCGCCCCAACCACCAGTCAAATTAAATCAAAACCGATCAGAGAGGCCCCAGCGCACCAACACAACAAAACAGGAAAAACAACCAAACAAATTCACCACAGACAGACACCTGAATCAACAAAACCAATACCACCCACCCCCAATAGAGCTAAGGAGCTGTATAAAACAAACACCATACCGGCAACAGAACCCCCCCCCCCCCCCCCAGCGCTGCACAAAACAATAATAATAAAAATACTAAATCAACCCTGGAAACAAAATCAACTAAAGCACCTTCCACCGGCAATAAAGAAATCCCTAACAATTTAACAGCTATACAAGTTCTAGAACTTATCCGGGACATAATCGACGGGGTCATCAAACTAACTAAGGACAATCAGATCCCCGCCGATACCGTACTCACCCAAATATTAGACCTCGCAACACTGCGGATCAGACCCCAGCCCCCCACACAAACCGGGACCCACTGTAGAGAAAACACGAACGTAAATAGGGGGCCCCAACAATGAATACAACAGAAATAATCCGCATACTACAGTGGAATAGTAGGGGAATACCTTAAAAACATTCCCGAATTAGTCCTTAGAGTCAATAGCGCACTAAACAAGCCGGACGTTGTGTGCATTCAGGAGACTCATTTGAATGAGCAGAAAAGCCATCCAAAACTACCAGGTTACTCTACCTGTTACATCAAAAATCGACCCCAAGGGCAGCAGGGAGGCGGACTGGCAATCTATGTCAGTGACGCTATATCAAGTGAGTCTGTTGAATGCACTCAACTAATACCAGACCCCGAGCCGAAACCGGAACACCAAATTATCAAAATAAACAATGGTAATAGACCAATAACAATTGTAAACATGTACGACCCAGGTAGGGAAGTCGTTAAACCGGAAATATACAACACAATCGTTGGCGAGCTCGGGGATCACACAATTATCTGCGGCGACTTTAATGCCCACAGCGAACAATGGGGAGGGACCCACTTGGATAGGAGGGGTGAAAATATTGAAAGATGGGTCGCCCTATCCAACCTGGTCATACTAAACAATGGTGCACATACCAGAATTAACCCAATAAATGGGAGCATGTCAGCAATCAATCTAACTTTGTGCACACCCAAGATAGCGGAGATAGCCGATTGGGAAGTAGACCAAACCAGCACACTAGGTAGCGACCATTTTTCCATATTGATCACAGTACAACTCAAAACACACAAAAATAACACACAAATGCCCCCAAAATGGAGATTCGATAAGGCGGACTGGGAGATGTTTCGCACTCTCTGCGAGGAGATAGACGACGCCCAATTGTATGACGAAAACATTGAATCCTTTAACGAAAATGTCATTAAAGCACTGTCATCAGCAGCGGAGCAAAGTATCCCCAAAACGGGAGGGCGGGGCAATAAACAGTCCGTACCATGGTGGAATGAGGACTGTAAACAAGCATTAAGAGATAAAAAAAAGGGCCCTAAACAGGTTTCGGCACTCCAAAAACAACCTCGATTTTCTTGTTTACAAAGAAAAAGAACGCCTGGCGAAGAACATAATATTTAAGGCAAAACAAACCTCATGGCAAGAATTCTGCTCATCCATAAATCATAAGGCTAATTCAAAGCAGGTATGGGATAAAATTAAGAAAATAAGAGGAAAAAAATCCTTTGCAACCCCCAAACTCCCCGGGCTCACAACTGACGGGGAAAAAGCAGAAAAATTAGCATCACACTTCGCCGGGATGAGCAGCAACACAAACCATACAGATAACTTCCAAATACACCGAAACAGGGTCGAAACGCATTACCCTCACTTATTCACAGATAGGAGTAACCAATACAGCCCCTTAAATGTCGATTTCACCATTCATGAATGGCGAAAAGCTCTCAGCAGGGAAAAAACCACCTCGCCGGGGGAGGACACACTAGGTTACGAAATTTACAAAAATCTCCCCAAAATAACCGAACTGGTGATTTTAGATCTGTTGAATGCGATCTGGCGATCGGGAGAGATTCCAACAAGATGGAAACAAGCAATTGTCATCCCAATCCCAAAACCTGGAAAAGATCCAACAGATATAAATTCATACAGACCAATATCGCTCACAGACAACAGATGTAAGGTTATGGAGACCATGATAAACAATAGGCTCAAATTCCACCTAGAGAGTAAGAATTTGATATCCAAAAATCAAAGCGGATTCCGCAATAAACGTTCCACATTAGATCAACTTATACGACTGGAGTCAAGCATAAGATTGGCATTCAATACAAACAGGAAAAGCAACCGACACCTAATCGCCGTCTTCCTTGACCTCGAAAAAGCCTATGATCTAATCTGGACCAAAGGATTAATTGCAAAATTAAACCAATATGGAATCACTAGCCCCATGCATAAATTCATATCAAACTTCTTAACCGGTCGAACTATCCAAACGAGGGTGGGAGGCCAGTATTCGGAAATACACGAGCTGGAAAACGGCACACCACAGGGAAGTGTACTGAGCCCCACCCTTTTCAATATCATGATAAATGACCTGGAAAAGTCAATAGACCAAACTCATCTGGACATATCTCAGTTTGCTGACGACAGCGGAATCCGGAAAGCGGGAAACCCGTCCAGCAAAGCTGTGGTGAGCGGAATGCAGATGGGACTAGATGGGATTGGTAGATGGGCAGATAGGTGGGGTTTCAAAATATCTCCCGGAAAAACAATAGGGGTGCTTTTTACACCTAAACTTAACATACGCAGGGACCCCCCCAAAATTATACTTAAACGGCACGGAGATAAAATTTGAAAAAGTAGCTCGATTCTTAGGAATGCTATTTGATGAGCACCTCAAATGGAGCAATCACATAACAGAGCTAGTAAGGAGATGCGGGAAAGATTTAAACCTCTTACGAAACCTTAAAGGCACCGAGTGGGGGGCGGATCAGACCACACTCCTTACATTATATAGGACACTCATTCGATCGAAAATAGATTACGGGTGCCAAGCATATGCTTCGGCTCACCCTAATGTACTTAAAAAACTAGATCGAATTCAGTATCAGGCTCTTGTTATTTGCACCGGCGCTCTCGGTAGCACTTCTGGGGACGAGCTACGAGTTTTAACAGGGGAACCCCCTCTACACCTTAGAAGAAAGGAGTTACTCCTGCGCTACGAGACACGGCTATCAATTCACCCGAAATCACACCCCACCCGCATTATCATAAACAAGTGCAACAAGCCCTTCCGACATAAACTAAAAGCAAACTTACCAGGAGGGAAAAAAATCCATGACCTACACAGGGAATTGGAACTGACCAATATCCAAGCGGAAATCATACAACACCCGAACACCGCACCATGGACCTGTAAGGCCCCCAAAATCAATGTCGAAGCATTAAACTATGGGGACAAACAACTTAACCCATTAGAAATCAGGGCTAAAATCTTAACTGATATTGCGAATAGATATGAGGGCTATACACAAATATATACCGATGGGTCAAAATCACTGGAACCCATGCGTACGGCAGCCGCAGTCGCAATCCCGGGGGAGAATATCACACTGGGGGCAAGGCTGCCCGATCACTGCTCCATTTATACAGTCGAGTTTTGGGCAATTAACGAAGCTATAAAATGGATTCAAGAAACCCACACAGTCAAAACAGTGATAATCAGCGACTCCCTCAGTGTGCTACGAACCCTGGAAACGAATAACTCATCCAGCAGAGAAAACATGTTGCGGGAAGTATATATAAAACTTAAAATCCTGGACCAACAAAATTATACTGAGGAATTCATGTGGGTACCCTCCCCCATCGATATTCCAGGAAATGAAAGGGCAGACCAAGAAGCCAAAAGAAAGCTTAAAGAATCTGAAATACACCAATTGGATTATAGCGTACTGGAAATTTACAGTATAATAAGGCAGAAAATAGATAATAAATGGCAACGGGAATGGGATAACTCAGCAAAAGGGAGAAAACTCTACCTACTGCAAAAACAAGTTACCAGGAATATAACAGCCCCTAAATTGGTAAACCCATACGACTCCAAAATCAAACCCGACTCAGAACTGGCAAAACCCTATTAGCCATTGATTTTGGAAGGTTTATACCAGAGATAAGAGAAGCAGGCATAAATTGCCCTTACTGCCCCGTCTCAGAAATATTAGAACATATCTTTAATATCTGCCCCAAATACACACCAGAAAGGGGAAAACAAACAAAAATAAACGCACCAGCCCAGTACCCGACGTTTTTTACCACCAAAACGAACAACATCAATTCGATGTACGCAAACATCTTAGGGTTCATCTCTGCCATAGGAAAAAGGGGAAAATTGTAACCAAATTAACCCCCCCCCCCCCAAAGTTCCGGTCTCCACACAAAATCAAACCTTAACATCAAAACATTAACAAATCACAAATCATTAGGACAGTCAAGCAAACTCAGCGTAGATCCCTACACACAAAATTTAAAATAAAATTAAAAGGTCAGATCAAATCGCAGGGAGGAACCAGGTATGTCCCCAGCCCTTACGGTGGAGGATACGTGTTAGCGAACTTGGGCCCTCGCACTGCATATATATATTAAAAAAGGTCAGATCAAATCGCAGGGAGGAACCAGGTATACCCCCAGCCCTTACGGTGGAAGGGCACTTAAAAAAGAACTTGGGCCCTCGCACTGCAAGTATTTGAAAAATATCACAAACATTAATAATAAGCAAACCAAGTTTTGTTTTTTCTATTCTTCAAACAATCATAACCATCCCCCATGCATGACCACTAACGGAAGGAAGGAAACGAATGGATGAATGAATGAATTTTCATTTTTTATTTTTATTTTAAAAAAAATATATATACTTTTAAAAAAAAAAAAAAAAATTGCTTTTTTATTAATACATGCATGGCTCTATACTCTTCTTTTGCTAACGCTTTCTCTAACACCCACACTGGTACCGATATTCGGAAAACAGTCCAAGGAGTATCAGAACAATTCACCAATGAAACAATAACAATAGGACCCTCACACTGGCCCAAATCGAACCTAAGAATATAAGGTGGTCACAAGTCCAAACCATCAGGGCCGACTGCACAAGGCAGTATATAGTTCATGCTTTAACCCAGATCCACTGAAACTACCTAATAGGACCCGCACACTGGCCTCAATCGAACCTAAGAATATAAGGTGGTCATAAGTCCAAACCATCAGGGGCCCACTGCACAATGCGGTATATAGTTCATGCTTTAACCCAGATCCACTGAAACTACCTAATAGGACCCGCACACTGGCCCCAAAACTAACCTAAGAGTATAAGGTGGTCATAAGTCCAAACCATCAGGGGCCCACTGCACAAAGCGGTATATAATCTACACCATAAACCCAGTTTTCAAATAAAAGGGCAACAAATGCAATCGCCAACAAGAAACTTGAAAACTTGACCCGAAACCCTTAGATAATATAAGGTGGCTTAAAACCCAAAGCCATCAGGCCCAGCCGCACAAAGTGGCAACAATTACTTAAAACAACCACACCACGGCATGCATAGGATCAAAATATAGGACAACGCTCCTTGGACTTAAACCAACTTCGACACGGTACCAAACAGCCAATCGTACAGAGTTCTTTCAAAAAAATTTTCAAAATCAAATATAGACACGTGCAAGACAACATTAGTATTTCGGCCAAAATCTAAATTTCACACCCTGGACCACAGACACCACAATGTGACGCAAAGCTCCACTCTAGCCGATCCCGACTCCGCCTTTGCCACCGCCTGACATAAAAAGCAACAGACAGTGTGCTGGGCACACATTAAAATGGCGTTAGGGTGCTACGCACCCTCACGCCGATTAATTAAATAGCATGCTGTGCATGCAGTAAAGCGCAAGCGGTTTTTACAGCTCTGTAAAACCACTTGACGAACCCCAAACTGATGTTACCGCAACAGTTTGGGGGCAAATTAAATAGTGCGCTGTGCGCACATTAATTCCTCGCACATGACCAGATTGGTCGCACGCGAGTTTAATCCAAGTTCATCATCATCAGTCGTGAATCATTCAGGCAGCAGCAGGTGGAGAGAGCAGACGTGTGGCAGACGTGTCACGGTAGAGGGAGACGCAGTGGACAAGGAGGGAAGGAGGCAGTCTTGGCAGCCTTGCAGCAGCTATGGAACACCCAACTACAACTACAATGACTCGCTCTTGCAGTATGGAAGTATGGGGCCAAGCTGCTGTGCTGACCAACTGAGTAAATGTAGACCTATCCCCCCCCCCCCCCCGCCAACAGCCGACCACATGGAGCAGCATGTTCGACATAGCGAGCTACCAAGGGGGCGCTGCGTTAAAGAGAGAGCCGGCACGGCAGACAGACAGAGCTTCTCTACCGGGGACCACCTGCTGTTAACAATAGTCCTTCTAAGGGCTGAACAGTCCTTCTAAGGGCTATTACATTGCCTGAATCAATGGGGTTTTCAATTTGGCTTTTTTCTCGAAAACCCCTTTTGATTATACTCTTTGAAAACACAAATTTGATCAATTTCGAACCACCGTATAAAACATTACAACTTACAATTGTAGTGTGCGTGATACGAAAAAGATATGAGTAATTCTTACTCAAAGATTGGTATTGTTTTTTGCAAATAATATGTACACTTTGTACACAAAATTTTCATAACTGGAAATATTCGCGTTAAATGGAAAATTCTTTGTAACTCGTAGTATTGTCATAATTGAATAAGTGGCTCACACTTTATTGGTATTAGGGACAGCCCGACTTAGTTTAACTGGGCAGAATTTGATCATGTATGTACGTTCCTGGCGTTTCAGCTTCCGTCACGCTTCGCGCTTTCGCTTGCCTAGTCCGTGCCGCCTGTGCCACTCCTGACTGAGTACTTGAAGCATTTCAATCAACAACGTGCGCTACAACGCGCACATATATACCTGTAAACATTGTGGTTCTAGTCCCATGTACAGGTATAATCACACCTCACAATATCATGCCTTCAATGAACCCCCTTAATTGTGGGGAAACCATGCATTGATGGTGGGGTGTGTTAAATGTACACACTCTCCAATAGCGCGCATTCAATTTAACCCCCTTAATTGTGGGGAACCATGCTGCGCTGGAGGGGTGTACTCAGTAAAGTCAGGTGTGTTGCAAACTGTCAACACACCTGACGCCAATTTTAGTGTGTTTGATCACACATTTAATCCCCCTGAGCGTGCTTCGCACGCTGTGGGGGTATATAGTCGTACATGCCCGAACGGGCGAAAACGACTTTAATCTAAGCATCATCATCATCATCAGTCGTGAATAAACTGCCTATACTGTCCCATTCCTGAAACATTATGCCATATTTTCAATGATTGCCCCAAATATAACCCAGAAAGGGAACAATTTCAGGAAAATCAGAAGAAACTAAATACACCAGTAAGCTACCCGGATTTCCTTAAAACAGGAAATACTAACATCAATTCGGTTCGCTCAAATATACTGGGATTCATCACCGACATTGAGAAGAGAGGGAAGATGTAATCCTTGGTTAGGAATAAAAGACATGTCCATAGGAAAAACATAAAATATATAAGTATTAGGTAAACCCTAACAGTCTCATTCGGGGGAGGAGGGGCTCTGTACGAGGGGAAGGGATAGGTATACTAGTCCAACTAGAGGATTTGGTTCATAGGGTAAGGGTCTATCCCGGCCCCTACGACGTGAGAACTCCACCCCCTCAAAGGGGACAGGCAAGGGTATACCTGAATATAAATTCAGATACATGACACAAAACCTTTTGATAAGATACAGGCACAGAACAGTAAAATTATTAATGACAAGCTTGTCTCATTCGTGTGAGGAGGGGCTATGTACGGGGGGAGGGGATAGGCATATCAATCCCACTCGGGGATATGGTTCTCATGGTGATAGTCTATCTCAGCCCCCACTACGTGAGAAACTCCACACCCACGAAGGGGACAGGCAAACCTTAAGATAAGATACATTCACACAACAATAAAATATGCTGCTACCTTCCCATAAATATATCGTTACAATACGTCTTCCTACACCCCCCTCCCCCAGTTTCACCTTACTCTCTCCCAATCCCCAAGACTCTAAATTTTTAACAATGTTACTAACAACGAAAGCATGTAAATTCACACTACCATAGAAATACTCTCTCTTTCTCCTTTTCTCTCTCGCACTCTCTTGGTAGCCCCGGTGAACCAAGGAGCATCATATAAATTTAACTCTGACCCTCAATTAAAATTAATTCAGTATAAGGTGCTCATATGCCCAGACCATCAGACCCAGCTGCACAATGTGGCAATGATTGGAAAACTCAAAATTTGTTAGCTGCCCCGTGACGTCCGCATTCATTTTCGATTCTTGTGGTCCTTGAAGGACGGAAGCATCAAAGTCGTGGAGAAGTAGGAGTTTTCCCAATCTCCACCCTTAAATCCGGTGACCGCTAAGGACCGTAGGATCACCCGGCTTAGAAGGCCTACACCTTAGCAGCTACGTGTCAAGCTCAACCTGCAGGCAGCGGTAGACCACAAGAGTTTGAGATTTAACCACCACCACCATAGCAGTTCGAGTTCCAGCCAGCAGTCCAGTCATCCACCCATTACTCCAGCCAGCCGACCGCCCAGCCATCCATCAACGCCAGCCAGCCATTAGGACCACACCACCTCATCTTAAATAGAAAAATTAGGTATAAACCTATGGGTTAAAAACTCTGTATTTTGTGGCATAGGATTTTTATGTTCTCTTTTTTATTTTTATTTTACATTTTATCTTAACAAATATCTCTATTATAACAATAAAATAACAATACTAAGCATCTTTCCTGCACAACGGTTAGCAAATTTAGAAATTTCGGTATCCAAAACAATCAAAATCATTAATTTTCCTTTGCCTACAAATTTTGGCGCCAAATTGTTATTGCTATTGTTATTGTTAAGCCGTGTCTTGTAACTTGTGGCATAGTGAATTGTGAGATTTTCTGCCGAGCTTTGAAAACAGATGCTGGGACTAGCATTTACCTGGACGGAATCCTTGCATATCTCTAGCTCTCGAAGATCACTGCAGGATTTTCTGTCACTTCGAGCACTGAGCCCGGTTAATACAGGTCTTACAGGGCGAAATCCTTACACTAGTTTGAAGCCCAATTATTGGACAGGTTAAGATTAAAATTAAGTAATTCTAGACTTAACGAGTCATATTGATTCAATAATCTATCCTTAAGAAACCGTTGTTTATTTCACACTAACCATTTAACTCCTTTGTTAAACTTATAAAATAAACTAGTACCCACCCAAATTGAACACAGAATTTAAGGGAAAAAAATGAAGAATATTAAAATGGGGGTAAAGAACAGTAATTAAGAAACCAACAAATATGTCAAAGGTCATGACATCAACCCCTCCCACGCACGTAGGAACAATTGTAGTAATGTCAAATGCAAATGTAAAGGTGGTAGAAAACAAATTAAACTTCAATATTTCCCTAATCTCCCCAGAAAAGGACACTTCAGAGATTGACTTCCTCAATTCTTCTAATGAAGAGAACTTAACCATGGACAAAACGTTGCCAGTAACGTCACCAATATCAGACCCCAATAAACTCTACACCCCCGACTCAGAAGTCAAAATGAGAAGGGTAGATTATGAATATGAGTCCAGGAGCTTTCTTGATCAAAATGATACAGTACCCATGGATTACCTCCCATCTAGTAAATATGTACCTAATGTGCAAATAGCAGTTACACCAGTAACTAGAGTGGAAGGGGGGAAAGAAATTATCTCTATCAATAGATAACCCAAAACAGGAGGAGAAAAAAGGGAGTCTTTGACCAGATTCTTATGCCCTCATTACACCAATAAATACCATAAATGAGGACGGGAAAAAAGGGAATATTAGACCCTTGACATATGCTGAAGTAACAAGGAAGGTAGGGAAGGTACACCAAACAATAAATAAAGTACATGCGAACAAAACAGAACATAAAGTAGCAATTTCAACGTCAGCGCCGACTACCACAAAGGCAAGGTGCGCTAAGGTGCACAGTAGCCAAATAGCATGATCCTCAAAAGTAGGAATATAAACAGACAAATGGACCTATATTCTGTAAATCCCTGACACAAATGAAGCACCTAAACCTGTAAGTCCCCCACTTATGGAAGGAAAGGGGAAACAGCCAATGAAGGGGAGTCCTAAACATAAGAACTCAAATAAAATATTAACAATAGGAACAAAACTGCAAATTAGAAATCTGGGCAGCTAATGTAGCAACAACAATGTCAACCGGACATAAAAAATCAAGGGAGCAAGCCAAAGCAAGTGATGCTCCCTCTAAAATCAGTACAACCACTAGTTCGGAACAGAATTCCAAGGCACAACTCGCCAAAACTGACCCCAAAAACATAACTGCGCATACCACCCACGTGAGCTGTCAGTCTTCATAGAGAGCTCTGAAATCAATATACATTCCATTAGTGACAGAAGCATCACAACCGAGCTACTAAGAGTTCACGGGGGACTATTTCAAATAAAACTACACATTGACATACCTGGAAACGAAATGGCAGATAAAGCAGCAAAAAACAAGATGAGCGAACAAGAAATCCACCAATTGGAATACAGCGTCCAGGATAACTACAGTGTGATTAGGAAAGAAATTGATAAGAGAAAAATGGTAGAGAGAGAATGTGACGAAACAAACAATGGGCGCAGGCTATACGACATATGTAAAATAAAAGTCAACAGAAACACCCTCGCACTAAACCTGGCAAACCCACATGATATCAAAGTCATAAACCGAATTACAACCGGAAAAACTTTCCTTGCAAACAGTTTTGGAAGGTTTGTACCGGGATCAAAGAACGAGGCGTAAACTCTACACTCTGTCCCACCCCAGAAACACACGACCATATATACAAAAAATGCCCCAAGTACACTAGAGAGAGAACACAATTTCAGGAAAGACAGAAAGAATTAAAATCCTCAGGCATATACCCGAATTTCTTAACAACTAAAATTAATAACATCAATTTGGTGTATGCAAACATCACGGGATGTATAACAGAAACCAGAAATGGGAAAGAGAGGAAACATTTAAACTCGAACTAAGGATCAAACTAATCCACAACAAAAACTAACTACACACCATACAACTTTAAACAGACAATCGGGACACAGAACCTGTCTTTAAGATAAGTCAAGGAATATTTGAGGTATAGGTAGCTAAATAATACTGCATAAATGGCAAACCCGAATTGTCTTAGGCGGGAGAGTCGGGGCCCTGCGTAAGAAGGAGGGGATTGGTAGGCCGGGCCCACTAAGGGCCGGGTTCGAGGTAAGGTCGGCCCAATCCTCACCCTCGGGGAGAGAAAAACTCCATTCCCATAGAAAAGACAATTGGGAATAAATCAAACTTAGGATTTAAACGATCAATAAAACAGGTAATAACCAAAAATAACTGCATGAATATAAACCTAATAAGGCAACTTGTCTTAGCAACTAATTCCGCTCCTTAATTAGTATATTCTCTACTAATCCCCATGCAATAACAATAATACATTAGCCATACAATACAGAGTTGCTTCTAAATTCTTTATTGACAATTCGGCTGCAAGATGACATATTTTATTCTTTTTGGCACACAAATAAAAATTATTATACACTGGACATGACGGATTTCATGGGACGACAGTGCACTCCTTGCCGAGCGGATTTCCTCCATTGCCTCACCAGACATTCCACAAGTATTTAAATAGTGCGCTGTGCTCACACTGCTATCCGACTTACATGGTCGAATGGCCGCACACGTCGTTAATTCAAAAATCAATCAGTCAATCAATCAATCAATCAATCAATCAATCAATCAATCAATCAATCAATCAATCAATCAATCAATCAATCAATCAATCGTGACTGGATGAGTGAGCGTGATATGCTTCATCTTATTGATCCAAGCACCCCAGTAAACTGCCCAAGACGGATTATAAAGCCGCCTGAACATCTGCTTGCATCCTTTCCGCTGCCAGGGGTAGTACCCAGCCCTTTTAAGGGCTAAAGAACTCTTTCAAATGCTTCAAGGTTTTCACTTTGGCTTGAAAACCATTTCGATAACAACTCTATTAACATGCAAATACTATCATTTTTTTCACCATTCCAAAATGATCACTCGATATTATCTACTTAAGATCACAAAAATAAAACAATGGGTTACATAAACCCTACATCATCTCAGTTTTCGGAAAAAAATGTACATCATGTGCTCTAAATTCTAAAAAGTGGTAGAGACAGGAAAATTCATTAAAACGTTCTGGAGTGATCACAAATTACAATATGTGGCTAACACACAATTGGTAGTAGGGACAACCTAATTAGTTAACTGGGCAGAATTTGATCATGTACATCCATTGCGGTTCAGTATTCCCGTTCCCTTCGCACCTCCCTTGCAGAGTCCGTGCAGCCTGCCTTTCCAGACATACAGTTAATCAGCGTGCCGTGCACGCAGTAATGCGTCCGATGGGTTTGCAGCCCGGCAACACATCTGACGAATAACTTGCACACCCTCCCACATCGCGCCTACAATGAACACTCAAAGTGGAGAAACCATGCAGCGAGGGAGTGGTGTGTAATAATTAAATAGGGCGCCGTGCACTCATTAACCACTCGCACAATGGCCGCACGCGAGTATAATTCAAATTAAGTAAGCAGTAGTGCCATTGATCGTCGACCAGACAAGAAAGAAGAATGGAAAACCAGCACTGCAAGGTGGGCAAGCCGATGGAGGCCATTCAGTTTGTTGGAATGAGTACAGCACCTCCTGGGTAGGGTAGAAGAGATGAAATGCTACCCCACACGAGGCGCTCTGAGAATTTCCAAATAGTTCGTCAGAGAGGTGATGCATTAAGAGACGGAGAAAATCAAAGCAGCATGGACGGAGGAGAGAAGGGTGAAAGAGAAGCAGGATAGGCAATTTCAGCGCCTGAACGAGAACTAGATGAAGATCCAGGATAAATTCTGCCGGATGGGTCACCCAGACTGGATGCCAGAGGAGAAAGAATACTGGGGGAAGGAGGCCAACGAGCCTAGTTTTAGTCTAGTGGTCTCCACCAAGACAAGTTGGAGTGGAGACAAATGGGGACAAAGATGTGCGGCCTGCGGCGCCCGACCCGAGAGGTGCAACTACTGCTGAGGCCACCCAGATCACTCAAAAAAAGAGATACTAATCCTATTTGCCAATTCTTTTGTGTTTGTGTATGTTTTTGTGTATGTTTGTGTATTTCTATGATGTTGACAACTAAAACTTAAAATCCCTATTACACCTTCTCTCTTCTGTGTGATAGTATGTTTGTATGTTTCTGTTTATACTATTGTGTCTATAAACACTTCCTACCTTGTGTGATAGTATAGTATGTTTGTATGTTTCTGTGTAAGAGTGTGTGTCTATTTCATCCCCTTTCTTTTACATACTACCCCCACTTGTGTGATAGCATGTTTGTATGTATGTAAGTATATAGTGTGTGTATAAACACTCCTACCCATTTAGTTGGATAGTATGGATGTGTGTTTGGATAGTATAGGTGGTGTGTGTTTGGATAGTAGGGGGGTGTTTGCATAGTATAGGTGGTGTGTGTTGGATTGTAGATAGCAAATTTAACATTACCATTCCCGTTTGTTCCCATAAACTTTTGACCCTTTTCCCCTTCACAATTGTAACATTACTATGTTGTGGATTGTAGATAAAATTTTAACATTACCATTCTCATTTGTCCCCATAAATTGAGGTAAACCACTTCTAAAAATGTTACAATGTACCCCGCAATGTTAAACCTTTGAACAATTTTAACATAGGATTTCCCGTACGTCCCCATAAAATCAGGCCAACCACTTCTAATAATGTTGCCATTTACCCCCAATGTTAAACCTATGGACAAATTTAATAAAGGATTTCCCGTACTTCCGCATACCGCCCCCCGCATGTTAACCTATGACGTAATATTAATTCCCGTACGTCCCCAGTTCCCACATATAACTACTAAGATAAGTTGGAATACAAGATACCCGAAATTTAGAAATTAGGGTTAGAGCCAATAAAAATGTTAGAGTTTTTATTGCATTTTAGCTTTTGGTTATGTTGTGACTTACGATGCAGATCATCCCTTGAATACATTTTTTCTACAATATCGTTCACAAATATTCTAATTGAAATCATGGTCCACGGATTTCTAGCATTTAGTTACAAATTAATGAGTGCATTTCTGCATTTATTTATTTACTATAGTATGTTTTCTTCAGCGTTTTTAGCTAGCCCCTATCTCTATATTTGATTAGAATTATGAAAATATAGATGTCTTTAAACTGTATATATTTGCAAGAAATGATTTGATACAACGATGTGTTCAGGATTGGTGATATAAATAATAATAAGTCTTGATTTACAATTATCTTTCTATTCTATCCATGACAGTTATTATCAAAATCAACAGATCGTGGAAATGCATGATTCTTCCGAATTTGCCTGCAAATATAATATTTAGAATTATTTCTGTTCACATAAAGGATTTGACGGTCTTTCTTTCTTTTCATATATTTTTTTTTGGGGGGGGGGGGGGTTGGGGGTTGCTTTTTTGCAGTTACTGGTTCTCCAAACTTCCCGTGCTCATAAATGTATCTGAATTGAAAAAGTAATTTATATAGTTCATACTTGATCAGATTCATGTTTTGACATATTTTGTTAGTTCTTAATATCATCCATTGATACAACTGGAACACCAAAAACTATGTAATTTTCATAAACTGTGTACAGCATTCTAGGCGTGATATAGCGATTACTGTATGAGTTTTCAAAGCCACTGTGTATACAAATCATGTGGAATATTTATTTTTTCCTTTAATTGACTAGTAAAAGACACACAAACAAACTGTGCGACGGAGGATCAAAACAAGAAAGAAAGACAGGTGAACAGTACTTAATTTTCATGCAGTGAGGTATGAGAGTCGATGGCCGAATTGATTAGTCTTGATATAGAACAGAGTTGTGTGTTCGAACCAACAATACAACAACTAACTTGTTTGTCAATGACCATTCTGACCGCAGATAAAATGTCTTGATAGATTAGAATATGTAACTTCAAAGGATGGAATTAAATTACCAGTTATTGACAAGATACATGAGATAAGATTCTTCAATTTGAGCTGATAATGCTATAGAAAGTATCAGGTTATACTGTGCATTGTTCAGAGCAAAAAAGTATGTTAACGTAAAATATAAAGAATGTTTATATATGATGAGACTGCGTTTTAAATGTATGTTTTGTTTTGTTCTTGGTTATTTTGTTTTAAATGTCTAGCTTCGTAATTAGTAACACCTTTGATTTAAGATTTTTTCTTTGCAATGTACACATCGTTTCTGGTCTGTAAAGTTAAATGTAGGATAGGTTTCTGGTTATTTCAAAAGTTATCTAGCGATGGCATTCTGAAGCAACGTAAAAATATAAAGAAACTAAATTTTACACACTTTCATCTTCACTACATCATTCCAAAATTATAAACTATGTAGAAACATAGATGTGGTTGCAATTCTCCGCCTTTTAAATTATTTTTTTCCAGTAGAGGTAGACTGTGTCAATCTCTCTCTCTCTCTCTCTCTCTCTCTCTCTCTCTCTCTCTCTCTCTCTCTCTCTCTCTCTCTCTCTCTCTCTCTCTCTCTCTCTCTCTCTCTGTGCAGATTTGTCCTTAAGAAGGTTATTTCACAATCATATCTTACTTAACACAGGTCAAAGTTAGTATTGCCGCTTAATGTCACCATTCGATGATCATCTATACACATGTGTCTTTTGGCATTGATTTAGTAGACTTTATTTAAGTCAAAAATAAATACACGCTCATACAAAATATTGACCGCAAATTTACTTTCAGTCGTTATAATTGTATATAAAGAACTCGTGGATTCATACAAATCATACAGTTCTTAAGGGATGGAAATCTCAGATTTTAATTTTATTTTGGCTATGATAGCCCTATAAAAGTGATTATGACTTGTGTGATTTTTTTCTTTTTTTATTTGTGCTCACCTGTCACAGAGAAAAAGTGCGTTTATGATATAGTCGTGCGTTGTTCGTCGTGTGTCATCAGACAACAAGTGCTAATTTTAATTACTTCATAAAATCCACTTGACCAAACTTGGCAGAGAACATTCTGACATAAATAACGCTTAAGTCTGTACAAGATACAGATCAGTCGTCAACTATGGCTGCATTAAGAATAGGAAATTAAATGAAATCTTCTGAAAACTGCTAACAAAGTTCCCCAAATTTGACAGCAAACATTTGGGCTTGAGGGCCTTTCGATTGTTTTAAATGATGGCGGTCCACCATCAAATATGGTCGTCGTTAAAAGAGAGAGAGAGAGAGAGAGAGAGAGAGAGAGAGAAAGAGAAAGAGAGGGAGGGAAAACAAACAACATTTACACGATATTTTCCTCCAATGAGCTATAAAGGATTAAATCAAATTTGACAGCAAGAATTCATGCAAAGTGGTCTTCCACCAAATATACACAAATGATTCAAATCCTCCATCAAATATGGCAGCCACTACAAAAAAGTAAAGTCTTTACATGACTTTTCTAAATTCGTGGAAGAGATTTTGGCCTCCGTCAAAAAAGGGAAACATTCAAACATCTTCCTAACAACCGCTGAACAGAATTTAATCCCATTTAACAGGGAGCATTCCACCATTAAAAACGTTTAATAATTCTACATCATTGACATCGTGAGCATCCAAATGTAGCCATTTCTATATTGAAATAACACTTTTAATTGTTCATACCCAGTTCATTCTACCAGCGCCATCCAGTCTTTTTAACATAATTTAACTAACATAATATAGGAATGTGATGGAAATCGAGCCTTATTGATTCCAACTATTTTTATCCAATACTTCACACATTTTATCACAAAATAAAGAAAACGTGGATATCGACCTTATTCACTTCGAAACATAATTGAGGAGGTAGTTTGTGGTAACTTCAATATCTTTCTGCACGAGCGATTATAGACGATTTCATTTCAGGTGTATTATCGTATCTCCATATTTCTGCTCCATAAGTCAATATTGGTTTTTTTTGTGAAGTACAACAGTTTAAAAGAATCTGCCAGGGAAAGAGATCCTTATATACATCGTATTTCGTTGATTAAAATAATTGCCAGCATTGCTTGAGGTGACAGACTATTGTTTTCGCTATGGACCAATTCAATTTGGGGATTAGAAACATAATCATATATAATTTTTTAAAAAACTATGCAGTTTCGAAAAGACTAAATCATCTCTTGATGCAATTCGAACGCCAAGAAAAGATGTAATTTTCAAAAACTGGTATGTGTTCTGTGTACAGCATTCCAGGTGTGATCTAGCGATTAGTTTATTAGTTTTTAAAGCCACTGTGTATACAATTCATGTGGACTATTTATTTTGCCTTTGATTGATTAGTAAAAAGACCAAAACAAGCTGTGATACTGGAGAGCAAACAATTATAAAACACGGACAGGTGAACAGTACTTAATTTTCATGCAGTGTGAGTGTCAATGGCCGAATTGATTAGAGTTTTGGTATAGAACAAATTTCTCTAAACCTGGCAGGTGTGTGTTCAAACAAAAGAAATGCAGCTAACTTGTTTGCCATTGACAAGTGTGACCGCCTATACAAGGTGACGAAAGAATAGAATATGTAACTTCAAAGGTTGGAATTAAATTACCAGTTATTGACAAGATACATGAGATAAGATTCTTCAATTTGAGCTGATAATGCTGTAAAAAGTATCAGGTTATACTGTGCATTGTTCAGAGCAAAAAAGTATGCTAATGTAAAATATAAAGAATGTTTATATATGACGAGACTGCGTTTTAAATGTATGTTTTGTTTTGTTCTTGGTTGTTTTGTTTTAAATGCCTAGCTGCGTAATTAGTAACACCTTTGATTTAAGATTTTTTCTTTGCAATGTACAAATCGTTTCTGGTCTGTAAAGTTAGATGTAGGATAGGTTTCTGGTTATTTCAAATGTTAGGTAGCGATGGCATTCTGAGCAACGTAAAAATATAAAGAAACTAAATTTTACACACTTTCAGCTTCACTACATCATTCCAAAATTATAAACTATGTAGAAACATAGATGTGGTTGCAATTCTCCGCCTTTTAAATTATTTTTTTCCAGTAGAGGTATGACTGTGTCAATCTCTCTCTCTCTCCCTCTCTCCCTCTCTCTCTCTCTCTCTCTCTGTGCAGATTTGTCCTTAAGAAGGTTATTTCACAATCATATCTTACTTAACACAGGTCAAAGTTAGTATTGCCGCTTAATGTCACCATTCGATGATCATCTATACACATGTGTCTTTTGGCATTGATTTAGTAGACTTTATTTAAGTCAAAAATAAATACGCGCTCATACAAAATATTGACCGCAAATTTACTTTCAATCGTTATAATTGTATATAAAGAACTCATGAATTCATACAAATCATACAGTTCTTAAGGGATGGAAATCTCAGATTTTAATTTTATTTTGGCTATGATAGTCCTATAAAAGTGATTATGACTTGTGTGATTTTTTTTCTTTTTTTTATTTGTGCTCACCTGTCACAGAGAAAAAGTGCGTTTATGATATAGTCGTGCGTCCAGCGTGCGTTGTTCGTCGTGTGTCGTCAGACAACAAGTGCTAATTTTAATTTCTTCGCAAACTCCACTTGACCAAACTTGGCAGAGAACATTCTGACATAAATAACGCTTAAGTCTGTACAAGATACAGATCAGTCGTCAACTATGGCTGCATTAAGAATAGGAAATTAAATGAAATCTTCTGAAAAACCGCTTAACAAAGTTTCCCCAAATTTGACAGCAAACATTTGGGCTTGAGGGCCTTTCAATTGTTTTAAATGATGGCGGTCCACCATCATATATGGCCGTCGTTAAAAGAGAGAGAGAGAGAGAGAGAGAGAGAGAGAGAGAGAGAGAGAGGGAAAACAAACAACATTTACACGATATTTTCCTCCAATGAGCTATAAAGGATTAAATCAAATTTGACAGCAAGAATTCATGCAAAGTGGTCTTCCACCAAATATACACAAATGATTCAAATCCTCCATCAAATATGGCAGCCACTACAAAAGAGTAAAGTCTTTACATGACTTTTCTAAATTCGTGGAAGAGATTTTGGCCTCCGTCAAAAAAGGGAAACATTCAAACATCTTCCTAACAACCGCTGAACAGAATTTAATCCCATTTAACAGGGAGCATTCCACCATTAAAAACGTTTAATAATTCTACATCATTGACATCGTGAGCATCCAAATGTAGCCATTTCTATATTGAAATAACACTTTTAATTGTTCATACCCAGTTCATTCTACCAGCGCCATCCAGTCTTTTTAACATAATTTAACTAACATAATATAGCAATGTGATGGATATCGAGCCTTATTGATTCCAACTATTTTTATCCAATACTTCACACATTTTATCACAAAATAAAGAAAACGTGGATATCGACCTTATTCACTTCGAAACATAATTGAGGAGGTAGTTTGTGGTAACTTCAATATCTTTCTGCACGAGCGATTATAGACGATTTCATTTCAGGTGTATTATCGTATCTCCATATTTCTGCTCCATAAGTCAATATTGGTTTTTTGTGTGGAGTACAACAGTTTAAAAGAATCTGCCAGGGAAAGAGATCCTTATATACATCGTATTTCGTTGATTAAAATAATTGCCAGCATTGCTTGAGGTGACAGACTATTGTTTTCGCTATGGACCAGTTCAATTTGGGGATTAGAAACATAATCATATATAATTTTTTAAAAAACTATGCAGTTTCGAAAAGACTAAATCATCTCTTGATGCAATTCGAACGCCAAGAAAAGATGTAATTTTCAAAAACTGGTATGTGTTCTGTGTACAGCATTCCAGGTGTGATCTAGCGATTAGTTTATTAGTTTTTAAAGCCACTGTGTATACAATTCATGTGGACTATTTATTTTGCCTTTGATTGATTAGTAAAAAGACCAAAACAAGCTGTGATACTGGAGAGCCAAACAATTATAAAACACGGACAGGTGAACAGTACTTAATTTTCATGCAGTGTGAGTGTCAATGGCCGAATTGATTAGAGTTTTGGTATAGAACAAATTTCTCTAAACCTGGCAGGTGTGTGTTCAAACAAAAGAAATGCAGCTAACTTGTTTGCCATTGACAAGTGTGACCGCCTATACAAGGTGACGAAAGAATAGAATATGTAACTTCAAAGGTTGGAATTAAATTACCAGTTATTGACAAGATACATGAGATAAGATTCTTCAATTTGAGCTGATAATGCTGTAAAAAGTATCAGGTTATACTGTGCATTGTTCAGAGCAAAAAAGTATGCTAATGTAAAATATAAAGAATGTTTATATATGATGAGACTGCGTTTTAAATGTATGTTTTGTTTTGTTCTTGGTTGTTTTGTTTTAAATGCCTAGCTGCGTAATTAGTAACACCTTTGATTTAAGATTTTTTCTTTGCAATGTACAAATCGTTTCTGGTCTGTAAAGTTAGATGTAGGATAGGTTTCTGGTTATTTCAAATGTTAGGTAGCTATGGCATTCTGAAGCAACGTAAAAATATAAAGAAACTAAATTTTACACACTTTCAGCTTCACTACATCATTCCAAAATTATAAACTATGTAGAAACATAGATGTGGTTGCAATTCTCCGCCTTTTAAATTATTTTTTTCCAGTAGATGTAGACTGTGTCAATCTCTCTCTCTCTCTCTCTCTCTCTCTCTCTCTCTCTCTCTCTCTCTCTCTGTGCAGATTTGTCCTTAAGAAGGTTATTTCACAATCATATCTTACTTAACACAGGTCAAAGTTAGTATTGCCGCTTAATGTCACCATTCGATGATCATCTATACACATGTGTCTTTTGGCATTGATTTAGTAGACTTTATTTAAGTCAAAAATAAATATGCGCTCATACAAAATATTGACCGCAAATTTACTTTCAATCGTTATAATTGTATATAAAGAACTCATGAATTCATACAAATCATACAGTTCTTAAGGGATGGAAATCTCAGATTTTAATTTTATTTTGGCTATGATAGTCCTATAAAAGTGATTATGACTTGTGTGATTTTTTTTCTTTTTTTTATTTGTGCTCACCTGTCACAGAGAAAAAGTGCGTTTATGATATAGTCGTGCGTCCAGCGTGCGTTGTTCGTCGTGTGTCGTCAGACAACAAGTGCTAATTTTAATTTCTTCGCAAACTCCACTTGACCAAACTTGGCAGAGAACATTCTGACATAAATAACGCTTAAGTCTGTACAAGATACAGATCAGTCGTCAACTATGGCTGCATTAAGAATAGGAAATTAAATGAAATCTTCTGAAAAACCGCTTAACAAAGTTTCCCCAAATTTGACAGCAAACATTTGGGCTTGAGGGCCTTTCAATTGTTTTAAATGATGGCGGTCCACCATCATATATGGCCGTCGTTAAAAGAGAGAGAGAGAGAGAGAGAGAGAGAGGGAAAACAAACAACATTTACACGATATTTTCCTCCAATGAGCTATAAAGGATTAAATCAAATTTGACAGCAAGAATTCATGCAAAGTGGTCTTCCACCAAATATACACAAATGATTCAAATCCTCCATCAAATATGGCAGCCACTACAAAAAAGTAAAGTCTTTACATGACTTTTCTAAATTCGTGGAAGAGATTTTGGCCTCCGTCAAAAAAGGGAAACATTCAAACATCTTCCTAACAACCGCTGAACAGAATTTAATCCCATTTAACAGGGAGCATTCCACCATTAAAAACGTTTAATAATTCTACATCATTGACATCGTGAGCATCCAAATGTAGCCATTTCTATATTGAAATAACACTTTTAATTGTTCATACCCAGTTCATTCTACCAGCGCCATCCAGTCTTTTTAACATAATTTAACTAACATAATATAGGAATGTGATGGAAATCGAGCCTTATTGATTCCAACTATTTTTATCCAATACTTCACACATTTTATCACAAAATAAAGAAAACGTGGATATCGACCTTATTCACTTCGAAACATAATTGAGGAGGTAGTTTGTGGTAACTTCAATATCTTTCTGCACGAGCGATTATAGACGATTTCATTTCAGGTGTATTATCGTATCTCCATATTTCTGCTCCATAAGTCAATATTGGTTTTTTTGTGAAGTACAACAGTTTAAAAGAATCTGCCAGGGAAAGAGATCCTTATATACATCGTATTTCGTTGATTAAAATAATTGCCAGCATTGCTTGAGGTGACAGACTATTGTTTTCGCTATGGACCAATTCAATTTGGGGATTAGAAACATAATCATATATAATTTTTTAAAAAACTATGCAGTTTCGAAAAGACTAAATCATCTCTTGATGCAATTCGAACGCCAAGAAAAGATGTAATTTTCAAAAACTGGTATGTGTTCTGTGTACAGCATTCCAGGTGTGATCTAGCGATTAGTTTATTAGTTTTTAAAGCCACTGTGTATACAATTCATGTGGACTATTTATTTTGCCTTTGATTGATTAGTAAAAAGACCAAAACAAGCTGTGATACTGGAGAGCCAAACAATTATAAAACACGGACAGGTGAACAGTACTTAATTTTCATGCAGTGTGAGTGTCAATGGCCGAATTGATAGAGTTTTGGTATAGAACAAATTTCTCTAACCTGGCAGGTGTGTGTTCAAACAAAAGAAATGCAGCTAACTTGTTTGCCATTGACAAGTGTGACCGCCTATACAAGGTGACGAAAGAATAGAATATGTAACTTCAAAGGTTGGAATTAAATTACCAGTTATTGACAAGATACATGAGATAAGATTCTTCAATTTGAGCTGATAATGCTGTAAAAAGTATCAGGTTATACTGTGCATTGTTCAGAGCAAAAAAGTATGCTAATGTAAAATATAAAGAATGTTTATATATGATGAGACTGCGTTTTAAATGTATGTTTTGTTTTGTTCTTGGTTGTTTTGTTTTAAATGCCTAGCTGCGTAATTAGTAACACCTTTGATTTAAGATTTTTTCTTTGCAATGTACAAATCGTTTCTGGTCTGTAAAGTTAGATGTAGGATAGGTTTCTGGTTATTTCAAATGTTAGGTAGCTATGGCATTCTGAAGCAACGTAAAAATATAAGAAACTAAATTTTACACACTTTCAGCTTCACTACATCATTCCAAAATTATAAACTATGTAGAAACATAGATGTGGTTGCAATTCTCCGCCTTTTAAATTATTTTTTTCCAGTAGAGGTAGACTGTGTCAATCTCTCTCTCTCTCTCTCTCTCTCTCTCTCTCTCTCTCTCTCTCTCTCTCTCTCTCTCTGTGCAGATTTGTCCTTAAGAAGGTTATTTCACAATCATATCTTACTTAACACAGGTCAAAGTTAGTATTGCCGCTTAATGTCACCATTCGATGATCATCTATACACATGTGTCTTTTGGCATTGATTTAGTAGACTTTATTTAAGTCAAAAATAAATATGCGCTCATACAAAATATTGACCGCAAATTTACTTTCAATCGTTATAATTGTATATAAAGAACTCATGAATTCATACAAATCATACAGTTCTTAAGGGATGGAAATCTCAGATTTTAATTTTATTTTGGCTATGATAGTCCTATAAAAGTGATTATGACTTGTGTGATTTTTTTTCTTTTTTTTATTTGTGCTCACCTGTCACAGAGAAAAAGTGCGTTTATGATATAGTCGTGCGTCCAGCGTGCGTTGTTCGTCGTGTGTCGTCAGACAACAAGTGCTAATTTTAATTTCTTCGCAAACTCCACTTGACCAAACTTGGCAGAGAACATTCTGACATAAATAACGCTTAAGTCTGTACAAGATACAGATCAGTCGTCACTATGGCTGCATTAAGAATAGGAAATTAAATGAAATCTTCTTAAAAACCGCTTAACAAAGTTTCCCCAAATTTGACAGCAATCTTTTGGGCTTGAGGGCCTTTCAATTTTTTTAAATGATGGCGGTCCACCATCATATATGGCCGTCGTTAAAAGAGAGAGAGAGAGAGAGAGAGAGAGAGAGAGAGGGAAAACAAACAACATTTACACGATATTTTCCTCCAATGAGCTATAAAGGATTAAATCAAATTTGACAGCAAGAATTCATGCAAAGTGGTCTTCCACCAAATATACACAAATGATTCAAATCCTCCATCAAATATGGCAGCCACTACAAAAAAGTAAAGTCTTTACATGACTTTTCTAAATTCGTGGAAGAGATTTTGGCCTCCGTCAAAAAAGGGAAACATTCAAACATCTTCCTAACAACCGCTGAACAGAATTTAATCCCATTTAACAGGGAGCATTCCACCATTAAAAACGTTTAATAACTCTACATCATTGACATCGTGAGCATCCAAATGTAGCCATTTCTATATTGAAATAACACTTTTAATTGTTCATACCCAGTTCATTCTACCAGCGCCATCCAGTCTTTTTAACATAATTTAACTAACATAATATAGGAATGTGATGGAAATCGAGCCTTATTGATTCCAACTATTTTTATCCAATACTTCACACATTTTATCACAAAATAAAGAAAACGTGGATATCGACCTTATTCACTTCGAAACATAATTGAGGGAGGTAGTTTGTGGTAACTTCAATATCTTTCTGCACGAGCGATTATAGACGATTTCATTTCAGGTGTATTATCGTATCTCCATATTTCTGCTCCATAAGTCAATATTGGTTTTTTTGTGAAGTACAACAGTTTAAAAGAATCTGCCAGGGAAAGAGATCCTTATATACATCGTATTTCGTTGATTAAAATAATTGCCAGCATTGCTTGAGGTGACAGACTAGTGTTTTCGCTATGGACCAATTCAATTTGGGGATTAGAAACATAATCATATATAATTTTTTAAAAAACTATGCAGTTTCGAAAAGACTAAATCATCTCTTGATGCAATTCGAACGCCAAGAAAAGATGTAATTTTCAAAAACTGGTATGTGTTCTGTGTACAGCATTCCAGGTGTGATCTAGCGATTAGTTTATTAGTTTTTAAAGCCACTGTGTATACAATTCATGTGGACTATTTATTTTGCCTTTGATTGATTAGTAAAAAGACCAAAACAAGCTGTGATACTGGAGAGCCAAACAATTATAAAACACGGACAGGTGAACAGTACTTAATTTTCATGCAGTGTGAGTGTCAATGGCCGAATTGATTAGAGTTTTGGTATAGAACAAATTTCTCTAAACCTGGCAGGTGTGTGTTCAAACAAAAGAAATGCAGCTAACTTGTTTGCCATTGACAAGTGTGACCGCCTATACAAGGTGACGAAAGAATAGAATATGTAACTTCAAAGGTTGGAATTAAATTACCAGTTATTGACAAGATACATGAGATAAGATTCTTCAATTTGAGCTGATAATGCTGTAAAAAGTATCAGGTTATACTGTGCATTGTTCAGAGCAAAAAAGTATGCTAATGTAAAATATAAAGAATGTTTATATATGACGAGACTGCGTTTTAAATGTATGTTTTGTTTTGTTCTTGGTTGTTTTGTTTTAAATGCCTAGCTGCGTAATTAGTAACACCTTTGATTTAAGATTTTTTCTTTGCAATGTACAAATCGTTTCTGGTCTGTAAAGTTAGATGTAGGATAGGTTTCTGGTTATTTCAAATGTTAGGTAGCGATGGCATTCTGAAGCAACGTAAAAATATAAAGAAACTAAATTTTACACACTTTCAGCTTCACTACATCATTTCAAAATTATAAACTATGTAGAAACATAGATGTGGTTGCAATTCTCCGCCTTTTAAATTATTTTTTTCCAGTAGAGGTATGACTGTGTCAATCTCTCTCTCTCTCTCCCTCTCTCTCTCTCTCTCTCTCTGTGCAGATTTGTCCTTAAGAAGGTTATTTCACAATCATATCTTACTTAACACAGGTCAAAGTTAGTATTGCCGCTTAATGTCACCATTCGATGATCATCTATACACATGTGTCTTTTGGCATTGATTTAGTAGACTTTATTTAAGTCAAAAATAAATACGCGCTCATACAAAATATTGACCGCAAATTTACTTTCAATCGTTATAATTGTATATAAAGAACTCATGAATTCATACAAATCATACAGTTCTTAAGGGATGGAAATCTCAGATTTTAATTTTATTTTGGCTATGATAGTCCTATAAAAGTGATTATGACTTGTGTGATTTTTTTTCTTTTTTTTATTTGTGCTCACCTGTCACAGAGAAAAAGTGCGTTTATGATATAGTCGTGCGTCCAGCGTGCGTTGTTCGTCGTGTGTCGTCAGACAACAAGTGCTAATTTTAATTTCTTCGCAAACTCCACTTGACCAAACTTGGCAGAGAACATTCTGACATAAATAACGCTTAAGTCTGTACAAGATACAGATCAGTCGTCAACTATGGCTGCATTAAGAATAGGAAATTAAATGAAATCTTCTGAAAAACCGCTTAACAAAGTTTCCCCAAATTTGACAGCAAACATTTGGGCTTGAGGGCCTTTCAATTGTTTTAAATGATGGCGGTCCACCATCATATATGGCCGTCGTTAAAAGAGAGAGAGAGAGAGAGAGAGAGAGAGAGAGAGGGAAAACAAACAACATTTACACGATATTTTCCTCCAATGAGCTATAAAGGATTAAATCAAATTTGACAGCAAGAATTCATGCAAAGTGGTCTTCCACCAAATATACACAAATGATTCAAATCCTCCATCAAATATGGCAGCCACTACAAAAAAGTAAAGTCTTTACATGACTTTTCTAAATTCGTGGAAGAGATTTTGGCCTCCGTCAAAAAAGGGAAACATTCAAACATCTTCCTAACAACCGCTGAACAGAATTTAATCCCATTTAACAGGGAGCATTCCACCATTAAAAACGTTTAATAATTCTACATCATTGACATCGTGAGCATCCAAATGTAGCCATTTCTATATTGAAATAACACTTTTAATTGTTCATACCCAGTTCATTCTACCAGCGCCATCCAGTCTTTTTAACATAATTTAACTAACATAATATAGCAATGTGATGGATATCGAGCCTTATTGATTCCAACTATTTTTATCCAATACTTCACACATTTTATCACAAAATAAAGAAAACGTGGATATCGACCTTATTCACTTCGAAACATAATTGAGGAGGTAGTTTGTGGTAACTTCAATATCTTTCTGCACGAGCGATTATAGACGATTTCATTTCAGGTGTATTATCGTATCTCCATATTTCTGCTCCATAAGTCAATATTGGTTTTTTGTGTGGAGTACAACAGTTTAAAAGAATCTGCCAGGGAAAGAGATCCTTATATACATCGTATTTCGTTGATTAAAATAATTGCCAGCATTGCTTGAGGTGACAGACTATTGTTTTCGCTATGGACCAGTTCAATTTGGGGATTAGAAACATAATCATATATAATTTTTTAAAAAACTATGCAGTTTCGAAAAGACTAAATCATCTCTTGATGCAATTCGAACGCCAAGAAAAGATGTAATTTTCAAAAACTGGTATGTGTTCTGTGTACAGCATTCCAGGTGTGATCTAGCGATTAGTTTATTAGTTTTTAAAGCCACTGTGTATACAATTCATGTGGACTATTTATTTTGCCTTTGATTGATTAGTAAAAAGACCAAAACAAGCTGTGATACTGGAGAGCCAAACAATTATAAAACACGGACAGGTGAACAGTACTTAATTTTCATGCAGTGTGAGTGTCAATGGCCGAATTGATTAGAGTTTTGGTATAGAACAAATTTCTCTAAACCTGGCAGGTGTGTGTTCAAACAAAAGAAATGCAGCTAACTTGTTTGCCATTGACAAGTGTGACCGCCTATACAAGGTGACGAAAGAATAGAATATGTAACTTCAAAGGTTGGAATTAAATTACCAGTTATTGACAAGATACATGAGATAAGATTCTTCAATTTGAGCTGATAATGCTGTAAAAAGTATCAGGTTATACTGTGCATTGTTCAGAGCAAAAAAGTATGCTAATGTAAAATATAAAGAATGTTTATATATGATGAGACTGCGTTTTAAATGTATGTTTTGTTTTGTTCTTGGTTGTTTTGTTTTAAATGCCTAGCTGCGTAATTAGTAACACCTTTGATTTAAGATTTTTTCTTTGCAATGTACAAATCGTTTCTGGTCTGTAAAGTTAGATGTAGGATAGGTTTCTGGTTATTTCAAATGTTAGGTAGCTATGGCATTCTGAAGCAACGTAAAAATATAAAGAAACTAAATTTTACACACTTTCAGCTTCACTACATCATTCCAAAATTATAAACTATGTAGAAACATAGATGTGGTTGCAATTCTCCGCCTTTTAAATTATTTTTTTCCAGTAGAGGTAGACTGTGTCAATCTCTCTCTCTCTCTCTCTCTCTCTCTCTCTCTCTCTCTCTCTCTCTCTCTCTCTCTCTGTGCAGATTTGTCCTTAAGAAGGTTATTTCACAATCATATCTTACTTAACACAGGTCAAAGTTAGTATTGCCGCTTAATGTCACCATTCGATGATCATCTATACACATGTGTCTTTTGGCATTGATTTAGTAGACTTTATTTAAGTCAAAAATAAATATGCGCTCATACAAAATATTGACCGCAAATTTACTTTCAATCGTTATAATTGTATATAAAGAACTCATGAATTCATACAAATCATACAGTTCTTAAGGGATGGAAATCTCAGATTTTAATTTTATTTTGGCTATGATAGTCCTATAAAAGTGATTATGACTTGTGTGATTTTTTTTCTTTTTTTTATTTGTGCTCACCTGTCACAGAGAAAAAGTGCGTTTATGATATAGTCGTGCGTCCAGCGTGCGTTGTTCGTCGTGTGTCGTCAGACAACAAGTGCTAATTTTAATTTCTTCGCAAACTCCACTTGACCAAACTTGGCAGAGAACATTCTGACATAAATAACGCTTAAGTCTGTACAAGATACAGATCAGTCGTCAACTATGGCTGCATTAAGAATAGGAAATTAAATGAAATCTTCTGAAAAACCGCTTAACAAAGTTTCCCCAAATTTGACAGCAAACATTTGGGCTTGAGGGCCTTTCAATTGTTTTAAATGATGGCGGTCCACCATCATATATGGCCGTCGTTAAAAGAGAGAGAGAGAGAGAGAGAGAGAGAGAGAGAGGGAAAACAAACAACATTTACACGATATTTTCCTCCAATGAGCTATAAAGGATTAAATCAAATTTGACAGCAAGAATTCATGCAAAGTGGTCTTCCACCAAATATACACAAATGATTCAAATCCTCCATCAAATATGGCAGCCACTACAAAAAAGTAAAGTCTTTACATGACTTTTCTAAATTCGTGGAAGAGATTTTGGCCTCCGTCAAAAAAGGGAAACATTCAAACATCTTCCTAACAACCGCTGAACAGAATTTAATCCCATTTAACAGGGAGCATTCCACCATTAAAAACGTTTAATAACTCTACATCATTGACATCGTGAGCATCCAAATGTAGCCATTTCTATATTGAAATAACACTTTTAATTGTTCATACCCAGTTCATTCTACCAGCGCCATCCAGTCTTTTTAACATAATTTAACTAACATAATATAGGAATGTGATGGAAATCGAGCCTTATTGATTCCAACTATTTTTATCCAATACTTCACACATTTTATCACAAAATAAAGAAAACGTGGATATCGACCTTATTCACTTCGAAACATAATTGAGGAGGTAGTTTGTGGTAACTTCAATATCTTTCTGCACGAGCGATTATAGACGATTTCATTTCAGGTGTATTATCGTATCTCCATATTTCTGCTCCATAAGTCAATATTGGTTTTTTTGTGAAGTACAACAGTTTAAAAGAATCTGCCAGGGAAAGAGATCCTTATATACATCGTATTTCGTTGATTAAAATAATTGCCAGCATTGCTTGAGGTGACAGACTATTGTTTTCGCTATGGACCAATTCAATTTGGGGATTAGAAACATAATCATATATAATTTTTTAAAAAACTATGCAGTTTCGAAAAGACTAAATCATCTCTTGATGCAATTCGAACGCCAAGAAAAGATGTAATTTTCAAAAACTGGTATGTGTTCTGTGTACAGCATTCCAGGTGTGATCTAGCGATTAGTTTATTAGTTTTTAAAGCCACTGTGTATACAATTCATGTGGACTATTTATTTTGCCTTTGATTGATTAGTAAAAAGACCAAAACAAGCTGTGATACTGGAGAGCCAAACAATTATAAAACACGGACAGGTGAACAGTACTTAATTTTCATGCAGTGTGAGTGTCAATGGCCGAATTGATTAGAGTTTTGGTATAGAACAAATTTCTCTAAACCTGGCAGGTGTGTGTTCAAACAAAAGAAATGCAGCTAACTTGTTTGCCATTGACAAGTGTGACCGCCTATACAAGGTGACGAAAGAATAGAATATGTAACTTCAAAGGTTGGAATTAAATTACCAGTTATTGACAAGATACATGAGATAAGATTCTTCAATTTGAGCTGATAATGCTGTAAAAAGTATCAGGTTATACTGTGCATTGTTCAGAGCAAAAAAGTATGCTAATGTAAAATATAAAGAATGTTTATATATGACGAGACTGCGTTTTAAATGTATGTTTTGTTTTGTTCTTGGTTGTTTTGTTTTAAATGCCTAGCTGCGTAATTAGTAACACCTTTGATTTAAGATTTTTTCTTTGCAATGTACAAATCGTTTCTGGTCTGTAAAGTTAGATGTAGGATAGGTTTCTGGTTATTTCAAATGTTAGGTAGCGATGGCATTCTGAAGCAACGTAAAAATATAAAGAAACTAAATTTTACACACTTTCAGCTTCACTACATCATTCCAAAATTATAAACTATGTAGAAACATAGATGTGGTTGCAATTCTCCGCCTTTTAAATTATTTTTTTCCAGTAGAGGTATGACTGTGTCAATCTCTCTCTCTCTCCCTCTCTCCCTCTCTCTCTCTCTCTCTCTCTCTGTGCAGATTTGTCCTTAAGAAGGTTATTTCACAATCATATCTTACTTAACACAGGTCAAAGTTAGTATTGCCGCTTAATGTCACCATTCGATGATCATCTATACACATGTGTCTTTTGGCATTGATTTAGTAGACTTTATTTAAGTCAAAAATAAATACGCGCTCATACAAAATATTGACCGCAAATTTACTTTCAATCGTTATAATTGTATATAAAGAACTCATGAATTCATACAAATCATACAGTTCTTAAGGGATGGAAATCTCAGATTTTAATTTTATTTTGGCTATGATAGTCCTATAAAAGTGATTATGACTTGTGTGATTTTTTTTCTTTTTTTTATTTGTGCTCACCTGTCACAGAGAAAAAGTGCGTTTATGATATAGTCGTGCGTCCAGCGTGCGTTGTTCGTCGTGTGTCGTCAGACAACAAGTGCTAATTTTAATTTCTTCGCAAACTCCACTTGACCAAACTTGGCAGAGAACATTCTGACATAAATAACGCTTAAGTCTGTACAAGATACAGATCAGTCGTCAACTATGGCTGCATTAAGAATAGGAAATTAAATGAAATCTTCTGAAAAACCGCTTAACAAAGTTTCCCCAAATTTGACAGCAAACATTTGGGCTTGAGGGCCTTTCAATTGTTTTAAATGATGGCGGTCCACCATCATATATGGCCGTCGTTAAAAGAGAGAGAGAGAGAGAGAGAGAGAGAGAGAGAGAGGGAAAACAAACAACATTTACACGATATTTTCCTCCAATGAGCTATAAAGGATTAAATCAAATTTGACAGCAAGAATTCATGCAAAGTGGTCTTCCACCAAATATACACAAATGATTCAAATCCTCCATCAAATATGGCAGCCACTACAAAAAAGTAAAGTCTTTACATGACTTTTCTAAATTCGTGGAAGAGATTTTGGCCTCCGTCAAAAAAGGGAAACATTCAAACATCTTCCTAACAACCGCTGAACAGAATTTAATCCCATTTAACAGGGAGCATTCCACCATTAAAAACGTTTAATAATTCTACATCATTGACATCGTGAGCATCCAAATGTAGCCATTTCTATATTGAAATAACACTTTTAATTGTTCATACCCAGTTCATTCTACCAGCGCCATCCAGTCTTTTTAACATAATTTAACTAACATAATATAGCAATGTGATGGATATCGAGCCTTATTGATTCCAACTATTTTTATCCAATACTTCACACATTTTATCACAAAATAAAGAAAACGTGGATATCGACCTTATTCACTTCGAAACATAATTGAGGAGGTAGTTTGTGGTAACTTCAATATCTTTCTGCACGAGCGATTATAGACGATTTCATTTCAGGTGTATTATCGTATCTCCATATTTCTGCTCCATAAGTCAATATTGGTTTTTTGTGTGGAGTACAACAGTTTAAAAGAATCTGCCAGGGAAAGAGATCCTTATATACATCGTATTTCGTTGATTAAAATAATTGCCAGCATTGCTTGAGGTGACAGACTATTGTTTTCGCTATGGACCAGTTCAATTTGGGGATTAGAAACATAATCATATATAATTTTTTTAAAAACTATGCAGTTTCGAAAAGACTAAATCATCTCTTGATGCAATTCGAACGCCAAGAAAAGATGTAATTTTCAAAAACTGGTATGTGTTCTGTGTACAGCATTCCAGGTGTGATCTAGCGATTAGTTTATTAGTTTTTAAAGCCACTGTGTATACAATTCATGTGGACTATTTATTTTGCCTTTGATTGATTAGTAAAAAGACCAAAACAAGCTGTGATACTGGAGAGCCAAACAATTATAAAACACGGACAGGTGAACAGTACTTAATTTTCATGCAGTGTGAGTGTCAATGGCCGAATTGATTAGAGTTTTGGTATAGAACAAATTTCTCTAAACCTGGCAGGTGTGTGTTCAAACAAAAGAAATGCAGCTAACTTGTTTGCCATTGACAAGTGTGACCGTCTATACAAGGTGACGAAAGAATAGAATATGTAACTTCAAAGGTTGGAATTAAATTACCAGTTATTGACAAGATACATGAGATAAGATTCTTCAATTTGAGCTGATAATGCTGTAAAAAGTATCAGGTTATACTGTGCATTGTTCAGAGCAAAAAAGTATGCTAATGTAAAATATAAAGAATGTTTATATATGATGAGACTGCGTTTTAAATGTATGTTTTGTTTTGTTCTTGGTTGTTTTGTTTTAAATGCCTAGCTGCGTAATTAGTAACACCTTTGATTTAAGATTTTTTCTTTGCAATGTACAAATCGTTTCTGGTCTGTAAAGTTAGATGTAGGATAGGTTTCTGGTTATTTCAAATGTTAGGTAGCTATGGCATTCTGAAGCAACGTAAAAATATAAAGAAACTAAATTTTACACACTTTCAGCTTCACTACATCATTCCAAAATTATAAACTATGTAGAAACATAGATGTGGTTGCAATTCTCCGCCTTTTAAATTATTTTTTTCCAGTAGAGGTAGACTGTGTCAATCTCTCTCTCTCTCTCTCTCTCTCTCTCTCTCTCTCTCTCTCTCTCTCTCTCTCTCTCTGCAGATTTGTCCTTAAGAAGGTTATTTCACAATCATATCTTACTTAACACAGGTCAAAGTTAGTATTGCCGCTTAATGTCACCATTCGATGATCATCTATACACATGTGTCTTTTGGCATTGATTTAGTAGACTTTATTTAAGTCAAAAATAAATATGCGCTCATACAAAATATTGACCGCAAATTTACTTTCAATCGTTATAATTGTATATAAAGAACTCATGAATTCATACAAATCATACAGTTCTTAAGGGATGGAAATCTCAGATTTTAATTTTATTTTGGCTATGATAGTCCTATAAAAGTGATTATGACTTGTGTGATTTTTTTTCTTTTTTTTATTTGTGCTCACCTGTCACAGAGAAAAAGTGCGTTTATGATATAGTCGTGCGTCCAGCGTGCGTTGTTCGTCGTGTGTCGTCAGACAACAAGTGCTAATTTTAATTTCTTCGCAAACTCCACTTGACCAAACTTGGCAGAGAACATTCTGACATAAATAACGCTTAAGTCTGTACAAGATACAGATCAGTCGTCAACTATGGCTGCATTAAGAATAGGAAATTAAATGAAATCTTCTGAAAAACCGCTTAACAAAGTTTCCCCAAATTTGACAGCAAACATTTGGGCTTGAGGGCCTTTCAATTGTTTTAAATGATGGCGGTCCACCATCATATATGGCCGTCGTTAAAAGAGAGAGAGAGAGAGAGAGAGAGAGGGAAAACAAACAACATTTACACGATATTTTCCTCCAATGAGCTATAAAGGATTAAATCAAATTTGACAGCAAGAATTCATGCAAAGTGGTCTTCCACCAAATATACACAAATGATTCAAATCCTCCATCAAATATGGCAGCCACTACAAAAAAGTAAAGTCTTTACATGACTTTTCTAAATTCGTGGAAGAGATTTTGGCCTCCGTCAAAAAAGGGAAACATTCAAACATCTTCCTAACAACCGCTGAACAGAATTTAATCCCATTTAACAGGGAGCATTCCACCATTAAAAACGTTTAATAATTCTACATCATTGACATCGTGAGCATCCAAATGTAGCCATTTCTATATTGAAATAACACTTTTAATTGTTCATACCCAGTTCATTCTACCAGCGCCATCCAGTCTTTTTAACATAATTTAACTAACATAATATAGGAATGTGATGGAAATCGAGCCTTATTGATTCCAACTATTTTTATCCAATACTTCACACATTTTATCACAAAATAAAGAAAACGTGGATATCGACCTTATTCACTTCGAAACATAATTGAGGAGGTAGTTTGTGGTAACTTCAATATCTTTCTGCACGAGCGATTATAGACGATTTCATTTCAGGTGTATTATCGTATCTCCATATTTCTGCTCCATAAGTCAATATTGGTTTTTTTGTGAAGTACAACAGTTTAAAAGAATCTGCCAGGGAAAGAGATCCTTATATACATCGTATTTCGTTGATTAAAATAATTGCCAGCATTGCTTGAGGTGACAGACTATTGTTTTCGCTATGGACCAATTCAATTTGGGGATTAGAAACATAATCATATATAATTTTTTAAAAAACTATGCAGTTTCGAAAAGACTAAATCATCTCTTGATGCAATTCGAACGCCAAGAAAAGATGTAATTTTCAAAAACTGGTATGTGTTCTGTGTACAGCATTCCAGGTGTGATCTAGCGATTAGTTTATTAGTTTTTAAAGCCACTGTGTATACAATTCATGTGGACTATTTATTTTGCCTTTGATTGATTAGTAAAAAGACCAAAACAAGCTGTGATACTGGAGAGCCAAACAATTATAAAACACGGACAGGTGAACAGTACTTAATTTTCATGCAGTGTGAGTGTCAATGGCCGAATTGATTAGAGTTTTGGTATAGAACAAATTTCTCTAAACCTGGCAGGTGTGTGTTCAAACAAAAGAAATGCAGCTAACTTGTTTGCCATTGACAAGTGTGACCGCCTATACAAGGTGACGAAAGAATAGAATATGTAACTTCAAAGGTTGGAATTAAATTACCAGTTATTGACAAGATACATGAGATAAGATTCTTCAATTTGAGCTGATAATGCTGTAAAAAGTATCAGGTTATACTGTGCATTGTTCAGAGCAAAAAAGTATGCTAATGTAAAATATAAAGAATGTTTATATATGACGAGACTGCGTTTTAAATGTATGTTTTGTTTTGTTCTTGGTTGTTTTGTTTTAAATGCCTAGCTGCGTAATTAGTAACACCTTTGATTTAAGATTTTTTCTTTGCAATGTACAAATCGTTTCTGGTCTGTAAAGTTAGATGTAGGATAGGTTTCTGGTTATTTCAAATGTTAGGTAGCGATGGCATTCTGAAGCAACGTAAAAATATAAAGAAACTAAATTTTACACACTTTCAGCTTCACTACATCATTCCAAAATTATAAACTATGTAGAAACATAGATGTGGTTGCAATTCTCCGCCTTTTAAATTATTTTTTTCCAGTAGAGGTATGACTGTGTCAATCTCTCTCTCTCTCCCTCTCTCCCTCTCTCTCTCTCTCTCTCTCTGTGCAGATTTGTCCTTAAGAAGGTTATTTCACAATCATATCTTACTTAACACAGGTCAAAGTTAGTATTGCCGCTTAATGTCACCATTCGATGATCATCTATACACATGTGTCTTTTGGCATTGATTTAGTAGACTTTATTTAAGTCAAAAATAAATACGCGCTCATACAAAATATTGACCGCAAATTTACTTTCAATCGTTATAATTGTATATAAAGAACTCATGAATTCATACAAATCATACAGTTCTTAAGGGATGGAAATCTCAGATTTTAATTTTATTTTGGCTATGATAGTCCTATAAAAGTGATTATGACTTGTGTGATTTTTTTTCTTTTTTTTATTTGTGCTCACCTGTCACAGAGAAAAAGTGCGTTTATGATATAGTCGTGCGTCCAGCGTGCGTTGTTCGTCGTGTGTCGTCAGACAACAAGTGCTAATTTTAATTTCTTCGCAAACTCCACTTGACCAAACTTGGCAGAGAACATTCTGACATAAATAACGCTTAAGTCTGTACAAGATACAGATCAGTCGTCAACTATGGCTGCATTAAGAATAGGAAATTAAATGAAATCTTCTGAAAAACCGCTTAACAAAGTTTCCCCAAATTTGACAGCAAACATTTGGGCTTGAGGGCCTTTCAATTGTTTTAAATGATGGCGGTCCACCATCATATATGGCCGTCGTTAAAAGAGAGAGAGAGAGAGAGAGAGAGAGAGAGAGAGAGAGAGAGAGAGAGAGAGAGAGAGGGAAAACAAACAACATTTACACGATATTTTCCTCCAATGAGCTATAAAGGATTAAATCAAATTTGACAGCAAGAATTCATGCAAAGTGGTCTTCCACCAAATATACACAAATGATTCAAATCCTCCATCAAATATGGCAGCCACTACAAAAAAGTAAAGTCTTTACATGACTTTTCTAAATTCGTGGAAGAGATTTTGGCCTCCGTCAAAAAAGGGAAACATTCAAACATCTTCCTAACAACCGCTGAACAGAATTTAATCCCATTTAACAGGGAGCATTCCACCATTAAAAACGTTTAATAATTCTACATCATTGACATCGTGAGCATCCAAATGTAGCCATTTCTATATTGAAATAACACTTTTAATTGTTCATACCCAGTTCATTCTACCAGCGCCATCCAGTCTTTTTAACATAATTTAACTAACATAATATAGCAATGTGATGGATATCGAGCCTTATTGATTCCAACTATTTTTATCCAATACTTCACACATTTTATCACAAAATAAAGAAAACGTGGATATCGACCTTATTCACTTCGAAACATAATTGAGGAGGTAGTTTGTGGTAACTTCAATATCTTTCTGCACGAGCGATTATAGACGATTTCATTTCAGGTGTATTATCGTATCTCCATATTTCTGCTCCATAAGTCAATATTGGTTTTTTGTGTGGAGTACAACAGTTTAAAAGAATCTGCCAGGGAAAGAGATCCTTATATACATCGTATTTCGTTGATTAAAATAATTGCCAGCATTGCTTGAGGTGACAGACTATTGTTTTCGCTATGGACCAGTTCAATTTGGGGATTAGAAACATAATCATATATAATTTTTTTAAAAACTATGCAGTTTCGAAAAGACTAAATCATCTCTTGATGCAATTCGAACGCCAAGAAAAGATGTAATTTTCAAAAACTGGTATGTGTTCTGTGTACAGCATTCCAGGTGTGATCTAGCGATTAGTTTATTAGTTTTTAAAGCCACTGTGTATACAATTCATGTGGACTATTTATTTTGCCTTTGATTGATTAGTAAAAAGACCAAAACAAGCTGTGATACTGGAGAGCCAAACAATTATAAAACACGGACAGGTGAACAGTACTTAATTTTCATGCAGTGTGAGTGTCAATGGCCGAATTGATTAGAGTTTTGGTATAGAACAAATTTCTCTAAACCTGGCAGGTGTGTGTTCAAACAAAAGAAATGCAGCTAACTTGTTTGCCATTGACAAGTGTGACCGTCTATACAAGGTGACGAAAGAATAGAATATGTAACTTCAAAGGTTGGAATTAAATTACCAGTTATTGACAAGATACATGAGATAAGATTCTTCAATTTGAGCTGATAATGCTGTAAAAAGTATCAGGTTATACTGTGCATTGTTCAGAGCAAAAAAGTATGCTAATGTAAAATATAAAGAATGTTTATATATGATGAGACTGCGTTTTAAATGTATGTTTTGTTTTGTTCTTGGTTGTTTTGTTTTAAATGCCTAGCTGCGTAATTAGTAACACCTTTGATTTAAGATTTTTTCTTTGCAATGTACAAATCGTTTCTGGTCTGTAAAGTTAGATGTAGGATAGGTTTCTGGTTATTTCAAATGTTAGGTAGCGATGGCATTCTGAAGCAACGTAAAAATATAAAGAAACTAAATTTTACACACTTTCAGCTTCACTACATCATTCCAAAATTATAAACTATGTAGAAACATAGATGTGGTTGCAATTCTCCGCCTTTTAAATTATTTTTTTCCAGTAGAGGTAGACTGTGTCAATCTCTCTCTCTCTCTCTCTCTCTCTCTCTCTCTCTCTCTCTCTGTGCAGATTTGTCCTTAAGAAGGTTATTTCACAATCATATCTTACTTAACACAGGTCAAAGTTAGTATTGCCGCTTAATGTCACCATTCGATGATCATCTATACACATGTGTCTTTTGGCATTGATTTAGTAGACTTTATTTAAGTCAAAAATAAATATGCGCTCATACAAAATATTGACCGCAAATTTACTTTCAATCGTTATAATTGTATATAAAGAACTCATGAATTCATACAAATCATACAGTTCTTAAGGGATGGAAATCTCAGATTTTAATTTTATTTTGGCTATGATAGTCCTATAAAAGTGATTATGACTTGTGTGATTTTTTTTCTTTTTTTTATTTGTGCTCACCTGTCACAGAGAAAAAGTGCGTTTATGATATAGTCGTGCGTCCAGCGTGCGTTGTTCGTCGTGTGTCGTCAGACAACAAGTGCTAATTTTAATTTCTTCGCAAACTCCACTTGACCAAACTTGGCAGAGAACATTCTGACATAAATAACGCTTAAGTCTGTACAAGATACAGATCAGTCGTCAACTATGGCTGCATTAAGAATAGGAAATTAAATGAAATCTTCTGAAAAACCGCTTAACAAAGTTTCCCCAAATTTGACAGCAAACATTTGGGCTTGAGGGCCTTTCAATTGTTTTAAATGATGGCGGTCCACCATCATATATGGCCGTCGTTAAAAGAGAGAGAGAGAGAGAGAGAGAGAGGGAAAACAAACAACATTTACACGATATTTTCCTCCAATGAGCTATAAAGGATTAAATCAAATTTGACAGCAAGAATTCATGCAAAGTGGTCTTCCACCAAATATACACAAATGATTCAAATCCTCCATCAAATATGGCAGCCACTACAAAAAAGTAAAGTCTTTACATGACTTTTCTAAATTCGTGGAAGAGATTTTGGCCTCCGTCAAAAAAGGGAAACATTCAAACATCTTCCTAACAACCGCTGAACAGAATTTAATCCCATTTAACAGGGAGCATTCCACCATTAAAAACGTTTAATAATTCTACATCATTGACATCGTGAGCATCCAAATGTAGCCATTTCTATATTGAAATAACACTTTTAATTGTTCATACCCAGTTCATTCTACCAGCGCCATCCAGTCTTTTTAACATAATTTAACTAACATAATATAGGAATGTGATGGAAATCGAGCCTTATTGATTCCAACTATTTTTATCCAATACTTCACACATTTTATCACAAAATAAAGAAAACGTGGATATCGACCTTATTCACTTCGAAACATAATTGAGGAGGTAGTTTGTGGTAACTTCAATATCTTTCTGCACGAGCGATTATAGACGATTTCATTTCAGGTGTATTATCGTATCTCCATATTTCTGCTCCATAAGTCAATATTGGTTTTTTTGTGAAGTACAACAGTTTAAAAGAATCTGCCAGGGAAAGAGATCCTTATATACATCGTATTTCGTTGATTAAAATAATTGCCAGCATTGCTTGAGGTGACAGACTATTGTTTTCGCTATGGACCAATTCAATTTGGGGATTAGAAACATAATCATATATAATTTTTTAAAAAACTATGCAGTTTCGAAAAGACTAAATCATCTCTTGATGCAATTCGAACGCCAAGAAAAGATGTAATTTTCAAAAACTGGTATGTGTTCTGTGTACAGCATTCCAGGTGTGATCTAGCGATTAGTTTATTAGTTTTTAAAGCCACTGTGTATACAATTCATGTGGACTATTTATTTTGCCTTTGATTGATTAGTAAAAAGACCAAAACAAGCTGTGATACTGGAGAGCCAAACAATTATAAAACACGGACAGGTGAACAGTACTTAATTTTCATGCAGTGTGAGTGTCAATGGCCGAATTGATTAGAGTTTTGGTATAGAACAAATTTCTCTAAACCTGGCAGGTGTGTGTTCAAACAAAAGAAATGCAGCTAACTTGTTTGCCATTGACAAGTGTGACCGCCTATACAAGGTGACGAAAGAATAGAATATGTAACTTCAAAGGTTGGAATTAAATTACCAGTTATTGACAAGATACATGAGATAAGATTCTTCAATTTGAGCTGATAATGCTGTAAAAAGTATCAGGTTATACTGTGCATTGTTCAGAGCAAAAAAGTATGCTAATGTAAAATATAAAGAATGTTTATATATGATGAGACTGCGTTTTAAATGTATGTTTTGTTTTGTTCTTGGTTGTTTTGTTTTAAATGCCTAGCTGCGTAATTAGTAACACCTTTGATTTAAGATTTTTTCTTTGCAATGTACAAATTGTTTCTGGTCTGTAAAGTTAGATGTAGGATAGGTTTCTGGTTATTTCAAATGTTAGGTAGCGATGGCATTCTGAAGCAACGTAAAAATATAAAGAAACTAAATTTTACACACTTTCAGCTTCACTACATCATTCCAAAATTATAAACTATGTAGAAACATAGATGTGGTTGCAATTCTCCGCCTTTTAAATTATTTTTTTCCAGTAGAGGTAGACTGTGTCAATCTCTCTCTCTCTCTCTATCTCTGTGCAGATTTGTCCTTAAGAAGGTTATTTCACAATCATATCTTACTTAACACAGGTCAAAGTTAGTATTGCCGCTTAATGTCACCATTCGATGATCATCTATACACATGTGTCTTTTGGCATTGATTTAGTAGACTTTATTTAAGTCAAAAATAAATACGCGTTCATACAAAATATTGACCGCAAATTTACTTTCAATCGTTATAATTGTATATAAAGAACTCATGAATTAATACAAATCATACAGTTCTTAAGGGATGGAAATCTCAGATTTTAATTTTATTTTGGCTATGATAGTCCTATAAAAGTGATTATGACTTGTGTGATTTTTTTTCTTTTTTTTATTTGTGCTCACCTGTCACAGAGAAAAAGTGCGTTTATGATATAGTCGTGCGTCCAGCGTGCGTTGTTCGTCGTGTGTCGTCAGACAACAAGTGCTAATTTTAATTTCTTCGCAAAATCCACTTGACCAAACTTGGCAGAGAACATTCTGACATAAATAACGCTTAAGTCTGTACAAGATACAGATCAGTCGTCAACTATGGCTGCATTAAGAATAGGAAATTAAATGAAATCTTCTGAAAAACAGCTTAACAAAGTTTCCCCAAATTTGACAGCAAACATTTGGGCTTGAGGGCCTTTCAATTGTTTTAAATGATGGCGGTCCACCATCATATATGGCCGTCGTCAAAAAGAGAGAGAGAGAGAGAGAGAGAGAGAGAGAGAGAGAGAGAGAGAGAGAGGGAGGGAGGGAAAACAAACAACATTTACACGATATTTTCCTCCAATGAGCTATAAAGGATTAAATCAAATTTGACAGCAAGAATTCATGCAAAGTGGTCTTCCACCAAATATACACAAATGATTCAAATCCTCCATCAAATATGGCAGCCACTACAAAAAAGTAAAGTCTTTACATGACTTTTCTAAATTCGTGGAAGAGATTTTGGCCTCCGTCAAAAAAGGGAAACATTCAAACATCTTCCTAACAACCGCTGAACAGAATTTAATCCCATTTAACAGGGAGCATTCCACCATTAAAAACGTTTAATAACTCTACATCATTGACATCGTGAGCATCCAAATGTAGCCATTTCTATATTGAAATAACACGTTTAATTGATCATACCCAGTTCATTCTACCAGCGCCATCCAGTCTTTTTAACATAATATAACTAACATAATATAGCAATGTGATGGATATTGAGCCTTATTGATTCCAATTAATTTTATCCAATACTTCACACATTTTATCACAAAATAAAGAAAACGTGGATATCGACCTTATTCACTTCGAAACATAATTGAGGATGTAGTTTGTGGTAACTTCAATATCTTCTGCACGAGCGATTATAGACGATTTCATTTCAGGTGTATTATCGTATCTCCATATTTCTGCTCCATAAGTCAATATTGGTTTTTTGTGTGGAGTACAACAGTTTAAAAGAATCTGCCAGGGAAAGAGATCCTTATATACATCGTATTTCGTTGATTAAAATAATTGCCTGCATTGCTTGAGGCGACAGACACTTGTTTTCGCTATGATCCAGTTCAATTTGGAGATTAGAAACATAATCATATATAATTTTAAAAATATGCAGTTTCGAAAAGACTTCCGCAATAAAACCATCTTTCACCCTGTCGCAGAAAGCCTCAATTTAAGAAAAGACAACATACAAAAAACAAAAACAAACAACATCGTTATTTTAGATTTGTCAAGATTGATGCACATGCCTTATTTATCAAAACATTCTACTCAAACAGTAAATTGTGACTGCTGCAAATCTCTGACCGCGTCTGCGCTTTTTGCTAAAACAGTCAGCATTAAGTAAAGCATATATTTCTGAGATATTTTTCGTGAAAACATATTATGGCTATATTTTATTCATAATTCGAATTTCAAACCATTAATAAATCGGCTAAATATTATTGGACTCAGGTGTACTCTGCCTCGTTCCTATCTCAAGTTAAAAGAAACAACATGTATTATGATGACCTATTCGCACACATGAAGAAAGACTTGTATGATTGCTGCAATAATTCGTATTAAATAATAATATTATTATTAGTACTATTATTATTATTATTATTATTATTATTATTTAACGAATTTTTCTGAAGATGAATATTATTTGTTTAATTGATTGTTATTGGCTGATTGTCTTTAGATCGTCGCTACTTATTCGTTTAATTAGCTTAACATCTGACTGTTTATTACATTTCAGTTCTCTCAATGGGTATAACAACCGTTGATTTCCTGAATTGAGTCAGTCACAACTCTGAAAAAGAACAGGACGAAAATTATATAACATGAAAAGCAAGATAAGCAGCAATACAAATACCCAAAATTTAGAATATTGGGTTAGGGCTAATAAAAATGCAGGAGGTTTTACTGCATTTGAACTTTTGTAGATGATGTGACATGCAATGCAAATTATCCCTTCAATATATTTTTCTGCAATATCATCTACAATATCAATCAAAATGAAGTAATGGTCCAAGAGTTTCTACCATTTATTTACAAATTTATTTATTTACTCATTCATTTCTTTCTTTATTTATTGTAATATGTTGACTCTATTAACACAGAGATATCTTTAAACTGCACATATTTGCAAGAAACGACTTCTTACAATGTTGTGTTCAGGATTGGTGATACAATGAAGTCTTAGTTTACAATTAAGTTTTATTCTATGCATGACAGTTATTACCAACATGAACATGTCGTTGAAGATTTTGTATTATTTCGTGTCGACCAACTAATTTTCCTTTGTCAGAAAGGAGTTTGCAGTCTATCTTATGGTTGGTTTTTTATTTGTTTTCCGGCAGTCGTCGTTTTTGTGGTCACCCTCATCACACGTGTCGTGGCCACACCAAGTAGCAAACAATATGCTTTTAACGCACAACAAGCGAAAGAACAAAACAATGCAGTGTAGACAGTGATAATGAAACTTAAGTCTTTGTGTGGGTCGGTATAAACAAATACAAGAATATTACTCGTAGTTGTCTTGAACGAAGACGGGAATAACTTGGTTTCTATCTAATCACAATAATGAAAATGCTTCCCATCCAAATGAAGCTTGAAAATAGATTGTTTCTGCATCCGTATTCAATACGTAACTTGTGCGTTAATTGCACTGCCGCCTCAGTTTGTTAAGATTGGTCCAAACTATAAGTAGAAAGTTTTTATGGATATAACTTTCTGTGAGACGAATACAGGTATGATATTGTGTGCGGTGTGCACGCACAAACGTTTGTTAGAACGTACGGGATGTGTTTGAGCCCGGGGATTCAAAGCCGTTTTTGAGAACTCCGGCAAAACATTTTCCCACAGCAAACTGTATATGATCATATAACATACATTAAAAAAAAACATGGTTTTTAAAGTGTTGGTATAAAGTAATTTGACATACCAATACTGTTGGTATATCAAATTGTGATTCGCCCATGCCGTATGAATACGCATATAATTATGGTTTCAACAGTAGACTATTGCTTCTATACTTTCTAGATCAGTGATGAATTTCCACTTATTAATCATTAATAAAATAAGGCAATAAAAAAATAAATATGAACAATCCATGTTTTTTAAATGAATTAAACATGTTATACTATTTCATCCAAATTCACTCTGCTCTCTCTCTCTCTCTCTCTCTCTCTCTCTCTCTCTCTCTCTCTCTCTCTCTCTGCTGGCTGAATATTTAGGGAAACCCTAAGCGGCCTATTTATGTTGCACAGTTGTGGGATGTGGTGGCTTTTATACACATCAGCAATATATTTAGACATTTCCTCTGTCCATAACAACAAACAGCATCCAAATATCTCAACCCATTGGCCACAATACGGTTTTAAAAATACCTACTAATTGCGTATAAGACATGAGTTGGTGTTTGTACTCAAAATCAATTTTGTTTTCAAATTCACACTCTTTATGCATTTTGTTTGCAATATTTTGCATTAGACTACCAGAGAGAAGTCTCTTGGAATTAATTGTAGCCATGTTGCAAGTATCTGGAGCTATTATTGATGTAATGGTATTCAATTGATCCTCCCTAGTATTATTTTATAGCTAATTTCTTTCTTGAAAAAAAGAAAGAAAAAATGTCATTGGAGCAATAATATGATATTATCATATTTTATAAGAGTCAGTGACAGGTTATATCGTGTCTGCATCTTTACTAATAAATTTTGAATGTACTTGCATATAATTAGTAGTATTTAGTAGATTTAGTATTACAGTAGTGTTCAGTTTTTGATAGGTTTTTGCTTTACATCTTGTGGACCGGCAGTGTCAATAAACAAGTCCATCATTTACCGACATAAGATGTCATAATTGTTATTATTATTATTTGATCTTTCAGTGAATTGGAGTGAATCAAGAAATAGAGGAAGACAATGGATCCACAAAAGAGATAAAGATTAAGCAGTGATGGTTCGACTTCAGAAAAAAAGAAGAGAAAGATATGCATCATTCACTTTGCACGGTCAAACTGTGAATCATTCACGATTTTTATCCCAGACAAAAGATCAAGATAACAGGCTGAGGAAGTTAAAGATATATGTAAACAAAGGCTGACTCAACCTGTAGGTCCTGGGCAAATGATGGAGGATACTTGTGAAAAAGTACCTGATGAATACACAGAGGAACACTGATACCACCTCCTTGACTGCTACTAGAGGTTTAGAACGAACCTGTTGACGTCATCACCTGTCTTGTCAGAACTTACAAGTTGTGCGCCTCAAACTTCATGCTGATCTTCTAATGAATCAGAAAAGATTCTTTTCAAACCTGACAACATCTTTTGCAACAAAGAAGAATGACAGAAAATGAAACAGAAAGGAGTATAGACAACAGAAGGAACTTCGAAGTTTGAATATGATGGATGAAAATCAGTCTTTGAAATAGCTGAGAGAATAGGGGATGAGAAATTTCTCACCAGAATAAAAGGTTATGACTTGTTTGCTTGAGAGGCACAGTTCCACAGTCGATGTCATAACAACTATGTTCAAGATTAAGTCAACTGGAGGAGTGAAGATGAGAAAGAAAAGTTCAAGCAGAGCCGCAATAGGGGCAATGCCACCACATCCCACAACTGACTCGTTGTGAACCCTAAATAGACCGTTTGGGGTTCTCTTAAATATTCAACCTGCAGAGCAAGTGCATCCCAAAATTTGCAATATTAACATCTTTTTTTTCTTTGGCATACCCTAACACATAAAAATAAATGCCAAAGAGATAGAGTCATGGGGGTGATGCTCGGTAGGCCTACATAGCCCACGGACTATGTATTCAAGTTCCCGGTTGGTGATAATGACGCACTATGATTTGGACGGATTTAAATTAACAGCCAGATTTTTGATAAATCCGATTTTTTAAAAAAAATCAGCGTTTAATACGCTCTGAATGAAAAGTGGATCTGGCGATATGCATTGTAAAGAGGAATCGTCTGCAAATTATCTAATCAGTGATTTTAAACTTTCGGCTATGCCAATAATGTATACAAGAAAAAGGAAGGGCATAATACTGATCCCTGAGGTACACTTGCAGTGAGTCGTCCAATGTTTGTGAATTCATTTCCTACCATAACTCTCTGAGTCTTGTTAGCTAAATAATCATCAATCCGTGCCAATAGATTTCCATTAATTTCATAACTTTTAAATGTATGTATTAATCTCCTATGCTACACTCTATTAAAGGCTTTGGACACCTCTGGCTTATACAATTATTAGTCCAACTGAAGAATCTTATCACATTTATACAAAAATTGTTATTCGATTCCAATCTTTAAAGTTACAAATTCTAATATTTCAGCACCCTTTACCTGCAGTCAAAGTAGTCAGTGACAAACAAGTTAGTTGTTCTATATTTGTTCTATACCAAGACTATAATCACATCACTACATGAAAATTAAGTACTTTTCACCTATCCGAAGTTTATTCTTCCTTGATCTTCACTCACAAATTTTGTTTCTTTTTACGAGTCAATGAAAAAAAACAACCCACAACAACAAGAAAAATATTCCACATTATGTTTATACTCAGTGGCTTTCAAACACGCTAGATCACGTCTGGAATGCCATACACGCTTTTATAATTGCATTTTTTCTTGTTGTTTCAGTTGTATCAAGAGATGGTACTAAGAGCTTAAAAATATGTCAAAGCATAAATTCGCTCAAGTATAAACAATAATATAAATGACTTTGAATTCAGAGACATTAATGCGCACTGGGAGGTTGTAGGATTTCGTTTAATTTGATCTGTATGGGATGGGAGTAGGCCTAATTTACGAACGAAAACATAGTTCAGTAAGGTTGTGGTACCGATATTAACCTCAGTTATTAACCTCTGTAAGTGCTCGAAACGATGTCTGCCGGAAATCAAGTTATCTATTTTAGACCGACGCTCGAGACCACTAAGCCACAGGCATTAATGTTGTACAGGAAAGGAATTTTGCACTCCTGTTGTGGTCACAGGTTCTGCACACAGTGTGTGCATGTTATATTTGTTCTGTCAAGAAAGATATATTTGAGTTATATATATATATATATATATATATATATATATATATATATATATATATATATATTTATATATATATATATATGTGTGTGTGTGTGTGTGTGTGTGTGTGTGTGTGTGTGTGTGTGACGCATCCTTCATTTTTTGGGGAATAGTGGAAAATGCAAAAGCGTTTATAAGGCGATCTGATCTACATAGAAAACATAATGCTTTGCCTTCAAAACTTGTGTTCCATCTCTTACGAATAGAAAGATATTTTATTTAGTTCACTCTACTTGTAGATGGTGGGCTCAGCGTTCAGAATACCAAACCCAAAGTCTGGGAATTTAATGACAGGTACCTACGTTACCTACCCTTCATGATGGGAGCACCTGATCAACCAACTGTTTTCCACTTACCTTCGATGGTTTGATTCACACGGAGTAAACCTTCAAAACTGTAAGCATAGACTTTCACACCTGCCATGCATATCTCTCTTTCCTAGAAATCACTATTGCAACTTAAAATATCTTAATAAAATCTGTTCAGTGTTTGTCTCTTTATAAACAGAAATATATTAATTGAACCCTTTTTGTCCACTAGCCAATACTCTTGGATCCCCATATGTGCTTAGTAGTCACATGTGTTTACAGTCATGTATACTGAATGACTCTGCTTTTAGTGGCAAACTATTCAAACAGTGTTCTAATGTAAAGAAACTATTCTAAGTAGGAACTGAAAGGGATTTGCTTTTGAGTAGTAGTAGTAATAGTAGTAGTGTTTCTCGGCACATCAGCACAAATGTGGTTATTTAGTGCCAACTAAAGGTAAAGTTCGAAAAATGTAAAAACCAATTGCACAAAAAATTTAGGAAGATAAATACTTTCGAACAAATGTAAACATTCACTACAGCAAAATAAACTATAGACCGTAAAGATGTTAAAATTCTGTAAAATGTATATAAATCAACAGATAAAGATAACACATGTACTATCCTTATAACGTGATTAACATTTGTTGCATAAACCGCATTTTCTTCAAAAGTCCAAGATTTTCTCAAGTGGGACTCATTCATACAGTTTATTCAAGCAGTCCACGTAAGTATACTTCTTTCTCACAAGGTGGAAATCGATACATTTCAGTCGAGCTTCACTTTTCAGCACAATATCACCTCATCTCTCCGATTTGTTCTATACGAGGGATGCCACTCTCCAATAGGGAGTTTTTAAGTTTATTTGTGAAGTTTTAATTCTACATATTTTGCCAAGCATGAAGAACATGTTGATTGATTTATACAATATTTGAAGTCAGTATATGGAATCTTCCATTCGGAAACGGGTTACTGCAGGGTAGCTTTGACTGCTTTATCTACCCTTTCAGTTCTCTTTATACCAATGTGACTAGGCAGCCAGCAGTACAGACTACTTTTTCCAGATTGTATGAGAACATCATTTTTCTGTAATATCTGGAATATTAACGGGTTGTCAGAATTAAGATTCTGCAAGGCTTTCAATGTGAAAAGGGAATCCGAAAAGATGACGAAATTTGTTATTAGAGATGTTTCAACGTAGTTCAGATCTTTGAGTATGGCTGTAATGTGTGCAGTAACAATTGAGGCTTTATCCGGTAACCGGCTCGAGATGGTGCCATGAAGAGCTGCAATGGCAGCTCCAACTCTGTCTCCATCTTTCGAACTGTCTATATACAGGAATGTATGGCTACGATAGAAGGCTTTGATTTAATTTAATTTACCCTGGAAAAGAAGAGAATTTGTTGAGGACGTTTTGAATTTGCAAAGGTCAATTATTATTTTGGGAGGTTTGAAATCCACGGTGGTGATTTGGAAATTCAGAATTTTGAGGTACTTCCAGCATTGATTTTTTGCTGTTGCTAATTGGGGATGGATTCGTATGCCAAAAGATGGTATGAGGTTTGATTTCTTAGCGTACAAGGTTTAGTATTTAGGCCTAAAGACTACATCCTATCCGGGGTTAGACATATTAGAAGATAGTTTGATAGCGTACTTAACAGCCAAATTTTGTTAGTATGAGATAAAGTGATGGCTCATCTGCCTCGATATAGAGGCTGTCTGAACGGGAAGTTCTAAATGCATCCACACAAAATCTATGTCCCTGATTGTGTATCTGAGCAAGCATCTGTCTGTAAGATTTAAAAGCTGATTCATACACAGTTGAGCCATATTCAAGTTTAGATCCTACTAATGACTTGCATAACCGGAGCAAGATCTTCCCGTCTGTTCCCCAATCTGTGTTTGCCACGACTTGTATAAAATCCTGGACTGTTTGACATTTGTCCCTGAGGTATCTTATATGTGCAAGAAATGTTTGTTTACAGTAGAAGGTGAGCCCTAAAATGTGGTGTCCTCCACAAGAGGAATAAGACAACAACTGAGATAAAGCTTTGGATAATCATGAATACGATGTGATCTGAAGAAGTGCATGCAGTTAGTTTTAGATTTCGAACATTTGAACCCGTTTTCTTCTGCCCGTTTATGAGTTCTATGAGTTCTATTCAAGCATTTTATCTGTAGTTGACGTTCAATAGTATGCATACCCTTTGATTTATAGCAGATAAGTCATCAACATAGAATGAGCAGTCAGTCCTTTGATTAAAGCATATCACTGTGCTGTTAACTTTGATGTGAAAGAGTGTGACTGACAATATGCTGCCCCGAGGTACATCCATCTCCTTAAAAATAGCTTTCAGAAAGGGTGCTGCGTACATTAACTTTAAAATTTCTATCTTTCAAAAAACTGGAGATAAAGTTAGGTAGGTGGCACTTAGACCTAGGTTGAATAGGTCATTCATTATGCCGTATTTCTATGTGGTGTCATAAGCTTTCTCCTATTCGAAAAAGTCGGCAACTATATATTCTTGGTTTTGCAAATACAGATTGTTAATGATATGGGACGAAAGTTTGAAGGGTCGGTATTGTCCTTTCCAGGTTTGGGTACTGGTATCACCGTTGCTTTTCGCCAAGACTGCAGGAAGTCGCCAGTTTCCTATATTTTATTGAAAATGTTTAGGAGTGTATTTAGAGCGGTGCCAGGTAAGTGTTTCAAAAGTTGAAAGTGGATATCATCTAGTCCTACTGAAGTGTCATGGGCTCAATCAAGGGAGTCTTGCTACTATCTGAGAGTGAAGAGTTTACTGTTAGCAGATTTGAAATTTAGCTGTAACTTTCCTTAAAAGTTTTTAACACGGTGGAAGTTTTCAGCATAATTTTCTTGTGAGAAGTTTTTTGAGAATGTCTCGGCCAATGTATTTGAAATTTCTGGCATGGTTGCGACCATTTAATCTGATTTCTTTAAATGTCTGATACAACTGTTTTTATTGTTGCCAATGATTTTTCGCATTATATTAAATACTGATTTAATAGAAGAGCGAGAGTTTAACCTCGAAACATAGGATCTCCATGCTTTCTTCTTGCTCGCTTTTGAACGTAGTATGTATCCCTCTCCCCACGATGACAGTTAATGTCATTCAACGACACTGGTACCTGACAGTAGGAAAGGAAAGATCTTGATGTGTGAATGAAACGAAACTTTTCTCGGGTGTGTGATATACAAATTCCTGAATTTTTCAGACCAAAAGGCAACATTTTGTATCTAGAAGGGAAGTCATCACGTGACAGATTTTTCTAAGTTTGGTTCTGTGACGTTAAACATATTTGCAAGGTCACTTGTTGATACTTGTATAAAAGTGTTAGTGGTCACTTGTATGTAGGATATATTGGAAACCGATTGAGATGACAGCTCATGTTTTCTCACATTACTGCGTTTTTATGATCATTTATGTTTAAGAATAGAAAAAAGATGGAGAATATCTCCATCTTTCATCACGTGACTACTGTCGTTCATCGCATAAAATTATACTGCGATCATATCTCATATAGGACACATACTGGCAAAGCTTCCACGTTTTGCACCATCACCTGAGCATTATTTCGCAATAATAAGTGTAAAATATTAATTGCAACATAATTACATCCTACAAACTGCAGCGGGTGAAGTTAGTGTCCTACAAACAAGGCGTTTTCCTTGATTGACCTAGCAACATATACAGATTTTATACAGATTCTGAAGTTCAGTTCTGAGTGGAAAAGCCGTTGAAATCGTTGTTATTGCTAAAATTCACCTTCATATTCTTATTCATAAAAGGAAAAGAAATTATGGATCGAAGTTGAATCGAATCGTTATTATTTTTGCCTGTCTTGTTTAATCTTAGGCATGAGAGAGGACTTTATTTTTTGAACTGTTTGCATTGTATCATTGTGCAAGCTATCGTCGGTACACAATTAAGATGCTGTATACTGCCGTTATCTCTCATATGTGTTTAAACTTGTATGTATTTAACGTCATTTGAAGTCAATGCTGAATTTTGACAGAACTTCTTGTGTTCTATTTTAACGTGAGAAATATTTTAATGGGTGTTTTGCCATTTTAAAGTTGCATAAGTATTCGTAATACCACATTTTGACTTTCACGCTCGTTTTCGTTCTTAAATATGAGAAAAATAATCCTTTATTATCCATTCGTGTTGGATAGAAAAATCCCACCCTCGGGATCAGAATTTCAAAATACTGAACCGAGACTGGAATGTTCCCATTCTGCACTGAAACATCTGAAGTATTCTATTCATCTTTAGATGTGATACTAGTGTCAAGTGAAATTGTACTAATTAAAGTGAAACCTTTCTGCAAAGGACACACAAGATACCAAATTTAAATTTGTCTTCTATGGATAAGTGTAGGTAATAAAAGATATAATCAACCAATGCATAGATAATGACAAATAAAATGCAAAAATGCTTAGAACACAATTAATGCAAAGAAAGAGAATGTCCAGTGACCTGGAATATTAGGCCATTCAGAGCTTAAAAGGGTATTAAAATCCTTTAAAGGCATCTACATACTCTTGTTCTTCGAAACTAATGCAGGACTAAGGGTAGTGGCAAGGGTCAGTTGAGTAAAATGTTATCTCTTTGCTCGAGTATATCACCCAGTGTTGCTCTGACATGAGACACGCAATAAATAACTTAAAACTTTGTCCTTCGGCCTCGCTCACGCTTAGTCTCACCTAAAAAATCATACATGTCTTTTCGAGAATCGCCTTTCTGCATTCTATCATTAGCCTTTTATTAACGCACACCAGCTTGGTGGAAATATGGCGGGCACGAGTTAATCAGAAACGTAGTATGGTACTAATTTACATATAAATTGAAGTCTATGTATAGGTAGCTGTTACAAGGTCTAGTGTCTCTGTCGTGACATTCGGGCTGGGGCAAGTTAGGGGGTCCACCTTAACTTCCGATGTGAACACAACCTCTTTGGTTGTAAGAAGTTGAAAAGTTATGAGCTAAAAACCCGCCTCCAAAGATGATTGGGTGCAGGTGAAAAGGAAATTCCGATATGTTCCTTATCTGCTGAGGAACTAAAATATTTAGCAGGGCTAGTACCCGGTAGGTGACTGGGCTTTTGCAAAAATGTTAAATATTTTTTGTTTTTTCACAACGCTCGCATATGGCCACAGCCGGCTTGTTTCGCTTGTCTTCACCTGAACAATCATACTAGTGTTTTCGAGAATGGCCTTTCTATATACTACTGTATTTTGGTATGATAAATGTTAAAAAATTGAAGAAGTCTTATTGTATAATAAGGGATTTGAAATCAATCTTGGAATCATTTGTGAACGTGCATCAGTTAAAACAGAAGTCTTCCGAATGGTATTCATTATTGTGTACGACAATGAGTGGTTCAGAGTTGGCTACTGTTCTTGGAATTGGCCCTTTTGCAACAGCCGAGGATATAGCTAAAAGAAAACTTAGCATTCAACCATTGTATGCAACTCTGCCTTGTCTTTGGAGAACATTATGTCAGTCAGTAATTAAAAGATACATTGAGATCAACACAAACGAAAAAGTGATGGGTAGCGATATCTGCATTCAAACTATAGATGGCTTTAGATACAGTCCAGATGGCTCCATTGTTGACCACAATAAAATTTTGCTGTTAGAATTTAAGTGTCCATTTGTCAGAGACGTCACCATGTTGTCAGAATATTATTTGCCACAAGTATTATCAGGCTTAGAAGTTTCAGTTGTTGCTTCATACGGTCTGCTTGTCGATACAATGTTCTTTGGATCAATTGGAATTTTACCAAGAATACGACAACAATTTCATAATAGAGATTACGACTGTTACACTAAGGATCCAATCGCAATAGGTATCATAGTAATGTTTGGCCACTACGAAGACTTCATTGATCTTGGGGAATCTACTGAAGTAGAATCGTCCTCATTTCTAAAGAAAGTCTTACACAGAGAACATGATTACATTATTGCAGACATTCAAGACCAGCCTGACTGCATTTCTGACGCGATTGATGATATCACTAAGTGTCCAGACAAGAAGCTGGTTGCAGTATTACGATGGAAAATATTAAAAATTACCTAAAACTATATTTCCCGAGAACCTGGCTATGGCAAAACAACCAAGAGCGCCATAACAAAACTGCGACAGATTGTACGCGAATTAGAAACAAAAAAAATAGCATATATATTGTTTGACTTTGATTCAAGACGAATAATGGCTGAATATGAGATTGCAGATGATGCCACAGTAAAATTCCAAAAGGCTGTAACGTAGAAGATGTCCAAATAATGATTTCAGAAATCAAAACATTAAATGGCGCTTACAAATTTGTCAAGATGATTTAACAAACATCCAAAGAAAATCCAGAATATTTTGACTTTTACGCAAACATCACCATAGAATTAGATAAATCCAGACGTATGCTAGGAGGAGAATACAACAAACTTGGCAGTAAAAAATTTTTGTACGATTTTGTCAACAAGTTATGATGGCAGTTTGGTTTGAAGACAGCCGTTCACTTTTATGTAAGCGATATAATGTATGGAGAAACTATTATTGCCGCATACCTAGAAGCTCCTTGCGCTTGTTTTTCACCTCTCCACCTGAACTCAATTTGTATGATCTGAGGCGTGAGATGACGGTCAACTTTGTATGTGGATTTGTAAGAGATGCTCTTGACATCACTTGGAAACTAGCAAAACAAACCAAAGAGCACTTTTATGGTTATGCTAAAATAGCAATCGAGTTAAAGCGAGCTCTAATATGTTTTGGATTTTTGGATGTAGAATACGATAAACTTGGTGGTTAGGCGCTGTTTACCTCCATCAGTCTTTAAAGCGGCATTTTGTTGTCTCCTTTTTGTATCAGTCAGACTGATGATATGACACAGTAATCATTGATTGTCGTCTTCTTTTTGTTGATACGGCTTGCTTGGTATTATCGCCATTGTCTTATTTGTTTGTTTATGATATTTGTTTGAGTATACCTTTTCGTATTTAGAAATCAATATTGGACTAAAATCTGCTATGATATTATCTATCGCGCATAGTTCGTTAACGAGATCATCAATACAATACGTAGTCCCGCGTAAACAAGCTTTTTGATCTGATTAAGAATTTTCATGCAGGTCATATAAGCGCATGACTATTTTGTTTTGAAGTTTTGTCTCTAGTTTTTTTAAACAGGCTTGAGTAGCAATTCCAACACCAGAAATAATTAACATCAACGGGTTTAAGAAGACGATTGTGGCTTGAGTAGCAATTCCAACACCAGAAATAATTAACATCAACGGGTTTAAGAAGACGATTGTAGAAGCGACTCCAGCAGCGGTCAGCACAAATGGAACTGCGGATGTTACATACAAAATGTGACCATAATGTCTGTAAGATCTTTTGAAACAATAAGCTCGCTTGTGATAATATTCGTAAAATGCGACCAATTTTTCACCGTCTTTTGGTGTCAGATCTTCACTAATATGATTAAAATCGATAATTTCAAGCATTATATACAATAGGAATTAGATATCTAAAACGTGTCTACGCACATTATCGTAAAATGGGGTGGCATTTTTAGTGACAAGTTCATAATTGTCATGCGTGAGAGATTTGTCGTTTTGCTTAAATAACTCGACAACCTCATCGCTAGCTTCAAGTGGCCTGCGAAAACGTCCTTGCGGTATTGTTGTTTTCAATCCAAGTTTCATGACAATTTCTAGCTTTTGTACTGCAGACATTGAATTAACATAATTTATAGCGGGAGAAAGAACATCATAGTCATTGTTAGGAGCGTCATGATGATACAAAATGATGCGAAAATAGGCTTCAGCAGCCACTGGATCTGATGAATCTTTTAGTGGTAATTTATCGTATCTTAGTTTGTAGCTAGTTGTGGCATGTTCTCGCAAAAAATCATCATGGTCTGTCATATCAAGAGTTCTTTTAGCAAGAGAGAATTTTATTTTATCACTGGCTTCTAGTGGGTTGGAAAGTAACGGCTGGTAGCAATATTTGTAAGATTATGCTCATGCGTAACAAAAATGTTTTTTTCTGATCAGGTGTCATTGTTTGAACATGATGAAGAGCGCTAGCAAGAACGTAAATGCGTCATAAGTAACACATGCTCGGTATACCATGATGTTATAGTATGATTCTGCGGTCTTTGTAACCAATTCAATCCTTTCAACGATTTTGGCAGCACTTTCTTATGGTTTCTCAGCTCACTTCCAGAATCGTTTCTACGTCACCATAATCGAAACCAAGCTCTTTGTGAACATACCGCTTGTTGATTGTTTTTGAAGTCTTTCTTGTTTTTAACGTTTTTTATTTCAAGACTTGATCGTACATGCATGCATATTCCTCATCGTGATCTTTTCTTTCTTTTTCGTTCAATTTTCTGCGTTTTATTTTTTGGGTTAGAATCACTGGTTGTAAGTTATCCCCACTCAACTCGTTATTATGTTTTTAAAGAGCACTCCTATGTTTCTAGCAGCGCTGGCCGATTCCTTGTCATTGCAGAACTTTTTTTACCTTGTCATATTTGTCTATCTCGCCCCGCAACTGTGGTACTCTCATTTGAGTTACCTGAAAAAGATTGAGCATGTGATCATCTATTTTTATGCATTCTGTATCCGCCAAAAACTTTTAATACAGTTGTTTGTTTTTTATATTTTTTTTACCAATTATGTCATAAAACATCTTAACTCTCGCATCATCAAAAACAACATCATCATGCTTTTCTTCAAACAACAGCGTGTTAAATTCGCGCGCTCTTCTCACAAAATCACACATCGTATATACTAAGTTGTCAATGAAATAACTATACAATATCATCCAACGTAACAATCTGAAAGTAATTTAGACCGGGATTTACTGGCATAGCAGAAATACAATATAATCCGTAAGGACTGTATTTTTTCGTGCCAGGGTTTAAAATATAAAAACTAATCAAGAGCGCTCCAATTCATGCAGTACTCGTAAAAAGTGAAGTTCAACTGGCACCGTCATTGGAAGCTTCTAAACGACAGTTATTAATATATTCATTGCCATGAATTCTTCCTTTGAGTTGAAATCGCTAAATAGTGACCGCCTCAGGACAATCTAATTGAATCCAAAAATTAGTGTAAACACAAGCCGTACCCCATTCATTGCCTGGTGATACAGCTGGTACATGGTTAAATACATGCAAACGCAAAGTATGCTTTATATGTGTCTGAATATTTTGATAAGGCAGAAGCTACAACTCCGTTGCGATTATTAGAATTAGACTACAACGATGGAATTTGTCCTATGGTATTTTAGATCCGCTTGGAATCTACATATAATTTTATGGTCGCATCTGTATTATCTGTAGGAACACCAGATTTTTTATTTTGTGCAAAAGTTACATTAATTCCAGGGCCAGTAACTCAAAACATTGACGCATTAACGTGCTAACCAAAATGTCATCACTTGGACCAAATTTTATATCTGCATCTGCTTTTGTAGCTGCATATGCATCAACAAGTGGCTCTGCTCAATTTGTAACATTTTTAGAATTCGTGTTAATATCTTCAGTCATAGTTTCACCACTTAGCGGCAAAACATCTGGCACTGACACTAACATTTCATTGTCAAGAATTACCGATGTTAAGTTTTGTCCTACAGAAAGTAAGCATCCTCGAGAAAAAATTGTATTTGTCCTTGTTAACAATACCTTAGCATTTCCATACTTATCTGCATACTGTTGATCGGTCCGACTGCGCTATCTTCTATTACGACCACATTTTGAATCGTTTGCAAAGATATATTTAGCGGTCTAGACGTAGTATCGCCAGTTTTGAGCAAGCGCTTGTTAAGGTTCACATTAGAAATAATTGCTATTGTGCTCAATTCAGCACTGCCAATAACTGTACCAAAAGCTGAATAATGACTCATTATATATACTCTGCTGTATAAAAATGTGCATCATCAGCTTTGGCTCAGAAGATATCAAAATGTCTCGACATCACTTTTTGTTTCCGGATTGTCATTACACGATCTGCTTAACAATCGACTTAAGTATGACCGAGTAGTCATTTACATGCTAAATCCAAGTCTAGATAAATACAGGACACTTAGAGACTTTGACGAGTCTGTTAGCAGTTCTGCTGTTGCTGATTAAAACACGACTGATAGCAACAAAACGTTTACGATATTAGATCCAGAAGAGATAACACCCGTAAAAGAGTTCGATGGCGACAAAGACTATGTCATTGTATTTGATGACATTAAAATTGACCGCGACAACATGAATAAAACCAAAGAATACTTTTAACTGTCACGAAACAGACGCTGTAATTATATATATATATATATATATATATATATATATATATATATATATATATATATATACACATAGATTATATTGCGCGCGATCATTGTTGTGGCATAGACGCTGCTAAATTTAAGCAATGTTACCACGAGGTCACTGGCGGCGGCAAACATGATTTTGTGACTTTTCACAGAGATGCAGAACATGTATCGTTGCGGCTTTAAAGAATGTTATGTACCAGATTAATGTATGGCAACAATGGTCAGATCTTATAATTGTATGCAAATACATTGAATAAAATGCCGTTTGTACGAGTAGAAGCGCCAAAAGACAAAGCTCAAATTATGCGAAAGTATGTCGAGCATTAGCAACAATTACGTAGCCGCATACTCGCGGAGAAAATAGGCGAACATAAATCTCAGTGCGATGTAGCACAACAATTATTTCGACCAGTGACAACAGCAATAACTGAAACTGCATGATCAAAAATTTACCGATGTAGTTTTAGCAAAATTATTGCAAGCGCTAAACATCAAACAGACAAAAACAAGAACAAATTTGAGAACAGCAGCTTCAGGAGCTACAAAAACCAACAGCACACACATCAGACGTTTATTCACCAACAGAATCATCTGAACCAAAGGAAATGTTTGCGGAAACGGCATCTGAACCAATAAAAAAAGAAACAAGTGATAAACGTTTTGCTAATGGGTGAAAGATGTCACTACAGAAGGATACAAAGAACTTATTGGAAATACTGCTATATGGTCTAAGAAGATGAAAGAAAAAAAGAATCAACATCTAAAGAAGAATATGAAAGTGCATTATCTATTAGAAAAGACCTTGCAAATGCAAACACATGCTTTAGTAGAAAAACTGGAAAAACTGATTTAAAGTTAAGAAATCTTGTTGAGAAGGGTAAACAATACTAGAGTGGATTTCGACAAAAATATTGTTAGATTTAAGCCTAAAGTAGGTACTGGCATTAAATATTACAGTGTACCAACTGAGCTCGTTACACAGCTAAAGTTGCTAGCTGCCAGTAAACAAGCAGGCAACGTTGGCGTAGAAATTAACAATGAAATTGTAGAAATACTAGACCATTTACTTCAACAAAGCATCATTAGTAATGCAGAATACAAATTTTTGTACAAGATCTAATATAGACAATATGTCCCAAACTCTTCTTTTTGGCTCAAGGGAGTAGCAGTCATTTCATTGTTAGATATAGCACACCCATAGAGTCATCGAAGGATACTCGCTATGCAGAAATATGGAATTCGTTTCATAATATTACAACAAGCAATAACAAGCTTTTCTTTATTTTACTTCTGGTAATGATGCAGGAATATTGCTTACCATCATTCCAGGCGCCTACAACATTGTCGACATCGCTAATGAAATAAAGAGAATGATGACAGAAAAAGGTCATGTTAGCGAAAACGTCATAATCGAGCCAAATTATTCTACGCTTAAAATACGATTGACGCTTAAGGGTGATTACCGAGTCGACTGCACAAACGACAACAGCTTAAGAAGCTTACTAGGTTTTGTTCGCGAATTTTACAACAAAACGGTGTTTACGATGGCTACTTTTCCGTAAACATTAGCGATGTAAACAGCTTACTCATGAATTGTTCCATAGCTAAAGGATCATTTGACGCGCGAGGAGTCCATAGCCATGTCCTTTATAGCTTCAGTCCAAACGCACCATCAGGATCATTGATGACCATAAAGCCTTCGCCGCTCATTTATTATCCAATCAACAATGTCTACAGCATACCAGGAATCGCAATGTCAATCACTGACCAATCTAAAAACAACGTCAACCTTAATAACACTGGTCTACAGCCAAAATGCTTCCGCAATAAATGTTGTCAAACTTTACTAATTCTGGGCCACTGAGAACGAAAATGATGCTTAAAATTGTTGATTGGCTCTAGTTTTAAAGATATCATACTGGGTCAGTATATACGACCCTTGACTTGGGAATGGCGGAGGATAAGTGAGTTATAAAGGGAAGGGATCTCAATTTAAACCAGAAATGACTAAAATACATCTTTGACTGGATCTATGAATAAATCTATGACTGGGTTTGGACAGTACTTGCTTTTTGGGCAAAGCAATGAATGATGCAATCTGAAGCTGGTATTGCGTCATACATGATGTGAATTGCATCATGTTATTCCTAGAAGTCATGGATGATGCAATCATAACTAAGCTTACATCACTCTGCTGAAGAAATGCCATATATCAGCTCTACAAATCATACAGTGTCGAGCTTTCTTATTTGTCAGTGTTTGATTTTGCAAAGGGACACATTTCTGTTTAGCCAAAGTGAGCAGAGATGCCTTGTACTTGTGTGAACAATGGAGATAACTTCTGCTATGTTTGTGGTGAAGTGACTTTTGCATCACAAAAGCGCAGTATAACCACTATGGTTACGAGAGTCTATCACCTTTATTTTGGCTGCAAAATTAGAGATCAGGACAAGATGTGGGCCCCACACATATGCTGCAACACTTGTGCAACAAATCTTCGCCAGTGGTTGAACAGGAAAAGGAAATCTGTGCCTTTTGCAGTGCCAATGATTTGGAGAGAGCCAACAGATCATATCAGCAATTGTTACTTCTGCATGGTGCATCCAGTTGGGAAAGGTGTGTCAAAGAAGAAAAAGTGGACTGTGCATTATCCAAACAATCCGTCAGCTATACGCCCAGTACCCCACGGAGAAGGACTGCCGGTTCCTGATGCACCAGAATCATCTCACTTGAGTCAGACGAGGAAGAGGAAGAGGATGAAACTTCTACTCCTGAACCATCAATGTCACATGATCCATATTTTCTCCCATCCTCCTCCTCTGAACCACACCTCATAACACAAGGTGAACTGAATGACCTTGTCAGGGATTTGAAACTACCCAAGAGTAAGGCAGAGCTGTTGGGCTCCAGACTACAGCAGTGGAATCCCCTGGCAGGTGATGTTAGGGTTTCCATGTTCCGTGACCGTAAAAAGGATCTTGTCCCATTCTTCTTCATGGAAGGTGATCTTGTAGCCTGCAACAACATCGATGGTGTGATGGCAGCCCTCAACATCGTTCATGATCCAGATAAGTGGAGACTGTTCATTGATTCATCGAAGACGAGTCTTAAAGCTGTTTTGCTGCATAATATAAGTATTTTGCCATCAATTCCAGTTGGTCATGCAGTCCATATGAAGGAAACCTATGAAAACATGAAACAACTTTTGAGGTGTATAAACTATGACCAACATCAGTGGCAGCTTTGTGGCGATTTCAAGGTTCTTGCTCCCTTGCTTGGTCTGCAGACTGGATACACAAAGTAGTGCTGTTTTCTCTGCGAATATGATAGTCGTGCGAGAGATTCCCACTACATCAAGAGAGATTGGCCACTCCGACAGTCATTAGAGCCTGGGATGAAAAGTGTTCAGCATCCACCACTTCTTGAATCAAGGAAGATTTTGTTACCACCCTTGCACATCAAGTTGGGTCTGATGAAGAACTTTGTCAAGGCCATGGACAAAACAGAAGCAGTTTTCAAGTACCTCCGAGGAAAAGTTCCAAGGTGAAGTGAAGCTAAGATAAAGGAAGGTGTCTTTGTTGGTCCTCAGATTCGTGAACTTCTTCGACATGATGCATTTCACCGTGCACTGCGTGGCAAGGAAAGCCATCCAGTTAGTGGCAACACAATTCTCCGAAACAACAAGGCAGACAATTACAGGGAGTTGGTGGAAAACCTACTCAAGGCATACAAAAGCCTTGGTTGCAACATGTCACTAAAGATACATTTTCTGCACTCTCATCTAGATTTTTTTCCACCGAACTGCGGAGCAGTGAGCGACGAGCACGCGAGTGATTTCACCAGGACAGTACAACAATGGAGAAACGCTATCAGGGCAAATGGAGCCCATCAACGCTTACAGACTATTGCTGGACAGTGACAAGAGATGCTCCATTTAATGAATACAAGAGACAAGTCAAGAAGCGCAGAGTGAACACTGAATAAGGACTAAACTATGTACTTATATATACATAATAGTTTTTTTAAAACTTTTGTTTCAATATATTTTTTATTTATATAACCCTTTTGCTGTTTTTTAAAGTGTTACATAAACAGGACAGGTGAAATATTATCATGTAAAGCAACCATAAACACATGAAAAGACCTAGGTTTACAATTTATGATTAAAACTCTACTATGAACACAATATATATAGACGTAAAATGTAAAAACTGAAATATCTTGAAAACAGTAGCCAATCAGTTGTTTTAATTGTCATATTTGAATTCAGCACATCAAAATCCCTAATAAATAGCACATTTTATCTCTGAAGCAGACGACTTCGAAAAAATTGTAGACCAGTGTAATGAGCGAGTAACATTTTTTTGCATCTGCGAGCAATAGCCAAAACTATGTAACCGGGTTGTATAAATAAAGCCAAGACGAATTAAGCGCAAAATGATCATAGGAGGATTCTTGTTAACGCTGTTTTTATAGATTGCTAAGGCAGCACTTGGCATAGCCAAAAATGTTGCTCCAATTGTTCTTGATGCCACAAAAACTGCTGCTTCAGCAATAGGATCAGCAGTTGGTCAAAAAATTGCAGACAAGATCAATAGAACGCCACCACATGTTGCACCACGGCAACCTGTTATGTTACAGCCGCCTGTCGCATTGGAGCCTGTCAAAGAAAGCATCAAGAAAATTGCACCAACAAAAACAGCTGAGCGCTTAATGACTAGTTCTGCCAAAAAATATTGTCTAAGCGTGGTGACAAAATTTTGAGTGAACTCGATATGCGAACATTAAGATCAGCAACACCCACATCACTGCCTAACCTGTCAAATATTATGGCAGGATCTGGTCTAAAGAGAATTTTTATGTAACGAGGATGTATAAACATGCTGTCCTGATTTACGCCACAGTATTTTAATCTTTTTGATGAAGGGCTCATTGACGAATAAACAACCAAATACGAATATGTGGAATATTTGGACAAATATTCGCATCAAATGAACAAACCTGAAAACAATAATTTTTGACACACGTAATGAAGATGTTTATTTGCTGCCTCATAAAGCTTTTCTTGAAGTCAGAGGTTATTTTCAAACCAATGCTGCTCCACCTGCAAATTATCCTGCTAACACAAACGTGGCACTCACAAACAATAGTTGGAGCGTGTTTTAAGACGGCGCGATATCAACTTAATTATCAGACCGTTGAGGACATTAGAAACTATCTGCCTGCTGCTAGCACCATCGTGAATATAATTTCGATGAGTGACGATCACAACATAAGTTCAGCAACAAATATGTTTTGGTACAAGGATACGAGCAATGCAGAAGTTAGCAAAAAGTACAAACAAGGTGCTGAAGTTCTTGCTGACAATATTCCTGCTGCTACTCCAGCAGATCTTGCTGCTTTGCCAGCTAAAATTCGTCGATGTGTCCGTACTGCCTTTATTGATCCAGAAAATCTTAATTATAATGTTGCTTTTGCAATAAGGCGTGCTTTCACTGACAGCGACAATGAAGTTTGCATGCTCTTGCCACTAAGTTCCATTATTAGATTTTGCCGCGATATTAATATAGTTTTTAGAAACGTTAAGCACACGCTGGTTTTTTAAAGATCTGATCCTACTATGTACATGCACAGTCCATCTGGCGTTGATGACGGAGAATTTACTTTTACAAAACTATCTCTGCGGATGCCAAAAATAACGCCTTCTATTTTTCACCCGCTAGAATTGGATAATCTTTTGTCCAAGTTTAGCAAGAAACTTTATTTTGAGCAAATGCGCGTGTACAAAAGTGCTACGTTTTCCCAGCGCAATTATCTGTAAATTGGAGACTAGCTACATTGCCAGGCACCGAACTACCAATAGATGTATTTATAGCTTTTCAACTTGCCACACAAGATGCAGACCAAGCGACAGGCAGCCAGATATTTGACAATATGGGATTGATTCGCATTGCTGTCAGAATCAATAGCAGACAGTATCCCGAGCGGAAACTTGTGTGTAATTCTGCACCAGTGAGTAAAGATTATTCCCGGGAGTATTTTATGCTTCAGGAATCTATGAAAAAGTACCAGGATGTTGATACAGGAACACAATTATCTATGGAGGAATGTGCAAACCTGTGTACTATTTATCACTTTTATGTTTCTAAGCATTTGGAACGCACAAAATATTCCATGCCAGATGTTGAAGTCAAGTGGACCATTCAACCCGCTGTAGCGGCAAACTATTATGTTTATGCAGTAATTATCTCCGACAGATTTCTTACACTTTATGCTCTTAGTGGCAAGATGACAGTTGTTGCTTAGCAGAAACTTATTTCACATAATTGTCCAAAGATATCATATGAGTTAGACTTCAGTAAAAGTTGTTTGACACAATCACACCATCAGTCCATTGCAGCAGCCCATAAGAAACATGCGGGCGTGTCCATCAGATTTGGAAGTAATCAACTGCACCATGAACAACATGTTCTTGCGCTCATGAGAAAACAGTGTACAGATTTTATGCGGCAAAACTTTACAATACTGGCTTAACCGTAAAGTTATCAGCCAAACAAATATCTCGGAAGTGTGGCGCTTTACCAGCAATCCTACCACTTCTTACATGGTGGGCGCCAAAATTATTACCAATACTTGGTTCGTTAGGATTGGCAACATCCTCTGGATCAATATATGGCGCTACGGAAAGGGCAACAAGCGGTAGAGGACTGCGGCGAAGACAAAGGTGAAGACATCAGCTACATAAAGTTTTGTCTAAGCATTCTACATAGAAATGTCGTATCAGGAAGTTAGTCTATCTCACTCTGAAGCTGAACGTAAAACAATTGCGCTGGCCTCTTCCAGAGGTTTCATTTTGTCAATAAGACTATCAGCAAAACAGTTATCTTCTGACAGCGATAAGTTATTGCTAACAAAACGACAACTTGACAAAGTGAAAAATAAAGTGCAGCAGGAAACTTAAAATACAATGCGGAATCTTACCACTTCTATCACTGCTAGCTGCTGTGATGTTTCCTGGACTTCTTGGCAAGCTTTCTGGGCGCGGCATGGGAGGTAAATAAAAGAGAGCGCGAGGATTGCAATACTCCGGAATAGATAAAACATACAATCATTTGGCAGCGTTTTTTTTCCCCACAGAGATAGGATGTCAAAACACTTAAAAGTAATGAATGCTGCGTTGTTAATATCGAAAATTATTTTGATGGCTCTTGAACACATTACGTTGGGTTGCCATCGTCAACAGGTCAGAGTGTAGTGCCACAGAATGTTTTGATTCGTTTGGTCTGCCATCGTGCGATGCCATACACAATATATTTCTGGTGCGCGGCGAAGTTGTATTTATAATTCAACGCAAATTCAACATATGAATCGTTCAGCTTGTGGTCTTTATTGTATTTATTTTATCAGATCACATGTTTAGATACCTTACTTGAGTTCAACGCGCGACCAACTCTAGACAATGACAAGTTAGTTTAAGTAAGCTTAATCTGTAGCGTTTTTTATGTAAATGCCAGATAAAATAACAGCTTTGTGGTGCTTATCATGCAGAAAAATTACTGACAGTCTTGAAGAAACTTCATCTAAACTAAAAACGAAGGTTCTGTCATAAAATGTGCGCCAATTGCAACAAAAGAAAATCTAGGTTTGTTAAGGCAATTTCTGGTGGTTGTGCTGATGCCTGGATTAAACAACCTATTGTCGTACTTGACACATAATTTTATGTTTATTTGTTATATATGCATGCCTGTGATGACAATATTTGTATTCAAGGCAATACAATTATTGGACACTGTTCTGTTTGTAAGCGTTGTAAAATTTATGGCGGCGCTTTTGCTGTTCGTTCGCTCATTGGAAAACTTCCAAAACCAAAAGGCGGCTGGATTCTGTCAGGACATAAGAATGCTGGTCCTTGGAATCCTCTGGATAAACAACTTGACGCAAATGATTAACTGCTTCCTGGTCAACAACACAATAATCAAGTAGATGCCACAGCAATACGGTAATACATTTGCTACAGAGATCATGTAGAAGAAAAAAAACCGCTGCGACGAAATTATGCTTGATGAGTTAGCCGCGATAAAACCACCAGGGATGCGAGAACGTGTCGACAGAGCGTTTGTCATCAGAGGCGCTATTGGACTCAAATATAAGCTTGCAGTAGGAACCAAAGTTACCCAAGCCAAAACATCTGGTAGAAAGCCGATTCGCAATGATGATATCCTTGCAGATGAGTTACATAAGCCAGTAAGAAAACGTTTTCCAAGACGCAGAGTGGTTGCTAATGGTGTTGATGATATTTGGTCTGCTGATCTGATAGACTTAAAAGAATATTCTAGAGGTAATGGCGGCGTTAAGTATTTCCTAAACATCATTGATGTTTTTAGTAAGTATGCATGAAACTTTCTACCAACATATAAACTTTCGCGGCTATCACAGACGCTTTCGAAATGTCTACAAGATCACGCGAAACCTGCAAAAACTTTGGGTAGATCAATTTTTTAATAACTCATTTGAGAACTGGCTCGTACAAAATAAAATTCATAAGTATTCCACGTTTAATGAAGGCAAATCAGTTGTCCTTGAAAGATTCAATCGAATGCTAAAAGTGCTATCTGGAAACACTTTACAAAAAATAAAACGAGTAAATATGTAAATGTGTTACAGTCGCTGGTAGATAAATACAACAATTCAAAACACAGAAGCAGTGGAATGGCGCCAATACAGGCTAGCGACAAACTAAATCAAGATAATGTTGCAAACAAATTATTTTTACACAAAAGTTTAATGTTGGTGACCGGGTCAGGATTTCTAGACTAAATAAATGTTTGAATGGGTCTTACAGCAAACTGGACCCAAAAAGTGTTTACCGTGACAGATATATTGAACACAATTCCTGTAACGTACCGAATCACAGACCATAATGGTGAACATATTTTTGGATCCTTTTATGAACAAGAATTGTCTGCCACAAAGTTGTCTGCTATCTAAAGAAGCAACTATCATGTTCGCTGTCTAAAATTTGACGCCAGTGTTATCTGCTGGCAAGTACTGAGAAATAATGTACTCTGGCAATATTTGTTTGATGGTAACTGGTTTGCACATAGCTGCTTTATCTGGCATACCTATGAACAGAAATATTTTCTTAAATACGTAATCGAACGTGATCAATTTCTGTCTTCCTGACCGACTTGGTGTAATAAATCTGTTAAAGATCATGTTAAATTGAGCCATTTCTTCGTACGACATATTAAATCTCGCCAACTTGTTTCTGATGTGATATTTTTCTGGTATATCTTTGCGGTCTCATATTGCAATGCAGGTGCGTATGATCTACTCGATTGTACTCATCATAATCGCGGAAAATGGTATCTTCTTCATCAAAGTAATATATTTTTGTCAAATCAATTTATATATTATGTCAGATATAATTGTTTATGTTACAGATGTTTACTTGAAAAAACCAGACATTTTCCTTGATGCCATCGTGACATTGTACCGAAATCCTCATGTGAGCTTTCAAAGTCGCTAGGAAATCCGAAATTTCAAGTGTTGCTTAGGGACGAGCAGCGGCGCATGCTAAATGAACTTGGCCGAATTAATATCTGCTACCATATTGATTTGCTAATGCGCTATACCGTCTCTTGCACCAAACAATGCTAGAAAACAACAATTAGAAAAATAAATTTACTTATATATAATGAGCACAAACATAAGCTTTAGAGAATAAAGACGGGCCTTTGCAGGCTACGACAAGACGTTTGCTATGAAAATTGACGAGTTGATACCGGTTGCTATTTTTGTCAGGTTAGCAGAGTCAAGCATAAAACAAATTTTGTATATTGTGCCGCCTTTGCAACATGGCAAAAAAGTTTCTATTGGCATTAGCGTGGTGTTTGTACAACAAAAGGATAACGTTGAAACTGAATCAAATTGTATGTCTAAACCAGTTCGCGCACTTAATCACCATTTTGACATTACAAGCATTTTTAAATCTCTCTAAAATAGTATTGATACTTTTCAGAAAGAGGGTTCTAGATGGGTTATAATTGGTGTTTAGGTATGCATTGTTAATACCTCTAAGTACAATCCATTACGCGGAAGCTCGTATTTGGAACTGCCTGCGAAAATTGAAAGTAGCCAAAGTTGCGTCAATGTCATAAATAAGGTCAACAAGTGTTTTATGTGGGCTGTGTTATCAGCGCTGTATTCTGCAAACATAAATCCAAACCGCGTAAGCAACTGCACCACATATCAGAATACATTCAATTTTACTGCAATCATTTTTCCTGTTTAGATCAATGACGTACCAACATTTGAAAACTTAAACAATATTTCTGTCAATGTTTTTAGCGTGGATGATGGTAACATTTATCCGCTGCATATTTCGTCAGTTACTAGCGAAAGAGAAGTTGATTTGCTTTACATTCATAAATGTACTAAGGATGACAACAACTGCTGGGTCCAGAATTTTTCGAGATTAATGAGTGGACAATACAACAAACACAAGGGTAAAATATTTTACTGAAGAAAATGTCTTCATGGTTTTGCGCTTGAGGACTTACTTGATGAGCATGGCCAAGATTGCATCAATATCGTACGAGCTATCATGCCAGACAAAAATAATACCTAACATTAAAACATTTCTGCCACATGAAAAAGGTTCCGTTTGTTATTTATACCGATTATGAAGCACTCACTATTCTAATTGAGGGCGCAAACAATAGGCGCAAACAATAATCCAAATTCTTCTTTTACCAGAAAGTACCAAGAGCATGTTCCTTGCGGCTACTCATAGTCTGCGACTTGTGTCTTAAAACAGATGTATTGTTGCTTTCAGATGAATTTGAAAACTTTGGAAATATCTCCATGTCTTATTACAAATTTGATTTTGCTTGGTACTATTCAAGTCCTGGCTTGTCATGGGATGCCGTGCTTAAGTTGTCAAAGGTAAAGTTAGAGATGCTCACTTACATTGACATGTTTCATTTTATCTAAACGGTATTCGTCGCGCAATTTCATCACTACACATATCCAATCTATGGCCAACAACAAGTATCTGCCAAATTATGATTTTGCGCAGAAGTCAAAACACATCGATTATTATAATAGTAAAGGTGACACTGGCTACATTTTAGAAGTTGATCTTGACTCTCCTGATAGCTTACATGACTTGCATAATTGAGTATCCACTCGCATCAGAAAACATAACAGTGGAAGACACCATGCTAAGTCCTCATATTCTGTCTCTGAAAGAAAACTTGCCGTTGGTAATTTCAATGTTTCAAAATTGATTTAAAATCTTATGGATAAAACGCGTTATGTGATTCATTAGAAAAATCTAAAACAATGTGTGGACTTCCGTTTGCAGTTAATCAGAATACATCGTATATTAAAATTCAGTCAAGAAGCCTGGTTGAAAACTTACATCGACTTTAACACAGCAAAGAGAACTGCAGGAACAAATGACTTCGTAAAAGATTTCTTCAAGTTGATGAATAATTCTGTCGTTGCCAAAACAATTGAAAATATCAGAAAGTGCGTCAATATAAAACTGGTCAATAATCAAATGCGCAGAGATAAATCGGTTGCGGCACCAACTTTTGCAGCGATACAAATATTTGACGAAAATTTAGTGGCGATTCATAAAAGAAGACTTGTTTGATGCTAAATAAACCTATCTACTGCGGTTTTACTGTATTAGAACTTTCAAAGTTACATATGTATGATTTCCCTTATAACCAAATCAAAGCAAAGTATGACAACAAAGCTAAATTACTTTTTACGGATACAGATTCGCTATGCTATGAAATCGCAACAAAAGATGTCTATGCAGATATGTTTACCGCAAAAGAATTATTTTACTTTTTTGATTGTCCACGTCACAGCATCTTTTACAATCCTAGCAACAAAATGGTTATAGGCAAGTTCAAAGATGAAACCTCATTTAATCCGATCGCAGAGTTTCTTGGTCTCAGAAGCAAAATTATTGTATTAAGCTTGCAGTCAACTGCATCCAAAACGGGCTAAGGGAATTAAAAAAATGTCAAAAATGTAGTTACTCACGAAGACTATCTAAGAGTGATATCTGGAGAAAAAGATTATCGACAATAACTAATATCAGATATAATCACCCCGTTTTGCACACTGTAACGCTATATACAATTGGGCTATCTGCATATGACAACAAAGGATATGTCTTGGGTGATGACGTAAACACTTTGGCTTACGGCAATTTCAGTATTAAAACAAATTAATGCAGATATTTTTACAGAACTAAACATAATCTAAAGACAAAACTTATGTCGCTGTAACAAAACAAAATGAAGAACAAACGTTGCGAATTGGTGAATAAGATTTATTTCTTATGCCACTACAACAAAAAAGAATAACTCTGCGGCTTGTACCGAGTGATATATTTCTCGCTCTACAGTTTCTAAGTTTGTTCGGGTCGTGCTGTCTTTTAAATGTGCCAACTCCGCCGCGCAAATTATTTAGTTATCGTGTAACAGCTTCTAAGTTTGCGATCCTGTTATGACATTTATTTCCGTTAAGATGATTAATGACAAGATTTCTTGTCATGATTCAGTAAAATCACTCAAATACAATTGATGTGGGCTCAGTATTTTCTGGCATCTGTCCGATTTGAAACTGCAATGAGGATGTTAGCCATTATGATTAGGATTTTTGGCAAGAATGTTTTGACGCATGTCTTACGTCTCCGTTTTCGTTTGCTTTATACAAGTTGTGGACGGGATGCTCTCTCCAGGCCATTATATATAAGTATCTTTACCTCTCTAATTCGACATTCATTATACTTAAAGACAAAAATTATGTCAACATTGATATAGAGGACAGAATTATGTAAACAAGCATAAATATACAGCCTCCTAAGTGGTAGCCATTCTCGAAAACACTAGTATGATTTTTCAGGTGAGCACTAAAAAAACAAGCCGTCTGTGGCCATATGCACGCGAAACAAAAATATTATTTTTGCAAAGGACCAGTCTCGGACTGGGTGCTAGCCCTGCTAAATATTTGAGTTCCTCAGCAGATAAGGAACATATCGGAATTTGCTTTCCGCCTGCACCCGGTCGCTAGTTTGAACGGCTTCGGAGGCGGGTTTTTAGCCCATAACCCTTTCAACTTCCTGCAACCAAAGAGTTTGTGTTCACATTGGAAATTAAGGCGGAACCCCTAACTTGCCCCAGCCCGAATGTCACGACAAAGTGGCCAACCCCGTGAGACACTAGACCTTGTCACAGCTACCTATACATAGACTTCAAGTTATATATACATCAGTACCATACTACGTTTCTAAGTGTATGGTGTAGGCAAATTTGCATACTTGTGTACCTACAAACAGATGCAATCAAGGGAATTAACTCGTGTGCGCCATATTTCCACCAAGCTGGTGTGCGTTTATAAAAGGCTAATTATAACGATAGTAGAATGTAGAAAGGCGATTCTCGAAAACACGCGTACAGTTTTTCAGATGAGGCTGAGCGTGTGCGAGGCCGAGACTGGGAAATCATATACGTGTTTTCGGAACTGCCTTTCTACATACTACTTTCGATATATGAATTTGTAACAAGGGCAGACAATTATATACCAGCTTACATCATAAATATACGTAGATCTTGTTCAAAATCAAAGTCATCCAACACCCTGATGATATAAGACAATACAACAATTTTGATATTTGCGAGGTTGATCAAAATCATATAAACAATTATGTCTTTAGTGGAGTTAGAAGCTCAGCTAATCAAATGCAAGATCACCACATATATATGCATAGTTTTAATCAAAGATGGGTCAGAAACGCAGTCTTTCGAGGGATAAGAAGCTCAACCTATCATTTGTAAGATCATCTCATTAATATGCGTAATTCTCGTTCGTAATAAAAGTCCTTAGGTATCTTGCTGGTATAAGCCTATTTACCAAGTTTAATAAAAAATAAAATTTGTAGAGTGATAGCAAAGTGAAGCAATCAGATATAGGATAAACTTCAATATGTATGCATGGATGCTGTGTATTATCATACTCCTCCTAGATCTTGGTGATTTAAGCCTCTATTGTCAGTTTGATCAAAATCGGATCACAATTATGACCTCGAAAGTGGTAATAAATTTAAACAGTCAGATGCGATATCACTTCATTAATATGTCTATATCCCTCTCATCATCCAGTTCTTTAAAGTTCTTGATGATATAAGTCAATGTTCTAAGAATGATCAAAATCATATCAGACATAAGGCCTCCAGAATAAATCAGATGCAAGATCACGTCATTAATATGCATGGATCTCGCTCATTAGCGAACTAGATCAAGATTGTATAAGCATATCCACGTCTGATCAGAAAAGGATCAGAAATATGGCTTCCAGGGTGGCAAGAAGCAATTGTTGACACTGTGGTAAGTCAGTACAGTTCGGACAAAAAAATGGCATTGATGGTGACATGGTTTTACATGTAAATCCTCGGCTCTGTTGCAAGGGCCATATGATTGATTTCATGTTCCCGTTCTATCCAGTAATAAGGCAATTTATGTGAGCTTTCAATGCGTGATACACAAACACTTCACATGTAGCCGAAAAATATCATGATCCGATAGTAAATAATATATATCTACCATTTTCACTTTTGCTTTCTCGTACTCTTTTTCTTGCTGCAAGTCTTGTACTCTGCCAGTCTATATTGAAGTTGGTATGCATACTTTATTGGCTCTAAGTAAATTTTCAGTGGTTGGCTATTCTGCTAATATTTGATACAAACGGGGGTAGGGTATGTAAATACATGAAATGACAGAAGTGTGACTAAAATCTTTTCTTTTGTAAGTAGATGTGACTCAACAGTTGAAACGTCTTCGCAGCCATCTTGAGAGTTTAAGCATTTGTTCCCCCAACATCCATATTTATACTTATGGACCATCATTGGTGAAACCCGAGACTATTTATATATTTTGGAAAATTCATATTTTTGCATTAAGATGAGTCACAACAATCAAAGAACGCAAACATGTACAGGTTGCTATGCATTTTATAGGATTGGGCTCTGCAAAATATATGCCCTAAATAAAAATAATTACACAGAAACATATAACTAATTATATCCTGTCGCCCTACTCCCTTGAACATAACTTGAAAACGAGCATTACGATATTAAATTATTTTCCCTCGTTAAAATTAATATCTTTTCAACATTTTTCATCACAACGAAAGAGGTTGCTGAGTGAAGCTATATCTCATTAATTAAGATTAACTGCAATCTGAATCATACAAATATCTGATAATTTCAACAGGTTTTGTATGCTATGAGTCTTTTTTGTTATCGTATTAATTATGTTCGTTTAGGTTGATTCTATTAAGAGGTTTCCTCTTCCACTGTTTCATAGAAAGACTTTGTCTTACACGATACATTTACGTCCCATCTAGATCGCTTCCTAGATGTAATGAGTGACGCTATAACCCCAGATATACTCATTGATTCCTTACATGATATCATATGGAGTGCCAGCGAACATCCTCAGTTTGTTCAAGTATTGAAAGTAATATCACGCCCTAATCACATTATTTATATTGACTTTAACTTGACTCAGAGGAGTTCACACATGGTCTTGTATAAAAAAAGAAGAATCCGAACATTTATTTATTATCTGATTTGTATTGTTATCTAATTAACTCGAGCCATGACCGATAAGAGATTAAATGGCTTGCACAGGTGATCCAGTCTGGCCCACCGAATTTCGAGTTTGTATTAATTAATGTTCGACAAAAGAGACTGTACCAAATAAAGCGGAATTTAATGATTATTTTTTTTTATTCAGCTTTAATTTCAGTTTTGAGATATTATTTTATTTTTGATTATTCGGATTTTATGTTTAACAGACACAAACCTGTTATATGAGCATTATCTGCATCAACGATTTCTACCCTTTTTATATTTGATTCTATGTCGTTTGTAGTATTTAAAACTTTCCAAAGACCCATTTTAATCATGGGATCCATAACTGATAGGGTTGCCAGGTTGAACATGAGTTTAATGGGCATTTTTTTGCTTATGTGCATAGAACCTTTTCTATAATTGGCTTAAGGTTTGTGCTGTTGCAACATCATAGTGTATTCTGCGCACTCTACACAATAGATACAAATTCCTAAGTTCTCTCTTCCAATTCTTCTACAAAAGGTTCATAGAATTACATTATGTCCTAGATTGTGACACTTGTAGTATTTTATTCATTTTTTTACCACTTCTGTCTTAGCAATAATACGATATACGTGAGTCATATCATTTCAAAACCGTCTATATTGTAAAGTTGGGAGGCAAACTCTTTTGCAACTAATATGGTAGGTAAAAAGAAATAGTTCTTCCGGTTTGGATTTCAGAATTAAATAATATATTCATAATGAAGAAGGACAAAGAACATACACATTTGAAGAAATATATAAAGAATGAGAATGTTCTGTGAATTATACCTAAAATCTGGTTATGTTTTTATGTGTACAGTTGTTGATATAGATTTAAATGTTTAGGCTCTTGTCAAATATATTCCAAGATTTTCGTCGGCCCAACTTCAGCTTTGTAATTTCCAAATTCAGCCGTCAGAAATCCTGATCTTTCTTCTTAAGTGTAAATTGTAAATCTTATGTGTTTTGACCGATTTACTTATGTTTATCAATATCGATACAGTTTCTCATCTGAGAAAAGTTCAATGTTCTTTTATTGTTTGGGTGTAACGATGCTTTTAGTCCTTACGTTTGAGGTTCAAGTGGAATGCAGAATGGAAACCAAGGATATCTGCATCGTAAGCATGAACTCACCAAACCTACAGTAAAGAAGCTCAACATGATTTCTAGAAGCAGTACATACAAAGTATTTTCCTCTTTAATAAGCGAGAATAGAGAGTACTTTGGAGCCATCAGCAATCATTTAGTCAATCTGACAACCTTTTATACCCCCCGATATCATCAAGGAACTCTTTCAATATCCTGCCGGACTAATAGTGACTAAAAATTGCAAAGAGCCTTTAAACACTCCAGATGTGAGAAAAACAAAAAATAAAAATTCGCAGAAATAATTTGGGCCGGGCGGTCTAAAGTTTGGTTGGAACACGCAGTTTCTATGGTTACAGCAAGTAAATCTGAACACAGTACATCTGCCAATATGGCTCGTAAGATCAATATCTTCATGGCAAAGAATAAAACGAGGAAGTGGCTACTAAGTCAGAAAACGTATCTGTAGATCACGGGCAGTAGTATAATTTAATTATATTTTTAGGCAATCGTTCTTCCTCGCTCCCTATAATCTATATTAAAGTGCATAACTAATGCTGACGGCACAATAGAAAGCACTCAGATCTGCGTTATCAGCAGAAAGGGCAATCGGACCACGTATGGGCGGCACCACCACCCCCTCTGCGTTAGCCAACACCCTTTCATAACCCCAAAGCGTACACAAATATAAACAACTTACTTTATAAGCTCCACGATAGATCGGATTTTAGGGCACAAGTATTGGAAAACAGAATAGGAGACGACGACAAGAGCGGTAACGAACCAACACCATTTTTTTCAAAATCAAAACTTTTTTCATGAGACCCACTAACTCAAGATCAACAAACCAATGAAGAGCGAAGATTAGGGCTAGTCCTTCTTCTTCGTGTGCAGCTGGCAAATATTAAACATGAATATATTTACAAGATTGACAACGTTGTGGAGTAAGACTAGACTTCCAATGATTTATTAAGGTGTCACTTTTGCCATCGATGAAAAAAACTTTTCTGTGCTGAAGAAAATAGATATCAATAATGTTTACAAAACCACTTTTCTATTTTTTCATCGTTTCTATATTAATCATTTCCAAAGGAAGTCAGTGCACGTTCTAATGGAAATCCAAGACTGAGCTGGTGAAGAATATACACACAATATTGTCCACAGACTATCGTATCTGACCTTTGTAATCTCACATTATTGAATTGAGTGGATACTGCATCACTGCTAAAACATTCGATGGTATCGCTTCTTGAGGAGGTGGTCCATAAGAATCAAAATATTCCACACTGTGGTCGTAGGCAAAGTAGACGGCTACCGAATGTGCTCCTAAGCGTTGAATGTCGCCTGTGCTGATGGCATATGATCGAAGGTCCTAGGGGTTTTCGATGAGGAGGCTCATCTTTAGCACTCACCACTGGATTCCATGAAGCTGTGTACGAAATGTGAATCAGAAGGTAATCATGTTCCATGTATTCATTTTCACGGTTAATGATAAGTAATGAGTTCACACTTGACATTCTCTTTGAAAAAAATCTGTCAAGTAAGTCGATGAACGGAAATGTCTCGTATTCTTTTGCAAGAGAGCTTCGATGCATTTCGTATCCAAAGAAGTAAATGCTCAGAGTCTGACTGATGTCGTTTCCCAATTTATCTAAGATTTCCACAAGACGCATGTAAAGTCTGGCTTCTTCGATGATAGTTTTGTACTGGTTACGAGTGGCCATCAAATGGAATACGGTACTACTTCGATTCAGTCTCAGACATACATCCATGCCATTCAACAAATACTTGTCTTGTAACCACATGTCCAAGTATAAACGATCCATCATTTCTAAACTACGTCCTTGTTTGATTTTCATTTGGTGGTCGTTAAATTCAACATTGTGAGAATCATTATCCATATTCAGAGCTGTGTCGTTGAAGCCTGCAAGTCTCACATTTCTCAACGACAAAAAAGAATGAAATGCTCTTCTTGGAAGCGAACATTCGTCAGTTCAGCATGTTACGAGCGACATCGCATGAAACAATTTCCACAACAGAGATGTTCTTGTGAATTATTGAACGTGTGCTCCACTTGTTGACATCTTGTTGGTACGAATAACAAAAAGTTTCAAGTTTGTGCAGGAAAGAAACGATATCATTATGTGACCAAGTCGTCGAGTTAGATCACATTTGTTACATGAAGAGATATGACAACGAACCGGAGGAATTATTAAATGACAACCAGAAGAAGAAAAAGAAATGTGTACATTTTATCTTTTTTAACTTTGAATGTTCTCTAGAGACTGGAATTCACATTTCAAATTGTGTTTGGTTCATCGCGCTTGTGATAAGTACATTAAAAATCCTTTATTTCATCACTGTGGGAATTGTAGCGTGATTCAAGGGAGACGTGAATAGATATTTCATGGGTCTTATACTCTTTCGGATTTGTCTTAGTGGATTTAGACCCCATTGACGACACTTGGAGCGCAGAGGAGATACATCGTTACGGGAACTGTCATTTATACGCTACGGTTAAATATTTGTCGATTCGATGCTTACATTTTACGACGTTGTTGTGATAAATTCAGCCAATTATTTCTAGATCTTGGAGGTATCGATCTCTTGATGGAAGCCTCAACTATTGCCAAAGCGTGTGGATTAGTGTACCGAAAGAAGTTAATGCCGAGAACAAAACTGGCCATCATACCCTCGCAATCTATTAAATCTGTCAGCTGTCAATATTCAGCCAAAGCTTTGCGTTGGTTACACTACTTGTGTGAAACTCAAAACAAGTGGATACAACATGCTAGAAACGTAGAAAAGAAGATTGGTTGGATCTAATTCCCTACATGGTTGGGATTTAGAAAATCCACAGATCGTGTACGAATTTCAGGGATGTTTATTTCATGGATGCCACACATGTTTTCCTCAACGATACCTGAAAAATCCTTTCTCAGTGTCCACCATGGAAGAATTGTACTACAGAACTTACCAACGACGCCAGAGTTTGGAACGTCAAGGATACCAAATGATAGAAATATGTGCACACGACTTTTATCAAAGTTTCAAAACGGGTCCAGAATTTCGTCGCATCATCGAAGAGTACGATGTGGTGGATATCGAACCTTTGAATCGACGCGACAGTTTGTTTGGAGGACGGACCAATGCTACGCGCTTGCTTGCTTGCTTAGACTCTGAAATTTTGACAGAACACCTTGACGTACAACAAATTTGTCAGAACGAAGGTTTCATCAAAAAGTTTTGCCACCAACGAACGTCTTCTTACCTTATCATTGCCAAGCAGAACTGATTTCCCCTCTATGTAGTACGGGTAATGAAACGTGTAATCACAACCAACCTTGTTACCACGTTGACCAAGAACGAATCTCGCAGGAACATGTCTGAATGTCGAATTGTTTCATGCTGTCGATCGTAGATACAGATTATTAAAAGAGTACGATATTTGGCACTTTCCTAATAGAGAACGATACTAACAGGACGACGAGTCTAGTCTAGGGACTTTTTCAGACTACGTCAATGAGTTTATGAAATTGGAGCAAAATGCTAGCGGCTATTCTTTTTGGTGTACCACTCCAGAAGATAAAGATAAATTCAAACAACGGTACTAATCCCTAGAATGCATCACCTTGGAAAAACGTCAAAAAGAACGAAGGAAGAAGATCGTATGCAAACGTCATGCTGAATTGTTTGTAGGGAAAACTAGTTCAACGGCAGATATTGCTAAAGTCCGAATACTTGGTAGATCCAAGTCGATACTTTCAACTCATCGATGATAAAGGAAAACTCATTAAACCACCACGTAGAAATCATAGACGAAGATTTGATCTTGGTAAATTACGAAGAAGTCACGGAGTTTGCTCCCCCCTCCCCGACGAGTTTGGCAATGTCATCATTGCTGCTTAAATGACAGCCAATACCCGTTAGTAGTATACGGGGGGTATCGAGACCCAAGAGGGGGCACTTGAGACCCATACGGAAAATTAACATTATGGATCTGGATACGGGGGCACTTGAGACCAAAACAAAAATGGGTCTGGAGAGACCCAATACGTGGGGGAAATTGAAACCCAAAATGGTTTATGGGATAGAAGTATTTTTTAGAGGGATAGAAGAATTTTGAGACTGATAGAATATATACATATTCCAAACACACAAACAAAACATAGAAACCCTATTTTTTTAAGGCAATCTGAGAGTAATCTTTTTCGAGAGAGGTGGGTGTCCCTGAAAAGGGCCTTTGGATTTTTTACTTCTTCTTCTTCCACCATGTGGTCAGGAAAGTTAGGATAGTCTTCTTTTTCTTCTTCGTCTCAGGGAGCCAGTCAGGATATCCCAAATCGCCTGAACTTCTCCTGGATTTTCATCCAGTTCTCATTCAGGCGTTGGAAGTCTTGTTTATTCTTTTCCTTTTCCTTCTCAATTTTTCTTCCTCCGCCCAAATCTTCTTGATCTCAGTCACTTCATTCTCTTCAGTCTCTATGACTTGACTTATAAGATCCTTAGCTTTGAGTAGGACAGTCTCTTCCCTCCTTGCGTAACAGGGGGGTGGATACAACCACAAGTCTTCCTTCACCTTTCCTAGAAAGTGCTCCACCCCTTCCGGCAAGTCCAAAGCTTCTTTCAACATCTCCACTCTACAGGGTGGAAGTACCGAGGAGGTCTTCATTTCATGCCTTCCTCCACAATGACATCATTCACTAGACTCCTCGCTTTCTTCAGGGTTGACACTTGAGTGGTCACATACGACTTGGTGGTCGGGTATCGCCAATACGTTTCAATCCTTTCGAGTAAGGACTCCACCCCCAAGATCCCATCCCAGGCTTCCTGCAGATTCTCTACGCTGGTCATTCTTGTCTTCTTTGCAGTCGACGATGAATAGTGCGACTGGGGAATGCGTCGCTTTATATGCTGGAAGCACGGACGTGAAGGAAAACATCCCTTCTCCAAAAAACATAGATACAAAATCCTATCACACATAAAAAAAAACACACAGCCAATACGCGGACCTAAAAGAAAGTATTTTTTATAAAAAAAATTTAACATGGGAAGGGAAGGGGAGTGTGGATAGATACACTCTATACAAATCATACACCAAAAGCATACAAACATTTTTTTGTGAAAGGGAATGGATTTATTTTTTAAAAGACACATACACCAAACATACACTCCATAAACAAACACACACCACACATACAAACATTTTGTGTGAAAGGGATTGGGACTTTTTGGAGTAGGAAAGACAAAGACAAAACATACATACACTTAAGCTACAAACACTTATATGGCAATTCTAGAGTAATCTTTTCTTGAAAAGTGGATGGCCCTGAAAAGGGAAAGGGATTTTTTTTTCTTTGGAGTGGTAAGACAAAAGACAAACACAAACACACACCAACAAACACTGAACATACAAAGACACAAACAATTTTTTTTTGGTAGGCATTCTGAGAGTAATCTTTTCTAGAGATCTGGGTAGCCCTGAAAAGGGCCGTTGGGGTTTTGTTTTGGTGAGAAGTTTTTTTTAACTTCTAGCAGCAGGACGGCCACGTTTCGCCACAGGTCTAACTGCCGCAGGACAAGGTCGCTTTCTGGTAAAAGAGAAGGCAAACTCATCACAATCCATTCTGCAGCTGACTTCTCCGTCTGGTTGTTTCAGCTGCTGCAAGAGTTGTTGTTGTTGTTGTTGTTGTAGCTGCTGCTGTTGTTGTTGTCTTTGCTGTTGCTGCTGAACTCTTTGTCTCTCCTCCCATTCCGCTCTGTCACTGATGATTTCTTCTCGCAAAACTTCTTCCACCAGATCTTGAACTATTTGCAAAAAGATCAGCGTCTTCTTCTCTGGGTTTTTCTGAAGTATTTCTGCATATTCACCATTGCTTCATTCAACTTGCTAATCTTGGCTGCCATCTTCTTGAAGTGTTGTTGACGAGTCAACGAGAGCGACTGGACTGCTGGAAGGGCGGACGCGATGGAAAACATGTCTCACAACGATAGAGAGAAATATGACAGAGTAGGTCACCTCAGAGGGATAGAAAGAAGTGAAAGAGCATATCCATTTCATTTTTTCAATCAAGAAACAACACAACACCATTTTTTTAAATCAACATTTTTTAATACATAATAAGAAGCTTATCTAACACAAAATTCAAACAACCAACAAAGATTTTTTAAACATGAACGTATTTACAGCGTTGACAATGTTGGGAAGTCAAACTCGACTTCCACTGTTCTACATCATTCTGTCCTCGATGCACACTACATTTCTGAGCTAAAGACAAGAAATAACCATAATGTTCACAAAACCATCTTTCTACTTTAGCATCGTTTCGGGCATACTCCCTCTCAAAACAAGTCACTAAATGTTCTAAGGAATATCCAAGACTGCGTTGATGAAGGAAATGTACACAATATTGTCCACACACCATAGAATCTAATCCTTGTAATCTGGCATTATTGAATCGAGTAGAGACCGCATTTCTTCTCATAAAGTCAATGATGTTCTCTTCCAAAGGAGATAATCCATAAGAATCAAAATATTCCACACTGTGATCGTTGAGAAAGTACACGGCTACCCAATGGGTTCCTGGTCGATGACTGTCGTCGGTATTGATGACATAGGCATGAACGTCTTTAGGTTTGCGATGAGGAAGTTCATCTTTAGCACACACGACAGGATTCCAAGAAGAAGTGTACGAACTGCGAGTCAACAGGTAATGAAGTTCCAAGGTATCCATTCTTTGATTGTTTTGTTCACAGGTAACGAAAAATCATCAATTCACACTTGACTTTATGCTTGAATTGGTCTCTCAAGTAAGTCGATGAATCACGGACAGTCTCTATACTCTGTTACAAGTGAGCTTCGATGCGTCGGATCTACAGAGGAGTGAGTGGAGGTGAAGAAGAATCCTGCAAGTCTTTATACCACTTTCTCAACACCTTTTGTTCTGAGATCTGAAACCATGCGTCCTCCAGATACTCTTCCAGTTTTTCTTGTGCACTCATCATCAAAAAACATTTGTCGTGTTGTTTCTGACTCGGATGATTGATTTGACATCATTGACAATGTTCTATAGACAGATCTGTAATTCTTGCAGCCAATTCCGTAGCAAAACAGAAGACTAAATGTTGTTCTTATTCTAGCCATCTTAACGGCATACATGGGATAAATCCAGCAAACTTCGGAACATTATTTTTCTCTTCTTCTTCCTTTTTTGGTTCTGGATCAAAAACATTGCCATCACTGGTGGATGGTGACTGCTGTGGTTCACAAAATCCCTCATTTTCTACTATCTCCATAGGTTCTTCGTATGGCATCTTTTTTTTTTTCTTCTAATAGTCTAGAATCACTTCTCTTAAACTGTTGATTTCCCAGAGTATTGTCAAATTCTGCATACAAGATGACGTTCACAGTGTTGGCTAAAGCTGTAGCAAACTGAAGTTACACACGAAGTTGGCCTGATTTTATAGGGTGGAAATGTCCTTCGTCGCTGCCTTGGTCGGGAGTGAAATCAAATCCCCACAAAGCATATCCTCCTACATAATCCTCGTACGAAATGCCGTGGCTGCTGTTGGTACCTAACTGTCCCGTGGCTTCAAACAGGGTCAAGTAAGATCTCAAGTAATTTTTCTGGGCAAAGTTAGGTTCAAAAGGTCTGGTACACAACGTCTGACCATCTCGACTGACTTCTATCTTGGAGACCTTGAAGTGTTGAAACTCGAAAGGATTTTGATCTATGGCTCCATTGAGGGCTGCATTACTGACGATGCCAATCAGCAAAAGCTTGGGGAGCTGTCCTTGGAAGACGTGATCTTCGACTTTGGGTCGGAGTCCAGAGACAATGGTAAATGTTTTCACTTCCACTCGTCGCACAGGATACTTGGCGGTGGTTCTGCTCAACGTTTGACTGATGTCGTTGGCTACTTTAGGTAAGCCTTCGACACGGCGCACGTAAAGTCTGGCTTCTTCGATGATGGTTTTGTACTCGTTAGCATGAACCATCAAATGGAAGACGGTACTACTGCGATTCAGTCTCAGGTGTACATCCACTCCTAACAACAAATACTTGTCTTGCAACCACATGTCCAAATGCAAACGATCCATCAGTTCTAAAGTGCGCCCTTATTTGATTTTCTTTTGACGGTCGTTAAATCCCTCATCGTGAGGATTGTCATCTTCTGTCAACACCGTGTCGTTGAAGGCATCCAAGGGGTTAGGTTTCCACACCACGGAAGCATCCAGATGGGTGTTCTTGGCTTCTTTTCCGTACGTCAAGAGATTTTCCAAGTAAGCACGGTAAGGGTAAGTATCCATGCTGCTGCTGACCAGTTTGTTATTCAAGTACAAATCCACTTGGCTGAACAAGGAATGCATGCAATTATTGACGGGGCGACTCTGGCCTCGGCCCCAGGATTGCTGTTGTCCGTTTTGATCACTTTGAGTTTCAGGTACAAGTGACTGCTATTCAGATCGATGTAATCTTCGGTTTGTCCTTTGATTTCAAATTCGAGCTGAAGTCGTCAAAGACGATACATGATGAAATTCGACCCATTGGGATTGTTGCATCGTCATCATGGTCGGGGGCATGGCAAACAGATCCAGTTCTGACTTGGTACATTCGCAAGAATCTCGGTGCATCATTTTTTCACAGTTAGTAATCAAACACGTATAATTGTCGGACCGTTCTTCTTTTCTTATTCTTTTTCTGAACACCGTGTGGTTTATGAGCTCTGAAGGGGTGTCGACGTCTCTTTCTGCCTTGTCCTTGCTGTGGAGTGGAGGAGGAAGTAATACCAGGGCCAGAAGCGTGAAGCGAATTTATAGGGGTCTCTCGTCGACCCAAAAAATTTTTCCAGTTTGCAGCAACACATTTTTTCCTGCTCTCATAAAGGCTTATTTTGAATTTTGTTTGTCGATGAGGACGTTTTGAAGAAATTCTTTTCCTTGCGTCAAAGCGGCATCTTTTAAGATATGCAATCCTCGAGTCACCATGGGTTTCAAGATGGGGGCTACCGTCCGAAATGCAGATTTTAACATATCTTCTAAACCATGTCCTCGTTGTCGAGCCACTCCTCGGTACACTGGATACATCTTGTGTTACAATTCGCTGGAGAACCTTTTTCGAAAATATAGTTTCACCGTGCCTTTTTTCCTTTAGTGAATAGAACACTTTGTCCCAAATCTCTTTTTATACTAATGTTGACACTGTCAAAATACAATTTACTGACTGGAAGATAATGAGGATGTACAAATTCTCGGTGAACCTGAACGTGTTTCCACCTTCTTCGTACGCGGTGACAGAAGAATCCGCTTTGAAAGGAATGACTCTCAGTAACGGAGCGGCTGTGTTTCCCACCACGTTGTACTCCACCACATCCGAGTACACAAACAATAAATTCAGTCCATCGTTCAATTCGACAGGGTAGCGAAAATACTTGTAAAATCGATCGTTGTTGTGGATGTCTTTCATGGGAACCAGTTTTGTGTATCCACCCAAAATATCAAACAATCCAGGACAAAAAGTGATGGACAATATTTTGTCGTCCGAAAATTGCATCAAGAGACGGCGAGCCACTTGATGGTAATCGATCAGGACAGTTTTCTTGGCTTTGTCCAAGGCTTTGCCAAATTGGGCGTTGAAGATAGTCGCAACAGTGTCCACTAAATGTCGAGCACTAAAATAATACCCCACAGGAATTCTCATGGTATAGCTAGTCAAGGAAGGAGGATTGGTGTTTAATGATTTTTTGGATTCGTAAAGGCCAGGATCATTGGTGTCCAAGTGTTGTTGCACTTGCTCGTTCAGGATATCCGCGACGAAACTGTTTTGACCTGTGTTGATGTTGAGGGCTTGCGTAGGATGAATGATTTCTACCAAACCCACTTCCCAATGAGCTACGTGATCAAATTGTATGGACTGAGGTAATTTAGCCGTGAAACAACATAAGGTGTTGTTGTGAAACACATCCATCGAACTGACATTGGTTAAAGTTAAATAAAATTGGTTATTCATAGTAGTTCGAGGGTTTTGGTCTCCGAGGAGTCACTCGAGTTCAAAGGAGAATGATGTTCAAACTGTTGCAAAAGAGGGTTGGTATTGTGGTGACTGGAAGAAGGAGGACTGGCGTTGGCCGTACCGTTCTGGTGGCTGCTTCTGTTGTGACTGTCCGTCGTAAATTTCAAGAAAGGACTAGGCAGAAGATAACCGATGCAACTGCTGAGTAAAATGGGCCACAATTGTTTGTCCCCTTGTTGCAAACTCAAATTGGCAATGGCTGTTCCGATGACACAATACACCACAAAGATTTGGCAGAAAAAGACGATTTGATTTTTAGGCACACGTTCTCCGCGTGACACTCACAAAGGTTGTTTTGGTAATTCTTGAAATGAGGAACTCTGCGAAGGAGTAGAGGTAGCTGCTGTGTTGAACGGCATGTTGGTTACTTCTTCTTTTTTATAGTCGACGACTTGGGAAGCGGCAATCCAAGAATCAAAACTAGGTGGATATCCTTTCCAACGCACTTTGACTTCTTCTACTCGACGTTTGCCCACTTTACGTGTTCTTCGTTCAAGAATGCTTTCGATGTCGTACACGTAGTCTTCTTTTTTTGGTCACTCGTTGTAACACTTCTCCGTGCATGTCTTCCAATTTATAGACGGGAGGATCACGTCCACGCACTGGTCCAGTGACACAAAACTATTCGGTAGTCCAGTTGGGTAAATAATCTTTGTCAAAAGTGCGTTTCGTTTTTCCGATGCGAACCCAATCTCCCGTCTTAAGCACAAGGGTTAGCTGGTGTCTCAATTTTGGTATACCAAATAATTTATCAAACACAGTCACTTCGTTTTCAAGGGTGACCTCTTCGGGGGCACATCCAATGCTACGATGGTACGATTAATTGTACGCTTTGACCAAACGTGGTAACACGTCGATGTACTTGAGAGTGTGTTGATGTGTAAAATATTTCCACATGCGTTCTTTGAAAACGTTCCACGACACTGGCTTTGGTTTCAGGATTTTCGGTGGTACAAAAATGAATGTGTCGTTGTTTCAATTCTTTTTGAAAAGCTTGGTTTAGAAATTCGGAGCCTTTGTCGGTTTGCCATCGTAAAGGGTGACGACCACTTTGTTTCAACACCAGTTTTAAGGCGCGTACCAACTCGGTACTGCTTTTAGTAGTCAAGTACACGATCCGAGCAAATTTGGAAAACACGTCGATGACACAAAACAAATATTTGTAACCACGATTGTAGGCTGCCAAATGAGAGACGTCTGCTAAATCTGCTTGCCATTGATGATCGATGCCATCCACTTTGGTTTGACTTCTAGAACAATTTCGTCGAAAGGGTTATTGTAACGTGTACGTCGATTGTTCTTGTAACCATCGTCGTACTTCTGGCAAACGTACACTTTTCAATTTAGTTTTAGCAGCCCGATACAATTTTTGAACTCCTCCGTAACCAGCAGGGTGTGCAGGATTGTAGTAAATGCTAGCTAAAAGTTTCTCCATAGTTTTGTTACTCCTCAATGAGTCAACCAAGTACCAATGCTCTTTTCTTCGTGTGGTATTTTTTGGATTGCAATGCGTGTCAGACGAGCCACTGGTGTAAAGGACTTCTGTCTTTACTTCTTTCTTTTTCTCTTCTGATGGTAAAGGGGTAGACATCATCTTTTTTATCCAACCCGGTGTGGTTAACTTTCGTATTTTTTTAGGAGGTGAAGTTTGTAACTCTTCTTCTTTTTCTTCTTTCACTCTCATCCCCGTGGCGGTGTCTGCTGTCTTGGTGGTGGTGACTTTAGGATCGTTTTTCATAATCATGGCCTTTGAAATCTCTCAGAGTTGGTTGAGCTGTTTCATCTACAGCTTTCTGGTGAAAGAGTTGAAGACGTTGCAAGAGTTGACCGTACCGTTGCAATTTTTCTGTTTCTGACAAATCACTTCGATCCATGAGCGATTGTAATTCTTGTTGTAACTGTGACATCTCGTTGAGATTCGGATTGGGAGGTAAATGAGGTATCCGTTGTTTGTTCCAACGATAGAATTCCATTCATCGTTTGTAAGGAACTAAAGTCAGTTTTCGTCCTTTCATAAGATCCAAAGGTACAAGTGTGCTGTCTTTGCAGAGAAGGGTGACCTTTTTATCTTCTTTTTTCTTCCCGTCTTTATCGCACGACTATTCCTAAAAGAGGTTCAGCAATCGTTTTTAACAATGGAGCCGCTATTTTTAACAACGGTCCTATCACTTTTTTTAGCGGCAGCCCCAGTGGCTAAAGCAGCTGAAGAAGAGGCCTCCGGAGTGGTGACTTTCGAAATGGGTTTCCATTTTTGCATCAAATTAGGAAACACGGATCTTAAATCCGGTTTGGCAGGCATCATGACGAAGGGCGAGGAAGAAGATGTGGACGGAGGAGAAGGAGACACCGTTACTGCCTCTCGTGGCTTTCGGGAGTACGTGCGCGTCATAGCAGTAGTATCTCTCTTTCGGGTAGCTGCAGATGTGGTGGTGGTGGTCGGTGTTTTCTTGAAAGGGCTTTTCGTCTTCTTCTTAGGGGCTTTCTTCTTAGGGTTTTTCTTCTTGGGGCTTTTCTTTTTGGTTTTGGTTTTGGCTTGGGCATTAGGATCCCATTTCAAAAGAGAACGAATCATGACACCTCCTAAAGAACAACTACCACCAGGGGTCAAAATAATTTGTTTTTTAGTGCGTGGATCGATTCAAGGATCTGCCAGTTGTGACAATGTTTTGTTATGTTTTTCCAAAAAAAAACGTTTGGTTTGATGAGGGATGTGAATGATGCTTTGAAGTAATTGAAGTGCCGTCAAAGTAAACCATCGTAACACTTCTTTGAGACTAGCTTCTAACAAATGGGCACGGACTTGTGCATTTTTTTCGCGACTGATGCCATACAGGGCACGAATCAATTTGGCAGGAGGATGAGATTGAAAGGAAGTCATCTCGAAGACTGTGAGAAAGAAAAGACGCGATGGATGTTTTTATAGTTTTTTTTCTTTCAGAGAGTGGCCGAAGGGGACGTGTAAATGACGGGACCGCTTTCTTGACACCAATGGTGAAATAAACTGGTACGAAATCTCAGATACTCGGGAGTGGTAGGTTTTAAGTCGATGAGTAAATACGCATGCTGTGTTTGAGTGGCATCGTCGTACGCATAATTTAGCCAAGGCATGCCTAACTGTTTGGCTAACACTTGCACTTGAGTTTTGTCTCTGGGGCTTTTAAACAACACCAAGTAATGAGTATTGAGACTGATGGTACGATGGGCTTGACTTTGTTGAAATAAATTTTGAGTAATGTAAATAATGCTGGCATTACGATGATGTCCTTTTCGTGTAAACCAAAGTTTAATTTCTTCTTCGTCTTCTCCTAACATGCCATCGAAGATGACCAGATGTGTTTGACTCACGTCAGACACGATCCCATCGTCTTCGCGAGGAATGCCTTTAATAAACGAAATGATTTCTCCTTGACTTTCACGAAGTAACGTGTAAGACGATTGCCACTCTATGTAACACCACACGATAAGTTGAGGAGGACGATCAAACACATGTGATTTGTGTTCGATCAAACGTTTGACAAATTCGGTTTTGCCTGAACCACTCGGTCCAGCAATCAACATGTTAAAGGGATGGCGCAGATACAAAGCTTCCCAACTTGGACAATCTAACTTTTCGTCAATCACTTTGACCACAGAAGAAGAAGAGGCAGAGGAGGCAGAGGAAGAAGATGCAGCCATGACTAAGGTAGGAAGAATTTTGAGATGAACACGAAAGACTCAAGACATTTTATACGTTTCATACACGTTTAATGTTTTTTCAAAAAAAAACAACAAAAACATATTTACAGGTCATGAAGTACGAAAGCGCATACAGCAAAAATGGTGAGGTACAACAATAAGACAACCACTAAAAGAATCAAAGTTCTGTATAAACAAGTCAATGTACAACAACAACACACTTGATGAATAGATGTCCGACGAATGGAGTGCACACGCACTGGTGGTATTCTTGTCTCTGTGGTGGTGGAAGAATGAAATGTCTCTGATGGAAAGGTGTTTCTATGGGTACGACGGCGTGGTCTTCTTTTTCTTCTTGAGGTTCGAGTGTCATGGTGAACTTGGGTTTCAAGTTGTTCACTTCTTTTTGTCTTGGAAAATTAGTTACGCGCCAGGTCCTTGGCAAAGTGTGCCACTTCTTGTAGCTAAGCATCGAAACCAACACTTTTCCAGTCACGTACATCTTTCCAATCGTAAAGTTGTTGGTGTAAATCACTAGCGATGCACACTTCTTGAAACGTATGAAGTGTAGATAAAGTTCGACCAATGTCTTCTTCACACGGAGGTACACAACTAGTGTTCATCACGATTCTCAACACTTTGAGCACAGTTTGTCTTTCGTGTGCCGATAAAGTGTGAATGGTCATATTTTTTGTATGTACCGTTCATCAAAATAATCCACAACTGTCACAGGATGAAGCCGGGTGAGGACTGGATTAGTGAAGACACCGAAAGCAACTGCGTTAATAAGATGTTTATTTATAAACGCAATTTAAAGATGAACAAATCTGACACCATTATAACAAAAAGATAAGGAAAATTATAAAGTTCCTAACATGGAACTATCAACAACAAGTAACTCAACGAGAAAAATCAAAGATGAATTTAACGAATGGAATTTTAAACAAACGTGAATAGCATCCTATCACCAATCGACAAATAAGAGTATATGATTTACACCCCAATATAAACAATGTCTTAGTAAGTACTAAGTACCAAGGGTGACCAAAGCATGTGATTTATGCACTTATCAATATGATACTCATCAATTTATCAATTCATCAAGCGATATTGGAATATGTATGAATTTATGAATATATCGTTCATATAACGAAAATGAAATGGGAATGCATGAAATTATGAATCTATCACACATATAGCGACATTGAAATGGGAATGAATGTAATTTTGCACAGACAGCAATATTGAGATAACAATAAAATGGAACACGCAATAAATATAACTATCGTGGCGCCCGTTTGACGACCAAGATGTATCTCCGGTTCCACCCGCTCTAGTCCATGGTCAAGGAGCCACCACGCATGGTCCACCCCTCCCGGTCTGTTGAAGGATCCCTCGAGAGCCTTCACATTAACACAGACCCGTTGGTCGAGAAGCCTTGGTCCCTCGCATCGAGAAAACCAGTACACTCTTCCGAAACAACGTCACCAGACACAGCGTACACGTCACACGAAACCACACAGAGTTCTGTGACTTCACACCACCAAACCATACATAAGGAACAGCTAAAAGTATAACAACTAAACCGTGTAGTACATATGACACGGTTAGTTCTTTTGTATTAATATATGTTGCGCATGCGCGCACATGAATTACGTCTCGTTACACATTACATTAATCATTCAATGCATGCCGCGTATAATTAAATAATACCCGTCTGTTCAGTTACAACAAATAGCTAACTTGAACCAGCCCATAGTATTTCTAATATCATGGCGTTGTATGACCTAGGTATTGACTCTCTGTAGAATTTAGAATAAATTCTAAAACATCTAATATATGAAACAATTATGTCATATAAAACGAATAGTGATAAAGAATACAATCTTAAATTTCACATACCTCTACAGCTGAAGTTTTGCTCCCGTAAAGAGGTAAGCTTTCTGACAAGACTCGTCGTAGTGTAATTTGTTTATAGAGAATTCGCTCTATATGTACTCTAGCTGTGACAGATATGCGCAGCAGCTAGGTACGTGAGTTTTCACTGCAGGCAATTTGCACGTGCAGCATGGGGTGAATCGCGCTCAGTATTTCAAAATAACTAGAGCCGAAAAAATAAACAACCCCCGAGTAACGCTCTAGTCGGAAACGAAACCCGAATACATTTTTGATTACCTATGCATATTGATATAAACGATACAATTCCGTGACAACAACAAACACTTGTCCTCCAAAATAGTCCACAACGAATGTCCTGGGAAACAAAATCCAAGAAAAGTAGTCACTAACACACACACCGCATAGCGTCCAAAATTAAATGGAAACAGTTCCTGTATCAGGTGTCTATAATCCTCTAAGGTCTGAACACTATCGTTGACTTCCTTTCACGGAATACGTTTCACAAGTGAAGACAACGGTCCTGGCATGGTTCGCTTTTTTATCCAGGTTCCCAAGGTTGGTATCTTTTGTGATAGTCTACTCCACAGCACCTCTCCCAAGAATCAGTCTTCTCATACTGTGGAAGTAAGCATAGTTTAAAAATCGAGGAATGACTTTGAGTTTACGTTTCACTTGTATCTTGACATACTCTCTGTAAATGGTTTCTTGCAGCTCCGGAGGCAAACAACGAATGTGTTCTTCTAAAGTATTCGACATGGGTAACTTTGGTCTTGGGACCGACCAAAGGCAGGTACTGACAGCGCGGAGATCATCTGGCATGTTCCAAGTAAGCAGAGTCTTTATACTCCCATTCGTGAAGCGTCACACCGCAACTGAAATACTTAACTTTATCCCCTTCTCCCAAGTAGATAAATCCAGCTCTGGCTAAAGCTTTGGAAGTAGGTCCTTGCAGATATTTAGGCCACTTAACTTTGAACGTCTGGAGTCGACTTTCAAAGTCGGAATAGCCAGCCAAAGCCACAGGCAGCGTCAATTCTTTGCCCATGTAGGGATGGCATCCGCAGGTAGGTACACGCTTAGCATCCCCAATAAAGAAGAAAGGGCGTCCTGCATCGCTTTGGCTAGTGGGGCGGTAAGGCACACGCACGGCATCGCTGATGTCAAAGCGTACGGCATCCGTCTCGTCGCAAGGCGCCGCATCGCACTCGATGTCGTGATCGCACTTGGAGTCCACAGTAGGTTCCTCGCTCGGTGGCTGTGTCGAGCTCGTTAGCATCGGTGCCTGTGTACTGACCTCCGCATTGAACTTGAAGTTCACCGTGAGTTCCTCACTCGGAGGGTGGGTGGTATGAGTATTCATCTTCTTCTTCTTACTCGGTCAACGTTTGGAGTCACAATGAATGGTTAGGCTTAGGATTTGTCGCTTTTTTATTCTGAAGATCGGTGTGTCCGTAAGGCAAAGTGGTGTGGTCTGGAAGTCTCACTCGTTTCTGGTACACAATTTGGTAAACTTTTTCTAAAGGACGACTGACGATTTGGTGATTGGGTAACCGTACAATCTTGTGAGGTTCTAACGTTTACACTCGAAAGTCTTGGGCTTGTCCAGACTGCAAAGCATTTTTCAAGACATCAAAGTTCACCACTTGGCTGGTTCGATAATTCAGGGTTAATCCTTTGACTTTGCATTTGGTGTGAAGTTGGCCTTGTCGGTCTCGGTATCGGTACCCGTAATTTTTAGGGCCACCGCTGGCAAAACTCAGGATCGTCTCCTGAGGGTGCTCGTCCGTCCAGGCTCCTAAACGATCTCCTTCGATGGTAGGGTGCGGGCAACCAGGGCGATGGATGTACATACAACTGTCGGTGTCAAAGTACAGGACTCGTTCTCCCAACACTTCTAAAGCCTCGTCGTACAATTTCAAGCGAGCACGGGCTGTCACGTAGGCTGCAATGACCACATTGCTAAACTTGTCGTGGTGTACAAACTTGGATTCTTCTTCGTAATTGACCAAGATCAAATCTTCACGGATGATTTCTACGTGTTTGACTAGTTTCCTTTGTCGTCCACCAGTTGAAAGTAGCGACTGGGATCTGCCAAGTATTCCGTCTTGGGCAAGATCGTACGTTGTGCCATTTTTCCCCACAAGCAATTCAACATGACTTTGGCAAACGATCTTCTTCCTTCGTTCTTTTCTACGTCTTCCAAATTGATCCCTTCTACGGTACGGTACTGTTCTTTGAATTGGACTTGGTCTTCTGGAGTCCGACACCAAGAGGGTAGCCGCTGGTTTCTTGTTTCAGTTTCAGAAATTGGTTGACGTAGCCTGAGAAAATGCCTGGATTAGAGGCGTCGTCCTTTTGGTATTGTGCTGTGGTTGGAAAGTGCCAAATTTCGTATACTTTCAACAAGCGGTATCCTCGATCAAGAGCCCGAAACAATTCGGCGCTGACCCACGTTCCTGTCAAAGCGCGTTCTTCCTCAGTGTGGTGACAGAGGTGATCTTGGTTGCATGTTCCGGCACACGTACGGCATAAAGGAAACATCAGTTTTCCTTGGCAATGATGGGGTAAGACAGGATGGTACAAGTTTGTCGGGGGTAAGACTTTGCATTTGATCAATCCTTCGTATTGACGAATGTGTTCCACGTCGATGTGTTCTGTCAGGATTTCAGGGTGTCCGGTAGGTAATCTCTTGTATTTGCACACCAAAGGATACAACGAACACACGTCGATGTATTCGATTTCTTCTCCTCTTGATTCGTCTACGTTGTACAGCAAGCGTGTGGCATTGGTTCGTCCTCCAAACAAACTGTGGCGTGGATCCAAAGGTTAAATGTCGACTACGTCGTAACTTTCGGCAATGCGATTAAATTCAGGATCGGTTTTGAAACGTCGATCGTACTCGTGCTCCCACATTTCTACCACATGGTATCCTTGACTTTCTAACTTTAGACGGCGTTGGTAGGTGCGTTCGTACAACTCTTCCATGGTGGAATCTGAAAAAGGACTTTTCAGGTGTCGTTGAGGAAAACAGGTAGGGCATCCGTGAAATAAGCATCCCTGAAATTCGTACACCGTCTGAGGGTTTTCTAAATCCCAACCATCCACAGAAAGACTGCCTATTTTCTTTTCTCCTCCTCCGTTTCTGGCATGTTGTATCCATTTGTCTTCCTTTTGGCACAAGTAATGCAACCAACTCAATGCTTTGGCAGAGTATTGACGACTGTCAAAGAGAGAAGTGTTCGGGTTTATGATGGCTAGTTCGTTCTCGGGCATGAACTTTTTGGTGTGCACTAAAGTACAGGCTTAGGGTAGGGTGCACGCTTCTTTCAAAGGATCGACTTCTCTGTGATCTAGAAATAATTGTCGAAACTTTCCACAGCAACGGCGTAAAATGTTCACATCGGATCGGCAATACTTTAACATTTCTTCTTGAAAGTCAAACGGTTCTGAAGCGTGAACGTGATACCAAGCGTGAAAGGCTTCTCGGTGTTCGGTGTGCATTCCGTCAGGGTCGTAATAGTGAAGATCAGGCAAATGCGGCAGCACTACGTGTTGATTGGCTTCCGTATTGAAAAAGTGGGGAAAATATCCTTTGGCCATTTGTGTCATTCCAAATGTTTTAGGCATTCGACTCAAAGGCATGGCCAAATAACTCATGGAATCTTTCAATTGGACTTGTCCCACTTGCATGTAGATTAGTTTGGCTCCGTTCATGGTGACTTTGGGGCATCCGGTACCTTGTTGTGAATAATATTTTAGAAGAAACTGTCCATCGTATCTCGAGAAATTGTGAGCCATGACAGGTCCCGTAACGTTGAATGTCCTCTTCGCTCCAAGTGTCGTCGGTAGGGTCTAAGATCCATTGGGCAAACTCGGGCAGAGTGTTGGGGCCACGAAAGATTTTTTCACGTCCTCCTGGAATCCTACTACAATGAGGACAGTGAACATGAATAGGTTCTTGGATGCACTTCTCACAAGCTCGATGAGCAACGCAGAAATTAGGGATGTGAATGCCCGACTCTTGCATGCATTCAAAATAAAAAAAGATAAAATCCACTTTGTTCTTGTTCTTGTTGGGATCACCCTTTAATTCTTTCTCCAGTGTATTGTCGTATTTTTTAATGAAACATTGATGATCAAAGTCCACGATCTGGTCGCAAATGCGACATCTTTTCTTACCGACACAAACGTGATTCTTGGAGTCGTTGGTTCGAATCAGGTGTCCACACGTGAAATACAATTTCAAAAAGTCACAAGCACTTTTCTGCTGGTGAGCTTGTGTCCTGCGATGTTGTTCGTAACAAGACGGACTGACAAAGGTTTGTCGACAATTCGGGCAATGTACGTGTTTTTCAGGAAGGCATGGCTTGGAAGCTAAACTGCACCGACAATGAATGTGTTTCTCCCGACTGTTAAATCCTTGCTCCCATTTTCTCGCAGTAGTAAGAGTATCCAAGAAATCCTGTGATACTGGTGATGGCATCGAAATGTTCTTGATGATAATATATGTGAATGTATTTTCCCTCCGGGAAATTGGGTCCTCGAAACAGCAGACCTCCGCGAACTTCTTGAGGGTGTACTTTCGAGGAGCCAAGACGTCTTGAAGTTGTTGCATTTGAGAAATGCCACACACGGTGTCTTTTGGTATGGCTGCTTGTTGTAACAGGAGTTCTGCTTCTTTTCGTTGTTGGGGTCTGTCCGATCGTCGCATGTTCTTCCATGCTCTTCTGAAATTTTGCGGTCTCGTTCTTGTTGGCATACGTTCGCCCCAACTCGATAGTCCGGGCTAAGCACATCAGGTCTTGGGTGTTGTCGATTTGGACGACACTCTGTTTGGTACTGCGAAGGTCGTCCACCAGTAACACTTTCCTGCTTCGTCCGCTACCTCGAGGAGGTGAAACGTGGGTCATGTGAAGTGTGGCCTTTCCATCGGTGATGGTAAACTCTTCGTTGGATTGTTGAACGTGTCCAATTTTGTATATGACTTTCGTCGGTGTTAATTCTGCCGGGGTGCTGAACTCAATCCAGACAGGAGACTTCAAACTGTCGTGATGGATGGAAAGTCTCAACCGATCGTCCTCTTTGGCTCCACATTGTCGTTTCAAGGTCTGTAACAAGGAATCCCACAAATCGGTAATGAACCCTGCAGCTTTCTCGGGAGGCACTTCAGACTTGAAGTCTTTAAAGTGGACGGTGTAAGTGTAAGCCGTGGTTCTAAATTTTCTTGAGGTCATTTTTTGAGTTACTCGAATACGATAGTATTTTTCGGGAGCCACGGAAGGACTTTCTTGGTGAGGGGTTCTGGATTCTCTTGGTTTTGCAGAAGGTGTAGTTTCGGCCTCACTCATGTCCTCTTCAAAATCGCTGGCATGGACTTGGGCTAGCACTTCAGCTAGCGGTGTATGTGGCGGCACGGAAAGTCTCCGTCGTGGCCTCTTCGTTTCTTCTTCTGTTTTCTCATTGAAATGGCGTGATCTTTTCATCTTGATGTCTCACTTGATTATAGAGAGACCTTCCTACCCTCAGAGTCACTATTCGTTATTCAACTTTCAAACAGTGAAGATGGAAGAGTCAAGAAGACAGATTGCCTTTCAGGTCAGAGATTTGCAGAGAGTCCTTCGAAAGTATACCACTTTCAATAAGACTAAGGACTACTCCTCCTTAGTCTCTCGAGATAAAAGTCAAGATACTTGCTATATCTGCCAAGAAAAAGGACATTGGGCTCACCAAGGAAAAGAAAAGATAGACAAAGGAAAAGATACCTGTTATCATAGTCAAGAAAAAGGACATTGGTCTTCAGAGTGTCCTAAGAAGCAAGAGAACCAACAAGAGAGGGAGGAAGCAGAGGGATCTTCAGCCCTAGAAGAAGAAGAAGAAGAATTCATCCCCGTCGTCAAGAAAGGCAAGACAGTGAAGAAGAAGAAAAAGAACCCTTGATCCCTGTGAAGAAATTCAAGAAAAAGAGAGACAGACAGTGAACGATGAACTATGAGTGTTGTGTTATGAAATGTTCATTGTGATTTAAGAGAATATACAACCAGGGAAAAAAAGTAAGTGTCTTTTGGTTTTGTTGTTTTAGAGTATGGACGCACGCACGCACGCACTCACTCTTACACAAACCAAGGATGGGGTTTAAAGTTTTACTTGATTTTTGGCAAATTGGATTATTTCTTTTCTAAGAAATGTAGGTGGGCCTGAAAAGGAACGTTGGGGTGCTTGTTTCTAAAAACAAACTTATGGACTGGACATGATGAGTTTTAACTGTCTCAATCCCTTTCCACGGCCAAGTCCTATTCCTGCTGCTGCTGCTGCTGCTTTGATAGTATTAGTCAATGGTGGTGGTGGTGATGGTGGTAGCATCTCAGTAGTAGTAGTCGTGATGGGTTTAGAATGTTTCGCCCGTGAGGGTCTCTTTCTCTTGGGTTGTGTTAAAGAAATCTGATACATGTTTCTCAGATTCTTTAACTCGACTAAAATGTCTTGTAACAAACTCACTGTTTTGTTTTCATCACTCCCTTCCTTTTCTCCTTCACACTTCTCGTCTTCTAACTTTCTTATTTCTTCTTCTTGCTTTCTTCTTTTCTCTTCTTGCTGAAGAAAGGCTTCTTCTGCTTCTCTCTGACGCTGTACAAAATTTTTCAACTCTTTCTTTTGCCTCTTTTTAAAATCATCGATCACAAGTAAAGATGTTGATGGTACAATAGCGGTGGTGGTTGTTTCAGGCAAAAATTCTTGAGAGGATGACAGAAAATCCACAAAATCTAAATTAAAATCTTCTGCTTGAAAGTTCACCACTGCATTCGCTGCTGTCGTCGTACTCTCACTCCGAACATAAGAACTTTCCGTCGCAGGCTCACCTGAATACATCTTCTTCGTGGTATCCGTCATACTCAAACTATACCGCCAAAGGTAAAACCCTACGAACGCTGTAACGCCTATATACTAAAGATGACGTCACATCCCCGCTCTCTTCTGATTGGAAAAGAGACCTACCCTGTTGTAACGCGCGTTTGTATTGGTGGTTCATTTCGATCCGTTTCAATCCGCTCTTAGGCTGTATATACCATCGCTTTTGTCACAGAGATTCACCGGTTCTCAAGACCACTCAAGAAAAGATGTATACCTCTGTAGAGTCATCCACCATCGTATCGGGGATGTTGTTTAACCCAGACTTCCCGATGTATGTCAAAGCATCATGGGCGATCACAAAGATCACCACTACAGCGATATGGAAAAGAAGAATCTATATCGAAAGACAAGGCTACCTGAACCGGGTATTGATGTACGGGCCTGAAGTCCGTCGAAGCTTAAGAAGAAGAACACCCTCCACGAGATGTCCTCTGTCTTAACTTCACACCACTCCAACAGCCCTTTTCAGGGCCACCCATCTCTCTCGAAAAAGATTACTCTCAGATTGCCTTTAAAAAATAGGTTTCTATGTTTTGTTTGTGTGTTTGGTGTATGTATATATTCTATCCCTCTCAAAATACTTATGTCCCTCTAAAAATACTTCTATCCCATAAACCATTTTGGGTCTCAAGTGCCCCCACGTATTGGGTCTCTCCAGACCCATTTTTTGTGGGTCTTAAGTGCCTACTACTTATGGGGGCCTATACAGACCCATAATGTTAATTTCCCGTACGGGTCTCAAGTGCTCCCCTGGGTCTCGATACCCCCCGTATACTACTATCGTTTAAACTTGTATTCTGTCTTGGAACCTTTAGGAGATAGAGTCCTTTACTTCGACACTGATAGTTGCATATACATCGATCGCCAAGGATACTATCACCCACACATCAAAGACGAACTTTCAAGAGCTTGGACCGACGAACATCCCGAAAACTCTATTATGAGCTTTGGCAGTGTCGGACCTAAAAATTACGGCTACCAGTACCGAGACAAAAAAGGACAGCCTCATATCAAATGTAAGGTAAAAGGATTGACATTGAACCTTCGTTCGAGTCAAGTGGTCAACTTTGACGTCTTAAAAGAAGCCTTAAAGTCAGGTGAAGATCAAGACTTTCTTGTTAAAACGGTTGATTCTCACAAAATTGTACGTTTGTCAGATCATCAAATCGTCAGTCGACCATTGGAAAAAGTGTATCAGATCGTCTACAAAAAACGAGTGTGACTGCTGGGTCACAACAGGTTACCTTACGTCTACCATTCTCCAGTATAACACGATTCCAAGAAAAAAGAAAGATCATTTTGAGCACAAACGCTCACTAAGAATGATGAATTAAACACAGAAACAGTGCGATGGACCCACTCGAATGCGATACCGTGCCATGCGTCATGAGTGATAGTATTCCCTGCGACGTACGCGATGCAGTACGACCTTGCCACTCTACTGTCGAAAGCGATGCCGTTCGTGTACCCATATATGAATCTCATGCATGCACTCACAAACCACTTTGGATACCACTGGCTAGTCGAGATTTACCAATCAAAGAAGAATACATGTTTCCTGTGGCTTTGCCTGGCTAATGTGATTTTGAAAGTCGATTGAACACGTTCAAAATATGGCCTACATATCTGGATGGATTATCCATTCCCACAACTTTAGCCAGAGCAGGATTTGTCTACTCGGGACGAGGAGATCAAGTACAGTGTTTCAGTTGTGGTGTTAAGATCCACGAATAGGAGTATAAAGATTCAGCTTTCCTTGAACATGCCAGATGGTCTCCGTGCTGTCACTACCTTCCCCTGGTTTGCCATGATTATTATCCTCATGGATAATTTAGAAGAGAGAATTCGTAGTATAGCTTTGGAGCTATAGACGTTTTAATAATTGGTCTCTGAATGCTATGAAAAAGCTGAATAGTTTGAAAGTGCTCAAATGGTCGGATATTGATCAACTTCTACGCGCATCTTGCAAGATTTTGGATCTCACAACTTCTACTTACAATGCTGGAGGGATACACAGAATTCCATGGGATGAAGTCCAGGAAAAAGTTAAAGATGTACAGAATTACAAAACAACTTTTAAAAGAAGAATCACCTCCAGAATCACCTCAATAAGATTTACCAGTAGAATCTGTTTGGCAATTGACTATTTCCTAAAAAAAAAGACATTCCTGTAAACGGACAGTTTAGAATAGCACATTTAGAATCTACCACTCGAACTGGGTGAACGCCTTAACCACTATTTGTTTTTCTGGTGTTGTGTATGGGTTGGGTGATGGACTATTAATTTGGTCCAAGAAGAACATTTCGTAGTTGCTACAGTGGTATTTTATCAGTGGATGAGAGGGATAAAACATAGACTTTAAAACTGCAGTAATCATTACTAAAACAGGTACTCACAAACTTGTCAGGACTCGTTACTAAATGAAAAGATATAAAAACTGAAGGTAAATATTCGCAAAATGGAAACTATAAACAAACACAACATGTCTAAGTCAACCAAACTCTCCAAGCCAGACGTAAGTCTAATTTCTTTGCAAGTAAATTTTCGAGTACATTTAGTGTAATACCTTTTTGCTGCGTGTAACACAATGAAGCTGGGTTGGGATTGGATCTAGCGAAGACACTGAATACAGTTCTGGTAATGAGATATTTACTTACAATGTAATTTAACGATGAATGAATCTAACACCATACTAGTGCGCAAAATATCCAACAATGAATTTAACAGAATGATGTGTACAGAGGTCAACAACCGATATAAGAAAATGATGTCGTTCCTAAATGGAACTAATCAGAGCATGGAACTTCAACGAATAATCAAAAAGATAGTCGATATGTCGAACCCATAAACAAATATGATTGATATATGTATCTATCACCATGTATGATCAATGTATAGAATTCATACACAAATATAAACAATGTATGGTTCATCAACAAGTAAGATGTATGTATAATTGATTTTTACTCATATAAATTATATTTTCACCCATATAGTGATATCGAATAATACTGTTTCAAAACTGTAACATATGTATGTTATGGTTCCACAGCTCTCGTCGAATGCTCAAGGAACAATCACGTGTGGCCTGCTCCTCTCATTCTGCCGAATGATCCCTCTCCTTATTACATGCAGACTGTTGGCCCCGAACCTCTGGTCCCTCACTGCGAGTAAACCAAGACTGTCTTCCACGCCAACGTCACCACCAATCACAGCATCCAGGTTACATGAAACCCCACAGAGTTTTATGATTCCCCGTGAAACAGCTAAAAAATACAATAACTGAGCATGTAATACATGAGACACGGTTAAGTACAAATATAATGATATACGTTTCGCATGCGCGCACATGGATTGGCTTTGTTACACATTTAATTATTTCATCAGAACTTTTGTACGAGATTATTATTATAATAACCACGCTCGTATATGATATTGTGTCCTACAAGAATAATCTCACTCGATTATAAGAACTAGAACATTAATATTCTTTTAATGCAGGCAATGTATAATGGAATTCAATTCGTTTGTTCAGTTATAAAAATGGCTAACTTGCAATAGACTATAGTGTATCTGATAGCATGGCGTAATGTGACATAGATCTGTCTTTCTGGAAAATTTAGAAGAAATTCCCAAACATTCAATATATAAAACGATTCTATCACATAACGCGGATAGCAAGAAAGAATACAATTTTATATTTTACACAGCTGTAGATTAGTTCCTTAAAGCGGACAAAACTCATCTTTTTTGTGACTATACAGAGAGAATTAAGGGCTATACGTATCCTAGTATGGTGAAATCCACGGCCGGAGAACTGGGTAATTGGGATTCTCCCTGTCGGCACTTTCTACGCGCATCAGTGACAAAACCAACTCAATAATTTGAAGTAACTAAAGCTGAAAAATAAACCACCCTCAATTAACGCTGTACGCTGCAACGAAACCCATCTACATTTTTGCTCATATATAATGCATAAATATTTTACCACACACAATTCCATGATAATACCTCCTTCCTTAAAAAAGTGGAAACACCTTTAGAAAATCACGGAATGTGAACAAAACATACAAACTGAAACTTATTATTTACATTACCAGAACGTTAAGGTAAACGGAAGATATGCAAAACACACTCTGCTCAAGTAACTGGCCTGTACATTTTCCGACCCTCTAATTGCCTCGATCCGGAAACGACATGGCTGTAAAGTCAATACCCAACGCATCAATCTAGCATTGTTTAAATACATGAGGGGCTGGTGGTCCGTTTCAAGAATAAATTCGCTTCCGAAAAGGTACGTGTGAAATTACCCTATCCCCCACACCTGTGTCAAACACTCCTTTACGATCACGGAATAGTTTTGCTCCCGAGGCAGCAATTTCCTACTAGCATAAGCAATGGGGAACTTTACCCCATCTTGCTCCCGTAACAAAACTGCTCCTAATCCTGTGTCGGATGCATCAGTTTTTAATATAAATGATATATTCAGCTCTGGCAACTTTAGGATTTATGCACGGATCAACTTTCCCTTAAGATCTTTAAGAGCTCTTTCCTGACATGCTTTTACATTTACTTCACGTTTTATTAACCTAGTATACCTTTGTCTATCTGCAATTACATATGGATACTTACTTAAGACCTCCGTAAATTTGTCGACGCTGACCTTCAGGTAACTCTGAACACACACTGACCTTATCTATTCCCTCTTTTCCCACCTTCATGGGGCACCCTAGGAGAGTTTCTGTACTGGGGTCTACTTTTGGTTCATCACTCAACTAGTGTTCGATGACCACAGTACATACGACGTTCAACAACGCTATTGTTTAATAGCAGACATCGCACGATCGACAGGCCAATAAAATTCGGCTAACACCCTGTCAGTTGTCTTTTTCCTATTCAGGTGACAGTCCTACTGAACTACTTCTAACTACATGGGGCCTGAATTTCTGGGGGATAACAAGCTGGAAGAATTGTCTACCCTCAATCGCCTATACATTAATCCCTTCCCTGCGAACAAATTTCAAACTTGTCCCGCCTATACAATCTGTCTCGGTACCGGACACAATCTTCTCCGCGGTCGCGCTCTAGAACGCGTCATACCCTTGCTCACACATAAATTCATCGCGCGAGATATCGGACACGGCTTTTGGAACTTTCAATGTACGCAGAGGCTGTTTCACCGTCCACGCCTGCGATCTAGTTTCGACCGCTTGTATAATGAGAAACCGAAAATCTGATATAGTTGGGAGTCTGGAGCCCTCGACATTTTCAATCGGTAAGTCATGGTTGGTGTTGTCCATACACAGCACTTCGACGGTTCCGGTCAGGTAAGGTGTTTCGATTTTTATTCTCGCTACGGGAACGTGATCAATCGTTTGATTTACCAACATACACGGGGATTTTCAACCAAGCATTTGGTCATCTCTAACGAGACTCCGCTTTACCATGACGCCAGTAAACCCGGTGTCTTGACCGTAACTTCTTGACCGTTGGCGGTACCACTAGCTGTAGGTAAACTCGCCTCGGGAAAAAAGACAAGTTCCGATAGACTGAATAACATCACGACCGATCTGCACACGCACCGAGGACTCTTATACCATACTCGCGCGTTATTAGTTCCCGATTTATCACGCGGAAAATCATCGCTCTTGTTGCCTCCTGACCACCCCCTGCTTTCAATTACAACTGCGACTCTTTGCACTAACCCCTTTCGTTTCGGACAATCGGGCGAGATGTAGCCCCACTCCTTACATGTGTAACATTGTCTATCCTTAGGATTTACACCCTTTTCAGATTGAAAATTTCCACCTTTATTAGCACCAGCTTTCTCAGGTTCTCGGGGGATCTGGTCTTTAGAGTGATACCTGGTATATTGTCGTGCGAGACTTCATTCTGGGTACCTCCTCGAGCTTCGGAGAAATAGTCTGCCTGTGTAGCCATGTCAAAGATATTCGTGAGGGACTTTCCCCTCAGAAACAAGTACAACTCCTTACCACATGTGGTTAACAACTGGTCCCTAAGTAAAACGTCTGTAAGACACTCGAACGTTTTTTCTATCTTACCACATTCAACTCACCGCTGTAAATAATTTCCCGTCCGACCGACGAACTGGCTGAATGTGTCGCCTCTCTCGGGTTTACTATATTTAAACTTCTTGCGGAAACCTTGCTCAGTTCACTCATATCTCTTAAGTAGTGCCTCTCTTAGCGCGTTATAGTTTAGCGCGTCATTCGCGGGGAGACGCGAATATACATCCAGCGTTTTACCTTTCAGCAATGCTCCGAGATGGAGCGACCAATCATCCTTTCTCCACTTCTGGACAGTGGCATAGCTTTCGAACCTGTTCAAATAATTGTTTATATTGTCTTTATCGTCTTCAAACGGGGAAAATTTGGGGTCTCTCAACTTATTCGAGTTTGATTCTTGTTGCCCATCTTTCTTAGCCTCTAATAATTAAATTTTCTTTTTGTGCTAACTATCTTCTAACTCTACCCTTTCTCTCTTTACTTCGGACTTCGTCTGCTTCTCTAATGCAATTTGTTCCCCTTTCGGCTTATCTTTTTGAAACCTATTCTTTCTTTCTTTCTCTGTCTGCTTTTCTAATTCTCTCTTCTTTTTTCAAAATTCCCTTCTTTCTCTTTCTGCCTGCCTCTCTGTCGCTAAATTTTCCCTTTCTGCCTGCCACTCTATCTCTAACTTTTCCTTTCCTATATCCCTTTCTTTTAATCTCTGATCCCTCTCCCGAGTCTGCTCTTCCTGAACAAATTTTCCAGGGGGCTCCCCATCATAACCAAACTGATTGCCCATCTGAACGAGATCTTTAAGTGACGACATAACTAATACTGCTGATAAGATCACCAATCCCAAGTGCACTACCATGTGAAACGTACAGTTATGATAATATCACACAAATCAACCGCATGTTCCTTCTCATTGGGCAACAAAATAAATGCTGAACTTTGGCCTCCTTAGCCGGTGGTGCAGAGACACGCTCGAGTTGAGACAGGTACTCCATATGGGATACAGCTTGATACGAAAGATTGAACCACTGAGGGAGGCATCGACAATCCTTACCTTGCGCGGGTTTTTGACGGTACGCTCATCAGAGCTCCGCAGAGTGATGGCATAGCCAAAACACCAGTCTGGGATTTTCACAGCATGCACGGCGGAAGCAACGGTTATCTCGACGATATAATTTAGCACAAGCTCCAGCCGCTCGTCTGTCCCTGGAACGGTAAAAAGGACGTTCTGGCACCCGATGTCCTCTGGGTGGTATAGCAGAGGTACCGGCGTATCCAAAAAATACTTTTCATGATGTTCCAACAAGAGCTGCTGGGCAATGTCCGGCACATCGGTGCAAGATACAACGAGCATGTCAACGGGATTCCACGGCTCCTCAAAGGAGCTCCAACCGCGACAGGCCAGAAGGGTCTTGTGCATCTCCCGGTACTTGACCCTGTCAGATTTTATGGGCGCATTCTCTTTCTTGGGTTATTAAGGGCCTCGTTATTGGTATTGTAGTCTTTCTCTACCTCTTTGTAGTAGCCCTCTCGTTCCGCGGTCGCACGCAGCCAGTCATGTGCCGGCTCTCCGACGATGGGCGCGGTTTTTCCCTGGTCGCCACAGCAAATGACCTGTATACCTTGCAGCTCCAGCCAACAACGAAAGATCTCAAGGATGTGGCCGAGGACTGTGCAGATCTCGTCTCAGATTATGACCCGCGGGATGAATTTCTGGCTCATGCGTTCTGGGGTCCACTTCTGTTGACCATTCCAACGAAAGAAGATATGATAGGTTTCGTGAGCCTGTGGGTCGGAGTGGGAACCAACGGGTTCCGGGCGCGGACGACGGTAATTGCACGTGTGGTGTTTCCTGAGCCACCGGATAGGCTTTTCCGCAGCGTAGTAAGGCCCGTCAATGTCAATGAGAAGCCCAGGCCGTGTGGCACACGTGTTCGTAACCACCCCAACCTCTACGCGCTTCTGCCCTCGAATCTTGCCTATCACTCTTCACTCAACCACCCCTCTCGGGTGATAAACTTGACAAGAATAAAGTATTGTTTGCCCGTGGGGAGTGCTTCGAGAATAGCGGCCGAGTGCACGCCACAAATCTGGCTTTTCAGAATCATACGCCCGACCCGCGCCGTTTAGCCTTCCATGATGTTGATGTCTCCGAGCCCTAGTGGATAAATGCTGAACGTGTTATACACGTATGCAGCCCCGCCGACATCAAACTCTTGCTGGCTTCCCGGGAGCTGCAGCCTCAACCCCAGTGCAAGTTTCTGGGACTGGGCACGGGATGCGACGCTACCTTGTCAAGGTCAAATTGGTCTTCGTGCAGCTCGTGGTTGATGGTGCCAAGACGGTTGAATTGCTGCCCTATTCTCTCCTGCCTGCTCTGCGGCACAGACTGCCTTCTGCATACACGAATTTAAAAGATTATCATTTCCATATTGACATTGGTCCAAATTATAAGGATTGAGTTTTCATGGATGTAAATTTCTGTGTGAGGAATACAGGGGTTATACAGTTTGCGGTGTGCTCGTGTAAACGCTTGCCGGAACATGCGGAAAACGTTTGAGCGCGGTTATTCAAAGTCATTCCCAAGAACTCTGGCAAACTTTTTCCGACAGCAAATTGTATATGCTCGGTATTCTTACATTATGAATTGCTAAAGATATGTAATATTTAACAAGTTCCCCAACCCCCTCCAAACAGGACTGATTGATTCATTAAAAAGCAGCCTAGAACTACGTCTACTTTTCAGACTTCAGGTAACGAAATCACACTTGTCAAAAAGGGTAAACCCGGTCTAATCATGTGAATAAATAATAAATTAGGTCAATACAATTTGATCGATTACCGCTTTATCTTTATGTGCATTTTTCTATGTAGGCATGCTGTATCCTTTTGTTTTGCCTTCGCAGAACATATCCCACGATAAGGAGTTTTTACTCAAAAGTGACTGAAGTGTCTTAGACACATATTTAATGTGCTGTTATTTAGTCATTCATCATAACGATATACTTATACAAAAACACAGAACTGTACCTAATAGTAAGCCAGTAAGATATAAACGTCCTACCAATTATGACGTTCAAACCAATTTTGTGTGTACATTTAATAAAGATGTTTGTTTAGCTTTCACTTTCCGCGTCACGCTTCGTAACCCATAAAAGTACCCTATACATACTTTTCATTTCGCAACAGGTAGATAACTGCCCTCCATGTTGTTGTTTTTTACAAAAAAAAACTTCCCCACTCTAGCCGTTATGGCACCTAAAACTGTTCTCATAACTGAAACCTACTGCTGAATTGACCCCTAAATTAGATATCGACATTAATACATTTGCTAGTATAATGCAATACAGATATACAATCTTTCTGCACAACACTCTGATATGCATTCATAGAGGCATGCCATCACCTCGCTGTCTATAATTCCGTATAAGCTAACTACCTAGCTGACAGCTCCCATCCGCTGTCACAGCTACCCCAAAGTCGCGTCTATTATGATTCACTACTGTAGCCTGACACACTGAATTGCATCCACTCCGATTCCTGGTGTTTGGTATTGCTACCAGTTTCGTTGGGTTGCTATTTGCATCTGTATTAATGTGTACGATTTGGTACATTAGCAAGTAGATGGTTTAGTTTTTAATTTACCAATCAGTATACTATATTATAAATACAAATAGCAGCTTTACGAAGCCGGAAGCGATATCAAACATTCGGAGTCGGAGTAGATACAAAACAGTGCAGACAGACGGGTTTAAAGTTTCACATTTCCCTATAGTTTGCTTCGTTGTGCACGGGCGCAAAAACACACACACACACACACACACAGACACAGCGATAATTAGATCGGAAATAATATTATCTCGACCTTAAGCACTATGCACAGACACATATACCATTGAAGTAAAGTGCCTTAACCGAGGACTCACCACAGTAGCCGACTCAGGATAATCCGATGGTAGGATTCGAACCCGCACCATTTCAGTCGCGAGTCCAGAATGCTAACCACTGAGCAATTGCGGCTCCTATTGTTCTAAATAGCTCAGTACACAACACATCAACTTCTTGATTGTAGTTAGCACAAACTTTCTAAACAATCAAAATGGGGTGCTTTGGGGCAATATTTCAAGATAATTGTCTTTAAAGCGGGCTATTGGTAACGGCTTCCTTAATCAACCGTCTCGCACCGGATAGTCAAAAGGTATTATTGGCCTCCACGGGCAAAATCTATGTAGAAGTTGAAAGAACTTATCAAAGTCTCAGAAAATTAAAAATAAAAACTTCCACTCTGATATAATGGCTCAGTCTCGATATATTGAGAATGGTATCCAATATTCACTCCCTCTTCCCTTTCGAGACTGATACCCTGTTCAAATTATAATTGGTGTTAAGAGTTCTGTTAAGTCCGCTAAAAAGATGTGGGTACTATTAAGTATGATGGAAAATCATAATCGATATTTTTTATTTTACTGGTTACTTCAGCCATAAATAAACGCTCACAGAGCTCTCCCAACCAAATCACATCTGATAGCATAATGTTCCAAATAATGTTAGGTAGTTGTTTACTTGAATTTCAAGCTCTTCTAATCGAAGACATTTCTCGATATGAAGGTTGTTTCTTTTCCTGGGTTATTATATAATATATCTCATTATGTAAAAATTTATGGTTCAGCGCGTATTTTAAGACAAAAGTCTGCTCTTTTTTGAGTCAAGACGGTCAGTTGAACCAACCAGATTCATTCGTGTGCGTTAATTAACAAAAATGTACTGACCCGGTGGTGGTGAATTTTTCCAACATGTGGAGAGTCTTTTCAGTAACCATCCTGAACCGGTGGTGGTGAATTTTTCCAACACGTGGAGAGTCTTTTCAGTAACTTTATCGATTGCCTTATTAATATTCTCGGTATCTTTGAGGTTCCTGATTATAAGTGTACAATCTTGAAGCCACGCGGTTGTGGTTTTAAATCCATCCTTGTCTGATGACTTGCGATTAAGTGTTATCTTCAAATGCGCATGGAGAACACTATCCCCTTTGACTCCGATGGTCTTGGAGCGTTGTAACAACGCACGGTAATCAACATGATCGTTCTTATCCTTGTGTAACTTAAACTCGGGAACTTCTTGTTCATGAACATCAGCAGCAGCCTCAGCGGCGATAGCAGCCGCGGTACGACGGCGGCCTTTTTCATGAACATGCTCGACTGCCTCAGCGGCTATGCTGCGACACGTCGACGGTTTTGTTCATCCGCAACTATATTTGCAATTTCCGCATGCTTGACTCGTGGAGGAATTTCGGTATTGAATCGTGCTGCTGTTTCCGGAAGCTGTCTCACTGTATTTCGCGGTTCAGCTACGATACCTAATAACACGGTATGTTAGCTTTTCTTGCTAGCTTTTCTTGACAGATGTACGGAAGTTCAAATGAATACTTCCTCGTACCAACCCATTCCGCGGATCAAGTTATTAACGACGAAAATCGATGTTATGAATGGGCGTTACATCCCGCGATCTATCACGTAGATCTGCCGCGCGAGTGGCTGTCTCCTTATCAGTGTACGATCGTGGACGGATACGGGCGCAAGTTTACCTAATGCACCAAATTTGTTCCAAGTCTTTGGAGGAAAAACAACTATGTAGTTCACGTACGAGGCATGCAGTTGTAAATGCGATTTGGAATGCGTGTAAGCAAAATTCATCGGGTGCTCGGATTTACCCAGCGCGCTTGAATGGCTCCTTATATCCAGATGTATACATATCTGCGTACAAAGGCCAAAAATGATTTTGAAAAAGAATTCTTCAAACTAATGAACAATTCTGTGTTTGGGAAAAAAGAAGGAAAATCTTCGAAAACGAATCCGTGTTGACCTTGTCCTTGAAACCTAACCGAACAAGCTTAGAAGGCTCATCGCGGACCCGGCATTCGAATCCAGAAACGATATTCGATGGTGGGCTTGTTGCTGTACATAGTAAAAAGTCAAAACTGAAGCTGACAAAGCCTATATGGCGCGTCCGTTCTTGATCTTTCAAAGCTGTTCATGTATGAGTTTTACTATGACAAAATAAAACTATTTTACCGCGATCGTGTTAAGACGCTATACACCGACATCGACTCGCTCTTGATGCATATAACCACCGATGATGTGTACGCTGATATCTTGTTGGACACACTCGCGAACGATTTTGACAACAGTCATTATCCTGAGGGTCACCCACTACAAAGCAAAAACCAACAAAAAAGTCGAAAGGAAAATTCAAAGATGAGTGCGCGGGTGAGAGTATCATCGAATACATGGGACTGCACCCTAAAATGTACTCGACTGTGGTCGGATCCGAAAACAAAAAGAAGGCGAAAGGAGTTGTCTGGGTTATTGTGAAAAAGGATCTCACGCACAACATATACCTGGAATGTCTTCGCGAACGAATACACACATACCGCCAACATGATCAGGAGTAAACAATATTACATGGGTGTATACAAATGCACCAAGGTAAATTTGTCACCACTGGACACCAAACGATGGATACTCTCCGACGGAATTACCACTTACGCGTACGGGCATTATGCGATTACAAATCCGTTTACGATTTCAAAATAGATTTTGGTGGCAATTCTGTATTCGCGGGAACGACATGCAATTCCTCTTGCACAAATGCTCGGCTAGGAGGTTTTGCTGATTGCTCATCCACAGGCGCCAGATAATAACGTGTTGGTTGCCCTGGAAGATAGTAAATAAATCGACGGACTATACCGGATCAGTGGCACTACGTTATCCACTTTCTAACTCCCCAGGTGCATACAGATGCCGAACAAAATTGTTTCCTAGTAATTCTAACGGTAGTGGAATTGAAACTGATTTCACAACAGTAACAGTCTTTCGCCGAATCGCATCTGCTAGCGATATCCACAATGGTTAATGCATATTTGTATACGCGTCCGTGTACCCGATCATGTGGAACAAATTAAAGAGCAACCCGGAGAAATTCTTTAGGTATTTCGACATCAAACCAACCACGGGAAATCTTTCTTGGCGCAGGTAGGTAAATTTGCCACACCAGGTGTTAAAACATCCAGGGATTGTTGCTATAGCGATGAAGTAATATTCACCACTGAATCCACCCCGATTAAATTCCCCTTTTAGTATGCTAAACCAACATTGACTCAACTGAGAAGAGAAAGATGTCGACTGTTATTTAACAATGACGCACTTGACCACGTAACAGTTCTCGGGCGAAAACGAGAACCATTGCAGGCACAAAGCTCAGGCGTAATCGGTGTGTTTCTATCTGAACGTGTTATCCAACCTCAGGGTGGTGTCAAACAACAGGAACGCACAATCGCCGGAGACTTAAATATTCCTCCAAAAGATGTTTTCTATGATTCCATGACAGTTGTACCAGTGAAGAAAAGTAATTGGTTAGAAGTGCTTGTGCGTCTTGCACCTGAACAAGGCCAGTCTGTCGAGCAATTATTCTTCACTATAACAATATTAATAGAAGAATTATAATGGACCCTCAATGTTACCGACCTGAAAAAATAATCGAAGCGGAACTGCAACTGCGAGATGAAGTCACCAAGAGAACCGCGTTTCTGGTGAAATACAGGCGTATATGTAACGTTGTAGATGCTAATGTGGAATCGCCGCAGCAACACCAGTTGGTCACAACGACGACAACTATTATAGGTGCACCAATCGGGATTGTTGTTGGAGCCATATCGATAGTAACCGGTGTCGCAGGCGGCTCCACTAAAATAATTTCGTTACGGCTGCATTCGCGAATACGTATCTATTCGGAACTTCTCGGGGTAGCAAAAAGTAGTCTCAATACGATTGTAAAGTTGTGCTCGGTGGTTATAGAAGATTAAATCATTAGCGCTGCCGAGTTCGAGACCGTTTTGGCGGAAATGGAAGGCCACAGGCAACTCCGAGCACAGATACGGAACCGCGCTAGCGACCAATCAGGTATAGGTACGTAACCCTCAATACACATCACCACGCACGCTGGGGGAAATTCCCATAGCGACCTTGCGATATTGTTCTTAGCGATTTCCGGCTACGATTATATTTTTGTAACCCAACCGCGCATGCACGCGAGTGTAACAATCACGCTAAAAATACTAAAGTCATGGGGTATCGAAGGGCTGACCTGTCCCCAGCTATCCGGTCTAAATGCACAAAGTAACTCTACTTAACTTTGAATTTGAAAAAAAGCTACGGTGGCCGTGGGGGGGGGGGGGTGCGGGGGGGGGGTAAGTTCAAAACTGTTAAAAGCTGAGGCACCAACCCTCGTTGGCCATGTTATAGATCTAATTAACAAAACACTACAATCAACTATTTTCCTGCTCGTTTGAAGGAGGCAGAAGTAGTTCAGATTTCCAAACAGAACAATCCTCGTGATAACAGTAGTTACAGACTATTTAGTATTTTCCCCGTTATATCCAAACTCTATGAGAAATCAGTTGAGACCAGCTGTATCATTTTTGGAGAACATTTTAAGAAATATTTGGGTGCTTTTCGAAAAGATCATGGATACCAGAACAACTCTTTCATGTTTACTCGAAGACTGGAAGAAGGCTTATGACGAAAACAGATATTCATTTCCATCACGATATTCTCATTTGCAACTAAGGGCCAATGGTATGTCAGATAACTCAGTAAGTCTCTATAAAATCGTAAGCAACAACTTAAGATGCAGGGTGTCTTGAATAACTGGATTGAAATTCAAAAAGGGGTTCTCCAGGAGTCTATTCTCTGACCTTTACTTTTTAATGTGTTTATCAATAATATTTTTATTTTATTAATATGGTTCCCTACATAATTATACTGAAGAAACACTTTGTCCTTTTCTTCTCCAGTTTTTTATATTTGACTGACATACTTCAAAAAGAGTCCATTGGTTCACTGTGAACAGAATACAAGAGAACCCTTAAAAGTTTCAAGCACTGGCTGTGGGTAAAAGATATTCGGTATGAAGATCGTACTTAGCATAAGCATTGCCGTTACCCATTATGAAGAAAATGTCAAACTGCTATGAATTTATATTGGCTACCAACTGCAAGTCGGTACAAATTTAATCAAATCTTTGTAGGGAAAGCTTCAAGACAATTAACTGTCTTTGAACGTTAAAAGTCAAAAGTCAACAAGACTCAAGAACTGACAGTGTTACCTACCTTTACCTACCTTTATCCATTCCAATTTCAACTTCTTTCCCTTAGACTGGTACATTTCCAGTGATAAGAATACTACTTAGACTAAAAAAAAAAGAGCGTCCTCTGAATTTTGTATATGACGATTACACCAGCAGATACCATAAAATCTTACTTAAGGCAATAATGCCAACCCTGAAAGTGCGTAGACTTAGGACAATGGCTCTAGAGACTTCTAAGTTCGGAAAAAGTTTGCTCCCGAATGCTTGGATGATCTGCTACGTTTTTAACGCAATACATACAAGTTTAGATATTCAAATATTTTAGATATCTCAAGAATTAGAACCCCAACATATGGCAAAATTATGTTAGATACGTAGCTTCCAGCTTTAGACAGGAATCAAACTTCAATTTATATAGACCATTAATATTTTAAAAAATGTAAATGTAATATCTGCAAATAACAATCCCCTACCCACCCCCACACCACCACACAAAGTCTCCTACTATTATGACGAACACTGATATCTGACTCGCCTTTCTTTAATCTGTTTTGTCTTATGTACCGTCAAGTACCCTACAATTACCTCCATTTTTTTATAAAAAAAATTTTTTATAAGGTAAGTCTTGATTTGCATTTCGACACGTTTCACATTCTGATCCGTGTTTCCTTGTAATTTTAGATGCCTAGATTTTTAATCATTTATGGGTTTCTTTTCTTTGTTCTTTTTTTTCTTTTGGTAGGCTTTAATCTACATCTAAGCGTCTTGTAGGTCATTACCTGTGCTTTGTTATTGTTACCTAAATATTTAATTCGCATCTATATACTGCTATGTTTAAGTTGCTTTGCTTGCTTATATTTCAAGTTATGTGCAATGTAATTTATGCTATGTTTGTATGTCTTGCAAATCATGTTAATTTAATGTCTTATTGATTGTATGCAATGTCGGTAGAACTTATGTTAAATTGTTGTTTTGATCATACTGACTATACATAAAACTTACTTTATCTTACTTTAATATCTAGTTACAGGGTTGCCACAAGTTTGCGCTGGACGAAATGGCGCCTCGTGAGAGCCTCGTCTTCGGCGTCTCCCACCCTAGGAAAATGACAGCAAACTCCGCAAAATTGCCCCTCTCGGGGGGGGGGAGCTTGGCGCCTTGGCGGTCGCCCTTATCGCCCTCCCTTTATGACAGCCTTATCTATTTACATATTGCTTTGATATGAAGAAACAAAAATTACAGGATCTGATCAAAAAATACATCCGAAAAAGCAGAAAACCGTATTCTTTCAACTATTTACATTATGGCAAATCAGGTATTCCAATTTGGCAAGAAGACTATTTTGTGTTCAACTTACCCGCAGGTGACCTGAAACAAAGGAATAACCTCTAACTAATTTATCCTTTATGAAAGCATCATAAATGTAAACTAAAAGGATATGCTGTGAGAAAGCCATTATAATATTCTTTCGCAAGTTATGAGCGTTAAATAAAACCTGGAGACATAAGACTAGATATTCATAAGAGATATTGTGTCTGAGACGCGATATCTGTTCGCAATACACAGCGTGTGTGATGAGGGTAACCGCATAGACGACTACTGCAAACAAGAATTTTAAATACTCCCAAAGACTGTAAAATCCTTTCTGACAAAGAAAAATTAAATGGTCGAGATAAAATACAAACTCTTCTCTTTGCAGGTATATAGGAAGAGTCATCCAAGTCAACGTTGTAAGAAGTTTTTCTTGCAAATATATGCAGTATATATATATATATATATATATATATATATATATATATATATATATATATATATATATATATATATATTCAACTATAGAGGTAGGGGCTAATTAAAAATGCTAAAATCAACATATTACAATAAATAAATGAAGTAATTAATAAATAAATTTATAATTTGTACAGAAATGCTACACAATTTTGGATCATGACTTCTTTTAGAATATGTGTAAATGATGTTGTATAAAATTGTATTAAAGGGATAATTGTATTGTTGGTCACAACATCCCCAAAAGCTCAAATGGAAGTTATTTTCTATTCCTACTTTTCTGATTTTTTTTATTTTATATAATTTTCGTCTTGTTTTTTCTTCAGAGTTGTGACTGACTGAATTCAACAAAGCTGTGATATTTATCCTCTTTTTGTTACGACTCTATGGCTCGAACAAACTTAACAAAAAGAAAGTGAAACCAACAATGTTTGTAAAAATCAACAAATTATTTATTTTAAATAATTAATGTAAAAATCAAAATACACTTACAGTATCGTGTATTATAATCCAAATAATCCAACAATTATTAGCGTCCTAATCACAAGTCCTGTATATATAGAAACTATAAAATGATCCAAATGAATGAATGTTCCAAGTTAATGAATGTTCCAAATGAATCTTCGTAATGAACGAATGTTCTAAATGAATGAGTCTTCGTAATGAACGAATGTTCCGAATAGATGATGGTTCCGAATGAATGAGTCTGTAATGTTCCGATGCACCAACGATAATGTCAGATCATCTTTAAGAATATTCAGAGGCATCCGAGAAAGTCCTAAATATCTCCAAGTAGCTCTGATGAATGGTCCAATAAATAATTCCTTTAGAATTGTCTATACAGCATGGCATTGCATCATTACAGGATTCCAGCTCTTGCACGGCTATTATTTTAAACATCCTGATGATTCCAAAAGCTGATCATAAAAAAACAGTTCTTTTCAACTCAAGATCTAAAATGGAATGGAAATAATTCGTATATTCAGGTCTTTTATACAACTTGCAAATGGCACATTTCACAACAGGAAACGTGTCATATTACGACCCAGAATGCAATACTAAATGCATCTATTTCATGGAAAATTACTCCAGTTACAGTAAACACCTCTTACCTTGAACAAAAGGTCAGTAAATATGTTGTTATTTGATTAATAGTACAACAAAACCCAAATTAAATATGACTCACTATTTGACTCACTATTTGACACAATTTTAAAGTAGAGTCATAGGCCAAAAGTTAAAGCACATTATAGATTCCATATACATAATTCCGTAACAATTGAGAAAACTGAAATGCAATAAACAACCACATCTAAGGTTAATTAAAGGATTGAACAGCCTCGATCCTAGGACAATCAACCAATCACGATCAACTATGGAAATAATATTCATCTTCAAAAAAAAACGTTTAATAATAATAATAATAAATATAATAATAATAATAATAATAATAATAATAATTATTATTATTATTATTATTATTATTATTATTATTATTATTATTATTATTATTATTATTATTAGCCGATTTGTTAATAACTTGGAATCCGAATTATCAACAAAATATAGCCATATTATATTTTTATGCAGGATATCTCAGAAATATATAGTTTACTTTATGCGGACTCAGAGATTTCCAGTCACAATTTAATGTTTTAGAAGAACTGTGTGATAAATCAGGCATGTGAATCAATCTTGACAAACGCAAAATAATAGTTTTCCAAACTGAAAGATGATATTAACCTGGGAGTCTTTTCGAAACTAAATTTTTTTTAATTATATGGGATTGTTTTTTCAGTCCCCAAACTGAACTGGACCACAGCGAAAACGAGTGTATGCCACCACAAGAAATGTATTAAATTATTTTAATAAACAAAATACGATGTAGATAGGATTGTTTTCCTGTTAGATTCTATTAAACTGTTTTACACTACCTAAGGAGTAGAAATATGGAAATACGATGATACACCTGAAATGAAAGCGTCTATGATCGCTTCAGCAGAAAGATATGGAAATCTGCCACAAACTACATCCTCTATTATGTTTCGAAGTAGGGGCCATTCGAAGTAGGGGCCATTCGAAGTAGGGGCCATATCCACGTTTGGTTTCTTATGTGATTAAAATGTGCGAAGCATTGGATAAATATAGTTGGAATCAATAAGGTGCGATAGCTATCACATTGTGATATTATGAAAATTATATTATGTTAAAAAGATTGGATGTCGTTGATAGAATCAACTGGGTATGTATAATTGAACATTTTGCTATTTAAATACAGACCTGGCTTTGTCTGGATGCTCAAGATGTAGGTTATATCAATTTATTACAAGTTCTTCACGGTGGAAGGAGATGTTTGAAAGTTTTCCTAATTTTGTAACGGAGGCCAAATTCTCTTTCACGAGTTTAGAGAAGGACTTACTTTTTGAAATGGCTGCCATATTTGAGGAAGAATCTGCATCAATTGTATAAATTTGAAAGGTCCCTTTGCTAGAATTCTTTTTGTCCAATTTGGTCTAATCCTATATAGCTCATTTGGGGAAAAATGTCGTGTAAATGTTTCTTATTTATTCTTTTGTAACGGCGGCCATATTTGATGGCTTCCCCCATCATTTAGAACAATTGAAAGGCCCTCTAGCTAAAATGTTTGCTGTCAAATCTGTGCACATTTTGTTCAGCAGTTTTCCACAAAATGTAGGTGAATTTCCTTTCTCCACGGCAGCCTTTTGACGGATCGCTGCATTATTTTTTCAAACTTAAGCGTTATTTGTGCCAGAATGTTCTCTGCCAAGTTTAGGCAAAATTGGTCAAGTGATTTTGTGAAGATGTTAAATACGACATACGACGGACAAATATTGACACACGATCGACGCAGGGCCATATCATCAGTTCACTTCTTCTTTGTGAGAGGTGAGGGAAAAATCACATACTACTTTTATAGGGCTATCAAGGTAACAAGAAAATTAAAATCTGAGATTTCCATCCCTTAAGAACTGTAAGCCTGGGACGGCTAATTTATATGAATTATATATAGCCCAGGAATATTGTAACAATATTTGGGTGAAGGTAAAAAAAAAATGCAACAAAAATTATTTTTGTGCAGTGCATTTATACAAGGTACCTAAAACATCATACTTAAAGTATAGGAAAAATTATTAGTTGAAGTATTGAACATTTACATTTTAATGTAATGTACCTTTGTAGGTACAATCATATCAGTCAGTAGCAGAAATCTCTACAAGTAGTCACTGATGCATTGATTTCAAGCTACTTTTAACATTAAAACTTCATTCGATTTAAGTTTAGTGTTTTAATGATATGCTTAAAACAAAAATAATAAAGATAATAATTTGAATATGTTTAATACACTTTCGATAAAGAGAAATACATTGTCAAAGATCCTAAGTTTCAAAACTTATCATTCAATGTTGGTAATAGTTTTAATTCAGGTTGTAATAACACATACAAATTTCTTAACATCAATATAATACTTACTCTGTTAAGGCAAGATAATAGAAAATATCATTTACTGGAAACATTTAACAAATCAATAATGTGGAACTTGTACAAATACTAACACTGACGACAGCGGTGTCCGATGCAATTATTGTCAAATTGGCTAACGTAATATCGAAATATTGACTGTAAAGAACTACTTGGAACAGTCATATATAAAAATGATGCAAATCAATATGTCAGTCCTCATAATTTTCTGTCTCCTCCATATCCCAGTCCATAGGAGGAGCATTGGTACAAGCAGAACCTCGATATTCACCGCAGCAGGTGAACATTCAAGATTATGTCTGCGGAATGTGCATCTTGCTACAATCAGTCTTACAGTTGCATCTTATCATCCCGAACAGGCTGAGCATCACTCGCCACAGGAAGAAGAGCTCACTGAACGTCTTTCCATCCCCACTTAATGGGTTCTAATTTATCATTACCTTGTCAGACTTGAACTTAATGGTAGACACTGAGCGAATGGTACTTGGCTGAAGCACATGTTGTAGGCAGTGGCTTCAACTGGACAAATGTTGAGGTCTTCTTTACCTTCTCACAGAAACTCTTATAACGAATCCCATGTAAGGTATCAGTTGATTTACAACTGTAAACATCAACCAAGGTCTTTTCTCCAGCCAAAACCACATCAGCAGCAGCAGGGTTGGAGTTGTTGAAGACCTCTGTATACTCTTAAAGCTGCCTGATCTTCATGAGTCCAACACCTTTTCTAATTCCATGCAGTTGGGAGGTTGTATCACAACCGAGCAGAGCATGAATGCAGAGAAGATGTTTGCAGGTTAACATGGCTAAGGAAGTCTTGGTGCTTTTTGATGTTCCAGCTTCTGACTTTCCTAGAGGTACTCTTAGGTTCTGGTTGAAATACTATTTCTCTGTTTTCCATGGTGGCATGATAACAAAGGAACACAGGTATGTCAGTGTCATCAGCTACAACTATTACATCTCTTTCAGTGGCTGCAAAAACTGCGGTCTGCACAATAAGAACATCTGCATCTCCAGGTGCATCTATGGTGTCACATCCAGCGTTTTCAAGACATTCTCCCAGCATGTATATGAAACGTTGTTTGTTCTCTTTGTTTGTCAAGAACACATTCTTGTTTACAGCGAGCACTGTTCTTACATACATCGATACAGTTGTGCCTGTTATTGCTGATGTTCTCATATGTGTGACATATTTCACTGACGCAACCTCTTTGTAACCGTCAAACACTACTGAACATCTCCCATACCTTCTTGTCACGTATTGCACATACAAATTGCATATGTCTTGAAATATCGTGTCCTTATTCCAAGGCAAACGATGCAGTAAAACTCCCCCATCTAAGACATACAATGGAAGACAAATCGAAGATGTTGTATTTTGACTGTCTTGTACTTCCTTTCGCAATGCATCACCATGTACTACCTTGTTTGCGTGCCTCAACATATCTGATGTCTCAAACAAGGTGAAATGATAGCTGCAAAGTTCATATTTAAATAGTTCTCTCATGTCTGTGTTTTCGTTTGTGCCAACTAATACCAATCTCTGAAAGAGAAGTTCAGGGTCAATAGGGATGGCTTCATGATCAACTCAAACTGTGATCGAGATTCCTAGAGTGATTGCCTGTCGACTCTTCTTGAAGTAATATCTACATATATTCAGGCCTTTCATATATTCTATTATCTTCTGGCTAACGGCTGCTGCAGTGTCCACGTTGACCTACTCCTGTGCCACCACACCTGAGACTATGCTGCAGAGAGACAGATCTTCACAACTGAATGGGTTTCTTGCCTTCAAGACCTGTACCAGTTTTCAGTGTCTTTGCAGTCCCTCTCTCCTTCCTCGCATTAGATTTTCCCTTGTGTTGATCACTGATTTGGAAGATTGATCCTGCAAATTGATGCATCGCATGGTTGATTTCAGTACCAGCTGGCAATGAATTGACCCAGACAAGCCTCTGAAGTTCTGATATACCTCAACCTCTGGTAAGTCCTCCAATGGTCTTAATGCGTCAGCACTTATGAGGTCAGTGGAAAGGCCTACCCACAATCTCTCACTACGTCGTACAGCATGGTGTCATTTCATAAAAGCTTTATACAAACTTAGATGATTTGTTTCAAGATTTGTCATTTCTTGAAGATAGACATGAACTATCTTTGCATATAGGTTATACCCTGCTGCGGCAAAATAAGGGAGCATCTGCCTCATGGAAAACAAGTGGTGATTCCAGTTGGCAGTTCTTTCTCCAGTTAGGAAACTCTTTAGAATGTCAATCATGTCCATGTACTGCATCCATAATTGGTTTGTTCTGTTGCATTTGATCTGTTCTTTTGTACTCTTCAATTTGCTTGATATAGCTAGGATTGTTTCCACATCTTCTTCACTCATATCATTGCTTTGTATTACACTTGCATATATTTTCTTGGCTTCCGACATCAAAGCGTTGATTTCACCTTCTCCAGATACTAACTGAGTGTCATCTTCTGTCACTATTTCCTCATTAAAGATTCGCAAGTCTCCCTTTCAGCCACTTCTATAAAATTCCAAGGTGTTGGCAACTGGAAAGTTGATTCCAAAACAAGAATATTCAACACAGCATCCACAAGAAAATGACCCCTTCTAGCTCTTGCAATGGCTTTTCCAGTCAACATGTGTTTGACTGCATTGCTGCCATATACAATTTCAAGTATCTCTCGAAGACCAGAGCCATCCATCAAGTGTCCAATAGAGCCTAGAAAGCTTATTTCAGTGTGAAGTTCACCAAGTTGTAGTACGACTGACTTCAAGATGCTGCCATGTGGCTCGTTGCTTATGATAGTATAAGCTTTATACCACATCGGCTGGTCAAAGGTTATCACTGGTGTCACATTATTCTTTCTAGCTTGATTTGTCATGAAGATCAGTGTAGAATAGATACATGACATATCACTTGGGTTCAAGTCAATCATTGGTAGGAATGTGATTGATGCTTTCCCTACACCATTCCCTTGATGAATCATTTGCATGAAGCCAGACCAACTGGGGCGTGGCCATTCTAGGATGGTTGAGATTTTCCACAGTATAACTGTAGGTGTTGCCGTGCAAAGCTCTGATTGGAGCCTTGTTGCATTGAGTTCAGCAAAAGTGAGAATATTGTGTGCCTTTGGAAAGGTATACTGATGTACATGTACTGTTCCAGCTGCAATAATATCATCTAAAGAAACATCACACCTTGGAACAGCTCACAAAACAAACTGACCCGCAGTCATTGCCGCTATTATTCCCATACCATGAAATGTTCCATGGCCATCCCGAGTCCTTATATTATGATCCACATTGTCGCCAACGTATTGAATGAACTGTTCTTCTGTTGTGGCAGTTGCCTCTACTTGTGTTGCTACTGCTCTATTTTCAAAATTCGTAACTTCACCATATCAGCTGCAAAAACCATGCTGGTGCAGAGAATCTATGAGGAATCTTGACCCGAAATGGTGATAAAGTTGCACAGCTAAGCCAATTTGTAGAGGTGCAGTGATAACATGCGGTCTAGTTGCTTGGACAATAGCGTGGTCAAGTGATGCTTTTTCGTGTCTGACGTAATTCCAGCAACAATGTTGTTCTGCTTCTTCATCTCCATCTTTTGTCTGATTGTAGTATTCTTGTAGTATGGTTGCTGTCATTCTGAATGTTACTCTATTTTCCTTTCCTTTCAGATTTGTGAATATCACATTTTCGCCAAAGTGTTCTTTCAGCTTTTGTTTCATGTACTGAACAGCATTTGGTTCTTGGTCTGACCCAGCTTCCTTCAGATAATCATCCATTTTGTCTCTCAGGTCTATCACGGTTATTTGTTCATGATCATTTTCTTCAAGGTATTGAGTCACACTAGAAAATATTGCTGCTTTTTGTTTATCCTGTGGGCGACCTTTCTTTACCTTCTTATCTGTTTTTGTTGCAAACATCTTTGGTATGCCCCTTCCTGTTCTGAAATTGATGCTGCTTTGATTAGGATATACAGCATCTGCAGCATGCAGATCATTTGTGAAAGCAAGTCTTCCACGAACTGTTTCACTCCATTCATCATTGCGCTGTCTGCAAATATCATCTATTATATATTGAAATGTATCTGTTCTGACAAGTATTACATCATAAGAACTTTTTGTATCATCAAATTTTAATGGCTGGCCACAAAAGAGAAAATGCTTGCTAAAATCAAACTTTCAACATTCTGATCGTAGCCTTTTTCGAGATGTGGTCGAAATTGATATCGGTTAGCACTTGCAATATATTTTTTATTTATATAAACCCTTTTGCTGTTTTTTAAAGTGTTACATAAACAGGACAGGTGAAATATTATCATGTAAATCAACCATAAACACATGAAAAGACCTAGGTTTACAATTTATGATTAAAACTCTACTAAACACAATATACATAGACGTAAAATGTAAAAACTTAAATATCTTGGAAACAGTAGCCAATCCGTTGTTTTAATTGTCATATTTGAATTCAGCACATCAAAATCCCTAATAAATAGCACATTTTATCTCTGAAGCAGACGACTTCGAAAAAATTGTAGACCAGTGAATTATCCATATATTCAACTTTTTTTACAGGATTAAACAGGCGATGATATGGAGTTTTAAAGCACTGGGTTGGACATTATTAAAAAAGCTATATTCTATGCAAAAAAAGTACGCCTACAAAATGTGAAAATGTATAATATTTCCACCAACTATATTTTCCTATACTTTTAGGATGTTAATTTGGGAATCTTACTAAAATGCATTCTGAAAAAAAAATCATTTTTATTGAAATTTTTTGACCTTGTTGAAAATTATTCATGGACTAATAGGTCTTTGTGTAAAATTAGATAGGTTCAAAGTTAACTTGCGGTAAATATTTTGTATAAGCGGGCATTTTTAAAAGTACATTTTTGCTTTATTGTTGCCTCAAATAAAACTCTACAGAATCAATGTCAGGGGTCAAATGTGTGCAGCAGATCATTGAATGATGAAATTTAGTGGCAATAGTAACTTTGACCTGTGTTGAATAAAATATGATCGTGAAATAATTCCGTGACAAATCTACGCACACTCAAACATACAGAGAGAGAGAGAGAGGGGGGGGGGATAAGTGAGAAAGTGAGAGCGAAAATTTGACACAGCGTGGATCCACTGGAAACTTACTTCGAAAGGCGGAAAATAGTAACCATGGCCATGTATATATATAGTTTATAATTTTGGAAAGTTTTAGTGAAAATTTAGGTTGGTTCAGAATGCCATCGTTACTTAACATTCAAGACAACTAGAAACCTATCCTACCTCTAACTTTAGATAACAGAAACTATGTGTACAAACAAAAACAACGTAAGTCAAAGGTATATTATTTACAAAACTCTTTTGATAATAATAATAATAATAATAATAATAATAATAATAATAATAATAATAATAATAAAAACTTCACTTTCTGAGGTTAATACATTTGGTTCTGAATCAGTCAACCAATCTTACATGTAGTCCTCAATAATAATGTACAATAATAACTCTACTTACTACAGTGTCTGACACACTCACATATAATCATAAAAAATACATACATATACATACGCATACATACATACATACATTAGATTAAAACATGCGTAAGATATACATGTAGAATTGAGAGAGAGGAAGATGGTGGTAGTATCCAAGTTAGGTATCTCAATTTGTTTGAGATTTAGCATAATTAGAAAGAAGAAATTTGTGAAGTGCACTCTTAAAAGAATAGAGTGTTGGTGATTGTTTAATATCATTGGAAATGATATTCCACAACACTGATACAGAAAGTATTCTGTTTACTATATGTAAACCCTTTTCTTTAAAAAGAATTTTCGAACTAGAATCAGATTAAGATGGTTCTTGGTCAAGACTGACTTGTGATAGATAGTGTTCATCAGCCTGTTCGGTAATAGAGACAATTTCTTTTGACTGAGATAAGCAAGTGATTTGGTGGTCAGTAGTAGTAAAGTGTGCATCTTTAAACAATGTGTTCCCTTCCTGACAATTGCAGTTTAAAAGGTTTCATTTATAAAAAATATAAAACTAATTCCGGATATTAAATATAGATAATTCCTAACGGGTCATGTATGCATAATCATTAGATCTTTAGTAATAAGACTCTGAATAAGGTACCTAATGGTTTCGTGATCTAGGTCTAGCGGTACCCTGTAGTATAAAGCATTTATAATAAACATAAAAACAAAAATAAATAGAAGAAGAACAAAACAGATATTTAAAATGCAGTCTAATCATAGATAAACATACTTCAGATGTTACAGTAGCATACTTTTGCGCTGAACAATGCAATGTGTAGCTTAATGCTTTTTGTAACAGTATCAGCTGAAGCTGAAGAATGTTATCTTGTGTGTCTTGTAAATGGCTGGTAATTTAATTTCGAACCTTCGAAGTTACATATTCTAATCTATCAACGCTTTTTATCTGCAGTCATACCGGTCAATGACAAACAAGTTTGTTGTATTTTGTTTTCGAACACACTACTGTCGGGTTCAGAGCTATTTGTTCTATACGAAAACTCTAATCAATTCTGCCATTGGCACTCACCTCATTGGATGAAAATTAAGTATTGTTCACCTCTGGGTTTTTTTTTTTTTTTTTTTTTTTTGTATCTTCAGTTCCAGTCTCTTTGTCTTTTTACTAGTCAATCAAAGGCAACAAAATATTCCAGAGGATTTTTATACTAAGTGGTTTTGAAAACATACAATAATCGCTATATCACGCCTGGAATGCTGTGCACATGGCACAGACTAGTATTGGAAAATTACATCTTTTTTGTGTTCCAATTGTACAAAGGAATGATATTAAGAGCTAAGAAAATATGTCAAAACATGAGTCCGATCAAGTATGAAACTATATAAATGACTTTGAATTCAGATACATTTATGAGCACGGAGAGTATGTAGAACTAAGAATATTTTAATCTGCGGGAGGCTGGTGGGAACATGCGACTTCTATGAACACAGATCTGGTTCAGTTAGTTTTTGATACCAGTATTCACCTCTCTGTAGGCTATAACCCACGCTGGCCGCTAATAGAGCTATTTATAAGCCACGGACATTAATCTTGTACATGAAAGTAATCTGCACTTCTGATGCGGTTGAAGGTGCTGCAAGCAGTGCGTGGATGTTATACTTGTTCTGTCCACAAAAATATAATATCGTTTTTAAATATGTTTATAGTATCTCAGAAGATCATCATTATTTGAAGGACGAATGATATTTCAAATTGCTAGTCTTACTTATATGAAGCTGTGAATAAAGAAATATGTGATAACATTAAAGTCCGCTTAGAATGAAAATCATTTACATCTAATTAGCATATTTGGCAGTAAATTAAAATTTTCATAGCATGTGAGTATCATTTATATCTCCTCTTTCATATTGTTTTCGCGCCCCACAATGCACACACACACGGCTGAATCAGACATTGTTCATACTACATACTATGAGTTATATCTGAACAAGGTCATATAGTGTCTCTGACTTAGCACAATGCATGTACTGAAAGTCTTGAAATTGCACATCCATAACTAATACATACTGGCCGAAATCCCGCTTTCCGGCTGTTACAAGACATTTTCTTTATTCTCATTACAAATTTGTTTCTTGTACAGAACCGGCCAAATTGGGTAATAATCTACGCAAAGGGGAATACTGGTATCAAAACCTAATTGAACTAGATCTGTGTCTGTAAACTTCGCATGCTCCCTCCAGTCCCCGCAGATTAAAATAATCTAAGTTATCCACACTTATGAATTCAAAGTCATTTGTATCGTTTCATACATGATTGGATTTATGTTTTGACATATTTTGTTAGCTCTTATTATTATATATCCATTTAGTCTTTCATGCTTGATCTGGCGTTCGATACAGCTGTTTAATCCGTATTTCCGTATCACACACCCAGATTCGAACTACTTAGGTGTCTTCTTTGACGTCCGCACGTAGATATTTTTAGACGCAGTAAATCGAACTTTTATAAATCCAGTTCGTTTTGAATTACATTCATACAAAAAAATATTTAGAAAGTGTAAAAAAGAGGATTGTAATAAATACAAAACCACATTCGTGGGGTTTTTTTCTCAGTCGGGGTGGGGATTCGTTTGATATGGGTTGAAGGCCTCGATGTATCCAAACGCCATATCAAACTCGTTCTTTCCGCCTACTCAGAACAAAACATGTATGCAGTTTTGTGTACATATCATCCCTTGATACAATTGGAAAATGGAAAGAAAATTTAATTTTCAATTAGTAGTCTGTGCTTTTTGTATAGCATTATAGGCGTCATATAGCCATCAGTGTATGTGTTTTCAAAACCACTGTGCATAAACATCATGTGGAATATTTTTTGTGCCTTTGACTGACTCGTAAAACGACAAAAAACAAAACAAAAAACAAAAAAACGGTATGACTGAAGATCAAACCAAAAAAAGAAGACGGACAGATGGCCTGTACCTTATTTTTGTCAAATGAGGTGTGAGTGCCGATGTCCGAAATGATTAGAGTCTTGCTATAGAATAACTATCTTTGAACCCGGCAGTCGTGTGTTAGAGCAAAAAAATACAACAACAAAATTGTTTGTCCTTGACCAGTGTGACTATTGGCGTAGCGAGGAGGGTGGCGAAGGGGGCGGTGGCCCCGGGCGGCACTTTATGGGGGGGGGGGGCGGCAATTTGGTAAGAGTTCCGTATACATAATAAATAATACGAATGGAGTGGGGGCGTAATTTTGGTAGTTGGCCCTGGGCGGCACTTTGCCTCGCTACGCCACTGAGTGTGACCGCAGGTAAAAGGTCTTGATAGATTAGAATATGTAACTTCAAAGGTTGAAATTAAATTACCAGTCAGTAATGAGATACATGTGATACTATTATTTAATTTGTAATGTTACAAAAAGTATTAGGTTACACTATGCATTGTTCAGCGCAAGAAAATATGCTAGATGTTTATCTATGATGAGACTGTATTTAAAATGTGTTTGTTTTGTTAAAAAAAATAATTTCGTTCTTTTTCTTTGTGTTTGTTTTAAATGCCTTAAACTATAGCTTCTTAAAAGAGTTTAGTAAATAGTAATAGACTGGATTCAAGTTGTTTTGTTTGCAATGTACAAATCGTTTCCGGTATGTCAAGTTAGAGATAGGATAGGTTTCTAGTTGGCTCGTATGTTACGTCACGATGGCGACAGTTATCTGCCTTTCGAAGTAATTTTGCAATGAAGCCAGACCGTCTCTCTCTCTCTCTCTCTCTCTCTCTCTCTCTCTCTCTCTCTCTCTCTCTCTCTCTCTCTCTCTCTCTCTCTGTATTTTTGAATGTGTGCAGATTTGCCCTGAAATTATTTCACGATCATATTGTATTCAGCACAGTTCACCATTCGATTATCTGATATACGCATTTGTCCCTTGACATTGACTCAGTAAACTTGTATTTGAGGCAACAAAAATAAAATGCCCGCTTATACAAAATATTACCAGCAAAATTTACTTTGAACTTATCTAATTTTATACAAACACCTATACGATTCATACAAATTAAACGTCCCAGGCATACAGTTCTTACGGGATGGAAATCTCAAGTTTTAATTTTATTTTGGCAATGACACCCTTATAAAAGTGATTATGAATTATGTGATTTTTGCTCACCTGTCACAAAGAAGAAGTGGGCTCATGATATGGTCTGCGTCCAGCGTGTGTCATCCTTTGTCCGTCGTGCGTCGTCCGACGACAAGTGCTATTTTTAACTTCTTCAAAGCTACCACTTGACAAATTTTGCCCAAACTTGGCAGAAAACATTCTGGCATAAATAATGCTAAAGTTTTGTAAAACCAAACAAAACTAAAAAAAAAACAAATAATGCAGATCATCCGTCAAATGTGGCTGCCGTGAAAATAAGGAAATTCAACGACATTTTCTGGAAAACTGCTAAACAAAATGTGCCCAAATATGACAGCAAATATTTAGCTAGCATGTACATTGTGGGAATTTGAACTTCGATCGCCTGCCTGCGAGGTGGCTATACTTACCACTAGATCCAGCAAGCATCTAAAAGTTGCTCACGCTTCTTGGCCAAAATGTTCTCGATGTCTATTGAGGGAAGGGAACAATATTTCTGGTATTCGAATTCAGTGAATTATCAAAATTACTTCTATTGAAAAATCAAGTAATTCACGGCCTAGCATAAAACAAATAGACAAAACATTTACACGGCATTGTTCCCCAAATAAGCTATATTACACCAAATTTAACAGAAATAATTCTAGCAAATGCTTCTTTCAAATTTATACAATTGATGCAGATCGTCCATCAAATATGGCAGCCATTACAAAAAATAATTGTTTCAATCACTTCTCTAAACTCAAGAAAGAGAATTTGGCTTCCGGTACAAAAAAAACAAAAAACAAGGAAAATATTCAAACATCTTCCTCCGTCACGAATAACCTTTAATAAATTTACATGATCGACATCTTGAGCATCCAAATGTAGCCATTTCTATATTGGAATAACACGTTTAATTGTTCATACCCAGTTCATTCTACCAGCGCCATCCAGTCTTTTTAACATAATATAACTAACATAATATAGCAATGTGATGGATATTGAGCCTTATTGATTCCAACTAATTTTATCCAATACTTCACACATTTTATCACAAAATAAAGAAAACGTGGATATGGACCTTATTCACTTCGAAACATAATTGAGGATGTAGTTTGTGGCAATTTCAATATCTTTCTGCACAAGCGATTATAGACGCTTTCATTTCAGGTGTATCGTTGTATCTCTTTCTGCACAATCGATTTATAGACGCTTTCATTTCAGGTGTATCATCGTATCTCCATATTTCTGCTCCATATGTCAATATTGGTGTTTTGTGGAGTAAAACAGTTTAAAAGAATCTGTCAGGGAAAGAGATCCTTATAAGCATCGTATTTCGTTGATTAAAATAATTGACTGCATTGCTTGAGATGGCAGACACTTGTTTTCGCTATGGTCCAGTTCAATTTGGGGATTAGAAACACAATCATATATAATTTTTAAAAAAGTATGCAGTTTCGAAAAGACTCCCACAATAAAACCATCTTTAACTCTGTTGCGAAAGCCTCAATTTGAAAAACAAAACAAAGAAAAAGCAAAACATTATTTTAGTTTTGTCAAGATTGATGCACATGCCTGATTTATCACAACATTCTACTCAAACATTAAATTGTGACGGCAAATCTCTGACCGCGTCTGCGCTATTTGCTAAAACGGTCATCATTAAGTAAAGCATATATTTCTGAGATATTTTTCGTGAAAACATATTATGGCTATATTTTATTCATAATTCTGATTCCAAACCATTAATAAATCGGCTAAATATTATTGGACTCAGGTGTACTCTGTCTCGTTCCTATCTTACATTAAAAGAAACATGTATTATGATGACCTGTTCGCACACATGAAGAAAGACTTGTATGATTGCTGCAATAATTCGTGTTAAATAATAATAATAATAATAATAATAATAATAATAAAATTATTATTATTATTATTTAACGATTTTTTTAAAGATGAATATTATTTGTATAATTGATTGTGATTGGCTGATTGTCTTAAGATCGTCGCTACTTATTCGTTTAATTAGCTTAACATCTGATTGTTTATTACATTTCAGTTCTCTCAACAGGTATAACAACCGTTGCTTTACTGAAATGAGTCAGTCACAACTCTGCAAAAGAAAAAAAAACAGGACGAAAGTTAAATCACATGAAAAGTAAGATAAACAGCAATACAAAATACCCGAAATTTAGAAAATTGGGTTAGGGCTAAAGAAAAATGCAGGAGGTTTTACTGCATTTGAGCTTTTGTAGATGTTGTGACTTACAATGCAAATTATCCCTTCAATATATTTTTCTACAATATCATCTACAATATAATTCAAAACGAAGTCATGATTCAAGAGTTTCTAGTATTTATTTACAAATTTATTTATGTATTCATTCATTTCTTTCTTTATTGTAATATATGAGTTTAGCGTTTTTAGTTAACACCTACTTCTATACTTGATTACAATTATTAAAATATAGATATCTTTAAACTGCATATATTTACAAGAAACGACTTCTTACAACGTTGTGTTCAGGATTGGTGATACAATGAAGTCTTGGTTTACAATTAAGTTATATTCTATGCATTGCAGTTATTACCAACATGAACATTTCGTTGAAGATTTTGTATGTTATATTTCGTGTCGACCAACTAATTTTCCTTTGTCAGAAAGGAGTTTACAGTCTTTATATTTTTTTTATTATTATTTTTTTATTTTTATTTTTTTATTTTTTTTTTTTTTTTTTTTTTTTTGCTCTTTTCTGTGCAGTTGTCGTTTTTGCAGTAACCCTCATCACACGTGTCGTGGCCACACCTAGTAGCAAACAATATGCTTTTTAACGTACAATAAGCGAGAGAAAAACACAATACAGTGTAGACAGTGATAATGAAACTGAAGTCTTTGTGTGAGTCGGTATAAACAAACAAACGAATGTTACTCATCATTGTCTTGAACCAAGACGGAAATAACTTGGTTTCTATCTACTCACAACAATGAAAATGCTAACCCATCCAATTGAAGCTTGAACATAGATTGTTTCTGCTTCCGTTTTCAATACGTAACTTGTGCGTTAATTGCACTACCGCCTCAGTTTGTATGCACAAATTTAAGAGATTGGCCCATTTCTATGTTAGGATTGGTCCAAACTATAAGGAGAAAGTTTTTTTGGATATAACTTTCTATGAGACGAATACAGGTATGATATAGTGTGCGGTGTGCACGCGCACACGCTTGTTACAGCGTACGGGAAGGGTTTGAGCCCGGGGATTCAAAGGTGTTTTGGAGAACTGCGGCAAAACATTTTCCCACAGCAAACTGTATATGATCATATAACATACATTAAAAAACATGGTTTTTAAAGTGTTGGTATAAAGCAATTTGATATACCAGTACTGTTGATATATCAAATTGTGATTAGCCCATGCCGTATGAATACGCATATAATTATGGTTTCAACAGTAGACTATTGTTTCTATAATTTCTAGATCAGTGACGAATTTCCACTTATTAATCATTAATAAAATAAGGCAATAACAAGAAAAGTATTCTCAATCCATGTTTTGTAAATGAAATCCACTCTGCTTTCTCTCTCTCTCTCTCTCTCTCTCTCTCTCTCTCTCTCTCTCTCTCTCTCTCTGGAAAATCGTCGCAGACCACAGGCGAAAATCTTTGAAGTAAAAACAAAGCAGTGCATTTTCGCAGTGGCATGCAACTATGTCTCTGGACCCATAATGCTAAAAGTGATAAGCAATCCGACCAACAGAGAGATACAGAGAGAGATAGAGGTTAAAAACAATATTATGGTCAGTAGCAATGGTAAGTAAAGCAAAATAACGACTTCGATAAACTGCAAATAACTTTAAAGATTGTAATTACCTCTTGTTTGTTCGTCAATTCGCTTAGCCTATTTCCCACTCGTTTCGACGTACTCGCCGGTGATCGAATGGCCGCGCGTTGTGTATCTCGAAAAGCTAGTCGTGCAATGTTTGTAGTGCGCCAGCTTCTTCATTTAAACCAAATCTCTCGTTTAAATCCTAAGCGTCTCGTTTATCTATTTAATCAATATCAAAAAGAATAGAAGCTCAAAAAGAAGCAAATTAACAATTTCAACAAGTATTATGAATAGCAGTAATAGCTGCAGAACTATTTTTGTACTGGGCTGGGGTGTGCAGTGTTCACTCTCTCCATCAATACACAGTTTCCTGTAGTCAATCTTAACTCCGTGGGAAATGAAAGTATATGTATTTGTATGTGCTATGAAAAAAAATATATATATATATAGTATGTCCGTTGTATTATTGATATATCCCTCTTTGTATAAATTGTCATTGAAAAGAAACTCGGCAAGCCATGTTTCCTTTTAATCAAAAATGTATACATCTCGAGGTATATCACAGATACAGTGTGCAAAAAGAAGGATTTGTTCATTGAAGAAACAACCTTGTAACGAGACTTAACGAATATTTTTTAACGATGGGAAACAGGACTTCAGCTGATATATATATATATATATATATATATATATATATATATATATATATATATATATATATATATAAGATATGAATGTGCAATTTCAAGACTTTAGTGTATGCATTGTGCTCAGTCAGATGAACTAGATGATATTCTTCAGATATAGCTCATAATATGTTGTATGAATCATTTATGAGTGTGCTGTGCACTGTATATTGTGGATGGCGAAAGAAAATAATGAAGGGCAAATGGTATGACAAATTAATTTACTGAGATCTTTGAAAAATACATTGATCTAAAGATAAAAGAAAATAAAAACGAAATATACTAACTAGCTATAAATCATAGTAATTTTAGCTCTTATTATCATCTCTTGATACAATTCGAACGCCAAGAAAAGATGCAATTTTTAAAAAAAATCAATTCAAGTGGAATATTTATTTTGCCTTTAATTGACTAGTAAAAAGACCGAGAAAAAAAAAACACGCTGTGATACTGAAGAGTCAAACAAGTATATTACACGGACAGGTGAACAGTACTTAATTTTCATCCAGTGAGGTGTGAGTGCCAATGGCCGAATTGATTAGAGTTTTGGTAAAGAACAAATATCTCTGAACCCGACAGTTGTGTGTTCGAACAAAAGAAATGCATCTAACTTGTTTGTCATTGACCGGTGTGACCGCCTATACAAGGTGACGAAAGAATAGAATATGTAACTTCAAAGGTTGGAATTAAATTACCAGTTATTGACAAGATACATGAGATAAGATTCTTCAATTTGAGCTGATAATGCTGTAAAAAGTATCAGGTTATACTCTGCATTGTTCAGAGCAAAAACATATACTAAAATATAAAGGATGTTTATGTATGATGAGACTGCATGTTAAGTGTATTTTTTCTTTTGTTCTTGGTTGTTTTGTTTGAAATGCCTAGCTTCGTAATTAGTAACACCTTTGATTTAAGGTTTTTTTTCTTTGCAATGTACAAATCGTTTCTGGTATGTAAAGTTAGACGTATGATAGGTTTCTGGTTATTTCAAATGTTAGGTAGCGATGGCATTCTGAAGCAACGTAAAATTATAAAGAAGCTAAATTTTAAACACTTTCAGCTTCACTACATCATTCCAAAATTATAAACTATGTAGACACATGGCCGTGGTTGCAATTCTCCGCCTTATAAATCTCTCTCTCTCTCTCTCTCTCTCTCTCTCTCTCTCTCTCTCTCTCTCTCTCTCTCTCTCTCTCTCTCTGAGGATATTTGTCCTTAAGAAGAGAACATTCTGGCATAAATAACGCTTAAGTTTGTAAAAGATGCAGATCAGCCGTCAAATATGGCTGCGTTATAAAAGGAAATTAAATGAAATCTTCTGAAAAACTGCTTAACAAAGTTTCCCCAAATTTGACAGCAAACATTTGGGCTTGAAGCCCTTTCAATTATTTTAAATGATGGCGGTTCACCATCAAATATGGCTGTCGTTAAAAAAGAAAAGAGAAAGAAAAAAAAAACATTTACACGATAT